>VMRM01000009.1:7919642-8558928 GCA_010277075.1 Poeciliopsis retropinna | reverse complement strand
TCCTTCCTCCTCCTCGCTCTTTTGGCCTCTCTCCCCTTCTTTTCCACCAACAGTCCCAAGCCCAGCGTGAGTCCATTCAGACCAAAAAGGAACAGAAAGGGAGAGGAGCAAATGAAGAGCAGAGGGGTTTGCACAGGGAGAGACAGACAGGGGGCGGGGGAGATCTGCCGAGTAAGATCCGAGATGAACTGAAGCATCACTGGAGAGAGGGAGGGGCCGAGATGATGAGGAGAGCTCAGGTGTGCCGAAAAGACATGATATTTGAGCAGTCATTGATGGCGAGGGGGCAGAGGGGACGAAGGGTGGTCAGGGAGTTTGAAACAGTGGTGATAGTAAAAGTCTCCCCTTTCACTCTTTGCTGCTCTGTCTTTAGCTCTGTTGCTCAGCGCCTCTACCTAGCTGACCTACCGCAGCGCACGGCGCAGCTAAAGCGGAGCAGAGACGAACGGCGGATGGGACGGGTGGCAATGGGGGGGGACTGTGTCATTGGGTTGCACATCATCACTGACGACCATCAGCTCATCTGTCAGCAGGTCATTTAGACTGTAGGGGGGCTCTATACACACATGCACTCACACTAACTATAGAAAAGGAGATAGTTAGTTTTCAGTGTGTATTTCTGATTGTCTGGTGTGTTTCCCAGCAGCATCTAAGTGTGAGAAAAGGTAAATAGTGTCTATAATTAAAAATGGCTTCATGAGTTTTACATTGGCGCCCGGGGTAAATATTGGTTTGATGGGATGACAGACGTGCTGTCATGGACTAATAAAGACTCCAGTTGGCTCACTCTGCAGAGTTTTCCTCACATCATTGCTGTGATGTTTTCTCTGGGTTTGGTTTTCTTGCTGAAATCCTGAGAACTGTGAATTTTGAAAAATCCCAGGAGAGTAAAACTTGTTCTCTTTTAATGGACTGTGAAGTGCTGCCGCTGAGATGTTTGTTACTTGATTTTGTTTTTAGATCAAATGGAGAAGTGCAATTGAAGGATTCAGTCTTTGTATCATTAGATTATTGTTTTCCCCACGTCATGTTTTGGAAAAATTCCTACCAGCTTCCCTTTTTTTTTTTTTTATGATGGAATAGCTTGTTGGTCAAGTCCACGTTAAGTTGGAAATGTGATTATTCTTTGGTAATGTTCATTCCAAAAAGTTTGCAGTAACACCAGGTTGGACAAGGAAAGATAATTTGCAGAGCACCAATTATACACTAAGTAATTCGAAGTTCATACAGGAAAAAAAAAAGTATAAAGAAAATTTAAAAATCTGAGGACATTACAAACATATCAAGTAAAAAGTAATGTACTACTGTTTATAAAAGACTCACAGTTTTCTGGGCATATATATATATATATATATATATATATATATATATATATATATATATATATATATATATATATATATATATACACATAAACAAAAATCTCTCTTCCCTGTATATTTCTACCTCTGGAAACACAACAGGTCTCAGGTCACCTGAGGAGTCAACATCATTTATACTTGATCAGAAATTTGAAAATGTATTTTGAACTACATAATTACATGAGGTATATATTGAAGCATAAATGAGGTGTACAGTAAAGGATAAGCAAAACATTGCATTAAACAAGGGTTTGCAATGGGTTACACTTTGTGGTATTAAGTTCTGGTCAGAACTGGAAGGATCTCAACTCTTGTGGCGAGAAAAGAAATGGATAGTTGCGAGTGTTGCCAGGGAAACAAATGTGTAGTTGTCATGACTGAGTGTTAAGTTGCCAGGGGAATGGACATGTGCCATGGGCCTGAAGAGTACCAACCAGGATGGAGCACCTGTAGAAGAAAAGATGAGAAAGAACCAGTCATGACTGTGGTAAAGTCCAGAGTGTGTACATTGTTAAAAGCATTGTTGGTTATGAACATGTGGGGTTTTCATATAATACATAAGGATTGTGTGGAGCTCAACGGTTGGTTGAGGTGGCTTCATCCAAGGACAAGTGCCAGGACTTTAACTTTAAAGTTGAAGAACTGCAGTTCATCCAGGATTTTGGATGAACTGCAGCTTCAAGACGGATTTTTGTTTTGTTTTGTTTTTCTTACACAGGCCAGTATCAATACATTACAATAATCCAACCTTCTTAAATAAAAGCATGTCACACTTTTTCTGTGTCTTGCTTTGATAGCAGCTCTGGCAATGTTTTTAAAGTTAGGATAGGTGGTAACGGTCTATGCAACATATGATATGCCTTCCATTTTTCAGAATTTACCTTTTTCCATGGTAAATTCAGGAAAAGGTAATTTGCCATCCTACCATTGTCCCCCTAACATCCTCTGAAACTGCATGGAAAGTCATTCCACCCCACAACTAGCCAAAGCTGCTAGGATTATACATGATAAAAAATAAAAAATAAATAAATGAAAAACTAGATAACATGTTATTTGAAGTGAAGTGCATAAGACCGACACGATACATGTCATGTGTATGTCATCATAAACCTGACATAGCACCTGTCATGGACAAGAAGGAGTCTTTATAAATGTTTATGACAGCTGTCACTTTTAATGCAAAGTTGCTTGAAAAGTTGAATTAAAAGTGCCAACTTTGCATTATAGTGTCATTATTTTCCAAATAATGCAAAGTTGGCACTTTTATTGGACTTTTAAAGCAACTTTGCATTAAAAGTGTCATTATTTACCGAATGACACTTCATGACACCTGTCAGTCATAAAGACTCCTTCGTGTTCATGAGAGGTGTTATATTGTATTTATGATATAAATAAGTCTTTTGCACACCCTTCAAATAAAGTGTTACCAAAAATGATTATTAAAACTATTCTAAAAATGAGTCTTAATATCTGCTTAAGTACAATGTTTAAGTCGTCTGTTTCTTCAGGAAAACATAAATTAGTTTTCTATCTTTACCTATGTTGAATTTATGTCAGATTAGTAAGTAGCAGTTTAATTTAGAGCGCTGCTTTGATCTTAAATGTATTTTTTGCCTGTACTGTAAATCATACTAGTCAGGTGAAATATAAGGGCCTTGCAGCCCTTCTGTTCAGTAGCATAAAGGATCACCAGACATGGAAGGGTCCAGCAGACAAATCCCTTCTTGCTCCAACCATTTCCTTCATACACCCCGATGACCTGCCCTCAGCTCAGTGTGTGGTCCTCTGTTCACGACTGAAAATAAGGAGGAAAGAGTAAAGAGAGCTGACAACTCTATCTCATATGCTCCTTTTTTCCACATATCCTGTATCTGTGCAGGACTCAGGATAGCAGTTTAGATTGCTTCTTTCTCTGCTCGTTCTCTATTCTGTGATAAAATACGGATCGGGAGCACTCATCCATGTGGTACTTGATCCCGACTTCAATAATCAAAGCTTTGTGCAGGAAAAGGTCTTCAGACCCATTTTTGACTTTTTTTTTCTCCCTCTTGTTTATAGAGTTAAACATCAAGCATTGGCAAGATGTTTTCTTGCATATTTGCATAGTTTTTAAGCTCCAAAACCTCTGCAAGCCTGAGGTTTTATTTTACTCTATGGTGGTCAGCCTTATTTTTCACAGTACTCAGCAAAGTATTTTTTTTCTCTCTTTGTAACATTACAACTACAAAAGTCAATATATTTCATTGCAAATTTGCAGAATAATTTACCAACACAAAGAAATCCATGTATATAAATATAAGAAGAATGTTAAGTGGTTGTGAGTTTTGTAATAATGTGGGGAAAAAAAAAAAAAAACGGCATGCATTTCTATTCATCCTGTGATATGACAACTATCCAGTGCAACAGTAAACATGTGGAAGGCCCTATGAATATGTATGGAGGAAAACTAACACTGCACTTAATCCTGAGCCCAACATTCCCAGAGCGAAACATGAGTATGAAAATATTATCTTGTGGAGATTTTTTTTTTTAGAAAAAAAAAAAAGTGAAGCTGGTTATAGTTGATAAGAATATAGTATTGAAAACTGTTGGATACTTTAAAAGAACAAAAACTGAGTTAAAGGTTTTCCTTCCAGCAGGAGGAGAACCCTACAAAGAACCCAGAGCTATGAAGGAATGGTTTAAAGATGAAATCAGAGCAGTCCAGACTGTAATGTCACTGAGAGTACACAGCGGCAAGACTTGTAGTGATGTTCACATATGTTAGGATTAAGTTCATTATCATATTAAGGGAAAAATAATATCCCTAGATGTATAATCCTGTAAGAAACATGCCACTAAAAGCCTTGCAGCTGTCCCTGCAGAGTGAAATGCTTAGACTATTGACTCAGTGGGGAAGATTACATATTCACATCATATTTTTAAATCTTTTTTTATTTGTAACAAAATCAGAAGTCCCAACATATCCTTTTCTTTCTACTCCTTCCTATGTCATATTAAATTCTAAAAATATGTATTGTAGTGCCGCTAAGCCCCAAGAGGTAGATGAAACCTAGTCTGGGAGATTCAGTCAACAAGGTGGCAGGAATGTTAATCACCGGCTTTCTACTGCCTTTCCCTCTCCAACCGTTTTGACACTCAAATAATAATCCAACAGGCTTTGCCGTTCGACTCCCACTGGCTTTGCTAACTCAAAATGGTGGCGAGCAGCATAAAGACCTCCTCAGCCCCCTGCCCACTATCTACTAAGAAACAAAGTGCATATTAATTAAAGCTGAGGCAAACCAGCTTGAATAAGTATTTGGGGCTCTTTTTTTTTTCCACCAAAAAGAGGTTCTTTTGTTTTTCTGTTGTCTTCTTGACGGCTTCTTCATTCCGTCGCAGATTTCTTTTGTCTTTGCAGCTCTGAAACAAACATGATGTTCTGACTTTATGCATATGCTTTCACAGGTAACATGCACTCGTGTGCAGTCTATCTCGTATGGAATCACGGTGACGGACTGTCGACGTTACCTGAGAGCGGCAAAGCGCATTTGTCAGCTCCAATCAGAAGAGCCGGTGGAGTTTGTTTTTGGAGCTCTGATTTTGGACTGCGAGAGCTTAAACACTCAGCGGTAGGTAAGGTTGACGAAGTCCCGGGCCGTGTGCGTGTCTCCATGCAAGTGTGTGGCACACTCCATTCCTATCAGACCCCTCTCCCCTCTTGAAGCAGAACAGATCCTCTGGATAAGCTCACCTAGGAGCAGAGAGCCCCATCGTCCCCCGACCCCCACAGACACGTATACGCAATTACCTTTACATGGCGTCTCATCTGTCTTGACCCCAATGGTCAGAGGAATCAAACAAAGGTAAAAATGATTTTCAGCTTGGGCATACTCTTAAGGAAAGTCTTCAGTTCTCTGTGTGGGCCGGCAGCCAGTTAGAGCCCACTGGGGAACAAGACGGCAACCAGTTGCAAATGCGAGGAAACAGAGCAGCTGGCCTGTCTGTGAGCGACACGGAAATGATGACCGATGCCAACACATCGCCACCCGTCTTCCAGTACATGCAAATGGACGTATATTCAACAAACCTCATATGCCGGGAACGACGGCGGCTGAACACATTTTTTGGAATTGCTTTGATCTTTTTTTTTTTTTTTTGCTTTTAAATATTTTGCCGTTTCTCTTTGAGTCTCAAGTATGGAGGAAGAGGGAGGAAGAAAAACATGTATACATAATGAGGCTGACTCGTCTGTATTTAGAGGTGAACGATAAATCCCAGGCAGTCTGTTCTGAAAGGATTTATTCAGATTTGGGGAAGGGAGGAAATCTCTTGCTCATCATTTCATGGAAACTTTCTTAGAGGCTCAGCTTAATGAAAAAATAGTTTGTCCCCATGTGTTTTTTTTTTTTTTTTTTTTCTTCGAGTCACACATGCTGTCATAGTTTGCTTTCCAAGATGGAGTGGTGAAAAACAACTTAATGGTCTTTGCCGCTTTAACTGTGTAACTGCTGTAAAGCTGAGGTTCGTTCATAGCAAACATAAATCAGATAGCTCTTTATTTTAAATATGGCTGCCACAAGCTATTGACGCTGTTGACTACAAAGTCTTTTGACATCATTGTTTTTTGTTGATATCATCTTTTTTTTTAATTTCTAAGAATTCTCAACAGAAGTTATAACTTTCCTCCAAAGTGTTGTGTATTAAATCAGTTTACTTCACTATGTACCTGTGTGTCTCCACCTGTATTTATCAGAGAACGGGTTGAGAACATAACAGATTTAGGAGTGAAACGCATATCCTTTCCTGATTTACACTCCGGCGCATCCTGGAGTTATCCCACCATCACCACCGAACAAGACAAAGGGACACTAACTCCTCTTTTTGAGACAAAGACAGACTCTCAAGTAGACTGATAGAGCAATTGACAACCACAGCCTCAAACTTAAAGGAGTTATATCTTATTGCTGCCACTTTTTGCTCAACTCCAAACCCTTTCAGAGTCCATTACACCTCAAGTCGCCAACAGAACCAAATCGTCTTCAAAAATGTAGAGATGAAAATCTGAGGTTCCTAAAGTAATCACCTTCCCACCTTCTACTCACTTAAACCTTGACTTCCTGTCAATAAACAGCGCAAACGGGGTTGTTGAGATTTGGCAGTTTTGGTGGATAAATTAGCACTTAAAATAGGCTCAACTATGTGCAAAACTCTTACTTCTGGTACTCACCCTTAAAAGCATCCCTGCTCCCCTATGCTGCCACAGCAACTCCCACAACCTCAGCTCCAACAAACCACAATGGTTTCCTTAGACGTAACAACCATTTTGTTCACTTGTTCACTTCCGTAACATTTTAGCACATACCACATAAAGTGTTGCTATGGTCAGAGTTCGAGGACTGAACAGAAGAGTTGTAAACAAGCAGCAAGAAGTCCAAAAGACTTGGATGGAGATCAGAGATCAAGACTGATCAAGATGCCACAAAAATCTGAAATACGAATGAATGGCAGTTTGAAACTTAAGCGCTGTACTGAGTGAGGCTTCTGAGCTACACAGAGGGAAGAACAAAACTTTTGACAGCTGAGATGTGCCAACATGTCTTCAGTTGTCTCGCTAATAGGTCGCAAACTGCTAAGTGTCTCACAGCAACATTTTCCCCAACGGCAACTTCAAACCGTTACTCTGCTATTCTGTTTTCAGAAGTACATGTGATGTGACGATGCAGACAGGGGAAAAAATAAAAAGTTCCTGACACATAACGGCAAGTTGACCAGCAGTTTACTGCGTCGCGTGACATTTATGAGCTTATGAAGATGAAAAGTGACGACAGTGCGTATCTTTGATCCGCTTGTCAGACACACTTTATTAGTTCTTCCAGAGAGGCTGGATATTTCCTACTGCACAGTGTGACACATTTGGTTCACAGATGAGCTCTATTGTAGAACGATGTTAACAGAAACCACACCGCTAAATAAAAGCCTTCCAGTGATGAAATGTGTCGACCTAATGCGTAGACTGACATTGACGCGGGGGCATCCGATTGAGCAACTGCTGCTCTAAATAAACAAGTTTGGGATATGAGTTGAGGAAAAGGAGATGGAGCATGCAAATGGCAACAGTGGGATGTCAGTACATTTTGATCTGAGATACTCCAGAAGACATGTGGGTGTCCCACGCAGTGGTAATTAAATTTTTCTCCAAGATTTGACATCCAGCTTTGTTTGGAAAATAATGTTGGCCTGTTAAAATAATTTTTTGCTTCTTTCATCTCTCAGGGTTAAGAAATAGGAACACACACAAACACACACACTTGTGTAAAATGTGTTTATTGTATGTGCTGTTAGCATCCCCTAACCTTCCTGGCAGTAGAAAAAAAAACTGTACATCCGTCTTCTTTGAGTCTGATTTAATACGTGCATTTTTAATCATCTTTTAATACTTTGCTGAGGAAGCAGCTGACTGTCCCCAGAGGTTGCACTATGCGCAAGTCAGTAGACACACATGTAACACACACATGTAACACACACATGTGGCGATTCACAGTGGTCAGTGAACATAATGTTTTTGGATGTTTTTGGATGGTGACAGAAGTCATGTTTGTTGTGAGGTAACATTGATTAATACAACTTCACTCCATCGCCTTATTTTATGCTGATATTTTGTCTGAAAAATTTTACAGTTGCTAAGGCATTTTTACTTCTACGGTGAAAAATAGTTGAAAGACAGCAATGAAGATTGAGGTTATTGTACAACATGTGTTTGTGCATTTGACACAGGAGGGCAGTCTTTCAACGCGTCACTCTAAACCAGCCTACTATTCATTCACCCTAAGAACTCTCTTAGAGACTGGGATCGATCCCAAGCTTAATATTATGTAGTTATTCCATGTAAGGTACAGTAACTGGTAAAGCTTAATTTAGGTTGAGTATGTTTTCTTCCCTCTGTTTTTTTATTGCCTCTTACCAGTGGTTTTCCACTTATTTTCTCGCTCGCTCTCCGTTTCCTTCTCATTTTCATCGTCGCCCTCTATTCAACGCTTTTCTGTTGGAAATGCTTGCATATCTTTTCTTTTGAGCTGTCATAATTGAAAAATGTCCAGCGTCAATATTTGTCCAGGTTGTGCATGGAGCTATCTGCCGCTTCAGCACTCGCTGTGCCCCTTCGACAAACAACACGCAGCTCTGATGCACAGTGAAATTCCTCCCCATGTATTTCTCAAACCTCTGCCTCCTCGTTCCTCTCTCTTACTCTGCTGTTCCTGCAGAATTCCAACAAATTATTCAGTTGGTACTCTGTGTGAGCATGTCTTAAAGACATTCTTCATTAACTCTTCTCCCCCCAAACTCCCTCCTGTTGTTGAGACACCCCAGGGTTGTGTGTTTTCTGTGCAGCAGCTCCTGTGAGGGTGCAGGGAGGGGGCAGAGGGGGTAGGGGTTCTACAGAGGAAGTGGTGGCAAACCCTGGGAAGTACTGTTGTTTTTGATGTGTTGCCGAAAATCCCACCCGGCAACCACCACCCCCACCTCCTCCCATGGTCGTCGCTACGCCCCCATCCCTTAGTGGAGATCCTATTAATCATCCTGTCAGTCGCAGCAACACATGCATTTGCCTTTTTTTTTTTTTTTTGCAACAGCAGCAGCAGACACACATATACACTTGGCGAAAACACATAAACAAATAAATAATGCAGTCGGTCACTGCTGGGCAGCAGCCTAAAGAGGCAACGAGAGAATAATCTCGATGGAAATAGAGAGAGAAAGAGACAGGGAGAGAGGAAAAGAAGAGAAATGCCTTAGAGCTGCCAGATTTGTTTGCTGCTTAGTGTTTGTGCTGCAGTTGTTGAAACCTTTATTGGTCTTTGTTGGGTTGTGGAGTGTTTGTTGTTTTATGGTTTGTTTCCCCCACGATGTCAGGCTTACAGTGTAAGTATTCAGCTTGACCTAACTTTTTTTTTTTTTTCTCATGCTGGGAAGCCATCCACTCCTGTGGGGAAAAGAGGTTAAGTTGAAAATGTTTTCCTCAGAGCCCAATATGGAGTTCCACTCAGCAGCAAGAGCACCGGACAGCGTAGGTATATGAGTGTGTGAGTGTGTGTGTGTGGGGGTGTGTGTGGGGATGTGTGTGTGCGTGTGTGTGTGTAAGTGAAAGGAAAGATTCGCTCTAGCAAGAAGTTGTTGAAGCTGAAGTCTCTCACAGCACAGGCTTGGATTCCTTCACAGTGGAAACATTGCTGAAAATCCGACCCACTTGGGGGTAAACGGTAAGACCATCTTGTGGTCCGACAGGGCATCATCTGCTTCAACGTTCCTCCTGTTTAAGAAAGTGTGTCTTTAGGAACAAGTGGAAATAACTTAACAAGTTTATCCATAAACAGTTTGTTTATATTTGTATCATTAGTTTGCAAAACGAAGAAATATTAGACTTATAGTGAAGGAATATAACTCACTTTCTGCAATAGAATATGGCAAGCTGCATTTTTTTTTTGTTTCAAATAAAAAAGTAGTTTTACTTTTTCATGTTTTATGTCACCACCAGAACCTACAGTGAATGTATTGGGCTTTATTGCTATAACCCAATCTAAACCAATGCAGAATTATGAAGTGGCAGTAAAATAATCTCCATTAGGGACAAGGGTGAAAGAAAATGGATGGATGGATGGATGGAGTAAAATAATCTTTTTAAATTTAATTTAAAAATAAAATCTTACATGTTGTGTGTCCATATTTAGCTCTCCTGACTCTGTGGCCCTTAACAAAACCATCAAGGTACAGTAAGGTGCTTTCGTATAGCCCAATTTAATTTGTGTTGGCCTCACAGGACAGCGTTTTTGTCAGTGGTGGTAGCATCATGCTGTGGGGATGTTTTTCTTCAGCAGGAACATGGAAAACGTACAAGAGCCGTCTCATGGAACAATGAGATTACAAGAAAAATGACAAAGGAATCTCACATTCCCTGCCAATTTCCATACCTGAATCCAAATGACATTCTACGGCAAGACTCAAAAATTGCTCTTCATGGATGCTTTCCGTCCATTCGGACTGAGCTTGGCCTATTTTGCAAAGAAAATGTTGAGCCTCTGAATATGCAAAACTGGTAAGAGACATATGCCTAAAGAGTTGCAGCTGTAATTGCAGTAACAATTCTTTTTTTTTTTTTCTTCTTTTTTTTTTGCAGCGTGTTGACTCAGGACTCAGGAGGCTGACATGTGAATGCACACGATTCTGATTTTTGTTTATATTAAATAAAACCAGAAGGACATGACGTCCTTTCTTCCACTCTGTAATCATGCAGTACTTTGCATTGTTCTGTCCCATAAATATTCAAATAAAACACAAAACATTACAAAATGTGAAACGTGCGAATAATTTCTATGTGATATGTAGGATGATGACAGATATACCTCCTATACCAAAACTATATTTTCCGATCATCTTTACATCAAAAGTTATTGCTAATTTCCATCTATTTTTTAGTCGCCATGGCGAGGATGAAGAGCCACAGGTTGCAGATCCCACACTAAAACAGAATGCATGCAGATACATGCTAATGTTTGTACCATAATGTGTCTGTACTTCAGCACCATGCAGGCAAAGTCCTCAGTCTCCCCTTTAGCATTTTCACCACTGTGAGGATGTGAATGCTGCGGCCTCAAGCACCATTATATGACATCACTCCAAAGGAATCGCACCATAGTGCATCATGGCTGCTTCCCAGGTGATGTGGAGAAAGTGACGGTGTTTGGAAATCAAAATAGATATTTTTTTGTAAGTTTTTGAAGATAAAAATGTGAGAAAGATGCTCGTTTTAAACATTCTAAACTTAGACCTACTGACTAAAACACATTTGTAGTATAGAGTCTCAAATTAGTCAATGGCAAGGCTCATAGACTATTATTGTAATTTAAAACTGCGCCATTATCCTAGATCTTCCAACTTCTTTTTTTCTTTTCACGACTGGGTGTATGATGCCATCTTCACTCAAATATTTGAGGAGATGAAAGACTTCGGGTCAGACTGTTTCAGAGCTGAGAAGCCGATATCCCCCAGAAGCCTCAGTGAACCGCTGTTTTCTGATGACCATCCCGCAGCCGCCTTGCCACGCTGGTGTGAAATGGACACTTGTGGGCTCGGCCTGTTCCTTCTGTCCACAGTTGTTAATGATAACATGCGCTGGCCTCGGCACCTGATGCTGCCCGCAATGGGCCTCGCACCGCCTGCTAAGCCCTGCGCATGTTCTTGGTGCTAATACATCTGCAATATGCTGGACTCATTCCGACATGATGGCTCTCACTAACTTCGGAAATTGCGTCCTTTAATAGTAGCTATTTGACTCCCAAAATAGTATAATCGTGTTTTTTTTTGTTTGTTTTTTTCCACTAATTGGGTTTTAGCCTTAAGAGAAAAAAACGCATATAGGGTTCTTTCAATTAACTTATTTATTATCTGCTTTTTTGTTGCTGTTGTTGTTGTTGTTGTTATTCACAATGAAATAAAGTGTTAAAGCAGCTCTTTCTGATCTGAATTCATTACTTTAAAAGGAGCATTAACACGTGCCTATCTGGCTTTTATGTGATGAGCTTTCACGCGTTTCCGCTGATCTAAATAATGACACTTGCCCGACATTATTTTGTGACTTTAAGGCTCCTTACAGTCGATATCCCTCCATTCGTACGAACGGTGCGCTCCTTGGCTGAGTAAAATATGACAAGTCCTCCTCCCTCGTCCCCCTCCACTCCAAACTAAAGATTAACATTGTGATTCCCAGTGTCCCAGCAGACAGCGTGATTGATTACATCATATTAAGGTCATTTCTGCGTCGGGGTAATTTTCACTCAAGCCTCCCGGCGATATTTTAATGTGCATTTGTTTGGCGGGGGCTGTCGAGGGTTTCCTCGCTCCTCTGATCAGCGGGGAAATGGATGGCGACATTAACGAGCGATTAATTAAAAGCAACAACATTAACGATGATGGCTCAGGAGAAAAAAGAGAAAAAAAACGCTTTCGTAATCAGATTTATTTTTTCTCTCTTTTCAACTGTTTACATTTTTGCAAATATTAGTCATTTCATTCTGAATTGTTACGAAATTACGCGATGCGTCACGGTTTTGTCTTGGTTCGGGTTATTTTCCACATGGAAGCAAGAGAACCTGTAACCGTACCTCTTTCCTCACCATCATTTCCTTATTTGTTTATTTATTCGTTTCGCGGTTTTCCGCTAAAAGTGTTCCAGCGAGATTATGCAAACATAAAACCGAAAAAAAAAAGAAAAGGTTCGATATGTTCATCCCACTGGTGGGTTTGCGAGATTTGGGCGGACGTCACGTCACTAAGTTTTAATATGAGCTCAAATCCCCCTTTTCGTACCTTCCGGCTTCCATTTCGTGCCAGAGAGCAAACCTCTTTCCCAACCTGTTGAAATGTATTTCTTCGTTGCTACATATATTTCATTGCTAATTGTGGAGATAAACAATGAATTTTTAAAAAATAATTAACTGTCATTTTTAATTGTTTATGTTTTTGTTTCTAATATTTTGAATTACTTTTTCTATTTGTGGCTCTGATCCTGGTTTGGGCCGATCTACTCTGACGAAAAACGATAAATATGATGAGCAGAAATAATCAGCATTTAGAAAAGCAAATCTGACAAGAATTGGCACCTAATTATAGACTCTAGTGAAACACTCTAGTGTTTATTTAATTAATTTATTTATTTTAATATTTATCAAAACAAATGTAATCATATTTGTGGTTGCAGATTGGAGCTCCCATTCTATCCATTCTTATCTATTTACAAAAATATATCACGCTCCGATATAAACCCCGTGATTTGTGTGTCGTGATACACCAGGAATCAGGAGACGTCCAACCCGCGCACTCTCATGTGTGAAATGCTTTGGTTGGAAACGTTTCTGCAGCTCAGACCTTGCTCTTGCAGGTTTCGGTGCCTGTACACCGGCTGCCCTCTAACCTCTCCCATTTCCCCGCTCGGTAGCTGCAGCGCTGCAGCTTCTGACAGCATGTTAACAACACTGCAAAAGAAAAAAAAAAAAAAAGGCCCCACAGAAATGTCTTGGATTAGCGGTCAGATTTCCCATTTCCCATAGACGCACAAGGTCCTGAACCCAATTAATGTCTAATAATTACCAGGGCGACTTCACCGTGACCGCTCCTGGGTGCTGCTTCATTAAAAGGAGAAGGAGGCTGCAGAGGGGCTCCTCTCGAGACTTATAGGGACAAATGGATTTTGTGATTGATTAGCTGCTGGAATCTGGGTGATTTTTATTTCTCTTTTTTTGATCAGTTTTTGACAAAAGAGCATCACTTCTTTGTCATGTAAGAGGCGTCCAGAGGTGGGTCATTCTGTGGCCGATGGCGTTGCAGTTTCTCTCCAAGCCCCTGCCACCTTCCAGCTGGACTAAGTGTGTTTACTCTCCCGTTACATCAAGTGGGTCAGAACTCCAGTTCGCAAATTTACAATACTCACTCGCGCCCACAAGAAAGGCCCGCTGCGGCTTTTTGATGTTCCCCCCGCGCGCCGCGAGGTGCTCCATTTCACATTTCTGATATGCGCCGATGTTATCTGCGCACAACGTCTAATCCACAGACCCAAAGCCACTCTCCATCGCGGATAAAGCTTGTGTTTCAGCGGGCTTTGTGCATATGTTTCCCTGTTTCTGCGTGTGCGTGTGTGTGCGGGAGTAAGAGTGGGAGGTAGAGTCACCACAGGCCGACCACGCCACCAGTCCACAGTGTCAGAAGCCCGCCTCAGAGAATACACGCAAAAAAGAAGAAGAAATAAAAGATTCCAGTGGGTTTTATTTTGAAGTGAATATTGCGGGTGTTTGATGTAAAGTCGTTGCTGTGATGCCACCACGTTGACCCCGTTGCCCAGAATCGTATTTATGCTAGATATGTCTTATGTATATATATATATATATATATATATATATATATATAAAAAGAACCAGCCTATAAAAGCCTTATTTATTTGTATTAATATACTCTAATTGTTCTACTTTTTTATTATTTCCACATGTACTTACTTATTATTTTTTATGCACTGATGTCCAGCTGTGACGATTCTGAAAAGAAAACACAAAGGTGCAATGGCCTTCGAAATTTGATTCATTTTGTTTATTAAACTTAATCTGCTTTTATTTGTCTGTGACAAATGTCCTGCTTTTTTATGTTGCTCGCTAACTTATGAGAGCTACCATATTTTAAAATGAAAAACATTATGCCAGCAGTAAAGAAAAGGAACAAAGAAATCATATTCTAACATGTCAAATCTGCCTACTTGTAATTAAGAGTAGGAACTTGTTTTATTTTTAATCAGAGCTTAATTACTTGATAATACTCCTGAAATCATTTTTATTAATGGCCCACTCCTTGGGTTTATTTAATGCGTATCCCAGAAAACAGTATAAGCCAATATGAGGACAGAACTACAACACAGAGTGCAACATGATACATTAGTCTAATTTTTATCCTTAAGGCTCTCCAAGTCTTTCTGTTCAGCTTGGAGACTCTTTGCTTTTGCTTCATAATAAAGTGATTTAGGAACTGAAAGTGATTGGTGTAAACTTGTCGTTTACAATGCAAAAGGCTGGCACGCGCTCATAAAGGGCCAATAATACCCCCAGCGAAAACATATTGACACATAAGCTCCAAATAAGGTGATTAAACTACAGGCACACATGGGGCGTCCACAAGTGTATCAAAGGACCTCGATGGAAGCCACTGATGATCTTTGAGGCTAACACAGAAATACAAATATTCATCTTAAAATTATGCCATCAAATAAATAAATGTTTTTCTGGATAAAATTCACACACAAAACACACACACGCCCACACGCACACACACACACACATATATATATATATATATATATATATATATATATATATATATATATATATATATATATATATCAACAAAACAAAACAAAACTGCGGGACAGAGTGGCCTAACAGATTTTAGAAATGCCCTCACCCCTTGGTGGCGCCACTGACAGCAAGTAAAACAAATTTGCATCCCAACGTTGCTTGTCTTCTGTTTGTGATCCCCTTTGAGCTGATAATGAATTTGGTCTGCTCCCGTTTAGTCCAATTAAAGGGCTTAATAAAAACGAGTGGGGACCCTGCTCAGAAGAAGCAGCGCACCTCTCCACCTCTCTTCCTGGGCCGCAGCCAGCGGCGCAGCTCTTTACAGTCTGCGAGACTAAACAAGAGGTTTTCCCTATGCAGCCTCCCCCAAATCCCTCAATAAATCGGCGTTTAAACAATGCAGGAATACTATAGCTAACTCCCCAGGCTGGCTGGCGTTGGACAGAAAGACTTTCTTTTGCGTAGCCTAATTGCTGTTAATTGCTCATGTTTAAAAAGACAAAAAAAAAAAAAAAAAAAAAAAGGTGTTGCTGCGCGTGGAATCATTTGTCCAAGTCAATGAGGTGTGGGGTATATTTAAAGGCCTCAGGTGTATCGGGTCGGTTTATGGAGGTAATTCAGGTGCATACACACACACACACACACACACACAATATATATATATATATATATATATATATATATATATATATATATATATATGAAAGTCAAAATTCTCTCTTTTGTTTTCAAGGTAAGCCAGCCATTTAAGGAGAAAATAATAATAATAATAATAATAATAATAATAATAATAATAATAATAATAATAATAATTGACCTGGCTGGCATTCTTCTAATTTCTCTTTTTAATTGTCCACCACCAGTAGTCCTTCTGAGCTTCGGTTTGTAACTTGCCTTTAAAAAGTTCACTTTTAATGATCCCTGTTCACCCGAAGCATGACAAATAGATTATTTAAAAAATAACAAGGTGCTCACCCCTGCACCCCATCCACGTAACAGGTACATAAAAAAAAAAAAAATCACCCACCTCCCTCCATCAAGTCAATAAAAAAAAAAAACTTTCAGCATCACCACTGCTCCTCCTCCTTCTCCTCCTCCTCCTCCTCCGGCTCATAGGGATGCGAGACAATCTTCCCCAAAATATCCAGTGAAAGCATGCTAATTACTGCTGATTATTATTGATTAATAATCGGGCTTGTTGCGCTTCGACTCGCGAGAAAAAAAAAACGAAAACAAAACAAAAAAACAACAACAACAACAAAAAAACATCCCACAGCGATTGTTCGCCAGCAGCGGTGGACTGGTGCTGGAGGGGTGTTTGATGGCATTTATTCAAATCAGCTGTCTCGTGACAGCTAATGAATAAATAAATAAATACAATTACTACTTTTACTACTACTACTCCTACTATTACTACTACTAATAATAATGATGATTATTATTATTATAATAATGAACATGTTATTATTGTTCGAATGACAACTAATTCGAACAAAATACTGTATGACTTTTTTTTCCCTCCGAGCAAACTGATCCGCGCCTCTCTCCCAGCAGACTGCAGTTGCTCCGTCACCACGGATCCTTAATAGGCTCCAGCATATAGAGCCGCCTTTATTCAGCCAAACTAGACGGAAACCATTCCCATATGACATGTGGGCTGGAGGCCCGGCACCACATGAATATAACAAGCAGCCTGACAGCATTAGGGAAAAAAAAAAAGAAAAAAAAAAGTCGACTTAGTCTCTTAAAAAGAAAAGAAAGCAAATACACATAATAATAATAATAATAATAATAATAATAATAATAATAATAATAATAATAATAATAATAACATGCAGCTTGATTCATTAATATACATATAAATTTCCCCTTGATGCTACATGCGCCTCAGTTACATCACCAATATTACATTTACAATTATAATATTTTATTACATTTATTCAAATGTAATAAATTTTAAATCCTACAGTGATGATTTTTAAAAATAATAATAAATATAAATAATATACTCCAAATATCCCGGGTCACCTCAGTGTCTAATTGACACCTCTCACACAGGTCTGAAAACATTTACCTTGTTGTTCTTCAACCCTCGCGCACAGAAGCCCGCAGACCAGCGTAAAAAGAAAACAACCTTTGCGTGCCTGCAACAAACAAACAAACAAACAAGCAAAGCAACCAACATGTGCAAGTCAACAGTCGGCGTTGCGCAAAGCTGAGACAGCAGCCTGTCCACCGTCATCCAGGTGCGCTTCTGCTCTCGCGCAACATGCGCAAAACACTCGTGCGAGAAGCAAAGCGCTCCATGTACAATTGTTAGAAATGTGAAAATAACGCTGGAACAAAAAAAAAAAAAAAAAAAAGGGGGGAAAGCCAGGAGTTTTCCCTGGTTGCTGGTGGAGGGTCCATGCTTCCGTCAAACAGCTGCTGGCTGCTGCCTGTCCTGAGGGCAACAAGGTTTTACACACACACATACACACACGCACACAAACAGAGAGAGAGGGAATCACACACTCCAACATACTCCTCACAAGACCAAATCATACCCTGGAAGCGTGTTACAGCAATCGAGCCTTGCTCCTTTTTTTTTTTTTTTTTCTCCCACGTGTGCATTAATTAAGTTAAAAATAACGCCTGGAAGTTGAGCGCTTTTTGGCACGAACGCTACCATGACGCATCAGCTGAGCCGACGAGTTTCTATGAATCTGTAAATTCAAATAAAAAAGAGAGAGAGAGAGAGAGAGAAAAAGAGAGCAGAGAGAGGGAGAGAAGGGAATTGTTATAATTTATGACAAAAACAATTGCAATAAAATAAAAACGAAATGTTTTATAAGAGTATTACAAATACTCTTTGTAATAACTACTATTTATTGCACGGTAAAATAATAATAATAATAATAATACATAGGGTTTGTTTTTGTTTTGTATTTAAAATCCGACCTTGACCCCGGCACCGTACCTCACTGTGTGTCCCGCCGTCGCGCTGTAGAAAACCAAGCAGCCTCTGTTTAAAAGGGGTAAAAAATCCAGGACGGCGCTGCTGGCAGGAGCTGAATGGGGCGGATGGGGTAGAGGGGTGGGCGGGGGGCAGAGGGGGGGTGCATGGGTGAGAAGGGGGACCAGAGTGAGGGGGATGACATGGGGGTGGCGGAGGGGGGAACGGGTGAAGAGCGAGCAGAAGGAGAAAGAGGAGGAGGAAGAGGAGGAGGAGGGGAAGAGATAAGTGATCTAAAGGGGAGACGATAGGACAAAAAAAAAGTGATGATGATGAATACATTGGAAAGTTTTTTGGCCCGGGCGAGGGTGTCAGATTGAATGGCCTGTGCGCATGTGCGAAGGTGTCCAAACTGACAATGCTGGTGAGATGAAGATAGTGTTGTTGCTGCTTCTGGGCTCACGGAGGACGACGAGAGGAATCTACAAGCCGACAAGATGAGATCCAAGGCGAGGGCGAGAAAACTGGCTAAAAGTAGGTCTTCTTCTTCTGTGGTTTTTTAAAATGATTTTTATTTCTTACCGCTTCCAGCCGCCGGCTTCTAAAACTCCGCCGGCTTTGTCCCGGTCCAAAGTGTCCTTGTCAACTGCAATAGAGCCTTAAAAATAAAAAATAAATAAAAAAAATGGGGGACTCTTTTGTCCACAGATAGCTTTACGTCTCAGTTATTTGCGCTGTTTGGATGTTGTTCCCCCTGCATGCTGCGCTCCCGGTTTCGCTGATCCCTGCGTCCGCAAAAGTTTCACGCGTGATGAGAAACGCCGCCGGTGCTTTAGACCTGATCATGCTTCTTCTGTAAAAGCAGAAATAAACAACCGTCGGTCAAATCGTATTTTCCTCCCCTGTTTCAGTTCGGTTCTGTTGTCGGTCGTTTCAACACTGGCGCAAATCTGTCCCTTTTCTCCAAAATAAAATTAATTAAAAAAGCAAAACAGAAAAAAAGTAAAAAAATAAATAAAACAAAACAGTTGTCGAGTGGCAGAGTAACTTTTTTTTATATCGAGAGTCGTTCCAGGTTTGGGTGCAATTGAGATGTAGTGGGCGCTGTGGCACCGCTCTGCTCTCCTGCGAGCTGCCTTCACAGCTCACGCCGCTCTGGACTCACGCAAAAAAAAAAAGAAAAAAAAAAAAAGACGACTGGGAGACCCCGAGATGCGAATTTGGACGAGAAAGAAGCAAGCGAGATCCGAAATGCACGCGTATTTGAAATCGCAGAAGATATTTGCCTTTTTTTTTTTTTTTTTTTTTTAAAGCCAGGGCCACCAGGGCCGCTGCTGCTGACTGGTTCCTTCTCATGGGAATGCCAATCAATAATACGTCGCATGCAAGCGCCCATGCACTGCTGCTGCTGCTGCTGTTTCTGAACGGACTGCTGTTCGCGTCACACGGAAAAATTCATCTATTCGTGTTTCCCCTTTCTTTTTCTTTTTTTTTGTTGAACACGAGCAGTTTTGTTGTCAGGCATGGAGCGTGTTTATTGTTTGACATTTGTTTATTGATGGTGCATTGATTCATGAATCATGTTTATTCTTGCATGAATGAACTTTGTTTCAAACGGCGTGTTCTGCTTGGGTCAGTCTGATTGTTATTTATTTATTTATTTTATTATTTTTGGCCACAGTTTAATTCAACCCCATTTCTACCTGTGACGAAGGCCTGTTGCTATTTTTTACTTTAACATTTTTTTAGTAGTTTATTTCAGCTGCACTTGCTATGTTGTTTTACTTAATTAATTTCATTTAAGGATTATAATGATTTCTTAAAAGATATATGTAGTTCTTTATTTCCTATTTTTTTTGCGGTTTGCACAAAATTATTTGTAGCCTTACAAGGATTAAACACGTCACTGCTGGTTTTATTGATAAAAATATATTTATATAAAAACTGTTTTTACTTAGGCTAAAGTGAAATGAAATATTACACAGATAAAAACAAACAAACAACAAAAAAGAACTACTGTTTATGTGAATTTTATTTAGTCTTTTATTCTTGTTGTTTTTACAGTGCTACTGCCATGAGGTGGGAAAATTAAATAGAAAAAAAGTAATAATTATCGGGCGTATGGGTCACCATGCAGAGATCGCATTCTTGTGCAGACCTAATGGCAGATAGAAAAGGTGGAAGGGGAAAAAAAGAACAAAAAAGGTGAAGTCTAATTAGGCTGCTTTTATTGAATGAAATACTCCAAACACGTTGAGAATTGGGGTGCTTTTGCCAGGAGGTAATTACACTTGGTCTTGATCTCCAAACAGCCCTGATAGTCTGTTGATCCGGGTGCTAATGAACACAAATGCCTGGCTTTGGGAGCAGTCGCGTCGCTGCACTGGCAGGCAACCTCTCTCTCTTGCAGGCCTCGGATCTTGTTGTGTTGCAGCCGCAGCTATAGGGAAAACACGAGCAGACAGCTGGCATGAGAAATATCTTGTTCTCCTCAAACATTCAAAACACACGGGCCCGCAGATTTTGAATATGACGTACGGTGGACGTGCACGTCTCGTTTTTTTTTGTTTTTTTTCCTCGTTTTTCTTCCTTTTTCTGCCCTCTCCGAGTACAGTAGGCCCGCAGCAAATGTCCACCAGC
This sequence comes from Poeciliopsis retropinna, assembly GCA_010277075.1. Taxonomy (NCBI): domain Eukaryota; kingdom Metazoa; phylum Chordata; class Actinopteri; order Cyprinodontiformes; family Poeciliidae; genus Poeciliopsis; species Poeciliopsis retropinna. The sequence continues at coordinate 8,538,121 of VMRM01000009.1, read as the reverse complement.
TGTTTTATCATTTTAGTTTTAACCTCTGTGAGTGATTCCTCCTTTACACGCATTAGATATATCATCTGACTGAACTGCGGGGTTTTATGCTGTAACATGGATTGTTTTAAAAAAAGTGCAGTTGCAAATGTTTGTGCATTTTAAAGGGATTCAATTATTATTGTTTATAATACATTTTAGTTATCTTAACATGGGAAGATCAGTTTATTTCTGATTTATATTTGCATCTTAAATTTAAAATAATTAGCTAACATTTCTCGAACAATGTTGAATAACAGTTTAATTAATTTAAAGTTAATTAATATATTTCTTCATAATAAAACCCATACTACTTCCGATTCTTGATTGCTCACGCAGATTAAAGTTTTATTTGTTCTTGTGTGTGAGCGGTGCGGCCGTTCACTGTTTGAAGTCAAAAGAAGAAGAAGAAGAAGAACAAGAAAAAAAAAAAATCTAACACCTTGCGGCTGTTTTATTGTGGTATTCTTCTGGGCCCATTTGTAGCTTTTAAATTGGTTTTGGATCAATTAAGGGCTTCCGCTTGAGTGAGAGGAGATTTATTTTCCCTAGTATTCCCACCCCCCCCCCTTTTTTTTTTTTTTTTCCTTTTTGGGGGCACGTGTGCGGACAAAACAGCCGCACGCGCACACATCCAGAAAGCACGCACACACATGCGCGCGCTGCTGTAAATATATGCGACCGGTGACCTCTGCACCGAAGCCAAAAGAAATAGTGATGTAAATGGAAGCACGAAACGAGATCTTCATGCAGAGACAGACATTTTATTATTATTATTATTATTGTTATTATTATATTATTATTATTATTATTATTATTAAAAGGCAGCTTACACACTTCATTGATTATCATCACCTTTCTTTCTTTTTCCTTTTTCTGCATTTCCAGTAGCTACAATAATAATAATAACAATAATAATAATAATAATAATAATAATAATAATAATAATAATAATAATAATAATAACAAAGGTAATGCCGCATGTTTTCAGACGACCTACAGTTATTTATTTATTTTAATCCTTTTCGCTCATCTGCTGATTCAGGCCGCTGAAGAAACACACACATTATCCACCACTTCCCACCTCTCTGACCTCCGTGCTGTCTTTGCACATTTCCACATATCCCTGTGATCTGTGCGTTAAAGGCCCATTATTAGAATGTTTACTCCCCAGTCATGAACTTGGCCCGGCTCAACAGCTTCTTATGTTTTGACAGAAGTAATAAAACCCAACCCATAACACTTGAAAACCAACAATGGTCGCTATGTTTAACTTCTGGCTAAACGTTTAGGGTCTCCCATGTATCGCTGCCACGCAGCTGTAATGTGTCACACAGCTCCCTTTCACATTCGCAGATTAGAGCCTGGTCCTATAAATGATAGGATCATCAAATGTATTATTATTTTTATTTCTTTATTTATTTTTGCTGTGCTTTTATTTTAAAATTGTATTGTTAACCTTCCTATAGGTCATTTTTACACGTTTTTCCTGTTGAGATTTTGTTCAAAGTAGTGCTGCGTATATGTACACAGATATTTTTAAAACCACAAATATGTGTGAAATCAGAGTTTTGGACCGGAGACAGTGTTTTTTTTGTTGTTGTTTTTTTTTCTTTTTGTTCCTTTGCTCCATTTTAATGGAATTACCACAGTTTCAGCTTCTCATTTTTGAAATTATAATAATAGCCCAATTTTCTTCTCGTGCTCAGTTGAATTTAGCTGCAAACCCGACAGGAATAGATTTTGTATTGAATGACTGCTTTTCTTAAAGAAAATTTTACAAATTATGAAGTATTTTTAGTGGATTGAGAAATAAAGCTTAACCATGTTATACTTGATACACTGGCTATCAAGAATTGAACTGTTGCACATCTGTTGACACACACAACCACAGCAATTGTAGGCAGCCCTTGATTTTCTCAATTGTCATTGTATCAAAATTGATGCTGATATACTCATAGCCAAATAGGTTTAAAAACGCATGCATTTTGTATGAGATATATTTAGCAATACCAGATAAGCAGAAGTAAATTGATGACAGAATGCATTTACAGTAAGTTCTTAAACACTCAGAAATGTTTGTATCACAAATGTTACAGTTGGCATCACATTATTATGGGGTCTTGGAACCATTCTGAGTATTTAAAGTATTTTTCAGGGAAATGTACGTTAACATTGTTAGAACAAAAAAAAAAAAGAAAAGAAACACAACTCAGCAGGGTAACTTAGTGCAACAGACAGTAAAGACCATAACAGGCTGTAATAGGAAAACACTCAAGGCTGTTGACTGTGATGATGATAAAAGCTATTAATGCATAATTTTCTTGATCCACTTTATTTTTTTATCATCACAGTTAATCCTTCACTTGACTTGAGTTTTTGTATTTGGTTACTAAGACCCATTTCAACCCAGCTTCTAATGGTCACTGATGTACACTGAAGTGTGTTATTGTCAGGCAGAGTTAAATTGTCTGACACCTGAAATATTAAAGCTTTGCAGATACTAAATTGAAGCAGTGTTTTTCAATTTACTTTGCTTTTGTTCATTGTGCAGCTGTAACAATTTGGTATGACCAGATCTGAAGCACAAGTATATGGAAACTTGTTCATTGGATGATAGTTTCTAACTCTAGTGTGCGGTGTGTAGTATTTTTAAATGATACATTTTTGACATACACTGATCACACTTTTCCTCCCCAGTACCAATTTACAATTTTTCTTTGAGGTTTAATCTGCCAATTCAAATGTTCTTTCACAGAGATAAGACTTTAAAATCCAGAAGAAAACTAATGATTCACAGCATTACGACCACCAATCCAGGAAGGTGTCTGTCACAAACCTTTATCAGATTTTTATTGACTACAGCAAAATGGTGGCAGGGTGAATTTGAATCTGTTTATTATCAAATTTGTTGTCTATCTTTTAAAATTTGCTTTTACTGCACATATAAAATCACAGATGGCTGTTGAAATTAGACAAACTTTACAACGGGTTTTAAAGACTACTATATCATTTATAAAATAAGATATGCACTGCACTATGTGGACATATTTCCCATTGAAATACAGGGCCATAGTCATAGCGAAGTGCTAAGAAATAACTTGTAACAGTGTAACAAGTTTTTATCCAAACGTTTAAAACTAAAGAATGATAGAGAAAAATTGCTTTAATCGACCAGGCGTTAAACAAAAACGCTATAAATAAAATTTAAGTTAACCTGTTTTGTATTCTTGCTTCAAAGTTTTGCATCGATCAGAAATGTATTAATAGTGTAGATACAATTTAACATCTAAACTACAGTCATTTTACCCTCTTTGACTGAATCTTGTGCCTGTTGAACTTGTACCAGATTTTATTGAACTCTTATGAACTCTTTTTCACTCTACAGTTCTGCACAGTTTCCATCCTAATGTACTCTGAAAACCAGGAAGTAAAGAGTCTAGTAAAGCACATGGCTTGAAATGTTTGGAAATGCCTCGAATTCTATTGTGAACTCCAACCTTTTATAACATCAGTGCCAATTTTCCCTCTAAGTAGATGTCATTTTGACTTTAAAGTTTCTTTTGCTTTAATTTATCAAATCATCAGAAACAGTTTCCCTCTAAACGCAAAACCAACCGAAACGAACACTTTGTCTTTCATCCTCCAGGTAAGCTGAAATGGCTTCAGTTAAAGTTCAACAAAATTATGAAGTCACACTGACCCGTCAGTGGCTACTGAGTCTCGCTGAAAGCTTGAATACGCTTGACTGGCTTTTCCTCATTCTCCACCCCACACACAAACACACACACACGCACACATACGGGGACCATGCATGGACACACATCTGCACACGGTGGTGACAGATTTTTTGTGCATTGGTATGATTTAACCCCAATCAATCACAAACTAGAAAGGTTGAGTGTAAATGTCATCCAAACAGTAGGAGCTGGCACTGTTGGCTCTGGCTGGATGTGTGCGCGAGTCTGCTCTCACACCGTTTTTGTACAGTGTGTTGGAGGCCCTGTCACCGTTCTGAGACATGACCTTGGCCACTGCAATGGGTGGGCACCTGGACACACGCAGATGAACTCGCAGTGACGCGGACCCCCGTGTTTCCTGCCGAGTCTCATGCTGGCTTTGTCACATTTTGAGTTGACACACAAACATGGCTGCTTTAAGCTCTTGCACATGGCTCCAAATCCTATTCATTCCACCGATACGTCGACCTCGCATTATCCAGTTGGCAAATGTGGCTGTTTTCCCTCCTTTGCAGTGTGACCTCATGTTCCATGTTTGCAAAAAAGAAAAAAAAGAAGTAGAAGAAGAAGAAGAAAAAAAACAACATAAAAACAGCTTCCCTATCACATCATTTGTGCAGGGTCTGACATGACTGGGAGAGTTTCAGAAATATCGCTGATGTTTTATTTTTACAGCAGTCCCCCTGTTTTTCATCTCCCATACGCCTGCGCCTGCAGCCTGCAGATAGAGGTCAGGGGAATTGTTAAAAATAGGTCAGTAAAAATTAAAGAGCGGTCCATGGCGGAGTAATGGGGAGGGTTACTAAAATAAAAAGCCATTACTCTGACGTTAAATGCATTTTGTCTTCAAGTGTGACTACTCATCCGATTATGACCTGCCCTGCTACTTTGCAGTGTGCAGTGGACTCTGCTCAGTCATCTTCGCTTCTGGGTTTGCTGATTAACACTAAATGATTATCTCTCTGTGTCTGCTGTGATTGTACACCACCTGCTGCTAAACACTGTGTGTTGTTTACAAAACAAGGGCACAAACGTGTCAAGTCCCCAATTAGCCCATTTTGCAGCCCTCGTGATCCCCTCTCCCCCACCCTTTCTTTTTTTTGTTTATTGCATCGTGATAATCGAGGGATTGCTAAACATTGTGACTAGTCTTATCTGGTACTAATCCAGATTTATTTGGTATTAGCCCCCCTACTTTGTCCCTTGTTCACCCTCTTACATCTCTAATAAGCTTTCGCATTTGTGCATTCCTGAACTTGTAGAACTTCATGTTGTGCTTTTAATGTATTCTTTGTTTAAGTTGCCAAGAACAGCTAATAGAATTATATATTAACTGTTTAACAATAATCTCACTTTGAAAATCTTAAAAACGCTTCTAAAGATGTTAATTTTGACCATTAAAGGGGCCCTAAATGATATAGCTCATTTATTTAACATGAAGTTGTTAAATGAGTTAAAAGCATACAGTCAAACACAAAAAAGCCATTTGAAAAATTCACTAAAACATGTCACCCAGTCTTAGAAATGGATGTATTTTGGATTTGAGTGTCTCAGTTGTCATTACAGAACATTTCTTCAGTCTCACCACCGTCCATCTTTAGTCCCTCAGAGGCAGTGCTGATGATGGCTCATCCTGTTCAGATATGATAAGCGGACAAACTGCTCCGTCCCCTGGGCGGTTTAGCTGTCCTCCCAAGCAGACAGTGGTGTACAGGGGCAGCATGGCTCTAAACTCCCTCCGCTGCTCAGGCCGGCAGTTCAAAGCTTTGGCTACTTCCTCCCCCTACCCCTCCTCATCCTCCTCTTTCCATCCCTCCTCACTGTCTCTGTGTGTCATCGTTAAAGCGAAAGATAGGCAAGCGGTGTCTCATTAAAGCGGATTAGAGACATCTCTGCGTCTCACTCAGAGTTGTTTGGGACATTTCGCTCCTCTCCTCTTCTCCCCCCACTCCTCTCCTCCTCCACCCTTTTCTCTCAGAGATCAGGTTCTTTGATTTGGCTAGATAAAGACCTCTTTCATGTCGGTCGGGACGGTTAGCGATTACACTGTCAGACCCGTCGTTTTGGTCGAGTTTGACAAATTTGCCATGCAGGGTGGGACGGTGCGCTGGGATTGTATTGGGGAGGAGGCTATACAAGGAGATTCCCAGTAATTGAGCTGTCATTATCCAGTGACCCTGCCAGGCGCAAGTGCAGAGGGCTCACCGGTTCTCTATTTGCTTAATACTTGGCTAACTTTCTTTGTGAGTATGATGGATAGAACAGGGAGGAGAGAGTGGAAGCAGGGTTCCAGCCCCCCAGATGAATGCCTCTGCTTACTCAACCACCTCTCTCGAGCACTGCTGTCCATGAAAATTGGCTGTGCTACAGTGCAGCTTCAAGTTCCAGCCCCCCGAGCCCCCACTCTGCTAGCTCCTCTCTACGCTGCAGCACAATTAGGCCCATATTCACCAGCTGCCATTTATTTTCATACAAAATGAAAACTGGTGGCATGTTGATTACTGAATTCTCCAGAGACAAAGGGCCACTACTGGTGTGGTTTCATTTCATTAAGTAGAGTGTGGCGCACAGGATAAATATGTTAGAAATTCCCTCGCATCCCGTCTCCTTCCCCTTCCCCACCATCCATGTTTACCTCAGCCACTCTGTATGCTAAGAAAATCTTGAGGTGTAACAGTTGTGGAATTGGAACAAATTACCTGAAATGTTTTGGTTGAAATTATGCAGATTTTGCATTTCCTCTTCGATGCTTGTTGGTAGTCTTTGTGTTGGTACTGTTGAAAATCGACATAAAGCAAGTACTTATTGGTTGATGGTTGCCAGACATTTTTGTCATAATGTGTAAAATGTGCAGTGGCTTATGTGCAAGAAGGACTCATACCCAAACCACAAACTTAAATGTAGTGTGGGAGCAAGTAATATTGAAGGTAAAAGAGATCAAATCTAGTCCAATCAGCTACTTTCAGAAGTCACCTGACTGGTAGAATAAACCCGTGTAATTAAGGGTTTATTCATACCAGGAAAGTCCTTTCATTCGCTTCATGTTTGGCTTAGACTTTTTTTTTTGTTTGTTTGGTGTTGTTGGTGTCTATAATGAAAAAAAAAAACAGCACTACACGGGCGACGATCATTGTTCCCCTTGAACAGGAACGATGGAGGCAGAACAGTTCACAGACCCAGAAAAATAGAAAACTTTGGAAGTCTGGCATTCTGCATTTATGTTATGGACATGTGTGTTGTTATTAAAACTGCAGTACCATTTTAAATGTCAAGACCAGCTCATTCTATACAGATTTTGTGATGCGATACTTCTAACTTTGGAAAGGCATTGGCATGGCATGCTGTAGGTTGAATGAGATTTTCTGCACCCTTGACCCACACCATGCTGGCAGCAGCATCCCTAAGCAGAAAACGACGGATCAGGTACGAGTTCTTTTCAGTACATGCAGTAGTGGTGTTGGAAACACTGAAAGCAAAGCAAAGGTGGCTGGTGAAATCCAAAGAAACATATGTTTTCTGCAGTTGGTTTGGATCGAGGCTGGTCCATGTTCGCATCAAAAGCGAACCCCATCAAAGTTTGTTTGGAAGCGAACCGAGACCATCTCAAAATGTAGGTCTCGGTGTGATTGTTTGGTCTTCACCAGTTTGCTTGAGTGTAGCAATGCCTCCACAAAAGGCCTGGAGCAAGGAATTTGTTTAAAGCAGGCCAAATGCATCAGGTGTGAATACACTATTAGTCCTTTTAAAAATGATTTTGTGAAGGCCCAAGACAAGTTAGAAAATATTAACAAACAAACTGCATCATGACGACAAGGAAACACAATAGGGCTAAAGTTGTGGAGAAGGACAGGGAACTGGTCTGAGTACAAGGTAAGATGGATAAAGCTTATAAATGAATTATTTCCGAAGGAAAACCTTTTAAAGGCTCAGAGGAAGCAGACAGACTTGCAGGGCTTTGTATGGTTTGAGAGGAAGGCAGACGAGACATAGCTCTGCAGCAAGGTGTCACTATATTAGCACAGAGATTTTGACAGAGAAAAGACGAGCCCCCACTTGTTAACCTACAGTCAGAGTAGAGGTAAAGTGATGAGTCGAGTGGAATCTGTGTGTAACCATCGGTGAGTGGGTGCCCACTTATTTGTGTGAGCCTAGGTGTTGGAGAGGGTCATGGTAAAACATTTCAAGATGGCCCATTAGCTGGGGTGGGCCTGTTCTCTCCTGACACCAGGATTCTTCTCTGCTGACCCCCCCCCCCCCCCCACCCACCCTCTCTGAGCCCCTCCGTCCCAGAGGCCTCCCCCCTCCACAGCCTCATCTTTCCAAGTGTACGGTTCCAAAGCAGTGATGAAGCTGCCTGCGTGTGAAAATATTGAATTGCAAAAACATCCCTGGGTGAGAGGGTGTGTGAATGGAGCTTTCAGCACTGGGTCCGACCCGAGCCTTGTGCTACTGACTGATGGACAACAAATGGCATTTTGTGTCCAGAGCCGGAGAGGAGAGAGGAAAAGAAAGAAAAGGAGGTGAAATGGAGAGAATGGGGGGAGAGTTTGAAATTTTTGTAGGATTCTTCAGTTGAGGGTCCTTATATGCAGCTTTCTAATGCCTTATCACATGGCCCCATCTGACCTCTGGCCCCTGCTCAGTCAAACTGTCAGGCGGCACAAAGCCACATAGCCTTAGTGGGCACCACTGACCCCCCATTTACAGCTGTTTCTCCAAAGGTAATAGGTAGAGGTAATGTCAGTGACCTTCACTTTCCACTGCTCTGCAGGAGGGCAAAACTCTTAAGATCCCTTGATAATGTCAAAGGTAGAGGGGTGGCTGTTTTGCCGTATTCACTCCATGTGCTTGGATTGCTTTAGATTACATTAAAGGCGAACTAAACTCTGCACTTTTATTCTTCTTCAGGACGGTGTTCTTTTACAGGCTTCTGCTAAGAAGTAAAATCATATGTTTAAAAAAACATATTCAAGGTCTCAGTTGCATTGTATTGGGAATATACCTGTGCAACTCAACACTATGTTGCTGTCTCGGGGATGTTAGTGAATTTCTGATGTCTCAGAGGACTGACAGGGTCAAGGCATGACTGTACCCTCCTGTCTGGCTTTGCTAGCAAACACAGGCATCTCACTCTGCGTCTCTCCTGACTGGTCTGAGGATACTCCCCCCTTCTTCTTTCTTCTTCTTCCCCTCCTTTTCTGGAACATTGGAGTTTCTCTCCCTCTCTCCCTCTCCCTCGCTCTCTCTCTTGCTCTCTTTCTCTCTCCGGTCTCCTTTGAAAAGATGCGGCGTCTTTGTCCGGCCTGATAAAGGATGCCATAGTTCCCCTTTTCCCCTTCTTTGTGGCCTGGAGGCTGGCGGCTCCTGTAGAAGTGCAAATGGTATCCTCTCGGAGGGGCTATCCCCACGGGCCCTCAAGGGCCCTCGCTCTCCTCCAGGCTTGGCTAATTACCACCCTGCAACCCCCACCCCAGCACCGCCACCGCCACAGCTCTCTGGTCTCTGGAACCATGGACGGCACATTCCCACAACCAGCACCTGGCCTTCTTTTCTCCTGGGCGGCTTTGATGGTTGACACCCCAGCCTTACCCCTCCTTCCTTCATCCTCTTCCTCTCTCTGGCCCTACTACACCATCTTTTTTTTTCTCCCAGCCTTTAACTTCCCCCTCTCTCACCCAGTTTTCCCTCTCTCTCGCTCTAACTCTCATTAGCAAAGGTTTTAAATTGCTTTCTGACCCTGACACACTGCTCTCGTTGGAAAAGGAGATGTCAAAAAGAACATGAAGAAGGAATTGAAATATGGAAGAGGGGCCAGGAGAAAGATGTATGTAGTGTACTTATGTTTTACATTCTGTACTTTGTCAGCTACTCTGTATTTTATTTTATTTTTTTTATTTTTGGTACATTTGCCTGTACCAGTTCATAAATAGAAGTAAGTATCCATATTCTTTTGACTGTCTTATGTCACCAAAAAACGATTTGCTTATAATCATATTAACCAGTTTAAAATGTTCTGGTTTGTAAAACCGAACAGCTGTCACTACAGATTAATTTGATTTCTTTGCAAATATTATGTACAGACACCATACGCATTTGTGCGATCACACCTGTATCTAATTTAGTTGCATATTTGCGTCTCACTAGCTGCAGGCCTGATCAATAGCTTTCCCCTGTGGATTTGACCAATTCATAGCCAGCCTTTCTTGTAGTCTGCTGTCCCCAGCGAGAACATTTGGACAGCTTTCTGAGGAAAACAAATAGCTCTATTACAAACCGGCGTATCTGTTATGCTCAGCCTCCCAAAGGCAAAGCAGGCAGCGTTTATTAATTGAACGTCTTTTGTACAGCTTCACCAGCCACTGGGCAGAAGACAAGGAGATATATGTCAGTCACTAACTTGAATGTTTTCTTGAGACTCCAGCTGCTATTTAATATATCCATTTTCATGCATTCCTAGTTTTGTATTCTTGTACCTAACACAAATTCAAACATCTGTTCAGCAAAGTGATTGCTGCATCCTTTGTATGTACATCACAAAAAGTCAAGCAGAGGCGCTGGGTGGTATTGGGTGCTGAGCACACCTAGACCAGTTTCACTTGTTTGGCAGAGCTTTATGAATAGGCTTAATATAGGCACTATATCAACAAATCTAGTTCAATAGAATATGAAAGTTGCCGACACATTTTGTGAACATCATCACAATGGGAACAGGTTTTCATTTAGGAATTTGTGATCTTGTGTTAAGTTGTACTGCAAGTACAAACTGACTAAAGATTGTCGAAATAAGATTCTTTATTATCACAAATAAAGAGTCATGAGAATAAAGAGCCTTTATGTTTATTCTCATAATTAAAGATAAATCATGAGAATTTATCTTCAATATTCTCTGGAGTATTGCTGATGTGGAGCAATACTCCAGATTAGCACATATAATGGTGGTGTTATGCAAAATCTGTGTATCAACCTGTAATTTATGTATGTATGTATATTACTTGAGAGTAGTATGCAGCAAGCATTGAGAAATATTGAAAGCTTATTTTAAAGACATTTACAATGTCTGATTGAACCAAAGTCCATGGTTGAGTCAACAAACTACAACACTTTATCTTAATTAAGCAGCTTTTTATGAGATTATTAAGGAAGAAAGCATAATTTATGACATCTTGGATTGGTGTGGATTCAGCCAAGCCCTGATAGATACACTTGTGAATTTATTATTTTGTCTAGGACAGGATATCAATAGTAACAAATAAATGATTATTTGTAACTTTTTTGTGTGCGCTAATATATTCAAATATATTTAGTCTAATCTAGAAAAGAAGAGTTTTAAACCTTCATCAGGTCACACTTTAGAGACTTTAAAGTTTGATGTGTTCTGCGCATCAAAAGTGACCCACTACTTTTTCTACAACTACTTTTTAGTTGTAGAAAAAATACCCTAAACAATCTTTTTCCAACTTGAAATTGTATGACTTTTCTTAAGTTGACATTAGAAATAGTGATACTTTGTTATTTGTTTATATTTACATGTGGGCTGTACACCACTAGGGTACAAGGATTGTTGTATGGGTCATTTTTGACCTGTGCATTATAAAAGCATTTAAACACCAGAAAAAGAGTTCAAAGGCCACACACAAGCTCTCTCTAATACACACACACACACACACACACATGCACACATATCAAAGAAACTGGATTCATGCATGAATTGAGCTTGCATTTTACCTGCACCTGCACTCTCAATCTGCAGCTAACTCCTCACATCACACAAGTTCCCAACACAACAGAAAATAATCTCATACATAATAAAAAACAAATTAGGTATAGAGGATATGAAGGAATGCTGAATCTGAGTACGACTAGTTGGTTTCTTGCTGACGCCATGAGTAGACGTTTCACTGCCCAACAGGTGCCACGTCGTATGTTTGTACATACTGTCCTCTATGGGATGTTCAGCATAAGATGTTGAACATCTTAAGTTGAACAAATTCTTGTGTTGAAGATGTTCAAAGATGTAGGAGCATCTTCATATGGTGAAGAACATCTTCAAGATGTTCAAGATTTTCCTGAACATCTTGTGTTGAATATTTTGTGTTCAATGTGGGGAGTTAAGCAACATCTCCCCACGTTGGAGATGGGGAGAGTAATTTTTAATTTTTAAAATTACTTTTAAAAATAGTTTCATGTTACAGCATTTGATGAGGTCAGTAAAAACCTGAGGCATGAACAGAAAATGTGCAAAAACGTCTGACAGCATTTATAAGAGCTGCAGTTTCTGTGGAACTGTTTTTGCAAAGTGTTTCAGCTCAGTTTACGTGTCTTGACTGGCTGGCACCCTTCCATCATTCAACAGTCTCTCTCATTGAACATCAGAGTTCTATCTCGTGAACATTCTTCGTTCGTTCGTTCGTTCGTTAAGATGAACGTTCTTCATCTTATGTTCAACACCTTATGTTAAGCAGAAGATGTTCTTGTGTTGAACATCTCATATCACTATGTGATAAGAGCTGATGTGAAATTGTTCACAAAATCAATCAACATTTTGTTTTGTGGTATTACGAGAGGTATTTTTGTAATTCACTAGACAAAAAAATATGTAAAGGAATGAACCGTTGACTAAAAAGTTCCAAATTGTTGACTTTTTGTTCCGTTTCAGTATAATTAATTCAGAAATAATTACTTCACATTCATATAATTACAATAATATACCTTTACTGTGGAAAAGAACATTGCTACAAACTTGGCTTGTGGTAAAAAGTAAAAAATGTGTAACACTGTTGATCGTCTTCTTGTATTGTGTAACAAAAATACATGATAAGAAATTAATTAAATTTAGTTTATTTGATAAATATCAGATTGTTTCATCATGCAGAATAGATTTTGGATTTAAAATTCAATTAATTTGTTTTATTTTGGGGCTTTTGTTAGGGTGGGTCATTTTTGAACTGTAGGACAAGGGGAGTAAACAGAATGTTAGGATCGCACGAACGTTAAAATATTACAATGTGAACATATCTTCTGCAGTCTATTTCTAATTGTGCTCATGGACAAACTTCCAAAGTCTTATATCTTCCTCTACTCTTAGTTTTCTCCTCTTCAGGCCTTGCCACATCCTCTGTTTTGGGCACAGAAAAAGAAAGAGGAAGAGCTGGTTTCTCAATTGTGTTTTATGAGAGGTTAAAACGAGCCACTTCAGTGGTTTTCGTGTGTCCATGATGACCGCTCCATTTAAAGTTCCTGAGGTTTCCAGACATGTCAGTTTAGCACTTTTATTAGGGAAGTTATTCCAAACAACACTTTACACTCTTGACTGAATCAGCTGTCCAGTGACATATTCTGCTTTGGTTTTATGTAGATGTTTATTTGGTCATTGTATTTCAAAAGTGTGTGAAATTGCTTCTGGCCAATTTCTATATCCCTTTGATTCATTTTGGCAGATATTCAGCTTTCATACACAACAACAAAAAGAGCAGTTGTATGAATTGTTTCACTTTAACTCAGTTGAATTAAACCTTGATGTAACAATTGCCACCCATTCTTGTGTTAGCTGCCATGTCATCAGAGCTTGACCAGAGAAATAGCTTGTTTTTTTTTCTTTTTAATAGTTTTATATTTTTGTTTTCCACTGAATTTAAGAAAACTTTGATGGCAAGTTCCTCCACAGCAAAACGAGAGGCCCCCGACCTAGCACATCTGAGAGTACTTTGGTGCAATAACAGCAAATGTTTGTTTTGTATTGTATGGCACGCTGCTGGAGGAGCACTAAAGCCCCTTCTTCCAGTGCCTAAAGCACCTCTTAATAAAATAGTCAAGAATAACTCCTTTACCTTAATCTTAGTGCGCTTGGGGTGGGAAATTAGCAGCAGGCCCACACGTTTCCCTTCCTTCTCTAAAGCTGCTGCATGGTTTCTCGCAAGCAGGCTCCCCTGCATTATTTCTCTCTTCATCTGTGATTCTGACTTTGCTGCCAGGATTTTTTTTGATTTTTTTTACTTTCTGTGTCATGTTTTTTGTTTTTGTTCCATTTTTTTGGCTCAGTATAAGAGGTAACTTTTTTCTTTTTTTTTTCAGCCCCTGGAAACAATGTCTGAAGTGAATGTAGCCATTGATAATTGACACAAACTCTTTAAATCTTCTGTGATGAGGAGAAAGTTGGTGCACGTCGATTTTTATGGAGAGACACAAACTATCCATTTGAGGAACTAGGAGTATGTGTGTCCTTTGTACTCGGCAGTGTAACCCACACCTTGACTTTGGTAGCGGCAGCCACTTTGAGGCTGGTTTGTAGTGCTGCCGTCTGATCCTCGTAACCAGAACTGCCCTTTACCGCTTCATGTTCAGTTGCCCCCTTGCCCGCCTGCCATCTGGGTCTGCCAGGAGACACACATCATAACCAAGACACTGCTGGTCAAGCTTAAACCTGTATCTTCTACTTGAAACTACACCTCTGAAATTTAGAAGGGGACTTATAATACAATTGCTCTGTGCTTGTTTTGATTTTATTCAAATGTTCAAATTCTTCTTTAAAAGAGTTCTTTGTACAACTAAGGTTCAATTTTGAAGCAAATGCTTTTTCTAAGGAGACATGTAGGGACATTGTAAGAGTTTATTTAGGTAATGATCAAAAGCAAGGCTTGAACAAGATGACAGGAAGGCTGAATGTATGACAGCAAAGTCATTCTGTTTTGTCATTTTGATCTTCCAATTCCTGTTTATTTTGAAACATGTTAGACTTGTACATTTCAGAGTTTCAGAAGTTTCTACACTCCCTGGGGAATGTAAATGTTACAATAATGCTAGCTACCGCCATGGGTGAGAAACATATAAAAGGTATAACATTGTTGTAAAATTTAATTATTGGCTGCTCTCAGCTGGAAGGTTAAAAAAGACATTTTGGAAAGTCTTCAACAACAGTAAGGACATATAAGCATAAAAAATATGCTTATATGTCCTTATACTGTGGTTCTTAAAGGGAAACTGGAATTGGCTAAACCCATACTGTCAGGTCAAAGATTTACAAAAAAAATTAGCATAAAACCAACTATCTATCCTCCTTTGAGTAATTTAGCACAACATCGCTACAAAGCTTCTTTTTAATTCGCCTGGTCTACATGTATCCATTCAAAATTAAAAGTTTGATGTTTTAAAAAAATGGTTTATGATTCCAAATGGCATTTGATTCCAAAAGTGTGTTACTCTGTAATTATTCCTTTCAGCTGTGTGAAGAAAGTACTAGCAATGAAGACCATAGTAGTCTGCCTTAAAACTCAATCCAGCATTAAACTAACATCAAAGCCTTGAAGGAGTATCTAAATTACATTCCTGGGGAGATAACATTTCCGAGCAGAGGGCACTGCTGGTTTTCTCTATCAGGGATTCTAGTTGATACTTTGATCACTTCCTACTCTCTTCATACCTTCACTGAGAGTGGAGATCACATCACAGGTGGACACGCACACACACACACACACCCGCAATGCACGCGCGCACCCACGCACACACATGCAACCTGCCCGTGAGCCAGTGTCAGGTGTAGCAGTGGGACAATGGCGGGATGCTTAGCAGCAAGCCAACATGGTGTCTGTGACAGTGACAGCGGGCGTGTGCACATCAAAGCTGCTCCTCTCCTTTTATACCATACAATAATAAAGTGTGTGAGGATGCTGTGACCGGGTGTTTTAGTAGCTATATTGAATCTCACTTTTTCTACAAAGATAATGTTTCTACCTGTGCTTTGTAGCAGTAAGTAGAACTTTCCTGTTGAGGCTGAATTTTGTTGAACTTTCTCCTGACTTGACAGCTGAATCTCTGCCTACCTCCAGCCCTCAGAGTCCAGGTAGGGCTGCAGAAAAGTGAATCAGAGCATCTGTGGATTTTCATAACCATACGTTTAAACTTTTCATTTTTGCAAGACATTGTGGTTTACATAAACTTACATAAACAGTTCCAGGTCAGTTCAGCTTCCATCAGTTCAGACCCCTAACTGTAAGAAAGCTTTGTTTCCATTTTTAAGCAGGGTTGGAATGTCAAAAAAAAAAAAAAAAAAAAAAAATTAGTATTTATTTTTAATTGTTGCAGGTGCCCACTCGCAGCTTATTGTTTATTTTGGATGACTCTTTTACCTTAAAGAGGCCAATTTATGTCTCTTTCTCATCTCCCTGCAGAGGCTAAGACTGAGTGGCTCACTTATTTGAGCTGGGTCTTGTGGTGGTGACTTGTGGTGACACATTAATTGAGCGGTTTCTCCAAAGAAAAGAAAGGCGAATTTGACGACTGGGCCCGCGGTGTGTTTGTGGAGCTTTGAAAATTGGTTTTGTTTGGCCAGAAATCTCTCAGGTGTTTATTTACACAACATAATGTTTCGAACGATGACCAACTCACCCCCTGTCCTTTCTGTATGTATGTTTCCATATCTGCGTGTGTACATGCGTGGTTGCATTTAGCCGGTGTTTGCTCTCGTATGAACATGCCATCTGTACTGTCCAGAACGTGTTTGCATGTGAGCAATAACGGCGGAGGGATGGGAAGAAACGGAGGAGATAAGGTAAGCAAGACGCTTCCACATGGGTGTAGGCGTCTTGCTGTGCGTCTCGTGGATTATTGACAACATTTATTCACACCAGTCACCAGTCATTACAAGTTAAGGAGACACAGTCTGAGTAAATGTCATGTTTCAATCGTTTCCCTTCCCAGGTTGCTTTTTTTTTCCTTTTTTTTTTTTTCACAAGAATTTGTCAAAGATTCAGACTTCACATTATTGAGATTTATTTTTTGGAATTGAGTGTTCATTTAATGAATTGTAGCATATTCGCTTCCAAAGTTTTCCTCAATGACCAATCCAAAGGTTTCCGCTGCTTTCTGAGTGTGTTAGTGTGTTTATTTGTGAAATGAGCTCACAATTGTGGCAGACCTGACCAGTGGTGAGCACAATCTGTCAGTGCTATAATTTACACACTTGTGTAATGTTTTCCTGTTACTACTAAGTTGAGTGCAAGGTCCGATGAAATGCACAACCTCGTGCACGGACACACACAGACCGACACAAAAGACTGTAAGTGTGTTGTTTGTTTCCTGGACTTCAGGCCAAATATCCGCTGTTCACTGAGAAAGAAAAAAAACAACTGAAATTGCTCCTTCTGCCTTATCTCTGAGCACTGTTTCCAGTACAATTGCTGTTTTACTTGGCACTACTGTGAAGCTGAAATAGTAATATGAGCAGATGAAGGAAAAGCTGGAAGTTAATATTTTTACTCTGTTTTTGCTCCTCATTTGTTTTACAGATGATTCCAATTTAAAGAGAAAAATGATTATGCTTGTTTTCCACAGAAACATAATCATGTAGGATTTAGGGGGAGAGGTTTTGGTTTTGACTTAAAACCAGTAATATGTCTTGCATTGCTTTTATTCTATAAAACTGAATAGAAGTAAAAGAATGAAAGTGATTCAAATTCAACTGATTACATACAGAGAAACAAATCAAAATGATACATTTTATATTATTTTACAACTTAAAACTAATGAAAGCCTGAAATGCCTTTTTGTAGTAAAACAAAGAATATTGCAGAATACAATAATAAAAAAAAAGAAACATCTTTTAACAGAAATGGTTTTTGTGGCCTACGAAATTAGGGGAAAGTAGTGTTGGCCATGGCATTTGTCTATCAGAAAGTCAGAGATCCTCCAGGAGGAAGGTAAGGTACTAAAGGTACATGCTAAAGAATTTGGGTGTTTACAGAGTGGTGTAATCAAGAATATTAATTGAAAGCTTGATGGAAAGAAAACACTGAAAAGAGTTAGTGAAAGACCAACAAAGTCATTCATAATCAACCTTCAGATGATTATGAATGCCATTCAAAAGTTGAGGACTCAGAATCCATGAACTGCAACTGGAGTCAGAGCTTCCAGAGCTACCACACAGACACATTCAAGACACGGGCTACAAGTGTAGTCAATGTTCTGCATGTGCCTAGCAACTACAGTGGCCTGCTGTTCTTAGGTTACTCCCAAACTACAGGTAACATCAACGTCTATCCTAAGCTAAGGGCAAAAACAACAAGACTGTTCATGAGTTTATTTAGCAGCAAGAGCTTTCACCTACCCTCAGTACAAGAGATACCTGGTTTGATGACCACAGTATCAATGTGACTGATTGGATTAAAAGCCTTTAAAAAAAAAAAAACAAAGCTACAACAATGGAGAGCAGCTCAAGGCTCCTATCAAATGGTGTAACCTATTTAAAAAGTTCAGCAGCTCTACAGGCTGATCACCTCCATGATACTCCTCATTCATGCAAATTGAGCTCTGACCTAACCTTGACTCAGATGGAGTGTACAATAAATATACTGTATAGTACAACCTTTTAAATTATTTGACTATTTCAAAATTTGAATCTAAATGAACATAGTTTTCAATAGCTAAAATAATATTTTGATTTTCTGAGAAAAAATTTATTAGTTGTAAGAGGAAATCATTTTAACCAAGTGAAATAAACACTTGAATATAAAAAATGAGCTTCACTTTTTGAATTTAATTACTGAAATAATGTTCAAAATAACTATATGAAGTACTGCAAATGCATCCATGATGTACCTCCTCTGCACAGCTGCTTCATTTGAAAAAGTGGAAGAAGGATTCAGGTAAATTAGCTGTGAGTAATGAAGTAATATTCAATCATTCTTTCTTAGGATTAAGCTTAAGTATCAACAATAGATTTATCTTCCTCCACGACCCTCTGCCTTGATTCAATTATCTTCATCTCGCTCCCACTTTCTCTTCCTCTGGCAATCTCCCTATTTGCCCTTTTGCTGTGGATCCGTTTCCAATTGAATGCAGGTCATGCTTTGTGTTTCTCTTTGTCATGACATGGTTTCTCTCGGTGAGCGGAGGCTCCCCTTCCACTGTGGTTTAATTAGATCTGGTAAGATGGGAGGAAAGGATGAGGGAAAAAAACTGAGGTGGGGGGCAACCAGGTAAATGTGGGGTCACACATAGTTTAGAACGAGATACCTTATTGTCTACATTCCCCCTTTTTGGGGGGAAAATTTAATTTGTGTGGTCCCTCCTCCTCCTTCTTGTCTTTGTAATGTGTGTGTTTGTTTCTAATCTGAACCCTTTTGAAGTTTGAAAGTTCCTCTTGCCCTTCCACATGTCTCTGTCACCCGGACCCCTCCATTCCATGACCACCACCTTATCTCGCTCCTCAACTTTCAGACATACCTCATTACCTGAGGCTGTGCTGAGTGGCTGCTAATCAAATTGACTCTAGTTTTCTGCCATCAGAGGAAATTCTGGCCATTGAGGGGTCACTGGTTCAACTCCAGGCTCCAGAAATAGTACAAAACTCACCACAATGTTCTGGATAAAAATTGCACACTTCTAAGACTTTTTTGATGTTGTTGATTTTTAAGCTTTAACCTGACGGTTCCTATGGAAACGTCTTCTATCTTATAGAACTACAGCAACATCCTTTTTTCCACTTTCTACTGTAGTGAAGGGGGAATTGACCTGTCTTACTAATGAAATGGTAAAGCAAAATGGATTGATTGATTTGTTTCAATCAATCAATCAGAACAGTTTTCTGTATGAAAACAAAACCTAAGCTAAATGGGATTATTTTCTACAAATGTATGCACCAATAAACTACAGTGGTGTCCAACCCAATGCTCAAAGGAAAAAAAAAAAAAGAAAAAAAACTTATTTGCTAAAATTTCTAAGTCATTTAATCATTTGCAGCAACTCCACAGGAGCCTTTAGCGACATTCTGTTGTGATCAGTGATTGATTATTTACATTTGGGCCAGATGTGCAATGTGAGTGAGAACGGGCACTTTTACACCGCTCGGCAGTAAAACAGGATATTCAAATCATTTAAAAACACATCAAATACTTACAGGGTTGACATTTTGAAGTGTCAGACATTGGCACAGTGTCATTTTTGGGGGATTAGCAAAAATCCCCCAAAAATGATTTTTTTGGGGGAATTTTAATAATAGCAACTGCTAATAATAGCAGTTGCTGTCTGTACTGTATGTAGAGTTAAGATTTTATGATTCAACATAACACTCAAAATTCAGAATCAGACTCTTCGAAGAAAAGATAAAGCAGCTACTTTGAGACAGGAAGCAGCATGCACTGCTGGGGTCTTTCTCAGAGTTCAGGAGATGGACACACCTAGAAATTTGGCCGAAATGCAACAGTTCTGGTAGCTTTGATGAACACTTTATTTTGTGTGTTTTCAGGCTGTAATAATTCTCATATCATGTTTTTTTAAGAATTACACTATACATACTACTTTTCATACTTTTCGTGTTCACCTTTGAGTTGATTCAGTCCATTTGACCCCATTATCTGATTTGTAAATAAAATGCATTAACTCACTTGGATCTATCCAGTCAATCAGCCTTGCAGAGGAGAAAGAGTACATACGTCTGAATCTGAATGTAAATTAATAAATCATATATAAAATAGCAAAAAATGCATTCTTACGCCACAAAGGAATTGGGTACAGACACATGTGCTTGCGACATACCTATTACCTCTTTTTTTTTCTTAGTTCTGTACTGGACGTGTAAAAATATGTATGCATATAATTTTCAAAAAGGATAACTTTTATCAACAGAAAACATATTTTTTTTGTAAAGAAGATAAATAGATTATATAAAAAAAAACAATAAAATAATGTAAGTTTTACCATTGCCATGGGAGTTTGCAAATTCAGTTTACATGTGTTTTGTAGATTAAAAGAATTTCCTATAGGTCTATTGGAGGTGCTTTGGCAGCAGGAGGCATCACAAGCAATCCTGTACTTAAGAGAAAAATGTGTTTTAATTTTGTAGTTTCTGTGATTGTTCTTTGGGCTGGGCTAAATTGGGATCTATCCAGGCTTGCTTTCAACACTGAGGAGAGAAAAAAAGGATCCTCTTTGGGGATTAGAAGTGTAACTTGAATAGCCAGCTGGTCAAGACTTCCAGGACTTACTGTAGAGACTGAGTCAGCTGGCATGAGGGCAACCCTGCATGGACCTGATGGAGCTAGAAACAGCTTTGTTAGCAGAGAGGGCTTGGTGTCTTTGTTTCACTTGTTGAAAAGGCAACCTTTGATGCCTAGAATAGAACATCTTTTCACTTGTTATTAGGCAGAAGAGTGAAAAAAACACAAAAAATAAAAAAATTGAGGGACCCCATTAACAACAACAAAAAACTCAATAAGTCAGTGTAGATAATTTCAGAGAGACAGAAAGGAGTCTGTTCGCAGTTGGCAGGTCTGTAGTGTGAACATCTTGAGGTTTGCCTTTGGCCAGCTTTGCAGAAGCTGTGAATGAAGCCTTTCTGATGACCACTCCTATGCAAATTCTCATTAAGCTCGCGCACATATTCAGGAAAAGCGTATTCACGTAGCAACCCTCGTCCTGCAAAAAGCCCCACACGTCTACACACACGCATGCACACACATCACTTGTTGATGCACATGAGGTTGGAGGCAGGGAGCTGCAGCTGTTGAAGCAGCCAAAGGGATCAGTTGGTACACTTCAACAGCTTTGAAACTGGCTAAGTGAGCAGGTTTTGAAGGGTGCTGTCTTTGTTATGAGTGTCGGTAGCCATTTGCTGAGTGCTTGGGTTTCCAAAAGGGAATGCGCAGAAGTTGATACAGTGTGAGCATCTGTGCAGTTGCACATTGGTTGTCAGGGAAACGTCACATTTTAAATTACTTTGAAAGATAGTTGTGCATTTTTGCTTCACAGAGTTGAATTTGAACATCATTGTTCAGGGTTTTTACATACTGCCGTCATCAACATGTGGATATATAACTGATCATATCAGAAGATCAGTTATGGTGTTTTGTGATGGCTATAAATACAGATGTTCTCTTTTGAAGCGGTTTCATTTAAACCCACATTTCTATTATGGATTGGTGAACCGGCTTTTAACTCTAAATTGCAGTAACATGCAGTAGAAACATGCAGTAACATATTTTTTAAAATTATCTAATTTATTTATTTGTTATATTTAATTAAAAAGAAGATATTTATATATATACAGTATATAGTTGGTTTTTTTTTTAATTATTTAAAGAAATCAACCTGGTTTAGTGTCATTGCTGTTTCGCGGCAAGTTTTACATGTGTGTTGTGTTAAATATATTTAAATGTATGCATTAAACAGTCATCCAATACATAAAAAAATTTTGAAATATATGTCTCTTGACCAACTAATTTAGCATCTTTGGTTTTCTTTTCCTTCTCACAGAAAATTGTGCCAAAATTTAAAAAGGTAAATAACAGGACAAAAAAAAAAAAAAAAATCAACAATTTGCTGTGACCAAGCAAGTTTTATATGAATGTTTTCCTTTTTGAGGTTGTGGTAATGATGTTTGTGGCAGCTACTTCCTCTAACTAGCTCTAACTAGCCTTCAAGGCTGTGGCAGATTGGAGTGTGACATAAAATTAGGCTCCCAACTTTTTATATCTGCACAACGAGAGCATCCTTGTGTTCTATATGTGTGTGCTTTGGCGCGGGGCAGCAATAGGACATGCTATCTTGGGTTTGCGTCCTCCGGATCTGGCTTCATGTTGACCTCTCACCCAAATTAAACTTCAACAGTTCTCTGCCTTACCCCCCTTCCCTCAACCTCTCTTTCCGCTGCCCACTGCCAGGCACTTTTGTTTTCACATGGTCGACTTCTCAGGGAACACGTTCATATTTGTGGCTTTTGGGGTTGGCAGCAGAGTGTGCTGTGCCTGTAAATCTTTTTTTCCTTCTTCTCTCTCACTCCAGCTTACCCAAGTACCCAAATTGAACTGTTTGGTCACTTCCTGTCATCCCCCGGCTTAACCATCACCCTTCGCCAAGGTTGCCAATGGTGTCATAACTTTTCCTGTGGTGCATTTTACTCAGAGTTAAAATTGCCTGTGCAATTTATGAAGAAAAAAATGCCTCAGCATGAATGACATGATTAAAAACATATTGAATGTATGTATAAACATGATAGACAGCATTTTGGAGATTTTGGGCAGCGTTTGGTTCCAGAGGAACACATTTGTTTAAATGACCTACAAAGCATGAGCAAACATTTTGATCTTATTAAGTAGCCACAGAGCTGTTAGTGTGAGCACATATTTGGAGGAAACCGTCAAGAAATGGCCTAGCTTGTCCGCAGCGTGTTGCTGGACGTGGGAGCGAGGATGGGAAACGCAGAAGGAGCCGGAGTGAGCAAGATGGCTATCTGAAGTGAGTCAGAAATGAAACATGTCATAGCAAATTACAGCCATGATGTTTGAATTACTCCCGGCTGCTTCTTAAAACTATGGCTTCAAAAAGAAAAAAAAAATGGATGCAGATTGTACACCGAGGAGGCAGGTAGATGCAAACTGAGTGAAACTCTGGGAACAAAATGAAAAGAGATATTTGCAGACCAAGGGACGTTGGATGACACAGAAAGGAAAATAATGAGTTAAGTTAGTAGGAAAGAAAACTGTGGGATTGAGAGTGAAACTAGACAGAGAAAAGGAGTTTTTTTTCTGGAAAAATAATGTGACTGAGTCATAAGCCAGCTAAGGAATAATGATGATGATGATGAGAATGATGAGAAGAAACCTTGGACTCATTCGTGCTCACAGCTAAGTTTGGGGCATCATTTACCAAACTACTGGAGAGGGGCCCCTGAAAATGCGTGTGTGCGTATATGCAATAATAACCACATTCCCTAAGCATCTTCTGCCACCAACGCCTGTTTTTGTAGCTGGGAATAGGGAAGGGCTTCCTCGTTAGGGAGACTATTTCAGAAGATGGGAGAGGGAAGAAAAAAAAAAGGAGGACTTAAGGGGCGCAGGATGACTAGACGAGGTTGCGCAGAAGGACGGAGAGCCCGCAGGCTCGCTGACTGGCCCATCCAATCACGGAGATGAGCCAAGGATTTGGTTTTTCCCTGAGAAAATGGCCTCCTGAGATTAAGCTTCCCGGACAGGATTTCACAATTCTTACTGAGTGAGAAAGCATCTTGAGTAACAGAAACAGTGATGTTAGACAGCTGACTAACAACCATCGCAAACAGTGCTGCGCAAAAGTATTCACACCCGTTGAATTTTGAAGTGGAAAGGACATGTTTGGTTTTATCCAAACAATCGACAAAGTGTGGCATGCTAGGTATTCAGCTCCCTTCACAAATGCAGAGAACACAGAAGTAATTAGCAAATAGAAACTGAAGTGTAATTTGAAGTATAAGTATTCCAGAGATATTTGTCTGTAAAGGTTTGTTAAAGAACATTAGAAAACAAACAGCATCATGGATCTCAAGGAACACATGAGATGGATCAGAGATGAAGCTATGGAGAATATTATAATAGGGTTGGGTTATAAAGCAAGAACCCGGGCTTTGAACATTTAACTAGAGCACTCATTTAAGACTGGAGAAAGTATGGAAGAACTACAACTGTACCAAGACATGGCCGCTCAACTAGATAAGAAAATCAATAACCAGGCAAGAGGTCTGGAGGAGCTGTGAATGGACCTAAATCAAATCAGGAAGCTTTGATGTTATCTGACTGATCTTCAACTATTTTTGCGAGACAGATCAAATGATCTCCTCGATGTGCAAAGAGACGCATACCAAAACATTGCAGCTGCAATTGCTTCGAAAGGTGGTACTTAAAGTGTTTTGCCAAGTAACTGAATACAAATTCAAGTAACAGTTTTTTATTTTTTGTAGGGGAAGCATTAAATGTAAACCACGTCTCACATTTTTCTACTTTGTTTTGGTCATTCACATAAAAGCCTCCAATCTTATTGTACTGTGTTTGTGTCTAACGTAACAAAATGTGAAAAAACTCCAAAGGTGCCTTTCGGAATACTTCCACTGTGTCTCATATTTGCTCTCTGCTTTTTGTCGGGCCGAGCTCGAGACATCACGCAAACGCAAATTATATGTCTTTAGGTGTTAATGCTCGACAAAAACCCAAAAAGAAAAATCTCATTTCGGCATATTGTGTAGCCACAAACACGGGTATTAAGTGTTGCAATCAAACACGGAGAATGGAAGCAGTGCAACACAAGCTGGGGTTAAGCTGAGCTGGTAATCTGCTGTTCAACAAAGAAATGCCTTTCGGAGACACGTGTGCTGAGCTGTATGTCTGTGCCCGTAAGTGTGTGTTTGTGTGTGTGCTTGGCTATGACTGTGTATTTGCATGCCCACACTGTAAGGATCTCACTCTGCGTTTGTATTGTGTAGAGGTCTGCCGCAGTGTAAGTCATGCCACCATAAACATAAGGGGGACAGGCGTCTTTGAATAGCATCGGTGTGTGTTGGAAGAAGTCGGGCGGTGAATCCATCATGTTACCACTGACAGGCCCTGCAATGGGAAATAAATATTTACTTTAAGCTTCCCCAAATCACATCCAGAGATTCTTCCTGGCGCTGTGAATCTCTTCTTTCAGCCCTTCCTCGGTTTCTAAGCCTCCGTTTGTGACAGTCGACATGTTTGTCCTTGTCTATGTGTCTTTTTCTGTACACGTTCGAGCGACCATTGAGACTTTCATTGTCGGGTCGACAAAATGCAGAGAAATGTAGAATGGAAATGCTCATCTTGATGTGGAGCACCTTCAGTGTTTCCACCAAAAATAAAAAGGGGGTCTAAACATACCAATCACACACTCACACACACCCCAACAGGGGTCAGCCCGAGATATTCATCTGGGATTTGTCATGTCAGACATGGACCATGTCTCTCTCTTCTGTAATTATGGCAGTATTTATTTTTTCAGACTATCCCACTGAGTTAGGAGCATCCCGCGGTGTGGTTTGGAGATGGAAACACACAACATTTGAGCGATCCCGCTTAACAGAAAAAAGGAGCATTGCACACTGGCTTGAGATTGCCAACCCATAATTCAAACATTTAATGTAATATGAGATGTTTTTTTGTTTTTTTTCTCTTTTAAGGATGTGTGGATGTGTATTAAATGTGTGTGTGACAGTTGGTTCCCAGCTGTAGACACAAGCAGACTAGTAGTGAACTGACACCATAATGCCCCATTCCATCACATAACACTTATGACCCACCCATAATGCCTGACTTTATAGCAGAATTTGCAAGTGTGACAAATATTTAAACCCAAACATATTTCATAGAAATGTTGTTACACACTACCTTGGTATTTGGAAAGTGGAGACTGCCATTGTTTAAACAATTTCCTTATCCATGTAAAAAGTCTTCATACTCTGAAGTGAATACTTATTCAATTTCATAGAATTATTAAAAATCAACATTTCTCATTTGTTTTGTTTAACCTCTCATAAGAGTTTCCAAAATGCAAGGCATGTTCTAATGTGGGACTTCTTGTAGTTTGAGCAGTCACTTTCATTGGATATGGTTGATGACACAAGCAAGGCCAACTGGACTCCATGAATCCATTACTTTGTTCAACCCACGTTTTATAATCAGTGAACAGTTACAAAACGTACTTCAGTTTCTTAAATAATTGTTTTTTTCTTTTCTTTCTTTTGTCTGATATCAGATGTCATGTCCATTATAAAACCTGCTATGAGAAATACTATGTTTAATTGTATCACAGCACTGACATATTCAGTTTCAACAAAAATTGATCAAGTTAATTTTATTAAAACAGAAAACCCCCTAAACACACATTTTTTAGCAATTGTTTCGGTTTGAGGCATGTACGTCAGCAAAAAATGACATAAATATCTTAAGTAGCCTATAAAAAATACTACCTTAATTACAATCATTAGAAGTGCTACTTTTGTTTTTTTTTTTGTTGTTGTTTTTCTTTCTACCAGCCAAATCAACAGTGTGCAGCAACAAGTCGGGAAGTTGTGTTGCTGTTACTTCTTGCTCCATGCAACCAGACATATATATATATGGATTGTATCTAGTGATCATTTTTAGATGTATTCCACAGGAATCATGGGTACTAGTTCATAGTGCAGCACATTTCTCTGAAGAGAACTGTGTTGTTTTCTTCAGACTCATGATATTTTGATTTGACTCACATTTACCATATCTTAGAGTTTTATTTATAATCTGTCTCTTTTTAAGTGCTCTAACAATTAAATGTGATGAGCCATGCAACAGCAGAAAATTTTGTTGGCTTGCTACAGCTGTTTATTGTCTCTCCGAGTTTACTTATCCAAACCACACCCCAATCAAAATCCTGCCAGTGCTTGAGATTAGCGTCTCTTTATTACCTTTCTGATTTTCCTCTGTGTTATGCCAGCTATGGTCATTAGACTACTCTGTGTGCGTGGGTGTGCGTGTGTGTTCATGAGGATCTTCCCAGTTCAGAGAAGTCACCGTATGTCCTTTGCACAATGAGAGAACTTAGCCACCATTTACTGCTTTACGTCTCCCATTCTTCGTCTTTCTTGTTTCTGATTACTTTACTTATTACCAGACAAAACCTTCATATTCTTGCTGTATGCTTTCAGTCTTACCTCCGAACTTCTTCTTTTTTCCTCCTTTGCTAAAATAAAAAGAGAAAACATCAACAACATTGCGATAGTGACTCATGTTCAATTAGTCTGTAGTGCTAATCAGCAATCGTCGTGGGAAACGCACAGAGGGATGCAAGCCCGATGTTGGTTGTTGGAGTTGGAAAACCAGCTTTATTGTGCGCTGGAGATTAAAGTCTCCGAAAAGGCAGCATTGTCCTCTGACGGGGATAAATCTTCCTCCTCCCGTCACTCAGGGGCTGAATTCAATTCTCCTCAACCCTTCCTAAAAGAGAGGCTTATCTCCCACTCAATAGCTTGTTGCGCTACAAGCCAGGCAGGAATGCACCGGGTTGTATCCCTGACACCCGCGCGCTCAGTTAAAAAGGAATTAGGGTCTGAAAAAGAGAGAGTGAGGGAAAGTGGGCGCCTGAATCGTGACCTCTGTTTTGCCAGAAGATGTGCGCTGGGAATCAGATTGAGGCACAGATAGACTGACGGAGAGAGAGAAAGGATTGCGGGGCAGAATTGATTGACTGCTGCCGGCGGTAGGGGGGATTGAAGCCAGAGCAGGAGAATAGAGGCCTGCTCAACTGCAGCACTGAGGTTGCGAGCAGCATGGTAAACTACTGCACCATTCTAAGGACGAACAGAGGAGCCACAGCGGAAGAAAGCACTTGGTAACTCCTCAAATGCTGTCATGATGCCACCTTCACACCTCCTTCTCTTCTTTAGCCTTCTGCTTTTGTTCTCTATTGCTACAGCAGCATCTCTCACTGCAGTCCGGGGGGCATCACCAGTTGCTAAGATCCACTCCTCTGCAACACTTGGACACCCCACAACCGCTCCAAACAGACTCAATTCAGAGCTCAAGAAAAGGGATAGACATACAGAGAGAAAGGATGGCTGGCAAATTAAAAGAACTTGTGCAGACTCAGATCCACAGCTCGACTCTGTGAGGGCCAGGGGAAAAACAAGCATTGCGTCCCTATTTTTCACTTCTTTAGTCCCTCCCTTTTTGTTTTATTTCTTTTACGCCTCCCTTTGGGAGATATCTCCAGGAATGAGACACAAAAAGAAAGCAGGAGAAATTGAGAGGGGTGGATTAATATTATTTCCCGAATGTCTCCTCAATTCCCCATTTCTCTCTATAGAAAATTTAAACACAAGACCCTCTCTGCCATTCGTCTCTCCTTTATCTTGGTAACTACATAAGAAGTAGAGAAACAATATTTATGTGATTTGAAAAACTACCCATATACTACCCATACTGTAGTTATACCAGCTGCCTGTTTCCCTTCACATTCTGCCCTTTCAATTTTTCTTTTACCCCCCTAATGACATGGCACCACTTAATGATGAGGCTTACACCTGCTTACAGGATTAAATTGATTAGTATGAAACAGGGATCGGTTGCAGAGAACAAGAGGAAGAGGTGGGGGCTCAGGAGAAAAACCGAAGCAGGAAAAGGGCATGAATAAGCTGCTTGGAAGACCATGCACATGTTCTAGCAGATACTTCAGTGGGTGACTTATTATGGAAGGGAAGATGGATTATTTCGCACAGACAAAACAAGTTTGGTTAAAGACACAGGCTCTCTTTAGTGTGTGACAATATTGCCTCCTCAGCCATATTTAGGTTTTTATTATGTGAGTTAACTGCTTCTGCTGTTCTAAAGCCAGTACTTCATCTTCATTTATAAAATGGATATTTTATTAAATCATTTTCAAATGTTGCATAGCTTACAGCAAAAGAAAAGTAAAAAAAAAAAAAAAAAAAAAACAATATGGACAAATATGGACAAACTCTTTTCACTTTGATAGCACCAAATTAACTTTGATAAGTGGTTACCTAATTAGTGGACACAATCAACCTGTGTGCAAATTATTTTGAGTATGAATGCAGATGTTCTGTTGAGGCCTTAGAGGTTTGTTGGAGAACACTAGAGAACAAACATCATTAAAGACATAGGAACACAGGAATTGGAAAGTACTGAAAATGGCAAATATTAAACCAAATAATTTCCCATTGTCATTCTAAAGTTTAGGACAATTTTCTTTTGCAAAACCTCTCAAAAGCTCACTTCAGTTTACCTAGTGCACATTGTTTTACAGAGCCTACATCAAGATGGATTTATAGAACAGCACAGACCACAGCATAGACTGAGCTGTCCTCAGTCATCTGTCTCATTTCTCATGACCTCAGTCGTCTCCGTATCCCTCTATTTCTGTCTCTCGCGGGCAGCTATAGATGTGCGGTTAGAGGCCTGGATCCATCATGATAAGCACTTGCAGATGGGTCTGAATGAGCGCCATCATCCCAGCACACTGGGCTTGTTTTCTTTTTGAAGTTTACATGACACCGTGCTTGTGTTTGTACGTTGGGATCTACAAAGAGACAAAATGAGATCGGTAGGTGTATGGAGACAAACAATGCGTCCCTTCATGTAGAGCATGTCAATCACGCTGCCACAGGACTGACAACATTAGTTTTGTTTGTAGAAAGAGGATAATCTTTATGTCTGTCAACATCGACTTTAAGGCTTTGAACTTAAACAATGGGGAATATTTGCCTTAACAGATTCACACAGAGTTGTCCGTGCATCAGCAACTGTCGCATAACGATGCAACAAATTTCACAACAAATCTGCTTATCAGTGTAAATATAAGTGTTTTCAAATTCTGCCTTCTCACTTTATGTCCTTTTTTAAGGGTGATAATGACTGTTGGCATAAAGTAGATTTATTTTTTTTTACAAAGCACACACATACAGGACACAGAAACAAATGTGGCGTTGTCCAGGCTTTCGCGTGGTCACTGCAATCCCTTCCATATGACAGTGATTACGCAGGAAGGCCATAATGCCTGTAGATCCTTGCTCTGCCATCACACACTGAACACAAAAAAGCTAAGAGAGACACACACAGACACAACCCCCTTCAGTCTGACCCCAACACTGCAGGGCTTAGCACATTCCGTACCTGCATTAGCAAACAGCTTAGCTTTGCTTTCTGATACTTGTTTGTAATTCAGCACTCTGTGTTTTTAACCATGTGTAAGCATAGCAGGTGGATTGCTACTCAGCTGGACTGAGAGAGTTACGTTTCCGTAAGACAAGAGGTTCAATTGGATAAGCAGACTGTTATTAAGTGCTTTTGCAGGAAGTCAATGCATACTGATTTATTTAAACAGAACATTTAATATATAGGAGGGGGGGGGGGAATCCTTGATTATTACACTCGTGTAAATTATTTCCTTACACATGAGATATGTTACAGGTTGCAGTAGATGTAGGTGTGTGTGTGGGGGTGTGTGGGTGTGTGTGTGTGTGTGTGGGAAGGTTCACAGCTGTGACAGACGCATTGCCAAATCAGGTCTCACACAGATAACACTGATACTGGCAGACAGTGTTGGTTGATTGTGACAGACGTATTCCTCTAACAGGTGCAGAGCAAAGGCAGCAAAAAAAGACTGTTGGTCAGCAACAAAACACACGGTCAAAAGAAAATTCACACTTTTTTTTTTTTTAAGTTTTTGCCTAATGATGTATATTTAAGTGAGATTTATTCATAACCCCCAACAATAAAGCCAGATATTTTACTTTAGAAGTAGTAGCTAAAATAGTATATACGCTCATATTGCAATCCATCAAAACTAATGAGGCAAAAAATAAAAAAAATAAAGATAAGTGATCATCAGCAACTTAAAGTAACTGTTTTACCTTTAGTTGTTATAAAACGCAACATGCATCAAACAAAAGCAAAAAGAAATTTGACTTTGTAATTTTATGTCTTAAAACTGGGCCTCTGACTCTTTAAAAAGAGTCAGAGTTACACATAACCCCAATTATGTACATCCATTATGTCATGCACAACCATTCTCAGTCACTTTTAAGCAACTGAGAATGATTGAAGCTCAGCTGGAGCCTGGACCTCCGAGGAGGAGCTTTGTGGATATAGGCGGCACTTTGTGGGAGCAAGCAATGAGGCACCCCTGGATGGTTGAGACAGGAGATTAGAGGATTTCTCAAACATGCCTGAAATAGTCAAAACGACAATACAGGTATGTTTTATATGAGAGAATAACATTATATCATGATGTTCATCTCAACACAGTCAATTTTACAACACATAAGCAGGCATGTCAGGCTGAGGAAATAAAATGTGTAAATATTACAAAGAGCATGGTGGCATTTTGGAAGCACATACTACAAATAGATATCTCACATTTGTAGATGAAACCTAAAAACAGCATTTTTATTATTCATTTTTTTTTGTTTTAGGAAAACTGAGATTGCATAAAGGAAAAGCTTAACAACAATTCTGATGACACTTTGGTCCAGAGTTTTGTACCCACTGTGTGCCTCCTAAACTTTCCTGGCCTTACTTTCTGAGAAGCTTTCTCTTAGTCTTCTTTTCCCCCTGCTGCATCGCTTGAATCTTTGCAAGCAGAGTTTAGATGGTTCATTGGCTGCCCATTTCCCCATCCCCTGCTGAATGCAATCAGCAGACACTGCTGGTAATAACTTTCACTTGTACACTTTCTCCTCCACTATCTCCTCCTCTTGGCTCCCTCCCTCGTACTCTTTCACATCTCCTCCGCTGCCTGTCTCTGATTTTCTTTTTCTTTGGGACTGAAAGTGATGTAAGAGGTCGATAATATAAACAACGCTTGATATTGGCGTTTAATCCAGAAATGTAGTACAAAAAAAAAAAAAAGACAGATGGGGAAAAAAACATTTCTGAATGTGAGAAAACAGCAGTTCAAAATGTAGACTTTGTGTTAGCTGGTGTCCAATTCATGGTGCAGAGCTTAATGTCAAAAGCAGGAAGGCCATTCAATCCCATGCACTCTGTGTCTTTGAATCTTCTTGTTATAACTCATCTAAAATGACATCTAGCATTGTTTTATTGTTTTGCTGAAATAACCACAGACCTCTCAGGAATAAATACACTGTGTCTCTTCTAGAATATGTATTATATTTCAGAAGTTCTGGTTTATTGCATACTTAAAAAATATGGCTTTCTTGAAATTTTGCTGTTAATAAAGTCTCAAAAAGAAGCTTTATTTTTTTCATCACAAAGAAACATGTTCTTTTCTTTGATTCACTGTAGTGAGATCTTGTTAGAATTTTGAAATATGGTTTTCTACCCATTTTTAAGATCCATTTTTTGATTGATTGACAAATTATTTTGAACATCAATGGGTTTCTCAACACTTCTGAGGCCTTGTGGCTATAGTCCATGCAGTGCTGTGGTGATTTCTTATGCAGAACTGGAACTTGTCACTTGAATCCATTTTTGGCTTCTTGTTTTGAATTGTGAGGGACTGGAGATCTTTGTCTTGGCAAATAGTGTTGATTCTGATTCTGAAGTACTTCCAGTGCTAAATGGGACTTTGGGCTCAAGAAGTGGAAAATAGCATTAGAATAACAAAAGCCACTTTCACTTAAACTGTAGGTGTGACTGCATTTTAGGCTTTTTTATTATTATTATTTATTATTATTATTATTATATATATTTTTTAGTCAGGATTTACTCAAGTTGAAGTAAAAAGTACAGTCTAGCAAGGTTACTCCTAAAAGGATTTTTTTTTTTTTTAAGTTACTTATGGTAAATATATATGTGTAAATCTCCTGTGTAAATATCTGTGTAAATTATCACTAGTTGGCAAAATGAGTAACTGTAGCTGGCATTATAAATAAAGCCTGATATTCACTGTAATCCAGAAAAAAACTTTTGAAAATAGGAGGTAAAAAAAAAAAAAAAAAAATCAGAATATCAGAAATATAGAAAAAGCAAAACATAAAAATACCAATACCCCACTTGAGATATCAGCATAAGCAAAAACTGTCTCATGGTGAGATGGACTGTCTGAAACAAAATGAAAAACAAACAAACAAATAAAAAAAACTGTTTGAGTTGTTGAAGTTCTTTACTATTTTGCTTTGTTTTTCATCAGCAGATAAAATCTAAAGAAAATCAATTTTTTACAAATTGTTTTTTTCATAAACAGAAGCTTATCACATATTTAAATTTATTCGAGAACTTCTAAGCAGTATTTCTTGAAGTAATCGATGCGCAATAACTTTGCTGTTTCCTGTTCAGTCATGTTTATGCCTGCTGTGTGTCCCACATGGGCAGCGTCGTTAAAACAACACGAGTAAAAGGTGGTGGCAGCCTCCAAAAATTGTCTTTTGCCCCAGCCACGGGATAAATTATATTCTTAAAATTAAGATGGTTGCAGGGAGCAGAAACGACAAAAGGCCCAAGAGTCCAGTGGCATCAAGGCAATTAAAGGCCTCCCAGGTAACGCCCTACAAATTCTGCCCCGTCCTCATCCTCTCTCTTCTTATCAGCCTAATTGAAGACAAGCTCTTTGAGACGGACACACAATGGAGCCAACGGTAGAGTGGTATTTGAGACTCAACGGGTGGACGGGAGAAAGGGAGATGCCGGGATATTGTAAAAGAACTCCCCCTTCCATCACCACCACCACCTTCTCATCTAAATCCCTTTCTCTCCCTCTTTCTTTTATCCCATGGCGTCTCATTGAGGACCCTACTTGACATAGCGCGACCTCTGAACCCAGAGTTTATGAACTGAAGCGGCCGCTATTTATTTGGTGTGGAACTAATGTGTAGCCTCACTTTTGTGCGCAGCTTTCAAGGCGATGTTAGCATTGTGTTTGAGTTGCTGTGTGTGCTTGGATAAGCTGGTGGTCAGCTGTGCTAATACTATCTCAATGCTGGGGTTGATTGAATTGTCATTTGTCAGTTAATGGCTAAAGTTATGGCAGTAGGACAAGCCTGGCTTTTTTTTTTCGTTCCTTCAAATAAGGTTTCCTCCTATTGGATTTGTGGTTATTGTTTTTTACGTCAATGTTAATTTTCATCTACTTGAACTTTTAAAATTGTGCCACAAAAAGGCTGGCTTGTGATATATTTAAAAAAATCTGATCTAGTTCACTAGCTGACTGGATCAATATTTACTTAATTTATTCCAAATCAGCTCAAATTAATTTACAATTTTATTGCAATATTTTGTTGTGCTATTATAATAATGAAAAAGAGTTAAAAAAAAACTATTTATTACTTTTTTTGGGTAACTGTATGACTGTGGCTTTATGGGACAGCATTCATAGCGCCACAAACACAAATATTGCTCTTTAAAAATATTTGAAATAGGCTTCCTCAAGACATCACTTAGTTAAAAATCTGTGACTTATACAACTAAGCTGCACACAATAACTAGATTTAATCATATTTTTTTTAAATGTATTGATATTTTTTTGTTGATCTTGTGGAACAGCAAAATAAAAATAGCAAAAACAACATACTGTCAGTTTTTCATTTTTGGTTACCATTAATAGCTGCAATTTATTATGACAGTGATAAATCAAAATTGTTATCATGGTAAAAAAAAATTCAGATAAATGGTAAACAACACGATAAACGCCCACACCAGGAAAAACTTGATTATTTTGTCAGTTTTCACTGTAGATATGGGTCAGTTACCGAAACAGATCATTTCTGTTGTACACTTTTTTTAATAATAATATACCCAGAATCCATGAAACCTCTCTGCTTTTTCTCCAAGTCATCAGTCCATGAGAATATGCTAGTGGCCCATTTCTACCAGTCACACAGGAAGTAGGTTTTGTTTACTGTTTGAATTTCCAGAAAAACCATTTTTTCTGTTTTAAGCCTAAGGAAGGCATACTTAGCTCCTTTTCTTTTTTGAAGACTGAAGATCATTTCATCATTCAGAGATCTGGGCCTCCACCCACTCAGTAAACAGCGGTAATCTTTATAAAAAAAGGTCCTCATCACTCATAGTTCAAAGGTGAGATTGTCAAGTCCTTCTACATCGACTCTGGGGAGACTGTTATGAAGTCATCCTGTTGTTTTTATCCTTTAAAGCAAATCATCTGTGAAATTTCTAAAGAAAAAAAAAACAAAACTATCTTGAGTTTAATCTTTAAAAAAGTTTAAAAATCTATTTTGTGAAATTGATATTGGCTCATTTGCTTATGTGATATTCAGGTTACTGCAGGTGTTCAAATACAACCAAAATTTTTGATCTAACAGCTCATATCAGAAATTTAAATATTATTTTATTTATATCACCTAGACAAGTACTTTATGAAGCCAGTGTCCCGCTTAAACAAGTCAAAGCCTGTCCATTGTGCCACCTCCTTATTTTTATTTGTAGGTGTGTGTGCTCGTGCATGTGGGTGTGTGTGCGCGCATATGAAAGGCCAGGTTAAGTTTTAAGACAGAGTGTTGTAGCCATCCCTTTGGAGGACGTGCCGCTCCAAGCAAACAGAGCTCTGCCTAAACAAACAGGGGAGGACAGGAGAGCAAGACTAATGATGGGATTCACGCAGCTTACAAACACATGTATAGGCACAAGCATTCGCCGATTCACGTTGACACTCACTGGAGCAAGGATGAGAGGAATTTGTCCCCGGAAGAGGAGCGGCCGAGATAGACGGGCGATCTATTTTTAAATTGTTTCATCCCACCTGTTCTTGTTCCCCTGCGAGTAACGAAGCAGGTAAATACCATATTTCAAGCACATTATCAAAATGTCTGACTTTTCTTTTCTTTTTTTATTTATTCTTTTTTAAGCAGAATTATTGGTTTGCTATAGTTTAGTTTGCATTTTAGTGTAAATGTGTACGTGTGGGTCTGCATGTGCATGAGTCCACGCCTGCCTGAGCGCCCTGACGCCATTGAGCAGCAGAGTCCTTGACAGAAGTGAATTAATCAGACCCCTCTGGCCCATTTGTCTCTATTTGGGGGACTAATTGGAAAAGAAGCAGGTGTTAATAAAGAGAAGAGGGAGACAGAGCAAGCACATGTGCGTCTGCTTGGGTACACGTGTGTGTGTGTGTACATGCCGCGCTTGCATGTAATAGAAGTCTCAGAGTTAAGTTAAGCAGACTGAATTAGGCATGGTTAGGCTGCCGCAAGCACAGCATAGTTCCTTCTCTACCGTTGAAGGTGATGTAGTGGGATTTAGATGGAGAGATGAGGGAGGAAAACTTTAGTGTACGGGCCAGCTGAATGCTCATGACCGACTAAAACACAAACAAGTTCACAAAAGCTGAATTTGGTATTATGTTTAGAGTTGAGCTGACAGTGCTAATGCATTGCCACATGCGATTATTCTAAAAAGTGTAGCAGTTTAATATTGCATAACACAGATTAATCACATTGCCTGTTTTGATTTAACAGCCTCTTTCTCCCGTGGTGGATTCCTTTGTTAAAATAATAATGCATTTTACTTATTGCAATGCCCTTAACACATGAGATCTTAAAGGGTATTTGTGAAAACCTTCCTGAATATGAAAACCTGGAAAACTGAGATGTTTAGTTTGAAAATGCATGTTTTTAAAAACACTAATTTTCAAATTTCAAACTTGGGGAGTTGAGAACAGTGATTAATCGCAGAGACTGATTAATCTGATTAAAAATTTCAATCAGTAGTTTAGAATTGGAAAAGAATTCTATGTAAACTTTGAATGCCCTTTGACCTCTTTTCACATTTTGTGACATTACATTCCTAACTTGCACTGCATTTCACTGGCCAAAACAAAGTAGTGCATAATTGTGAAGAAGTAAAATTGGCATTTTTTTTTTAAGAGAAAAGTCCAGCATGCATTTGTGTTTAGCCTTCCTCTAAAACAACTAGTAAAGGCTGTACCAAAATAGTAGTCCACTGCAAAAGAAGAACAGGTAAGGAGAACAGTATTCACACACGCAGCCAAGAGGCTCACCATAACTTCAGAGGAGCTGTAGAGATCTGTTAACATCAAAACTACCAAAGTACAAATGTGGTATTTATGAAAGAGTGGGAACAAGGAAGTCATTGCTCAAAGAAAGCCTTAAACAATCCCTTTGTAGTTTTGCCACAAGCCATGAATGAAACAGAGGGGAAGAAAGATGCCATGGTCCAACATTCACCTTTTTGGCTTTGCATAGGGTGAAATTAACACATTCTTACCCTGAACACTCAGTCCATACAACAAAACTTAGGAGTTGAAGTGTCATGATGTGGAGTCACCTTTCTTCAGCAGGAACACAGAGAAGATTGTGAGAGTTAATGGGGAGATAGATGGAGCTAAATAGAAGGCAGTCGTGGAAGAAAACCTGTTAGTCTCTGCAATGGACTCGAGACTGGTTTTATTCCCCTTCCAGCAGGTCATGTCCCTAAATATACAACCAGGTCTATGATGGAACACTTCAGATTAAAGATCTTA
The DNA here is from genome assembly GCA_010277075.1 of Poeciliopsis retropinna. Lineage (NCBI taxonomy): Eukaryota > Metazoa > Chordata > Actinopteri > Cyprinodontiformes > Poeciliidae > Poeciliopsis > Poeciliopsis retropinna. The sequence goes on along the minus strand of VMRM01000009.1, from coordinate 8,500,661 downwards.
CATGATTTTTGATCCTAGTCAAAGTCAAAATTGAGAAACTTTGGAAATGCTCACAGAAATTCTTTATCTAACTTTCGGATGGAACTCATTTGCGAGAAAGAATGTCTATGTACCACAAAAGATTTGATTTCACTGACATTAACACCTGAATTAATGTGACCAGCACCATTAACTCAGATGTTGGCCACAAATGCATATCATAATTTTCAGATGTTTATTCCTTATAATACTTAAAACCATCTACCCTTTTCCTCGCTCTCCAAAAGTATAAACTACATTGTGTTGGTCTGTCGCATAAAACGCACTAGGTTGTGAATAGTTTTGCGGGGCACTCCAGACAATAGCGAGATCTCCCACCGCTGTGCAGATATTTACCTCTGACGGTGCTGCCTACGATTGTTTGTTTGCGATGCTCAATTGAGAGTGTTTGGCAGGCCTGTGTCCTGTCCTGCGGCGAGCAAACGATAAAGTCTGAACCTGTTTAGAAGCTCAATCAAAGGCCCCAATAGCTCATTAGCTCCCTGCATATTTACTCATCTAAGTGATGTCAGCAAGTTTTAATGGATGGCAGCTTTTTCCAATTACACAAGAGGGAGGCAGGCAAACTGTATCCAACGCCGTGCATGTGTGTGTGTGAGAAAGAGTCCGTCCATTTGATGTGGTGTTTACTCAGTTGAAAGCTGTCTCCTGTGTGGTCTCCTGATGGAGTTATATCCCTCCTTCAGATCGCACACATGCTCACCTGAGGCAGTTGTGCGCATGTTTATTACGCACGGGTTTGCGTGCTCACGTTCATGTAGATGTTGGTCAAACGTGTGACAAATCTGTCTAAATTTTTGAGGAACCTTCTGCCTTTATCATTTTGTAAAGTACAGTGCATGTATGTTGCAGCATACAAATATACCCACATGTGTACACAACGATCCAAGCTATAAACATTACAACAATGCTTCCATAATATTTACATGTTGTCCTACACACACGCACACACACACCTTTAGACGTGCGCATACATCAAGTTGAACTGTTTGAATTTATTTGTCTTACTTAAGAAAAAATAAAAATATTGAACATGGTATTTCCTTTATGAGTTCTTAAGATGACTTTATACTTTACAGAGGCCTTTTAGCAGAATTTTCTTTTTCATTTTCTTGCATAAAATCTTAGACTAGACGGAATAACTAAAAGCTTTTTTTGGTCAAAATGACAGCTAAAAAGGACACCCCTATTTTTTGACTTGTTTATTTAATTTTAGTCTTAAATTTATTCATAATTAATTATTTAATTCTTTCACCGCATGTAATTACTCCGGTATGCTCTGTTCACTGATCCAATAATATCCAACATAAGCTTAAACTGAAAACTGTCCAGTTCCAGGAAGAAATAAATTTTATGATGTAATTCTTCTCTCACCTGTTTTTTAAAATAATCTTACTACTTTATTCTTTGTTAAAGAATAAGTTCATATGCTCAGTTAAACACCAGTAGCTGCATGTCAACAGCGATTTATTTATAGGTGCTATTACATATTTTTGCGTTAAAGAAGCCGTTCGAAACGCGCAGGGTTTTGTGTTTGCTTATGCGTGGATCTGTGAAGGTTGTGCTAATGTGGCTAAATATGCATCTGTGTGAACACTCTGCCCTTCTGAACCTGGGATGCCCCCTGACACACATACACACACAAACTCAAACTTGAATCGGAGGTGGGATAGCTGCAGGCAAGGAGGCAGGTCGGCAGCGATTAGAGGTCCTGTGTGCGTAATGGTTGCCATGTGCAGACCCATCTCACTCACCATTACACACACACACGGTCGCACACACACACACAACGCGCCCACCTCCCGAATCCCCTCCAAGATACCGTACACTTTTAAAAACATTAGCCGCTAATGCTTTAATGCCCTCACGTCGATGTTGTTTGACTGGAGCTAAAATGGCAGACACACAGGAATGTTGGCTTGTGTTTGTTTAATGTATGAGAATGGGTTCTGGCTAACATTTCATTCAGACATGATGAAGCTTCAGCCTAAGCGTGTGTTAAACAATGCTGTATTTAGCTTCACCCTTTTTCTCTAATTACATTTCTGTTTGTTGTGTAATTTCGGCGTACCGATTGGCGCATTATTTTCTTTGGCTCAGACCATTAATCACAGACCTCCATGCAAAATGCAGACCAGTGCGGACATTTACATGAGAATGGTGTGGCCATGTTGCCGAGGGAGTAATGACTAACGAATGCTGGGCATGGGTAGTGGCCTGTCACAGGAGTGTGCCAGGTGTTTGTTTCGGCATGAAAAACAGCGTCTGACCTTGAGACGGGTGGCTGAAACCCGAGCCGCCTCCGCCACGTCTAAACGTCGGGCACATGAGAAAGGCTCCTCCTTCCTCGTTTCTCTTCTGTTTGTTCTCTCTTTCTCCACCTCGTACCTGTTGTTCCAGTCGTAGTGATGTCGAGAAAGAAAAAAAAAAGGAGTGGGAAAGCACCCTCCTCCTTTGCCCCGCTTCCGCGTTCTCCTCCCATTTCAATTGCAAGTGGACGCAGACGCTTCGGTCATTGGGCGCGCGGCGGCTTCCTTGTCTTTGAGCTTGGGTGAATGTAAACATGGCCGCAGAGGGTGCAAAAACAGAAGTGTGATTGCAAGGGATTCATAGTGTCAACATCATGGCTGATTGGCTCCACGAGGGAAAAGAGAGCACAGTCCAGAGACTATTTACAGACCAACAAAGAAACATACGACACAGAGTTCATTTTTACTTACTAAAAGCAACGCTTTTGTCATCAATGAGTACTGTGATTCCCTAGTTACAGGAAGGGAGGAAAAAATAAAATCACTGTTTGTTTAAGACTTTTACTTCCTTTAAAACTCCAAGTTCAAATGAGCAGAGATGAGTTTTAGATCCTGTTCTCCACATATCAAAAAATAATCAAAAGCTCTTTAATATACGAAAGCATCTCCAGAGTTTGTAACAATGGAGAGAGCTATGTTCTCTGTCTAAATACACACTCACACACATACACTAGAATGGGTAAGGTGTGGCCAAGAACCGCATGAAGAAAAAAAAAAAGTCAGCCTTCCACTTTTCAGCTCTGAAACAGAGAGAAGTAATTGTTTCTTAGATCTTGATTAGTAATTTGGAAGAAAGAAAGGTTGGTAATGTAACCAGAAGTAACTTGGCACTCGAGGCCAATTAACGAAATCAGATTGGGGGTTAATATAGACACTGAAAGCAGCTCTGTAAGCTTGTCAATGAATGGACTGGACTTTTACTGCTCTCCCCTTTGCTGAATTCAGTGCTTTATTTACATTTGAACCAATGATCTGTAAAGGCTACAGTAGGAAGTTGCTCCCCTCCAGCGCCGCCTGCCACCCGCTGCTCGCTCATGATGAGATGGGGGTCTCCGTAAGAAGTAGAAATTTAACAACTTATCTGCTGGCTTACTCAGAAATTCAACTTTTTACCAGCTCACATATTATGAATGGCTGCTTCTGCTTGTTTGTTATTGCAGTTGAATTTGATGAAAGTTGAGAAAATGAGACGTGGTTTTTGTAACTATACAAATGCAAAAGCTTTGTGCGGATTCAAAATCAGCTTCTTTTATTCTGTTACCCCTCAAAATTTAGTATAACAACTTCTGCTAAAGCTTTGAATATAACTAACAGTAATGTTAAAATTATTATTTTTTTCTTTGTAGTCAACGAAAACTAACAAGGTCAACGCAATATGAGAAATCAGCGTTATGCATTATGCGTTCCAGCGAATTGAGCTGCAGACCTCCCTCGACGATTCCTTTAACTTTTTTGTACATTTAGAAGATGAACTCTTCACCTCTCTTCAGTTTGCACCAATCTATCACCTTTCCTATTCAAATATTGACCAACTGGGGATCAACTTGATTAATTTAGAAAGAGCTCTCCTTTCTTCTCGCTCTTTGTTTGACTGTTGTTTCTCTCTTAGTCATTCTCTCTCTCGCACTGGTGGCGTGTCTCCTGGGTATAGCACGTTAAAAATGCCTGTTCATTCCCTTCAGTGGAATCCAGGATCAGGCTAAGGTCTTTTAATGAACTGTGTGGCCAATGCTAGTCTCAACACAAATTAACCAGGCTTTAAATTGTGTTTTTTAATCAGACCAACCGATGACAAAAAGCAACACTGCCTGTGCATAGATTTACAATCCTGACACGCAGAAACTCTCAATCACTCTTCAGAGAAAGAAAGTTGGCTCCATGGGAGAGGATATGTTTCCATTTTAAGAGACGCTCATTCCCTACCCAGCTTCCTTTCTTATTTTCTCCTCCACCTCGCCTTATTTTATTGTTGACCCAAGACCTGTCTGACCCAGCAAAGAGGGCTGAAAACAGATCTGGCCCCTAAAATAGCGCCAAAATCTTTTATTTAGAATCTCAAAGGCAGTGAGTCAAGGGTACATGTTGCCTCTATCCAAAAACATGAAGCAACAGGAAGAGAATGTCTATTTGAGCACCTTGCCAACTTCCCAAGCCGAGAGGGAAAAACTGGTATTTTTATTATGCAGAGAGGACTTTGACTATTCGACTGAGAATGCGTAGACCAGTTAACGTCGGCCATGGGGGAAAAGACAAAAAGAAATCAGTTAATACACATGTACATGATTTATTACTTTGTTGTCCTAAATATAAAGCAATGCTACTATAAAAAACTTATTTTTCAGATTTGAGCTTTCCAACCAAATAGAACACAGATAGATTCACCAATCTCTGTATTAGTTGCATCTGTTCAGTTCCCTATTGACATAATTGGCAGATCAGCAAACTTTATGGTAACATCTCCATCCATTCTATTTTCTTTCTAGATATTTTGTATTTAGATGTGGTGAACCTAATGGTTCAGGTTGCTGTTGATGACATAATGCAGTGGGCAATATTTTCATGGCTCACTTTGGACACATATGTGAATTGAGCACCATTTGTACAATGGATATGTAGCAAAATACATATCCATTGTTGGTCATAGGTATTGAACAACAATACTTGTGTATTGTTGTTCATGGTGACATAAACAACAATGAACAAGTAACGAACAAAAATACTTGTGTATTGTTGTTCATTCCATCATGATCACAGTGAACCCAGATGACCTCCCTGCACACACCTTTTATCCTGTTTCCTGTCTTTCCGTTAAAGACAGGAAACTGAAGCTACAAATCACACTGATTGGATATTTACATATTGATACATATAGATGTGTCTCTATTTCACTTGCAACATTCAGATGGTAGGTTAAGATTTTGATTAAATTAACACAGAAGCACGGATTCAAACTGTCCTTGATCAATAGTTCAGACTGCTACGTGGAAAGTGGAAGATATTGTCTTGATGCATGTTGAAACTCTTAAAACCACGTGAGCATTGTTTAAACACCATAAGCTATCTGAATGTTGTTGGTAGCCATGCCGGTCCCTACAGGATACGGCCGCAGTGAACCTATCTGTTTTTGGGTAATTCGAGCAGGAGACTGCACTGCATAGCAAACCTCCATTAATCTCAAGCTAGTTTCTTGAACAAGTGAGTTCAATCCATTCCAGTACCATCCACAGTCAAACAGCAACTCTGTGCTGGTGACATAAAGTACGGAACAATAAATCATGCTAATGATTTCAACACCATGTTGAATTTATGTCACAAATAAATCTGACAGATCTGACTGCAGTACAGCTGAATAGTTGAAGGGTGCGCCCAAAAAGTAGTGGGTGAGTGTGCAGAGCCCTGCAAGTTGAGCTCTTTAAAATGTAATTGTTTTTTTTCTAGAATTGTTATGACAATCAAAGAGGGCTTGGAGAAGCCTCTGGCAGCACTTCTGCATATCACAAGAGTTACAGGAAAATATGCTATTTTTGGGAGCTGTCTCTTTCATGATTCTCAGTTAAAACTTTCATGCGTCGAGGATAAAGAGGAGTCGTCTTTCAGCGTGCATTAGAACAAATGTATCAAAAGTTTTTAGCATATTTTGTAAACCCAAATTTATGATACTAAAGAGGACAGCATCAAAGGCAGTCGTCTTTAAATACATTTGCAAACTGTTATTTGTGAGACTATGATTCAATTCTGAAGATCAGGCTGACCATACAACGTTGTTCGTGTCTTGGATCTGTGTTTATAGAAATGGGTTTATGTTTGTACAAATCCAAGTGGTTTCCACATTAGTTTCTTTTAAAACTAGAATGAGGAGGAAAACTTTCTTTGGAAGAAGGGAGACATGAAGCAAGTCCTGTTCCTGAGATTTATCCTGAATATTTCTTTCTGATTCCTTTCTTCTCCGTCCTTATTATTTCATCTCCATCTCTTTTCATTCTGTCTCTTTTTGCATATTCTCTGAGAATTGTCAGCGAAGCTCACCTACTGTTTCTAATCAGCTGCCTTTGTAGTGCCACAGCAGCAGAATACAGCTCACCCCGGCAACACTGACACATGAGGAGAAAAAGAACACTTTTGGAACATTTGTAAAAAAATGTCCCACCTTTCCTCTCATTCTCCGTCTTACCGTCTTGCTCTACCTCTGTCCTGTCTCACAGATAAAAATAGGCATGTGCACACAATCTTGTGCACATACAGACCGTGAGATAGTGTCACAGACAGACTGGTATTAAGAATGACAAATACAGGAAGACAGATAAAAAAGGTAGACAGACAAAGAGAAGCTGGGTCCTGAAAATGACCCTCTTAAAATCCAGAAGGAATCGAAGCCGTCAGCACATTTAGAGTTGGCATGGCCAAACGTTGGAAAACGCTTTGTTCATTACTCAGGTCTTAAAAAGCATCTCTTCGTCTCTGTCTCTTTTCTTTTGTGTCCTTGTTCCACTTCTCTTTATCACTCTCCAACTTGGTTGTACTTCCTGTAACCCGGGTAGCCTTTATTCCTTTCGTTGAAAGAATTAGTTTGTACTTGCTCTGCAGCGCCTATTGAGTCGTCTTGCTTTAGTGTTTAGTGTCTATGGTCCTTTCATGCTGTGGGCAGAAAAATGGACCAAAGTGCATTCACCACTGTCTTTCTCTCAGTCCTGTTAAAACAAATGTGTGAATACCAATTGAACATGTGTTTTTGAACGTCGCATAAAATAAACAGGTTTTATTTTTACTGTCTGAAATTAAACTGAGCAAAGAAATCCCAAGTTTTTTCTTAATGGATGTACAATCTGATAAAAGTATACACAAATAAATCTGTGGTAATTCATTTTTACTGTAGTTTTCAAAACAAAATGCACAGTTTAAAAGTTATATTTTTGTTATTTATTTCAATGCAGTGACTTTAACATGACTTGTTACATTTTGTCAGAACAGAATAAAAGCTATTCTGAAAATATGTAAAATACTAACTCAAATTATATAATAATAATAATAATAATAATAATAATAATAATAATAATAATAATAATATTGAAAAGAAATAGCAATCCTATAAATATTTTGGGACTTTCTGTAATAAACAAAAAGTGAAAAGAAAAAAAAAACATGATTCCTCCTCTCAGTTCCTCCAGACTAACCAGCAGCAATTAGCAAATACCTGGCAGAACTGCACATCTGCTGAGCTCAGTTTTGAGCTACTTCTCAATGCAACACTGGTAAAAACATTGTTAAAGCTTTAATAAAAGAGGAGATGATGACTTCCTGAAGGCAGAGCAGGAGTTTTTGAAGAGACAGAGACTCAGTTTCAAGCTATAAATCACAAAGCCAAATTTCTTTTAGGTCATATTTGATATCTTGAGGATTTTCTTAACAACAGAAGGAAACATAGTTACTTGATTGTGCTATGTAATTGGACTGTGTGGCTGGAAAATCCATAATACTCTTTAGTTCAGATGTATTTGAGGGGCAAATTCAAGTCCCTTAAATTCTCCTTCTTACCTTGGATTTATATACTGCTTTGAATTTGTCCAAAATATAGCATTTCCATAGTTTATGAGTTCAAATTTAGCAGAAAAAATATTTTGAAAATATTTTAATTCTACAAATACAAAAATGTGCTGCACAAATATTGTGAAAATTCATTAGGCAAAAGATTAGCCCACAAGACAGATAGTACATATGCATTATTAAAGGAAAACCAGCAGCAATAGGTGGTAGTTAATGTAATATGTTCATAGTGCTTTGAAGTGAGAAAAAATTATGTTAAAAGTAAAAAAAGCTCAAAATAGACTTCAGCTCAAGAGGTATCTGTGGGACTAGTCAATCATTTTTATACAATGGTAGATGAGAAGACAATATTAATAATTTACACATTTGAAGTAAACTTACCAGGTTCCCTTCACCTGTGACTACATAAAATAAAAAATGTTCACGAGACTGAAGTACAGATCTTGAGATTCAAGTCTTAAAGGGTCTTAGTCTTGACAGAAGTCTTTGCATTATCGACATGAGTATTCTTTGAGTCCAAGCTGCAGACTTTGTCTCCCATCACTGACTCAAATTCAAATTTGTTTTTATAATTTAATGATGATTTTATAATGACACGTCTATAAAATCTAATTATGTAGGAACATGACTGGAGTTAAGAAGGAGCTTTACTTGTAATAGTCACAGCTGGTTGTTTCTGTGTGAGCACATCTCTGTGGCACTTCTGTCTTTTAAACAATTTACAATATTAGGACTTATTTAATTCAATTTACTTCAGTAGGATTCCGCATATGTACTCAAAATGGCCTTTATTATCAAACTAACAGGTTCAATTGATTTTCAACTACATAGAAACAAGTAAGTTCAAGTTGTAATGTACAAATGTTTAATCCTGAGCAAGTCTATGGTAACAGTTGGAACAACCTAATTGTTGTTAGGTTGATACTAAAGAAACTTACCTGTGAGTTTCTATACTTTAAATATCCTGAGATCTAGGCTGTCTCACAGAGTAAAAGCAAAAGCTAAAACATATTTGTATGTCCAGGTTTTTGAGTTGATATGTTGCCCAGTTTTATATTGCTAGATACGTGTATTGTTTCAATTTTTATTTTAAATATTCTCGAAAAGTTTGTGTGTATCCTTTTTGCAAGTATTGAAAAGTTCTTCAGTCAAAGGCTGACATTTTAAATATCCTTTATAACTGTAATTAACTTGATCATAACTACTGATAAAATTTCTGGACAATTAGCTGGATAATAGACAAAGTCTGCAAACAAGCCTTTCTAATGAAGTTTTCATCCAAAAGCAACTTTTTTCTGTCTCCTTTTTGGTCTCCATAAAAACTTGGGTTAATTTCAAAGAGACCCTGATTTTTTTTTCATCACCTGCTGTGTTTCATTAAATAAGCTTACACGTCTGGGCCTTGATGCCGACAAAATACATGCACACACTCTCTCTCTCTCTCTCTCTCTCTCTCATACATACACACACACACAAACACACCTTTAACCTAATTAAAATGGCCTGCTTATGCGTTAGGGGTTGCAGTTAAGCATGTGAAAGAGGGGAGGTGTTGCTGGCTGGGGGGTGCACAAATCTCGACTTAAACGCAAAGAGATTAGACAACTTTTGCAAGATATTAGCTGTTCAAAAATGAGAAAAATGTCTTTAAGCTTCTTGTACAAGAGCTGGGGGTGTGGACAAGGCCTGCTTTTGTTTCATTGACAGAGGCATGGATTACAGGCCAATTAGTGTGTGTGCGTGTGTGCATTTCAGTGTTTATTAGGCCATAAAAAATAAGAGGCCAATATCGGCACCAGTTTCATCTGCAATTAATACACAAGCACTCCACGTATAATTACGTATAATTGTATATTTTACGAAACGATCTCATTTGTGATTGGCAGGTTTATGAAGGATAGCAAAGAGGTGACAGTGGTATTAGTGGACAAGCGTCTCCCGAAAGGAAATCATTTTTTCTCAGTTGGGAACAAGTACCATTGTTTTATTGCTCTGTCAGTAAACCGAAAGTACAATAAAAAAATAAAAAAACGTTGCCAGTAAAAAGCCGATAAGAACAATTTATTTTACATTACTTGTTCGACAGCTTTAGAAAGCCAGAAAAGTAATATCTCCAAACTATCATGACTAGATTATATGAGTCAGTTTGTTGCTTAAATTCATTAATATTTCTTAAGTTAAAGTCCAGATTAGTGTGCTTCTGTTAAACATAGTGCTGTTTAAACACATATGTGCGAATGCGTAAACTTCTCCATTGCCATTGTGTACATTCTTAAATGGATGTTGATGTGTGTCATCCAATGCGGATGTGACCCACTAAATACATAATCAAGGTAACCCATTCTGATAATGAAGTTTCAGTTGTCCTATATCTTGAAAAACCTTTAAACAGGACACAAAGTGGCAGAATTTGATATGGTTTGTATGGCTCACCATCTAGGGTGCCTTTATGTCATGGGGTGACAAAAAAAGTTGCAATACATTTGCATCCAGGGTTTGTGGACAATGTGCAATTCTGTGTTTCTACAGGCAGAAAAATATGGCAATATACCAGCTGACCACTGATGTGGTCCATTTGATTTTTGAAGTTTCCTAATCAATCGAAAATTTAAAGACAGTTTCCCAGTTAACAGAAATACACTGAGACTAGTTAGACTAACGTATTATTTTCCTCGGAATGAAGATTCTTTAAAAACACGTTTTGCTAACTCTTATGAAGAACCGCAAGAATGAGATCTGATCAGTCTCTTCCCACCACAGCAACAATTAAACTAGACTAAAGAGCAATGTGCCTAGAAGCAAAATCTCTCCCTCTTTATGGGAAACAGCAAAGAGACAGTTCACACCTGGACAACAGATTTTTATACTTTTAGTAAAACCATGAATCTGACTGAATGGCCACCCACAAAGCCATCTCCAGGGGTGATGGCTTTGTGCAATAGAAATACTTAACCTTGAATCATGAAAACTCCACATTTTCCTCGGTATTCCTGCATACAAGGTTCTAATTTTGTTCGTAAACTAATTGCAATTGAACTGTGGGTCGATTATTTTTTTTTTATATTCTGCCTTGTTCAGTCATTCTGTCATCAGATGCTTTTGTACAGCTACAGGGAAAAAGAAGAGATAGTCTGCAAGAAGAAGAGTGTTTACTGAAGTCTTTTTCTGCATGATAAGAAATCCCCAGTCCCTGTTGTGTGACAAGGCCCGGCTCTTGTCATCAGAGAGCTCCTGTTGGGGCTGAGAAATCTCCACCCCTAGCCCCTCCTGTTAACCCCACTTTCCCTCATCACCAGCTTAGAGAGAGGTGGGGTGACGATGATCAGACAGTGTCCAGACAGAGGCCATGTGAGTGTGTGTCATATGGAACAGATTAGGCGCTAATGACTCCCACTGCATTTTATGCGCCGCCCCTTCTGCGCTTACCCACCGCTACCCACTCTTCTTAGGCACACATCTCAGTGGTTCTTCCTGGTTGGCATCATCCCTGCGCAGAAAAAAACAAAAAAAAGATGCTCTTTTCCAGCCGCAATGTCAGATGGATTTACCCAGCTATGAACACATTCACCCCTTTCTCTATTCTGTTCTCCTGATGTAGTCTCAAGTCAAATGAATTTACGGAAATCAAATTATTTCCTTAATTTGGTGTCTCAGATTGCCTTTATTTTAAGAAATAAAACCATTTTAAAATCTAGTTTTTCTAAAATCATCATAGAACATTTGTGGTTATTTACTTTGGGTGTCTAGAGTGAATTTAAATTATTTGTTATAAAATTTGAAAGCAAATGGTCTTCCAATTCACATCTCCTGTATTCATTTGGCCATTTTATTTTAAAGTTGGCTTTGAGATATTCAAGAAATTCAACCTGTTTTTTGTTTTTTTTTTTGCTTTTTTTTTATGTCTGTGTAAGCAAAATAAAAAATAATTAAAAAATTAAAAAAATCAATTAATCACACCATAAATTAAAACAAGCTCGATAATTTTAATTTGCTTGATTGGTTGTTTTTCTTGTTTCTCTCTCTTTTTTTTTATCAAAGACTAGATGATAAAAGGTTTATTAATCTTTGAGTGGGTGTACTTGCATTACATCCACTTAATATACCAATATATAATTTGAAAATGTCATCAAAACATCAATATTATAATTTAATTTAGAATAATTTATTCTAAATTATTTTTAGAATGATTTATTTTCCAGCAAAATTTGTTTTAGACTTATCGCATTGTATGGCTTAAAGTTACTTCTAAATCTTTGAAAAATGTCACTGGAATATTGATTTTACTGCTTTAGTGGTGTTGAAATCCTAACTTTTTGTGTTTGTAGGACATGTGAAATAAATAAAAAAATCACAGTCCTTTTTCCAGCACAAGAAACTAAGTTACGGCAGTCTGAGTGCAAGGGCGCTGTCACAGAGAGCAGGTGCTTTGTCAGGTTTAGATGAGCAAAGATGTAATGCAAGAAAGTAAGAATAGTAAGGAAAGACCTTGTTGAAAGTGAATCAGAAAACGTGTAAAAGTGTTGACAGAAGGTGAAAAAACTCAAAAGACACATTACTCACATGAGTTTCAGATGTCATGTCAACATTAGATTATACAATAAGCCCACTTTTAATGGCGGATGACCATATGAGGACAGTATGTTTGAGTTTCTGCCACTTCGGGAGCTGACCTCATCATCGACCTTCACTTGGCTCATCGGCACCCTGCACTTCCCGTATCTCTGTCCCATTGACACTGGCATTCTTTCACGTTAGCGCATCGCAGCGCTACAGATAGGCCTGCCAGACACCCCCTGCACTCTCCTACTATCTTTCCAGCACACAGAGAGACACTGTTAATTGGTAACTAAACTTTATGGGTAGCGGGGAACTCATAGTTCGACTGTCCTCTTCGAAGACACACGAGATAGCATGTCGGCATTCGGTGAGTTGTGACTGCCCGGTGTGAGCGTTTGGGATGTGGCTTTCATTTTGCGGCGTGGTGTATGGTTGAGGCTAAAGGCATGCTTGATTAAGTGTGAGCTTGTTCTGCGGTCGTCGACGTTTTCCGATGCTGATGGCCATCTTACGTTAAAATGCCGACCAGATGGGTGAACTCTAAATATTTGCTTCTGTCGTGGTGTTTGTCTTGGAGATAGTTCGTCATGGAGAGCATAGGCACGTGAAACAGCAGAGCAAAAACAAACTGGTCAAGTTTTAAAACCACCACTTGAAAAACTTTGTTCCTGTCGTACCCTGTTGATGCTAATCTAATTCATTGCATTAGAATCAGCTCATTGCTTTTTCTTGTACAAGGACATATTTTTTTGTATTTTGACTCTTCAATCAATATCAATAAAACAGTCTAGTTATCTATTTTCCCCTTCTTTGACAGGGAGAAAATCAATACTCATCTGTCATGGTTTAACCACTGAATGTTATCACTTGTCCTAGAGATTAGCCCTCCACAGCATCTTATCCACACATTTTCTGCTTACTGAAGTTATTCTCTTTGGAGACATTGAGCCTCGTTTTAGTACATTGAGTATTTTTTAAAAAGTGATTTAAGCTTCCCATTTTGCTGCTTTGTTAAATTATAGATATTTTCCATCAACACCTTCCACATACAGCATTTACAATGTGTTTTGTACTTCATCGTCCTTCCCTTCTACTTCCTCATTTTCACTCACGGGGCAGTTAACCAGTCCCTTTTTACGGGCTTTTTGCTCTGTCATGCTGCTGTGGAGGGTCATCCATTTCCCAGACTGTCACAGCGCCTGACCAGATCCATCCTTCATCCGTTTCTCATCTTTCAAGCCCTGACCACTCTCCTCCATCCGTCTGTCAGACCACGACTTGACCTCTCACCTTTGGAGGACCGCCCATCTTGTTACCCCTAACCTTCTGTTGATTGTGTCTCTGCCAACCATGGCCGGGGATATTTTCTTTTTATGTTTTTAGATGCTTTAATTTAGGTAAAACCTCAGAAAAGGTCTTTACATTCTATACAAATGGATAGTGCTGCATGATAACATAATGAACTTTGCATAATAAAAGTTACATTTAAAGATGTTTCACCAACAAAATAGTGTTTGGTTAAAAATAAATGAGATTCTGTTGGATTAAGGAGTATTTCAGTCCACAGAATTTTTTATGAGCTTATTGCACTCAGCAATTCTTGTAAGGTTAATTGTATTATTAAAAATTCCACCTTCTTACTCCTCTAGTCTCTATTCTGAATTCATGTAATCACTTCCAACAGAAAATAATGACTAAAATTACATTTAATCCGTAATTTTATTTTGCATTTTGGGATTATGTTACTAAAATGATCTAATATACTATTATCATTGAGTTTAATTTGCTTTTTATTCTGCTTTTTTTTCTCTCTCTGTCTATTCAGTTTTCATCCCATTCTTGTTTCCTTTGTAAATCTAGATCAATGAGTCCAATTTGGACTGGTTCCATTCCAGTCCAGCTTGATTAATGGCTCTATGAGGAAGCATCAGCAATGCCTTGTCCTCATGTTCTTCACACACTTACGTACAAACTCTGACGCTCACACACACACAGGCACCCACGCAGATAGCCACCACTGCTGTCCTGTAATTGATGACAGAAGCCATGCATTTGCAAGCCAAATGTGGAGGAGGAAGACAGCGCAAACTCCACTTGTAACCCTTTTCCACATATCCTGTCTTTCTTTTTCTCCTTTCCTATCTGTCTGCGTCCCCTGCCTCGCTGTCTACACACCCACTCTCTCATTAGCCGTTTGTCACATTGATATGAGGGACCGGGGCGGCATTGTGACATGCTCAGGAGGTAATATAAATATTTGATTAGTCCTAATGGAAATCATCACTGTGCACTAATTGCACCACACATTATCTGAGGTGCCATATCAGCGGCGGACATCCCCTTTGATCCTCCCCCAGTCTGATGTTCTCTGCTTCGTCTTTCCCCATCTCAGTCGCTCTTTCTTGTGTTTATGTCACTTATTTTTGGGTCACATGTCCCTTTCTGACTTCATGTCTCTCCTTGTCACACTAGACTGATTCCTTACCTTTCTCTCAGTACGCTCGGATGTCTCCGTCTGTCTCCATTCTCTTCCTTCTTACGTTGTGGGTTTTTTCTTCCGGTGCCCTCCTTTTTTCTTTGAGGTAGCCGAGACTAACTAGCTGCCAGAGCTAAATACTTACATAAATGGCTACACATTGGTGACCAGAGAGTAATTCACAGAAGGACAAGCACATGGACAGTTATGCAGCTTGTGACGTAAACCAGCTATTTACAAACAGACTGTAAAACAAAAGAAACAAATGTAAACAATGCAACATTTTGAAAATAATAAAAAAAGAAAATAAAAAAAAAGAAAACAATTGCCATGTTTCTTCTACTGTAATCAGGGCTTCACAAAAGTATTTGTATCTCTTTAACCTTTCCATGTTTTGACACATTACAAGCACAAACGTAATTCTATTTACAGATTTTCTTTTACGCTCCAACAAAAACAGATGAATAATTCTGTGGTAGAAGGAAAACTGTACATGTTTACAAGTTAAGCTTTGTGATGTATTAATACTGGGCCCCTGTTACTCTCATGCCCATAAATTAAATCCATTGCAACCACCCTAGTATGGTCATTTAATATCGGTGTAAGTACAGCTTAGCTGGCGTATTCATAGTCAATGCAGCAAACATAGAAGAAAACATTTTGGTCAGATGAAACCAAAATCTAACTTTTTGGGTTACGTAAAAAAGAAAGTAACACCAAATACATCTTTGCTTTAGTGAAACATGGTGGCATCATGTTGATCATATTGTGGGAATGTTTTCTTCGCTACAGGGAGGGAAGCAGCTCACACAGGAGAATGGATGGATCTCAATAATGAGTATTCCTGGAAGAAAAAGTTGTTTGAAGTTATAAGACTTTATACCAGAGAGGGCTTTACCTTTCAGAAACATATGAAGATCTGTAGTGGAATAGTTTAGACAATAATAATAGTTTAGACTTATAATAATAAGACAATTTAGACAATAATAATAAACAATAACTTTGACCCAGTCAAAGTTCAAGCTTAAATTGAGATTCTCTGCAAAACGTGAAAGTTGCTGCTCACAGACACTCTCCACACAAACAAACTGAACAAAAGCTGTTTTCCAAAGAAAAAATAGTGCCATGTTGGTGTATCACTCTGCATCCTGACACCTTTCACAAGACACTGTTTACATTATTTAACAAGTGACATGTACTGTTTTTTGTTTTTTTATTAAAACTTTTCAACAAACAATACCTCTGCTTGTTAAAGTGCATATCTCAATGACCAGCTACTCTTCTTTTTCCACTATTGAAGCATTGCTGTGAATGCAGATCATTTCCTTTTCTTGTTTTTCTTTTTTTATGATCAAAGCTCGTCCTCCGAGGCACCGTTTTAGATGTCCCGACTTTTATCCCTGTTTAGAAATCCTCCCTCATCCTCCATCCTGTTTGTATTTACTTGTTATTTACGGTGTGTCTCCTGTAAAAGATCTGTCACATTGTTTGCTGTTGGCTCTCCCCTTTTTTCTTTCTCTCCTTCTCTCACCCTCCCTCGGACGTTTCCATTTAGCCAAAGACAAAACAAGTTAATGAGATCGGAAGTGCGGGCCTATCAATGGGGAATCAGTATTCAAAACTAGACCTTGTCTGGACACAAACAGCAGGAAGCCAAACAAGAACCCCAGTGCTGCTGAATGAGAGGACGGGGAGAGGGAACGAGAGACAGAAAGGGACTGAAAGAGTGGGTGAGAGATTGTTGTTGGCTGGGTGAAGGGGGGAAACCATACACACGGTGGTGGTGCTGAATAAGTTTTATTTGTGCCTTCTTTTTATATATAAAAAAAAAAAAACAGTTGTAGATTTGGATTTTTGTTTAAATGAGCTGCTGTCTTCAAAACAAACAAACAAAAATACTGTTATGTATTCACATTTGTATATGAATTATTATTATCTTCACCTGATTATCATTTATTTGTCATTTCCCCCATTATGGCAAAACCTTCAGCATTATAAATAAATAACAAAGAGCTATTTACCTCAGCATGATCTGTACTCACTGTACTAAATAAAGACTGAGCAACACTCAGGGTGGAAGTTGCTAAATGGGTCTTGGGACAGTGAACTTCTCATATTTTTTTTATTTGTTTATTTTATTAAATATAAGGTATGATGTTATGGAGAAGTGCAAAGCAACATTGTGATGTAAAATAATATCTCAAGCTTTTGAACATCACCTGGGCAGGAGAATTCCAAACTTCACAACGTGGGCTTTCCCTCTTAAACTGGAAATCAGTTCAAGAATAGCCAAGAGCCCCATTAGAAATCTGGAGGAGCTGCAGAGACAAACAACACATGTGGAACAATCTGTTGACAAGACCACCATTAGTTATGCACGCCACAAACTGGCTTTTTGGGAAAGAAAAAAAGTTATTGTTGGAAAAAAAACAAAGAAATCCCCTTCAGAGTTACCACAAGCCATGTAGATTACCTGGCAAACATCTGGAAGAAGGTGCTCTGGTCAAATGAGACCAAAACTCAACTTTTTGATCAACTTGCAAATTACTTTGCACATCAAAAACTAGCAAAGCTTAAGCTTCAAAAAGAAAAAATGAGCAATAATTTAAGTCTCTAGATGTGCAACGTAGGTCAAGGCAAACCCTAAAACACTTCTAGATGTAATTTCAGTCAAATGTGTTTATACACAGAAACTGAATAAAAAAATACCACATTTTAAACATTTTTAATTTTAGAAATTTGAAAACAATTTGTCTTCCTCCTTTAACGTCATAATTATATACTGCTCTGTTTTTATATCTCATAATATCCAAATAAAACGCAGCTACAAACATCGCAAAATAACAAAAAGTGCTGTGAAAACTTTTGAGGAGCACTGAGTGTCACACACTACAGAAGAAAATACAGCACAAGATTCAATTTTTGTTGTATGTGCGTCATTCATGGCTCTTGTATCTAACAGTTTGTACCACCTTCAGACACTTCCCACATGAGAAGTAGCGCATACACAAGCAGTACCAAAGATAGTGGCGATAGAGGGAGAGAGGAGGAGAGGAGGAGGGGCGGAGGTGGGGAAGCAAAGCCCCCATTATCTCATGTGGAGGGCCACCTGAGCTAAAGACGGCCATTTGTTCCAAAATCGACCTGTCGACCCCCACCTAATTACCCACCAATTATTTCCAAATGGACCACGCTCACCCCACGCCCTGATCACTTAAAAAAGAAGAGGAAGAAAATTGCCTGTCTCTTTCTGTCTTTCTCTTTATTTCTGCCTGGTCCTGCCTTTCTTTTTCACCTTTCTTTTCTATCATTTCAGCAGTTAGTGCCTATTGTTGCCTTGTACTCCCTTTGTATCCTTGCTTCTAGGTGTTCGCTCTAGGTGGTAAATCATCAGGAGGATTGCTGCGCAGGCAACTTTAAATCATTGTGTCACCGTCTTCTGTGTCTGTTCCTCCCACTCTCCGGCTCTCGGCCTCTTTGGCACCGGTGAGTCTCAGCAGGCCTCCGATGTGTATCGACGGGTCCGGCATTCAGGAGCCACCCGCCGGAGAAGAAGGCTGTGCCCCTGTTCCCAGAATTCTTTGTGGTCAGCCTTCATTGTTCACCACCAGTTGTATACAGTATTGTCAGAGCGATTGTGGGCCTCGGCGCTCCCTCGCCCCGAGGACAACCAGAGAGCAAGCAGCGCGGAGGAGGGAGACGAAGGAAGAGAGGATGAAGAGGAGGAAGGGAGCATTGTGTCTCTCGCTTACCATTCTCCTGCCTTCCCATCTGTTTCCCTCTCTTCCTTCCTGTTTCTGTGGGATAATGAGCAGATTACTAAGAGCACCGCTGCAGCTCCTAATAGGGGAAGTCATGGCCGGGGAAATACAACGAATCAGTTCGAGATATCATCTGCCCGAGTGGGGCAATAGTTTTGAACTCTGACACCTCGCTGCTGGCAGGCTGACTTTGATCACTCGATTGCCGAGCGAACTAGCGTCTCGACGTCTGCACAACTTGTAAAGCGAACAGGGGATTGTTGTAATTGTGTGTTTTCTGCCATTTTGCTCATCTTGTAAACACAGAAATCTGTTGTTAGTAGCTTGTTGTAAACTCCACCAGCTGCTAGTAAATTCATAGCACCTGCTGTTGACTGCTGGCGATGGCATGGGTGCAGCAAGGTTTGTTCAGGTTCAGTTTGCTCAATGCACATTTTAGTTAAAGTGAAAAAAACTGCTTGCAGTTTTCATTTTATTAATGTATTATGGCATATTTACAATTAGCTGCTTGACAGAATTCGGGCCACAATACTTCAAAGTACGAGGCACGTTCTCCTTTGAATGCTTCAACCTGCTTTTTAATTTCTTTATTGGCAGTAAAACCCTTTTTACTTGCCTGCAAGTTATTTTGTTTATTGATAGAGATGAATGCTTATATTTTATGAAATGCCCAAACCTCCCTGCATTCATTTTGTGCTGAAAGTCCTATTAGGATAGCAATGACCATTATTATTCCCAAATGTCAAATATTATTAACTCCTTTTTTTCTTTTTTTTCTTTTTTGCAAAGATTAAACAGTACTTAATCCAGATTAAGAAACACTTGTCTTTTTTTAGATGACTGGAACACATTTTAATTGCAAAGTGAACTCAACCTTGTTTTTTTTTTCATACCTGTACTTTTTAAAATGTATTGCTTTGAGGGCCAGATTAAAATCCCCAAAGGGATAATTTAGCCTCAACCAATCTAATCCCGCCACACATATTCTGCAGAGTTCAGAGGTACACGGCTTAGTGTGTCTGTGTGTGTTCCGCTCGTTGCGGACCGAGACGGCACTGCGTACGGGCCTCCTGGCCGGGTTTGAAGCTAAGTGGATTAGCATATCTCCCATGTCAGCTCCTTTCACCGTGACAGCCTGATGACATGGGACTGTGTGACGGTCTCGACCCACCTGACGTCCAGAGTCTAGGCCTCCTAGCAGGTGGTCTTTGCTCTGGGGAGGGGCAGAGATGAAGGAGTTTTCATTTTCAGCTGAGGCTAAAGGGCAGCACAAATGTCTTTTTCAGCCTCTTTTTTGTGTGTGAGAGTAAATGTGTTGGATTTTCTCTCTAGATCTCATCACTTCTTTGTCTCATAACATTTGCTATACATGACTTGTGAGTTACTATCAATAGAGTTATATAGACTTAATTATTATCCAGGATATATTTTATGTCCTTTAATGACTTTTTTTTTTCTACAATGTTTGTGCTCAACACAAGTTAAAATGTGTTGAGCATTGAGTGTGGGAAACGATCTTTACCAGTTTATGTCAGAATTTCTGTCAAAACATTGAGCTAAATGACCCTAGAGGAGATTCTACCATCCTGTATGCTGTGTTATACAGTATGACAAACTCTATACCACAAACGTTTGCCTTGCCTCAATTCTTATTGACTGAATTAAACAAAATGTATAGTCGAACAGCTTCTACTCTCAGTGCTGCAGCCGTTCTCTCGTCATGCACCGTAACCAGATGGCGTAAGTCATCCGGTCTTGCGCAAATCCATCCCGAACACATAAAAACGACATGTTTCACTGAAACATATCATTAGAACAACCTTTGCTCGAAAACGAATCCCTACATCATCCGGAGACGTTTTTACACCCCTAAAATTACAGTTGTACAGTCTTTACTGTGATTGATAGACACGAACAAAGTTATAGTGCAGTTGTATATTTTAGAGATCATTTGTGAAAATTAAATGACAGAATGTATTTCTACTGTTGAACAGTTTTGCGTCACTTTTATGTGATTACCCTTACAAGACAATTAGTGGTCAGATAAGTTATTTTACTTTCGACACTTAGGCGAAAGTATACGTGGGATCCATTTCTTTCTGTTACATTAACATACGCTCTATAATTCTTCTTCTTACATTGTATTTTCTGTCATCCACACACTTAATGTCATCTTCTGTTCACGTTTTCTTCACTTCCTTAACATCCTGACTCACTGTCTTTTCATTTAATGCAATTCTTTCCTTTACCCACAAATTCACAATCCTCTGTGACCCACCAAGTCATCTCACTCTTTCTCTTTCTTTCCTCCCCCACTGCCATCCTCCTTCCTCGGTCTCGTGCTGGCCTACCCAGGCAAAGCCAACACTTTTGTCAGGGTGATTAATAGCATGCCCGATTGTCGTTAATTTGCTGGCTAATGACTAGAGGGAGCAGGCAAGAGGAGAGAATAAGTGAAGAAGCAAGGCATGGAGTGCAATAGACTGATGTGGTGAATGCTGCTTCCAGTTACACTTTTTCACAGAAATGCTGTGATGCATGTATGCACACATAATTCAGCAATAGTGATACGGCTACTATGGGGGGTGTAGGCTGATGGAGTAGTTTCTGTTGTTTTTACATTATTTGGACAAGCATCAGTACAGACTGAAAACAGCAAAGCTGAGATTCCGAAAATTTTCAAGATGATTTTGTTTCAGAAAGATGCTGGCTCTGATCAAAATCAAGTCGTTTTGACAGTTTGAGATATCTGTTGAACGTGCTCCTATGTATAAAACTGTACTTAAGCCATACTGAGGTTTTAATACTGAGATGAGAAAATAATCTTTATCTCCTACACCTGCAGTTCTTTTGCCAAAGTGTACATACTCATTCAACTTTTTCACATTTTGCCTTTTGAAGCCACAAGCTTAATTTTATTTTTACTGGGGTTTTAAGTGAAGGTGAAGAGAAAATACTTAGTAATTGTGAAGTGCAAAGAATTATATTTAATTTTTAAAATAGGAGAATGTGGTAAAATGGGGATGTTTTTTTTTTTCTTAAGCAAAGACAAAGACAAGTAAGCTGATCAGAGCTGATATATATTATCTTATTTTATCTTTCTTTTCTTTTCTTTATTCTTCTTTTCAGACTTGGGATGAAGTCAAATATAAGTCCCCCTGCTTGAAAGTTATGTTCAATTTATCACATAAAATCCCAATAAAACCCACTGAAGTTTTGAATTGAAAAGAAAAAGAAAGTTAAAGGCCTATGGATATTTTTACTAGGCACTGCAGCTATTTTGAAGGAAAGGTGAAATGGGATAATTTACTAAAATAAAATAAAACAAAACATGTTTGAGCTCCCCCTTGTGATGATTCTCTTCTGTTATGATGTAATGAAATTACACTCGTTCCCTTCCTCTCCTCCTGTATTGTTTTTCTTTTCTCATTTTCTCTCTCTGTCTACTTTCCTCCTGAAACTCTTCCATTTTTAATCAGCTCCTTTCAACCCTGACACCCTTCTCCTCCCTCCCCCGCCTTCCCCCATGGGTGATGTTTGCAACTCAATTTGGCAAATGTAACTCAGTATTGATTATTATTAATATTTATCATGTTTGTGAACATGTTTTCCTCCAGTGCTATTAATCTGCCCTGTTAATAAATGTCTGCTGCAGCCCTGTGCCAGAATCCCTGTGGGACTATATCACCACGAAACAAACACACACACACACACGCACGCACACACACCTGCTCTCAGCTGCAGGAGGCTGCCTGCTGTCCTCTTGCTTGCCTTGAGGGTTGAACTTAGCATACACGCGACACATGCACTATATCGGAGGATGGAATAGCTCCAGGCTGCTCCACGCAAATGACACGTCAATAAATCGGCCGCGATGTACTGACACCCAACACAAACAAAAATTGCATAAGCACTCTACAGTTAGCTACAGTGACCAAGACTGTGTGTTGGGACCTGAAAAACCACTAAGATGTTGCTGAATTATTGTCATTTTCTTATTGTGTAATCATTTGAGATGAAACACAATCAAACCAGTCTTTGACTAGGCCATTCTAACATGGATGATTATGCTTTGTGCTAAGCTCTGTCATTGTAGCTCTGTTGTAGGGTTGTAGTGGTGGATAAAGATGAACCTCTGGCGCAGTGTGTGTTCTTTTCTTAACCTCTGGGAATGGTGCGTTCAGAGTAACATTCAATGCTAGTTTTCCTTGTCATATTGAATCTGGTATGGACAAACAGGTAATGGTGTATATGTTAATCAGTGCAATCACGTATGTTCAAGGACAGATTCAATAGCCATTCCCTGCATGGTGTATTTATCAGGAAATGTGTGTTGCAGCATCATTTTGTTGAGCTTATTTTTCCAGCAAATTCTACTTTGTGAGAACTTGCTGCTGCTTATGGGCCCCAGAGCCTGGGCCCTGAAAGAAAAAGTTGTGTTTTTGGGTTAGGCATGTAGTTGTAATGACTGGGTTGAAAGTAAATGTCAGAGTTAGGCTATAGAAATGAGTGAAAAACGAATGAAAGTCAATGCAAAGTCTTTGTGGAGATAGCCCAACATGCTATGTGTGTGTATGTGTGGGAGTGGGGATGTGCTGACTTCGGATTTGAACTGCTAAATTGTCTTTTCAAGTCAAATTAGATAATGAAAAAACATGATTTCATTACACATTTTCCTACTCACACAAGAAGTGCAGAACGTGACTCATGATAGCATGTAACACAACATAAGCACGACTACAATTAGAGCATGTCATGGCTATTGTGGAATTATTATGTAAAGCAGCTGTGCTTATGCAACTGTGGTTTCTTTCTCTCTTGCCGTCTCGCATTCTTTCTCGCTCGCCGTCTTTTTCTCACCGAGCCGAAGTCGTATCGCAGTTTTGAAGTGTTGCTTGGAAATTCTCTGTGGTGCCTTCGCTAGGAGAAACGGCGCAGCGTTTCTCAGTCTGAGAGGCTTTCTGGTATTGCAGCTGACCGTGTTTGCCTTACTCACTCATTGCTTCCAACCCCACGCCCTCCCCACTGGCAGCTCCTTCGCAATCCTTACATCTGTGCGTCATTTTGGCTATATGGTACCCCAGTGCCACTGTGGAAAAATTAACTATTGTACAGTTCTGGGTGTTTGAGTTGCCCTCATTTTGATTTTTACAGCTGCATCCCTCCTGGTTTATGTCATGTGAGGTGGAGAGGGGGGGGCAGTTTGGTTATTGTAGAGAGAACCATCAAAGGCTTGTTTGCTAGAGCAGGAGCAGGTATCTAGTGGTCCCGTAAAACAGCAAAAGTGGTACCATATTGATAAATATAGTGGCACCAACAGCAGATTAGGGCTTGGCTTTTGCAGGTTTTGCACACACGCTCGCGCAGAGCTCCCACATCAAAATGTTTGGTCATTTATTGCTCAACCAGCTACCCATTTTTCATATCTGTCATGATCCACACACTCTCCTTCTGCCTCATTTTTTTTTTCATTTTTTTTTTTTTACCAGATGATTTTTTTTTCCTCCCCATATTTGGAGCCTGTGCTGGATTTTGCATAGTTTTGCCTTTTTTCCCCTGGATACTGTCTTTTCATCAGTGGCTGGCTTTCGGTTTGAATTGAACCAGATCAGTTTACGGTCAGACAAAGATACAGTCTCTCTCTGTGCGTGTTGAAGAGAGAAGGAAAGGATATGCATTTGTGTATGTGTGTGTGCATGCATTTTATGATAGCCATCACTGGCACATACGTCCCATTTCCAGATCTCCTTTTAAAGTTATTACAGTGACGACCGTGACTACAAAATGCCTGCTTGGATGCACCTGGTTCCAGAAATCACAAATCGTTTAATAATGCATCATTGCGTTTGTACTTCTTCCTGTTAATGATGGTGCTTTGCAAAAGTACTGGGGTAGTACTGGCTATTTTCACTTTTTATTTTACACTGCAATAAATAGTGATTTATTGCAGTTTTATGTGATAAACTAATGCAAAGTTGAGCATAATTGTGACGAGGAAAGAAAATGGTGGTCATTTGCACTCCAGACTCAATCATTTCACCATCTTTCACTACAGTTATTTTCTTTCTTAGCAAAATTTCTTAAAGTTATTCAGTCTAATATCTGAACATCAGTTTTTAAGTCTGTGATTTATCACCTCAGTCCTTAAAAAGCCAATACTTTGCAGCTTTTAAATGTGGTAATTGACCTATCTGATTCTGGTATGTCGTATGCGGTAATTCTTACAGTAGCAGAACATTGGTCCTCTTGGATTGGACTGGGATAATCTGATCTAAATCATTCTGTTGTCGCTCCAGTTATGTTAGAGTTGTTGTCTTGCCAGAGGATGAACCTCTGTAGTCTTTCACAGCCTTTAACAGCTTCTATTCCAGAACTAAAGCTGTTTTTAGTTTCATAATGCCCCAATTTTCTGTAACCAACTTCCCCTTGCTTGCTGAGAAATTCAGCCCTACAGCATGATGCTGCCTTCACCATTCTTCACTGCAGATGCTGCATGAAGTGTTAGTTTTCCATCACACATCATTTTCCGTGTTTCAAATCTACATTTTCATTGTAAAAGGAAAGCCACTTCCCCCCAAAGGCCAGATTTATGAAGTGCATGATAAATAGTTGTCGTGTCAGGTATTTCCATCACCACAGCTGAAGATCTTTACAAGTCTTCCATTAATATCATGGATATCTTTATGACAACCTAACAAGAATCCTTCTTTGTGCCATTTTCCTTAAAACATTCATTGAAACCTACTTTGCAAGACTTCAATTTGGTCCATATTTCATGAATGATTTACAGATCTCCGCCTCAGATTTCTTGCATGCAGTCTGTGTTGTTCCTGTACGCACGGAGGACGGCAACAATTCGGCTCAGTCTACGCGCCACAAGGCACATGTGTTTGTGTGCGTCCAGGCAGACGGCAGAAAATGACTCCAGATTTTATCTTTCAGCGTTTAAGTCTAGAACACTCTGATTAAACACAACCACAGAATAATTTGCCCGTTGTAAGGTTTTCGATTAAACCTCTGATTTTTGGTGCTGTGTCAAGTCATTTTACCATGGCAACGCTGATTGCGTTGCTATCTACATCTCAGTTTTTGTTTCGTTTTTGTATTTTTTTTTCAAATGCAGGTTATTGAAAGAAAGTGATGAAGGAAGGAGTTTCATTAGCTGTTTGTATATTCCTGAAAACATTTTTACCTCGTTCACTCTAAATATCGCATTATATCCTGCCCGATTTCCAGAAGACATGCAGTAACTAAAGATATCATCTTTACCATTAACACCATCTGATGGGGTACACATGTGTTTAGAGTACAGTAACAGCTCCTTCAGTTGAAAACAGATGTGTGTTTGTGTAACGGCCCGCGTCTGCATTTGTATGTTGCCCCGAGATCTCGGTTTATTGCGAGCGATGCTACAAAGCAAAGAGCGCCGCTTATGGCATGCATTTACTATTTATCAAATAAATGGGATGCCTTCATGTGGCCTGAGCCTGCCTCTCAGGCAGAGCAGAGTAGTTTTCCACTGGAATAACAGCCGCTCGAACAAGCAGACCATTGTAGCCGCAGCCAGCGCGGGGACCCCCAAGGTGCGAATTAATGATTGACCCCTGATGTAATCAGGATAAATAGCTCCCCGTAAAAAAAGAAGGATATGGGCCAGAGGAATGGTAAGAGAAAGAACAACATGAGGAGCCAGGGAGAGGAAGGCACTATCTGGCCTTCTTTTTTTTTTTTTTTTTTTTGAAAAACCCACAGGGAGGCGAACTCAACATCTCTCTCTGGGACTTTGGAGACTCAGAACTAACATGCAGCTTTTTTTTTTTTCTTTTAAAACGGTTCTGTCATCACTGGATACATTCTTTACCTTTTTCTCTCCATCTTCTTTCAGGATGCTATTATCACATCCCTACTTACTTTTTTTTTTTCTTGACTTGTCTGTCTTTTCGTAAAACTATAGGAAAGCAGTTCTACACCAGAAAATAAAAGAATTACATCTGAACTCTTCAACAACACAACCTATCTCCTTCTATGTTACGCCTCTGTACATTTTCTGTGCACAGAGCCCCTAATAGCCAGATAGTGTTTAATAGATTTTTCCAAGTCTTTCTCTCTGCTTTTCAAAATTACTCTCAATGGGTCAAGTGCCAGTGACAGTTTTGGGGAGGAGGGTTTGTAGGTGAGAGAAAGTGTTTAACAACCTGAGAACACTTCTGATTGTGTAAAGGGAGAGCAGCAGATAGAGCCGAGTTGTAAAACTTTAATTGATCCGCGTAAAGTGTGGAAGCTACTGCTGGTCTGCATGTTCCAGTGATTAGTTGTGTGCCCCCTTTAAATCCGTCCGAAGTGGTAATCATTAACAAAAATAAAAGAGTTTCTTTTCCATTAAAAATTGCTGGATGACGCAAAATCAGTCATAAACGGTTGGCTTTACGGCCTCAGACTTATATGATAAGTTTCCCAGTTTTTATGTGTACATGCTGCTTAGTTTGCCAGGTGCTAAAGAGACCATAGCTCATGCTTCCAAGGTTCAGCATTTCACATTTGAAACTAATATGTCAGTTTACAACTTTAACCGTTAACATGAAGAAGAAAAATCTCATATATGTGTCAAAGAACAAACTGGACTCTCCTTTGTCTTAAATGACTGATCAGTTTGACTCGCCCAACTGTCTTTCAAATGCTGTATCTTTGTTTCGTTCCCCAAAATATAAAAATATAGCATAATATAGTAAAGATCTGTCCCCAGTAAAATCTGAACAGCAACAGAGTTTGCAGTTGACAATATAAACTGCTAGAGGATGAGAGCGTTGCTTGAACTATTCCTTCTGTATGTATAAATCCAGCCTGTTTCCAAATTTGTATGGATAGAGAATGCATAGTGGTTGATTGATTAAACATGCCAGAATTTGTCTTGATGGGACAAAGGAAACGCTAGAAGTTTGTGGTGGTGACTTTGCTTGTAATCTGGCATTTTATGCTTTTTTTTTAAATATATATATATATTTTAACATATATATATATATAACTGTTAATATATATATTAACAGTTTATTAAAATGTTGGTATGGTACCAAATTACAAGGAATGTCAGCTCAAAGTACCAAAGTCAACTGAATTTATCAGGTCATTCAGTTCATCATGGGGTGCCAGTTGAGGAAAAATATGTCAAAGGGATAGTGGAAAGGAACCACTCCCTTTTAACAGGACAAACATCCAGCAGAACTAGACATGATATAAGCAGCATTTAGCTGCAACTGATTAAAAGATGAGAGAACAGAGAGAAAGCACAGACAATGAACACTTTGATGCACTGAGCCATGATAGAAAAAAAGACCACAAATATTTCATGGCAGCAACAGTTCTGCTAATGGATTTGTATGGCAGCCATGTTTGATTTGTCCAGAAAATTGTATATGCTGGTATAGTTTAAAACAAAAACAAAACAAAACAAAAAAAACACAGTCATAAATAATGTTACAAATAAATCACCTACATGCATTTACTTGAGCAGAGTTGCAAACTTTCAGTGTCTACAGCAATATTCTTTACATGCCGATTGAACGGGGTTAGAACTTGGAGCCAAAAGTTAAGCGCATCCATGAGTACATAATACTCATTATCATTTCCAAATTGGTGCAAGCACAATCATTTTGTCAGTCCTTGGCTGTGACAATAAGAGTAGGTGAAGAGACTAACCAAGTCAGTGATAGTTATTCATTATGTGTAAGATGAGCCCTGGCAGGACACAGTGAGCATAATAAAATCGAATTGTTTCCATGAAGCAATAGCAAGCACAGGGATTCTTTGTGACTGGCAGTTTTTGACAAACACATTCAAAATCTTTTTGTTTTCTAATAAGTTTAGTCCCACTTAGACCAAGAGTTTCAGTTTTTGTTCTCAGAAGCATGAATTGGCTGAACAACGGTTGCCCTTGAGATGTTAATAACAGACCTGTGTTTATCTCGTTTGCCCTAGATGACAGTGAGCCAGTTGACAGCATGTACGACGCAGAAGCCGACCTCCCGGGTTTAGCAGCTGGCAGCGCCGATAGCCCAGAAGAAGACGCAGAAGACGGCATCATCAACATGTCACCTCTGCCCTCCCCGACTCCTTCGCAACAAAACAACCATCACCACCACTTGCTGCACCCCCACATCTACACGTCACACCATCTCCACAACAACAACAGCAGCAGCAGCAACGACCAGGACTTCACCACACCTAAGGAGGGCTCGCCCTACGAGGCGCCCGTCTACATTCCCGATGACATTCCCATTCCCGCTGAGCTGGAGCTGCGGGAGTCCTCCGTGCCCGGCGCAGGCCTTGGCATATGGGCCAAGGCTCGCATTTGTGCTGGTGAAAGGTTTGGGCTGCACAGCACAAAGCATCATGGGTCCACAGGCAAAGACGGCTCCTTTGGATGGGAGGTAGGAGCCACTATGGAGTCCATATTATTTGCTTGTTTGAATCATTTTCTTCCGTTATTGCTCTTGCCATATGTATTCTGTGAAACACACACAGAAAGACATTAACTGAAGCAACACTGGGGATATTTGTTGGCTACAAGCAGCTCTCTATTCACCTTTCCACCTATCACTGTTGGTTCTCAGAAGCATACATCTCATCATCAGTGTAGAATCTCAATGATCACTCCATTTGCATTCCCTTTATGATCTGACCTCATCCTTGATACCCGTGCGGCGAGATACTCCCACACATCTACATACGCGTAATACGCTCATCTGCAGCCGCACCGCAATGTCAGATGGAAAAATCTGTCTGATTAGTGGAGGTATCAGCTTTTATGGGCGTCGGTCTGAAGCGAGCGCACTCATTTGGTCACGCCATCTGATATGGAAATGGTAGACGCGTGGTCCAGCGCGGTGGCGGCATATTGAACTATTAATTTTCATTTCAACATGACATTAGAGGATATTGAAGTTGCTTCAGTGAGCTCATTGGGGGCAGGATGGAACTCCTGTCTCTCTTTCTCACGAGCCAAATTAGGGATGAAATCTACTGGCCTGCTTCTCATTCTTAGAGAGTCCATCACTGTTCACTTTTAGAAACCATAGCCTCACATAGTCTCAAATTACTTTTGTGAGTGACAAAGAACCCAAACATAGATGTCCTAATCATGGCCCTTGATAGCTATTGCTGAGTGAGCATTAAACACCACCAGCTATCTTAGATTTTGCTTTGTCTTAAATGTTTTTGTGGGACTACATGCCTTTATTCAACAGTAAATGGACAGGAAGAAGAGCAGAGAGAGAAGGGAGATGCAATCAAAGGCACAGGGATGGGAACTGAACCGGTGACAACTGCATTAAGTACATAGTCTCTCAATCTACCACAGACCCATGTGGCGCCCCAATTTCAGATTGTTTTGCGGACTTGCATATATTGTTGCTTGAATGTATTCCCAATATTCTACTAACGTTCAAAACTTTAAAAAATAAGGCACAATCATTCAGTGTCCCTGACATTTATTAGAATGCCTGCTGAAGATGTTTAAATGCCTTAAAATAAATTCCTCTTTTACTGCAGCAGGCCTTACCTCACTCTCAAAATTTGTGTTGCTCTTCCTAAGTCTGGAATGGCTATAAGAAAGTACTTAATTCAAAGAACCAATTGTTAGAAAGAACCCGTATTTATCTCCCCATCATGCACTGTGAGAATTTAGATTTTATTTCCCATTACAGATTCAAATAAAATTATAGTTTTAAACAATTTTCACACATCTCTAGCTGACAGGGTTAAAGAAAACCAAAGAGGGTGATTTTCATAGTTTCAGTTCCAGTAACTTTTTTTTCCACGCTTTTTACACTCTTTTCTTCCCACCAGTTTAAGCAGTATGCAGGCTATTAAAGTACACAGGCACACTCTAAGTGGCAACATGCCAGGTGCAACATTTTCCTTTTTAAAGTTCACATCATGGCTGGTCATTTGGGGTGCACAGGGCTTACTTCCAAAAACTACACCCTCCCGTAGCTCTCATGTTTTCTATGTTTTCTTCCTCCTTTCCATCTTTCTCCAGTCATCTGACTAATGCATATACAACTGCTTCGCTTTAAGTCTTTGGGTTGCAGGAAAAGGCCAAGTATGTGGGCATAAATACTTACATATTTCAGAAGAGAGAGTCAAATGTGGCTAGTTCTTCAAGAATTCAAGACTATTACTTCACACAGCGTCACAATCTGAGACCTTTTTAGAATAATAAATTCTATCTCATATTTATCCTTTAAAATGCAGTAGCTTTAAAGGACAGAAATATAACCCAAATTATTTAATGAATACACCAGTGACTCTCAGGGTGCTGTTTCTTGACAGGGTTCTCTAGTTTGATCCAACTTGAGTTTGGACTAGGACATCTCAATAAGCTGTTGCAGCACAGGTTGAATTGAGTTTGGAAGCTGCTACAATGTCTTTTTCATAAAGTTTGCAGATTGTCTTTAAAGTTGTGAGAAAGACTATTGCTGTGTGTTTGTCCCCTTAAATTAGTAAGAATAAGAAAAATGCATTTGAATGCTTAAAAATCTAATTCTGCTAAAATGTTTGCACTTTTAGTGTTATTTTATAACAATTTGAACTTACTATTTTCAAATTAAAATAAAAACTTGGGGTCAGTTTTTTTTAAGTCTTATTTCCTTCCAGTGTTATGCATTTGATTTTTTCTTCCAAGCTTTTGAATAAAGAGAAACTGATCTGTTTTCTTTCGTAAATGATAATAGCAGTACTAACTCTGGCTAAGGTTCTGTTTTTTAAAATGTCCTGTCTGGACTGAGGCTGGAAACCTTCAGAGGCTCTCCTCTCCCAGACTCTTATCACAGACAGTCATAACAGTGGGCCTGTTGATAGTCATCAAGAGACTCCCTTAGGAGTCCCTTAAAGCCCATATTTCTTCCCTTTCACCATCAGCTCCTCTACCCATCTACTGCCTCTGGTCTTAGATAAATAGACAGATGAAGGAGTGACTTCTGAATGCTGGTTAATAACGAATGGAGGTGAGAGAAAAATAGGTGAATTGATGATATAAAATGCATAGTTCTGTTGCAGCATTAGATGTTTGAGATTAATGTTTGTGAAATATTTTATTTTTCAACCTCAGACAAAATCAACAAATGTGTTATGAGCAGTGATGGAATAGTTACCTTCATAAACCAACTCAATTACACTGAAAAAATAACTTACTTAACTGAACACTTAATGTTAAAAGTAACAGATTTAGATTATAAATTATCTTGCTAATTACATTCAGCAGCTGCCAAGAACTGCTGCGTTAACATAAAAATGACTACCAAGGTGAGTAAACAGTGTGTAAGGAGAGCATTTCTCTACAGTATACTGTCCTACCAACCTCTCCCACTCTTCTCCATTTACTGCTTATGCATTAAAGTCCAGTTTTTGTTGTTTGGGGAGTGGAGGACCTCCTACATTTCAATTTAAATATCAATTTCATTGGACTTATACTTCTCTAAGAAGCTCTTACTCTTCCCAACTATCCTTCATCATTGTGTCATCATAATAACGTTTCTCATTGTGTTCAATGGAGAGTGAATATACTATATGTACTAGACAGGCTATAGTTTATACAAGCCACTTAGGATCCACGCTTCCAGTAACCCATATTGCTTTTTCAAGCTCTCTAGTCTTTAAATGAATCAAAGAAGCTCAACAATATGTTGGATGCTTTGAGGCTTTCTGGAAGCCAGAGTGGAAGTGTATACTGGTGAAGAGAAAAATGGAATAATACAAAGTGAGAGTGAAAGAGTAGAACTGACAGAGAAAAAAGAGCGAGGCAGAGAGGAAGTCGACTATTGTCTGTCCTGCGGCTTAGGGAACTGGCTAAGGTGTTAACTCTGGCTCATTTTAGCAAGACGGACAGCTCAATCTGCGAGCTGCTTTGCTGCAGGCCATGACCATTCTCTTCTGTCTCAGATGCCCTCTCTGGGCCTGCACTGAGTCATCCATTTAAAAACCATTATGCCCCCCCTTTAGCACAACATGATAGAACGTCAGGCCCCCAGTCTTCAGTGTGTGTACATATGTGTGGCCCTCTGTCTCTTTCTAGCTGTGTGTGCAGGGCTGGTTACCCCTGTGGATACGAAGGTCTTAGCAAGCCGAGAGAGGCACGGCCCACAGAGAGTACAGCAAAGGGATCTAAGTGCAAGAGTGACTGCTGCTATTATCAGGCTGGTAGATTGACCTGACTTGTCTATTGATAGAGGGATGTCAACGTACAGTGGCTCGAGGTATTATGCTCCTCATTGACTACCTTACTAGTTTCACTGTCGTGATGTTTCTTGGATACTCACAAAGCATTATATGCTACAGAAAGACATCTTTGAATATCTTAAGGAAACAGACAGATTAGCTTTTTGATGTGTGTCTGATTGTATCTAATTCTGCTTTGTGACCATTGGGTGTATTATTTTTTTTTTTTTTACCACTCTCTGGCCTCATTATGAATGCCACTCATTAGGTTTTGTACAGCAATCTCACTAAATGTGGAAAAGTAAAATTACTTCCTTGGCAATTTTTTAGTTTATGTTCATAGTAAAATGCCTTAAGGGTATTTAGTTACATTGGAAAGAACAAGGGCATATCATAACGTTTTATTTAGAGATGTCCATTGATATAGACCGTTTGTACAAGGTCACCATAGGTCACCCCGAAAACATGTATCAAAGAGTCCATGTCAGCCCTGCAGTCATGTCTGTGTGCACTTGAACACCTTGGGGTGACATTGTTTCTTGGCAAACCTCTTCCACACTGTCCCCATATTCCTTCTCTGTTTACTTTTTGTGGGATGATTTTCCATATCAGTATCATTCATTCAGTGATGTGTGGAAAGAGGGGGGAAAAAATGCGAGCTCTTCTGTTTGCCCAGTTGTTGACTTAATGATAGGCTAAGACGTCTGGCGGGCACTCTTATGTCGCCATGTTCCCATGTGACAAATACTTATCCATACATGGGAACATGTATCTCCTTTACTCTGTTCTGCTTTGACAGCTCTCTTTTCAAACGGATGCCATGTTGCTTTTGTTGAAGTCTTTTTTTTTTATACATTTGAGTGGAAAAGCCCTGGCACACCTCGACACATATCTGTCCTGGTCCACCTCCTCGATCTTCAAGTGTTTGTTCAGCTTTTGTGTTCTGACTGAGGAGGGCAGATGGCCAAGTTCCTATGCTGCAAGATATCCCCAATGTCATGCAAAGGTTCTGCTTGCATCCTCTCTAATCTGTGTATCCTCACAAGAAAGTTTTATTTTTGTCTTTCTGATCTTTGACCCTTTAGGCTGATGAAACAAAGACAAAACATCGAGGCAGATCAGAGTAATTTCTATGTTTCATTCCAATATCATTTAATCATTTAATTATATATTATGTTGTTTGTGGTTAATTGAAGCCCGCATCATATATAGTATTGACTTATGGTATCTGTGGTGAGGGGGGTTCATGTAAATGGGGTCATTAGTATGTATTTTAGTAATCAAATCAAGACCCCACTCTGGTGTGCTTTTACCTGAGCTGAGAGTCCTTCATCTAAAGGCAATCAGAATGAAACACAGCAGGTATTTTACCCATTTATGTCTAGTTTAGCAGAAAAGAGAAAGATTCAGGTTATATTAAAAGGCCACCTGAGCCTTTTAGTATAGTAAAGAAAAAAAGTATTGTTTGGTTTGTTTTTGCTTTGTTGTACTTAAATATGTAAGATGATCAGACAAACATACATTGAGTAAATGCAAAATACAGTTTTCAAATATTAATTTAAATCTGGAACTTCATGCATGATTAAACAAAATTATCCTCATAATTCTTGTGAATCAGCAGTTCGAGTATTGCTTTCAAAAGGTTGAGGGTTTGATCCCAGGTTTTTCAGGCAATATGTTGATGTTCCCTGCAAGGCATTTACCTTTTATCTTTTATAATATAGAGAAAATGGAGAACAAGACTTATGTTAGGGGTAGCATGTATATATTTTTTAAATGTTTTATTTATATTAGTTTGAAAGGACAGTTCGGGGATACCAATGTATGTAGAAAATTATTTTCAACGAACTCTGTAATTGATAACAAGTATGTTACAGTGTTATTTCGTAACAATGAAGTTATTCCCTACTGAGTAAATATCAAAGGTTGGCGTTTGTCAAACTGTTTGTGGTGATTGAGCTGCTGCTTCTGTACTGCATGCATTTGTTTTAAGAATTTTAACACATCTTTACCAGGATTGCCAATACTTCTGGGGGGGTTATATATAAAACTATTTATTAAACATACAAAGTTGATTTAGGATATTTGCCTAGTCTCAGATGGTAATGAAAAGGACATTGAACATGTGGGTTCTAATAACAGTATTGACCAACAATATGTGGTTTCTGTCATCATTATTTGACTTTGACAGAAACCCCAAGTTTATACACACAGCGAAAACACCACAGAAAGTTTATAACACCGCAAGTCCCGGGTTTGGGTGCTGTAATATCTTCCATTCACATTCATTTTATGTCGGTTTTAAACATGCCATTAGCCAATTTAATCCAATTTTCCCAGCTTTCGGAGCACTCCAGTGGAACAGATTTCCTCTAATATTAAACATATGGTCGCCGTTGCTCCTGGTAACAGTGCAGCAGCGCAACGCTTTTTTATTAACCTTAAAGACAAGCCTCCTGTGTCCCTGCGAAAACCATTGTCAATTATTTCCAACGAACTCTGTAATTGATAACAAGTATGCAAGGCAGCAAATTAAATGTCAGGTTTGATTAGTATTCTGATGCCTTATCATTTGTTCATAACTCGTTACCAGCATCTGTTAATTAGTTAATAAATTAATCCATAGGGCAGATGAAAGGTGTGGGCTTTTGAGGAAGCACACTGGGCTAAAGTCATCCGTCTTTGAAGGGAGTAGAACTCAACAAATATTGTCCCTGGGATTTGGACTGTTATTGCTTGGTCACTGGTTTTAAGACCTCGGCCACTCTAGCCAAGCATTCTGAATGGAACCTCTTGTTTGCCCGAATGGCACCCCCACAGTCTCCTCTCGCATCCCTGCCACAATGCAACCCTTTATTAGCATGAGGTTTCCCTTCTGCAGACATGCTTTAAACATTAATTTAAAAACCCTTATGTCAGGCCATCAGTCCTCTGTGGTGAAGCACAGGTAACTTGTATCCAGTCTTCCTTCAAGCCCACACTGTGTGTGTATAGTGAAACCTCATCGTTCATCATATCCCTGATGAATAGTTCCATCACTGAGAGCCTCGAAGCAGCACCAGACAGTAACATTGCTCTTTGCTGGTGTGGAAGATGATATTTGTCAAGTGTTATTAATACTGATTTTTCCTCTTACTAAGAAGCATCCTTTCCTTTCTCCCCCATCTGTATGTCTTTGAAAGCCAGATATGTGCATACACTTGTAATTTCTTTGGATTTTAATCCTTTGTGCAACTTAACATTTCTTTAACTTAAGCATGAGGTGGGGACCTATTAAGCAGGATCCTGTGGTTGTTGCATTTGCCATTTTCTATATTCTGACACACAACACGGACCAAAAACCACATGGCTACAGAAATGATTATTCTGTGTGAGCGGTGCAGTAAGAGGGAAGCACGACACATTGCTGTGCCTTTTAATTACATTTTATAAGGTGCAAAGAATTGTACTTTGGCACAGACTGTGTCTTTGTCTGAGTAAAATGGGGGAAAGTAAAAGTAGGCTCTGTGTACATATGGTTGCAGAAGGCTGTACTTGCAGAATGTTATTTTGCAAGTACACCCATTTAAAACTTAAGGATACCACAATATTAATACAGTACATGGGTGTGTGTATAAATCTAAAAAGGTGATTCAGTTTCAAGTTATGCAGGCTTGTAAGAGCTGCAGTTATTGTAATCAAAACCTACGCAAGACAGAGACAGGCATGCAGGAGAGTGACTTCTCCCATGTTTGTCTTTCCTTGACTGGTCATTAAAAAAAACATGGCAGAGTGAGAACTATGTGCAATGATGACATCAAGTCTAAAAACAGTGTTGAACTGTTGACGTGTCAAACATGCCAGGGACGGCTTTGCTTCGGAAAGTCTCCGCAATCGCTCAAGTGATTTTCACAGTTTTTCTCCTCTCCTGTCACTGAGGACAACACCTGGCCTGTTATCCACATGAGACAGCAAGGTGGATTTAGAGGTAGTGTGAATTGGTAGATGCATTTTAATATGTGCATGTGTGTATTTCTAACATGTACAGTGACTTGCAAAAGTGTTCATACCCCTTGATAAACTGTTTCACATTTCATCATGTTAGAAGCACATCTTTATTATAGTCTGTCTGTTTGTGGTATAGACCAACATAATGTATTACATCATATTGAAGTGGAAGAAAAATTCTGTGATTTTCAAAAAGGCTGTCAATTATCTATATGCTGAAATTTTGCATATACCTCATTCTTATTTTTAAACGCGGTTAGATTCAAAAGAGAACATCAGTGGACATCAATTTTCAAGTCTGGGATTTACGTCTGGACCCTGATTGGGATATTTGACACATTAATACCGTTTAACCAAAGCCATCCCATTGTAACTTTGCCTGTATGTTTAAAGTTCTTGTCTTGCTGGAAGATGAACCTCCACCCAAGTCCCCAAATGTTTAGTCTATAGGAAATTTCTAAAATTTCCTGCATTACTTTGTGCAGGTGTGCCATACCTTTACCTTTTTCAGAGTCTGAAAATAATCGTCAAAGTGAAGAGTCTACACTATTTCATTTCACAATAACAGCTAAAATGGATTTCAGTTTAGGACATACAAGCTACACTGGGGTTCTGCAAGGGAAGAATGTAGAAGCAAGTGAACAATTAGACGTGCAAATTACTATTAATGCGCTTGGCTTAATTTGTTTCAACATTGGCAACAGTAAAGTTAGTTTGAAAGTCCTTAGTGATAGTGAGACCAAAGAGTCCCACTTAATCAGCGCAAATCTTTTAATGCTTGCAACATTGCGTCCCGATTCTCTCCATCATTCTATCCTCAGCAGATGTCATATGATTCTGCTCTGTGCCACCTTTTCCAGAGAGGAGGTGAGCAGATATCAAGGAAGCTGGTACCCAGTGGTACCCAGCATGCAACCTCTGAAAGACAAAAAAAAGAATCAGGAAAACTATCTGACACCGTGAAACGCTTTGCTTAGAGGCATGTGATGCAGAAGTTATGCCAAATAACAGAACAACATTATATTCTGTGGGGGAAGTGAATAATTGTACTGTACATCTGCAGGGACTGCTGTGCCTATGACTGATGTACAAATAATGTTTGTCTTTAAATTATAGGGTAGTTACTTCTCAGTGTATAAAAAGCATCTCTATCTTTAGACTTGCACTTTTTTTTCCATCATTACATCATACTTCTGTATGATGTAATGATGTAGAGCAGGGGTGCCCAAAGTCGGTCCTCAAAGGCAGGCATCCTGCATGTTTTAGTTCTTCCCTTGGTTTAACACACCTGGGTCCAATGATGGCTCATTAGAAAGCCTAAGAAGAACATTGAGATGCTGAAAAGGTTACTACCACCAGGGAGAGGACTAAACCATGCAGGATTCCAGCCCTCGAGGACCCCTGATGTAGAGTAACTACTTAATCTTAAAACAATGAAATATTAAACCTATTAAAAGCTATAGATCTTGTTCATGATTAACAATTTATATGAGGCTTTGTTTGATGTCATTTTATGGAGTCTGAGCTATTCCTGTAACAAAGCGTGCTCCCCTCTGCTGGCCAAGAGCTCACAATGCTGCAGAGGGCTTTTAAAGACTTGCAGCTTCACAAAACATTGCAAATGCGTTGTATAAGAGCACATCAGGAAGTAGACAAAGGGTTTGTGCTGTGTTTCAGATGCACTTTGAAGCACAATACCTGCCTGGTAAGGTATTCGAGAAGAACATGTCAATATTTTTTTTTGCAACTTCTCATGTTCCAGTCCTGTGGAGTCTCTGTGGGTGAAGAAGTCAATCTGTTCTATATATTATTTGTCCAACATATCATCGATTTTTTTTTTTTCTCCATTTGTGTGTCACTTAAAAAAGACATTTTTGAGCAATTTAAAGTTACTATAAATTGCTTGATTATGTAAATAAGACCTGGTACACCTACAATAAGGAATTGTTGTTGTTGTTATTATTATTATTATTATTATTATTATTATTATTATTATTATTAGTTACTTAACTGAACATCTAACAAAAAATAGAGAAATAATATTGCATTCAATTTGTGACTTTTTCCTAAATCTGAAGACTTTGCTATACTTTCTTTCCTGTATAATTTGATCTTGAATGTAATAAAACAACTCCACAAGATTTATGTGTTTTTATTGATCTACATCAGTCTTAAAATGGTGTCACAATTTTTCCTTGTATCAGACTCTTTTTCAATGCCAAGTGTTCATCCATGAGCCTTTATGCGCCTCCATGTCAAAATACACAACATGAGCTTTAATTCTACCAAGATCACACACTTAAATCTTTTCTTTTGTTAGTCATTGATTTTTCAACCCTCTCACTCAACCTTATGTGGCCTCTCCCTCTTTTGCTGCTCTGCTTCCTTTCTTTTTCGCTCCGTCCTACTCTTTTTCCTGGCCTCCGGGGTCCCAGTGCTTCTAATTTGGCCTTATCAGTGAAGTAATTTAGCTGCCGCAGCTTGGGTTTCTGTCGCGCGGCGAGTGGCCCCATTGTCCGGCCCTTGCTGTTGCTGAGATAAACCCTCAGATTGAACAAAGTCCGTGCTGACCTTTACAGACTCCCAAATCTTACCATGCACACCCCCTCCGACTAGGATTCTCTCTGCCTCCAGCTCTTTTTTTTTTTTTTCTTTCTTTTTTTTTCAGGTGGCGGGGCTCCGAGCTTACCCAATGACAGGAAGAAGAGGGAGTCTGTGTGTGTGAAAGACAGAGTCTGTGGGGTCACGGTGGATATAGGGAGAGCAAGATGGACAAGAGAGAGGGATTAAGATGGCTGACCAAGCCTGTCTATATCTCCAATGGCACTTTGCTCTGAGAGGAGTGCAGAGAGGAAGAAAGTGCACTGCAAAAAAAAAAAAACCATTCAAGAGTGTATTCTTCTTTCTCCTTTGGTCTACCAAAGGAGGTTTGGGGGAGTCATATTCTCTGTCCGTCTTCCATTGGTTATTTGAAAACAAAGAAAGAAAACTTACTATAATAATGCAAATGTATAAGTCTGTCTTTCTTGGTGTTCTCTGAAACAGCTGATTGGGAGAATCTATGGCCTTTTTTCCTATATCGTTTGGTATTTATTATGTGTTCCACCTTGGGACAGGACACCCTAGAGGAATCTGTTGAGATTTTTGCTTTGACCCGGACCAAGATGACTGGAGCATAACGCTTAAAGCTGAGTGGCTTGGGAGGGGGAGGCAGAAGAGGGGGCAGTTTGGGCTCTTCATTGTGAAGCACTGTCTTCCTTCAGAAACCACTCAACTTGCTCTTCACATCGCAAATCCTCTTGGCTCTCTGTTCACGCTGTCTGTCACTGAGGCAAGGAGGCTCATCGAAAAGTCTTGATGCTGGGAATTGTGAGAAAGTGCAGAGACAGTCAGAGCAGTGGAGGGGAAGGGAAGAAATAAAGTGTGTTCTGCCTGGTTGCTGCTGTAGACACACCGAGGGCACGCTGTTGACAGAGACAGGGCCACCAGCACAGGTGTAGGGTTTAGCACTGGCGATTGAGGATTGGAGACAATCCGTATCTTTCTCTGTCTTGATCCGCTGGCCAAGGGGTGGCCCAGAATTCATCTCATTCTCCATCATTCCATCTATGGCTCTTCCCTTTCTTCACCCCCACCCCATCACCCACTGCCACCTGCCTGAAAGCCACCACCAGTGTTCCCAGGGAGATGAGCGCCACGGAGAAGAAGGCCCACAAGGGATTAACTTTTCACATGGTTGGGAGTCCTCGTCTCAAAAGACCTGACAACCCCAGACGGCTTGATTAAAAAAGCAAAGAAGAGAGGAGGAAAGGGTGGGTGAAAGGGTATAGTTTGGAGGAGAGGAGGGGGAATTCTTCACGATGGCCCTGAGAGAGGGATTTTGGATATTGGGTGTCTTTTTTTCCTTCGTCTAAAGCCCCCATGTCTTGGTTGAGAATGAGCAAATTGTTCCTTCTGTTCTCTCACCAGTGCTTGTGTTGCGCAGCTTGAAGATGTGGGTGGGCACCTGCACACATTATTGATTCTTTACATTAAGCCTTTGATTTTCCTAAAATTGTTAATGGAAAATCAGGATGGATTTTTTTTCCTACTGCAGAGAAACATTTACCAGTCGTCAGCTTAAACAAATATCGACTTCAAGTTATCTATATTGATGATTGTATCAAAAATATAATTACAGTTTAATTGTTGATCATTACATTGATTAATCAGTTGTTTTAAATATTTCAGCATTCCATTACAGTCGCGAAATACTTTAGCTGAGAGAGTCGGCGAACCATTGCCGACTTAAAGTTCTAGTGTTCAAGTGGCAAGGCGCCCTATTTCCCCTCACTCTACCCCAGATAAATTGGGCATCTCAGGTTTGTCTGTGAGAAAGAGAGGACAAAAATCAAAACAAATGCTCCCACTGAAGTGAAGATGGGAGTCGGGTAGGCTTTCCTCCCTGGCTAACGGATCAGCAACTCAACCTAGCGGGACAGCGAGCCACTTAATACCTCCCATCTTGTCCAGGTAACAGAGTGGCCCGACAGGGAGGTCAGAGAAGGTAGCAGAGTGTCAGTTTTCAGATCACCACTCACCCCCTGGCTTCCTCTACATGGCTCGCTTACCCTCTTCTCATCCCCATGACTAGGATACACTCATCCTGTCTTCCCACCCCTGAAACAGAAGGGTACAAACATTCATTGAGAATGTTGTCATGCACTCTGCGACTTTTGATACAGGTACCACTGGTGGTACAAGGATTTCAGCAGAAGTTTAGTTGTCAGTTATGAATAAATCATATTAACTGCAATGTAGATGACAACAATGAGCAAGGAACAGGTGTTTTTGACTGAAAATTAAAATTCAGAATGACATTAAATTACCCTCAAGTGTGCTGCATTTCAAAGTCTACAAATCACTGAGATTTGCTAAATGATGTGTTCAGTGATGAGAATAAATACTGTTGGTAAAACAATCTGATAACAATGCATTCCTCTGCATTTTGCACTTTCACATTCAAGCTCAGTGAATGAATTAGTTTACCGTCACATTCAAAAAATCTGAATATGAGTTCCATCAAGGGTTAGTTATGCGATTAAGAGAAAAAAACGTTAAGCAGGTGCAGAAGATAATTTTCACTAACCTCACATTTGTGTCTTAATCTTTTCATTGGTTTGATATATTTTTATTCTAAATGTCATACTTTCGATAGCTGAATGCCAGAAATCATTATATTTAACAGAAATGAAGACTTTAAACATTTAAAGATGAGTTAGAAAATTTGAAGTTCTCTTATCACTTATCTAAAGGCCTGCAGATGAGTCCACAGCTGTTTGAACCAGCGGCATCTTCTATGAATGTTCTAACATTTTTACACTAGTTACAGTGCCAATTTTTTGCAGTTTCCTTTGGAGCGTTATGTTGCAAGTTATAAGATGTTATCATGGGTACAACAAAAGCAACACAAAAAATGCTACGGGTAAATAAGGGAGGAACCCTGATCAGTAATTTTTAAATCCCATATCTTAAATTAAGTCAACAAACTCTCTGCGACATTAAATCACAGACCAAAAGAGCACAATGAAGAGGTGAGTAGCACAGCAAATTAGCTCTAACACAGATTTGTCATTAATCATGTTGCTTACAAGCCTTACGGGCCAGACTCCATGAAGAACCTGTTTTATGTGCTCTTGACCTTGCTTTTGCCAGCCGAGGGAATATAGGGATTCAGTTCTTTCCTCAAGGATGCTGTATTCTTCAAGAACTTCATAATTAATGGGTGTTTTTTTTTTTTTTTACCTTAAAAATTATGTCAGTCAGTCAATCATTTGGAACAAACAAGAAGTTAGTGCAGCGTTTTCTGGCTTCCGCAAAAAAGCCCTGAGACATGCATGTGGGGATAATTGGCGACTCCAAATGGCGTGGGTGTGAATTTGAGTGTGAATACTTTTCTGTGTCTATGTGATTGACTGGCGACCTGTGCAGTGTGTTCCCCGCCTATCGCCCATTGTCCACATGATAAGCTCCAGATATGATACACTGATTCATATTCTTATGACCCTCACACTAAATCAGTATCCAATCAGTTTTTCTTTGTCTGAGTACTGCTTCCCTGCAGCATGGCTATCATTAAGTGACTCATTTATGCCATCGCAGGTAGGCCCACATGATAGCCTGCTGGTGGCTTTTAATGGGGAATGGAATTCTTTCTACTGTAATGCGCAGAGAGGTAGCTGAGGCAATGCGACCCCTATAGTTTGGAACCACATTAGTGCCAAAAGACCCAGCGGTGAGCCTTTAACCTGAAGACGACAGGGCCATGATTATGTTCTCTGCAGGGTTGGCCAGAGGACACTCATCTATGCACACAAAGGGCCTCACATACAATGACATA
This sequence comes from Poeciliopsis retropinna, assembly GCA_010277075.1. NCBI lineage: Eukaryota > Metazoa > Chordata > Actinopteri > Cyprinodontiformes > Poeciliidae > Poeciliopsis > Poeciliopsis retropinna. Next base: position 8,457,401 of record VMRM01000009.1, on the reverse strand, counting down.
TGCAGATATCAGAGTAATTGTCAGTGTACATTTCTCAAAGTTTTACCTATAGTCATTCTATATAAGACCGTTTGAGATTAAATCTTTAGTACAACATTTAACAGCCTGCCTAAATGGTGTCTGATCATATTGAATTATATATATTTTTTTACAAATTCATTTCATGAATGGCAGTCAATATTTAGAGTTGCTAAGTTGTGTAGTCTAATTTTAATTGGTATGCAACGGATAAATGCTAAAATAAAGTATTGTTGGTCAATTGTTTTGGTAAATTCATGATTCTCATGGATGAACTCTTTTCACCAATGACAAGACATTCTATATAATGTCCCTCTTGCCATTGAAATACATTTCTTAATGAACAGATAAGACATGGTTTCTCCTCATACGCAACAATCAAACGTCCAGTATTTTCAAATTATTGCCCAGCAAGCAATTTTATCACTTTAGTTTTACTGTATCTCTGTCTACATCTATGTTTCTTAGACTCACTTTTGTCTTGCTATTCTGAAGTTAGCCCAACTTCAGAAATAGCAACAAAGACTGGCATACAGAATCTGTTGTCACCAGTTCCCCACCTTTACCCTCTTTTTTTGTGGTCAAGTCTTAAGTTACATTTTTTTTATCTATACCACACATAAGTTACAGCATTTTTTTTATATCTCCTTGACTTATGACTTCACATCCTACCACTTATTGACTTACGGCAAAAAAATTAATCTTACAAGTATTAATTCATATAGATGAAATCAAGCAAAAACACATCATTATTCAAACACACTGATAGAAATTGTTTCATCTCAATATCTCAGTCTTCACCTTGTTAGTGTTTCATTAGAGTCCATGCTGAGGCACAGCTTTCACAAAATACTTCAAGTTGGGTCTCAGACACCTTCTGTTTGTCTCTGTCTGCTTGTGTGATTTCTAAAAAGCACTATGATGACAATGGCAGTGGAAGTCAAGCAGCTGCTTTTAAACCTCGCCAATGGAGCTACTGCCAGTAGTACAAAGGTAGACGTATGTAAAAGAAAGTGAGTGAATGTTGTGGCTCAAAGGTGGAATGACAAATTGTTCATGAGACCAGCTGACTGAGATACTTTAGCCAAAAACGTATTAAGTCAGACTGCACTGTGCCATGCTATGCTTGTGATTTCTCAAAATTAACACAGATTGGACGTTTTATGATGAAGTTCGCAGAATCATAACCAATATGTGGAGTTGAGCCATGGTAGTTACGAGTGGTCCCAAGCCAGATGCCTGTGGTGTGAGATGTTATAAATAGGATAATATAGGCATGTTTTTTTTTCCGTGTTGCATGCCTTCTGATGTTTCACCCTTTAGAGTAGGGACATTTCTGACACACATTTTATGCATAGCACTGAGGCTTGACCCAGCTGAGTTCCACTCCATACTTCCTGAGGTTTCGCGGCAGCAGCTTCATGTAATAAATCTCACATCTGTTTAAATAATGGCTAGCTTGGCTGGTACTTTTTGAATGACCACAGGCAGCTTATAGAAGGGCTCATCATTTTTGATAGAGACTCTTTTATCTCATCAGAAAGTCCCCTGACCATGTATTATCACTTTCTGGTCTGCAGTTTTCTTTGTAACGTTTCACTACTGTGTGACGACAGGGGGGCTTGGTTGTTTTCTTTCTCATCTTCCTCTCTAGCTATTTTCTTCCCTCATCTGCTGCTCTCCTTTTGCATAATTCAAATCAGAGTTCCCATGTGAGTACCTTGCTCTTGACCTAGCTTAGAAAGCTCCTGATTGCTTTAATAACAGTCCCTGGACGTGGAAGGTGGGCGTCTTTAAGGAACTCTTAAAATGGCATGTTTGCGCTGTGTACTACCAAGAGGTGGTTGATTAGAACTGACCTCAAGAGTGTCGGGAAGGAAAGAAGTGCAAAAATGAAAAGTGAGCATGTGTGCTTGCATAATTGGGGCAGAGAGTAGTGTGGGAAGGTTAAGTAGAACACATGGTCAGCAGAGTGAGCACTATAAGTGTATAAAGTCATAAATTCACATGCACATTTGAGGTGAGAGATCTCAAAATATGAGGATATGACTCACATTTTGAGTCATATCCTCATTCTATACAAGTTTGTCTGCATTACAACAGACAAACTTGTATAGAAGATTTGGAGAAAGCAAAATTTATTTTACATCCCGGCTTAGCATTAGCCACTGCCCTAAGTGAGCCAAACTTTGGTTGGGGTGAGGCCTGTCAAACTCAAGGATTGAGTTTGAATTAGCCTCACTATTCAGAGCAACTGAAAGGAGTTCCTGAGCCTCCCATTCTCTGCCAGCAAATTGGGAGGAAATCTGGCTATTGTGCAGAGTTTTGAAGAGGCTGCTGGTGAGGAGGGGGCTTCACACTGCACTCACCTACAGATGAGAGCGGAGACAAAGGGTCCCAGGACATCCAGGAGAGGCTTTGAAATAACTCTCTGCAAGAGTCGTAGGCGGTTTGGAGTGGCTCCTGGTGCTGACAGCAGCGGTCAGCCGTACTCAGTGAGTGTTCGACACCAAATGGAAATTGAGATTTAGCATTGCTTTGTATCAATGGGAAATATGAACATAGGTAGAGTTTGCCTAGCAACACAAATTGTTACATGAAAGAAACTTAAATGTAATTTTAGATCTAGTAGCAACACAGATCTTTTTAATTTCTATTAACCTATTCGACTGCTAACCTGGAAGGTGTTATAGCTCATGTTTTCCCAGAAATACTCCAATCCTCTTTTACCAAAATTGCACCTTCTTAATTTGATATTTCTTATTTTCTATAAGCTGATATTACTTTCCTTGTGTACTTATTCCGAGTTGAATATGAGCAAAACACTGTAGTCATTGTTCTGCTTTTCTGCTAAAAGCTTAAGGTTGCTTTGACGTTGCATGAGAGAAGAAATCTTGGTTTGATGGTGAACCTGAGCTGTGACCTGAGTTTATCGGTACATGCACTGCATTGTTTAAGAAAAAACAACCAAAAGGGCCAAATGGTGAGTATATCACGAGACACACAAGCACAGACATTGGCAATGCATCAAGTCTGCAGCCTGGGGCTCTTCCGGAGTCCCTCACCCTAACAAGAGTCCAGCTGCCCCCTCCCTTGTGTGGACTACTATACCAGTGCCACCCCTCTTCCTTCTTATTTTTGCTCTTCTCTCTCTGTGTGTGTCACTCTTTCTCATTAATCAATGTCAAGCTGCCCAACAACAAGGCTAGCATTCTTTTCTCTGCCTGGCTTCTTTAGTTTTTTTTTTTTTTTTCTGTATCTCATTGTGTTCCTCCACCAACTTAGCGCCCACCGTCATCCTTTCACATGGCCGTAGGATTGAAATGAAGGCTTTCCTCTGTTTGTGTAAAATTTTCTAAAGCAATATAAAGAAAAAATCCTTCCGGGTCTTTGTTTTGTCAAGATGGAGTCAAAAAAGGATGCGCACATAATAATGGGAGAAGAAAACTTTAGATGCAGCCATCATGAGTGGCATCGTTTTGCCTCTAAATCAAAATGTACCTATCTTACACATTTCACTATTGATATCGATTCAAAATCAATCAGCAGTGTTCCTTTATCGTGAGAAAAAAAACAATATTTGAGATGATAAGTCTAATGAATCATCATGATAAGCAGTTTTTAAAATGTCAAACTTTCCATTTTACTTAACTATGTATTTTGAGGTGAAGACTTTGAAATACACCATCATCCAATTTATTGTGGTCCTCTTGTTTGGACTTGTTGACTTATGAGAAACATCAAAATATGGCTTCTGATGAGACGGAGAGAAACAAGTGACCTACTCATGATAAATATATTTTTTGGGGGTAAGATAACCATGTTGTCTTACTGTATATAATAAGTACATTGTACAAAATAACCATGTTGTCTTACTGTATATAATAAGTACATTGTACAAAATTACTTTTAACCATTGTTTATTCAAGAGTGTACTTAAAGGTGGGTTTGAATTAATGCAAGTTGGTGACAGAAAGCCCCAAACTTGAAAGTGGGGGAAATGACTTGATGAGGTCATGAGCATTTGTTCACAAGAATGCACGGAAGTTCAAAATCTGCCAGTACATTTGAGAAAGTGTGATCAGAAATCTGTTTTGAAATTAAGATAAATCAAAAATTATTGTGATAACAAACTGAACCAGAGTTTTTAGAGAGTCAAGTTGAAGAATGATCTGGGAGAGGGAAGAGTAATTGGTTTCGGACTCAGAGATTCTAAAGAAGAAAACGTTTTCACACAAAAGTCATGCTGTGTTACATTAAAGTCAATTGTTCATTCAACCGAGAAACGGCCAGTCCTTTTTACTCTCTGTTGGTGGTTGCTTCTGACTGCGTCATCATCATATATATACAGACAGACTCACTCACTGTCACTCTCACTGATACTTTTTACCTCCAGGCAGCAAGTATGGATTTGGTGAAGCAGAAAGAATGGATGGATAGATAGATTAAGAAAAGGGCACAGAAAGAGGTTGAGAACAAGAAGTTGAGAACAGACACTGAGCAGTAAATTACTTTGCCAATCAATCTTCCCCCCAGGTACCCTTGATGAAAGCTGTCCAAACTTTCCCCAAATACTAAGTAACCCCCATACAATTTGTCAGTGGGGAGCTCAGTAAGACAAAAAAAAAGAAAAAGGAAAACGATTGACAAACAATGGCAAGATTAAATTTTGCTCCAAGGAGAAAGGAAAGGAGAATGAAAGAGAAACATAGAGGTCAAGATCAAGACTTGAAGTGCAAAACTTGAGTTACAGAAACAAGAGAGATGCTCAGTGGACACGAAAAGCTGAACAGCGTAGCTGCTAAGGAAGATTTGCTCTTAGGAATGCATCTTATTTCTTCTCAGTTAAGGCTCAGCGGCTTCTGACGCACACACTTCAGGCGCACATCTTTGAACCATCACAATTTCATGCTTACCCTGAGGCAGTAAACATATTTCATAAAATACACAGAAACACTTTTTGTATTTGTCATTCTGTAGCAAAACAGCCAATGGGCTCTGACTCTTCACAAAGAAAAGTATGCAAACACGCATACGAACAACCACATGCACTCGTCGAGCTCCTTTTGCCAGAAAGCAAGTTTCTGGCAAGTTTCAAAAGTCTCTGTCGAGAACAGTGAGGAGAGAGTGAGGGTTGTTGGGAATGTTAATTTGGTAATTTGTTGTTTTATATAAGCAGGGGAGGCTCAGTGAAGGCTCCACACATAGTCAGTGTGTTTGTATGCCATGGGGAACTTGTGGAAGAGGTGGAGTGTAACTCTGGCAGACAATGTCCAGCTTAGTGATGCAGATGACTTCCAACCAAGTTATTTTCCTTTGAGAGAATTGGGCAAAAATACCATGACGGTCGAAGAGCAAGAAGAACCCCATGCCCAAAGATGGTATTAAGATGTCTCTGATACATGTCTGCCCTCTTCAGTCACCCTCTCTCTCACTACTAAATCTGGGATGGTGGCCAAGTGCCACCGAGGACACCCAGGATAATAAATCATCCTCGTTTCAACATCTGTCCGGCCCCAATTGGCTGCCCACGGCCACCACCCCAACCCTTGTGAAGATGGGTCTTTGGCTTTATTCCTCTTTCGGCATCCATCCATATTCCCCAGAGACACCCCTTCCCAGACAGACAAAACATCTTTTGTCCAATGCCCAAGTGAAGAAGAGACCCTCTTTTCCCCTCCTTGACAAAAGACGTCTGAAGCCAAGATGGGGCTGCCAACCGAGATGCCTGGGACCCGGCAGGGGTGCCCCCGAGCCCCTTTCTACTTTTCTCCCGCCCTCTGTTTCATCCATCCCTTGCTCTCGCTCTCTTTTTATACTTTTTAATACTCCCCTCCTGTGGGGTCACTCGCTCAGCTCACACCCCACGCTTTTCATCGCGCTGAACTCTCAGGCTCGCATAAAGACATCAAGTGACAGCAGCGAGAGAAAACAGCCAGATTTGGCAGAAAGAGATATTCGACATGGCTGTCAGTGGCCATTCTGCATGCCTTTTGTACTCGTGGATGTAGTTGAAATAGATAAACAGTCATAGGCTGAAAAGCAGGGATCAGAAACTTGTTGCATTTATTCATATTGAACTAAGAAGACAAAGAGGTAAAAACCTGCTGATGCTAATTAAGAAGAATGAAGCAAAACTTAATTCATGGTGTTTTGATTTGTTTTCATGACTGATGCTAAAACTAATCTATTTAATGGCTTTCTGTGGTTTCCTCTAAAAGGAAAAAAAGACCAAAGGCCTTGAGCAATGTGGCTGTCTTCACAAGGTAAAGAATATTTTGGGAAATTGTCTCCGGGCTCATCAGTTATGAAGCCCTTCCACCACTCTTAGTTACACAGCTTTATTTGTTGTGAATGTGCATAACTTTTTTTCCCAGCATCTCCAAGTTATGTCAACAACAGGGAGTAAAATGCAGAACAGCGTGAAGACCAAAGTATCATTTAAAAGACTAAGTAAAAAAAATATTTTGCGATATTTGCAACACATCTCAGTAATTACTTTAGCACTGCAGCTATGGAAAACAGAGATGATTTCTGACAGTAATTGCAAAACGGGCCACGGTGTGACTATCACAGAAGCCTGCACAAAATATTGAATTGCAATTGTTACCGTATGTCAGAGGCGGCAGATTTTGTGTCAAAAATCAAATCTTGAAAAATAAAGACTTTTCGGTTTGGACTTAAACTCAAAGAATCAAATCTTGAATCAGACTCAAGCTCTGAGTCTACAGTCTCATGAACTATCTCAGATAATGAGGAGTGAAAGTAAATGTTTTAATTTGAGCAAATGATTAACAATGTTGCCATATATTGTTTGTTTCTCGCCAATATATGGTGAGAAACAGACAGCAGCTTCCAAGTTGGTCTGGTTTCATGTAATGGGCATTGAGGCATCGAGGAAGCATGTACAGTAAGTGCCCTGCAGACTGTAGTGATGCTCATAAGATTAAACATTCCTGTTTAATGCAGTAGATGGTTGGGTATCATTTATACATAAAACCCTCAAACAGCTTCAGAACAAAATACATGTGACTTCATTTTGGCACTTTGCAATTAAGCTAATGTCAAATGTCATTAATTTCTGGTTTTTAAAACAAAAACCTATCTTTAATCAAGAAGGCTGTAGGTTCAGATCTGAGTTGGGTATTTTCTGTGTGTAGAGTTTGGATGTTCTCCGTCATGTAAGCATGGATTAACCCTCTTTTGATACGCCAGTGTCCTCTCACAGTCAAGAAATTTGCTTGTTAGTTTATTAGGAGTAGGAGTAAGTGAGTGCATGTATAGTTCTGTGTTACTCTGACGTACTAGTGACTTTGCAACATCAACTGCTTAGATGCTTAGATGAAATCTGAGATAGATACAGATGTTTCAAGATATTTTCTAGATTGACTTTTCCTCTTCGTTATGAACACACCGCATACATAATATTGATAATAAAATGTCAAAACCCATGGAATTGTTAATTGGGAAATCTCAATGAAAAATCATAAGTGTGTTACTCGCAACATTTGTCGTCATTATTATGTTCAAAACAATCACAGGATTGCATATTTTTGATATCATGGAGCAAGACCTCTGCATAAATTTTGCATTTTTGAGTTTTTGTCATTTTAATGCCTTCAATGCTGTACCAAAAACTTCAAACCTTAACTTTATGCAAATGGTTTCATTCCACTGAAACTGCTCAGGCATAGAAAAAAACATTTACCCGCAAGGTTTTATGATGAATTAGTCAATTAGTGTTTGTGGCATTATTTGTTTCATGTTTTATTGTGAATTATGTAGATGGAGGCACCATAATTAATGTTTTGTATGTGTATTTGTTGAGCTCATTATGCATGGAAATGTATTTGGCTGTTTCAGAATTTTGAACGCTAGTTCACTGTAATGCTACGATGGGAGCACATCTCCCATAAAATGTCCTACTTCTATTTTCCTTTTTACCAAGCACACATTTTGTAACCTGATATCAAAAATATTATTAAACAACATCTTCTTTAATACGCCAGAGTGATCTTTAATCAGATTTTCCGCTTCAAAGGAAACTGCATTCCATTACAGCTTCTCTCTGCCCCTCAAAACATTTAGATTTCCAATTAGCTACAGAGAAGAATAGCTAATTTACCACAGCATGCAGGCGCCTGACGTCTCAATCTGCCCAGTGTCAGTGCTGTGAAAAGCAGTGCTCTGTACCCACGAAGGCGCAGACACACACTTACACACTTGCAGAGACACGGAGACCCGTAAAGAAATGAAGCTGTGCCTGAAGGTTGAAATATAATAGTATGAGGACTGCAAGTAAGAGTTTTAATGAACTGAGCAAATGAGTAAAGCACACTTTAAAAAAAAGAAAATGTGAAGAGGAGTCTTACTGAAGAGCAGCGAGACAGACGGCATCTCAGTCGTGTCCCCAGATTGACTTGTCTCGGAGTGGACAGCCAGCCAAGCTACCCCCCACACAACAACCACATTGTCCGCTGCCCCAGTGAGCTGGAGCAGAGCACTGTTCCTCGGGGAGCTGCATAGACACATGTATATTGTGGATACATGTTAGCCTTGGCTTAATACTCTGAATATTCTATATACTGTGTTTGAAGCAGAGGGGAGACAGAAGAAGCCGGGGGGGCAGAAGGGAGAATTAAATGCATATGGAAATTAATGGAAGCCACAGAATGGACAGGCCTATCCGACGTCCTAACAACCTCTGAAAACAGTGGAGACTGGAAATGTGGTTGTTATTGTGTAACCTCCAGCATACAGCAGTCTGACTACTCTCAGTTTGGAGAAGCAAGAGGACATTTATGTTAAACATTCCAAGTTAACCAATGTTCACCATGGGGCACCAATAAGAGTACATGTAAAACAACTGAAATATATATCTGACTCCAAAGAAATGTCATAGTGGCTCCATGATGTTTTCTTTTAAATTGCATCATGTTTCAGGCAGTTATTTACCTGGTAGGACTCTGTGCTGCAACACGGTCCATGATCTGTTTAACAGTCCCCCTGCAATACAGCATTGCAAATCGGATTGTGTTGCAAAGGCCGATTTGTGTAATCTGGCCCGTGAGGCTGTCAGTGCGAAAGTAACACTGTTTAAAATTGACATTATACAATCGTAGACCACAAAAACATTTTTGTGGTTTCATTTATTGTAGCTTGCACATTTTTTTTTTTTTTTGCTTTTTTTTCACATCTCAGTTAATATTGTTGTTAAGTTCTATTTTTCTTTTGCATTTCTCTGGACAAGTTCTAACCGCTGTCTACTGTCGGTATGAAAATTGCAAGAACCAAACTCCAGCGTTGTAGTCATGTACAGCTAGGAATAGCTAGAATAAACTGAAGTTATTATAATAGTAGTTTTACCTGCAACGGAAAGTTGTCCAATTGCTGAATTTGCAGTCAAAAGGAATAAATCTTTGCATTCATTGAAGGCTAGAAAATACCTTATTTTAGATGTTTAAAACAAATCATACACTCTTTTAATACAGCTATTATGAGCTACGACTCTTTTTTTAAACTTTTTTTTTTTTTTAATTAATGTTTGATTCTTTTGATTCTTAGTATTAGGCCCATGTTATGACTATGCTAACTCTTAAAATACCCATTTACAATATAAACTGCCCTGTCTGGCACTGTTCTGGTATTAAGACAATCTTTTACCATCACAAATTGAGGGAAGAGGAGCCAGTTTTGTGGACAACTTTTAATTGTTTGCCAAACGTTTGTGAGCTTTTGGTTGCTGTCTCCAAAAATCAGCTGAATGAATTTTGTTTCTTACTCTTTGCCTTGATGGGAAACCTGGAAAACACAGAGCTATGATACTGAGTAATGGCTGCATGCAAATACTAGCAGAGCTGCATAAAAAGAGGAGGGAAAGAGAAGTCTCGACTGTTTCCTTGAACCCAAACAACTTTAGCTTGCAGCGCCCTGGCTCTCTTATGCTCACTTTCCCAGGCTGCTATTAAACATGCATATTTTCCCCTTCAAAATGTTTTGCTTTTATCTGTTCACTGGCATTAGCCAGAGGCCGGCTTGACTGACACAACCCACCGATGTGCATCTGTAGCCAGTCCTTCATTCACTTAAGGCCCATCAGCAGACGCAGTATTTATCTTCCCTAGGGCAGCTCTGTGATAACACACTGTTAACAACAATAATGTGCAGCGCAAAGGAGCCACTGGAACTGCCCCTGTCAGGGTGAGTAAGTGAGGTCAAGGACTTTTATCACCTAGTGACGTTGCACCAAATACACCCCAACTTCATTTTATCACCATCCTTCTCCGGCGCAATGTGTCTCCTCATTTCTCTGCTGTATCTTCTGTTCATCTTTTTTGGTTTCAGTCCCTTTTTCCCTTTAGTCCTCTGCTTTTCTGCATTTATAGTGAGAAAAGATAAAGGAAAAAAAAAAAAAAAAAAACAACCAAACTGGGAGGGACTGAACAGTGTCTTCTCTCCCCCTGTGCCTGAGGGAAAATTCTGGTGTTATTTTAGAAATCACACTGTTAAAGATTAATGTGAGCCTGGAGGAGTGTGTCATCATTCCTTAACGACAGGGCCGAGACACAGAATAAAGCCAACACTGTGTTCTGCTGCTCAGCCCAAGGACAGATAAGTCTCCTCTCGCCAGAGCTCTCCCTCCTCCTTTGTCTGATAACTCTCCCATAAGTCATTTCTTTGAATTGCAATAGACAAAATGGGATTTAGATTTATTAAGGGGGTCTAAAACCCAAATCTTCCCAGTTATTTCTTCTCATATCGGAGGGGGGAGAGCAGGGGGTTGAGCAAGGAAAGGTACAGCACACTAGCACAATATCGGGACATATTTTATCTTTGTAGCTATAATAACAATTACAAAAAAAAAAAAAAGAGTCAAGCGAGTATTTGCAAACATTTTCCTTGATGATTACTCTTGTTAGATGACTAATGGAAAGTCCCAGCTTCAAACTGTGACCATGCAGCAACTCCCCAGCCCCCAATAAAGTCATCTGTCATCATACCACGGACATGCTAGACAGACAGACAGCTATAAACTTGGGTTCATAGGCTAAGAAAGCGCATCCTATCTGTACATGGCGATCCTTTGCTTCTCTAGCGGCAAGTAAAGAAAAGAGCGATAACTGTATATTAAAGAATAAAACACCACTGAAGATTAAGATAACAGTCGCTCACAGCTGATGATGCCAGTGATAAATTCATAACCTCATGAGGCCTGGTGGAGTCTTCGACGTGTAATAGGGACATGGTATCCGTTTACTGATAACGGAAGAGCTTGATAAGCCACAGGACATCAGTCAGTCCCAGAGACCAAGATAGATGGGGCTTCACACTAATAGCGCTGTAAAGAACCCTCGCCTTATATGGCCAGACTAATAAAGTCATTTGTGACGAGCCCGAAGTTCAACTTAATAGAAATCTATTTTCAGGTGAATGTCGAGAGGAGGGCGTTTGTCTTGACCAAAACTACTGAAACTGTTATAGTTATTCAACGCGCCAGTAGCTTTGAAATGATATGATGTATCTGTCAGTAACTGAAATGCTTGGCAGGTTCCTCAAGCTGCAAAGTCCATTATTAGAAAGAAGTTGTCCAGTCGGAGCCTCAGAAAGATCAGCAATGCCACTTTGCACTTTTAGCAACATTATTGTTTCTTTGAAGACTAAAACCGTCCCTTCAAGTGATCAAAGGCAGCAGTGCTACAGGGTTCAGATTAGAAGTGCTACTTTATCGGGGTTTTTTTGTTTTTTTTTTAGAAGACTCCTCAAGGCCAAAGATGATACTGTATCGTTTTCAAGAAGCAAACAACCTGAAGCCAGTTTACCCAGCAGCCTCGCACAGTTTACAGCTGTTGAAACAGGAGAGCACTGAATCATGTTAATACAATGGCCTGAGACACTGCAGCCACAATCAATTTCATTAGCCATATAAATCATGACGGCTTGACGTTTATTGTGCAGGTGATGGGTTTATCCTATGGACTTGGAGACAGCTCCTCTGGCGATAAATGTTGCTATCTTTTAAGAGCGGGCGCAGAGTACTGGAAGAGAAAGGGGGGACAAGTAGGAAAATTACAGATCCAAACAGGCTGTTGTGCTACAAAATAAATACAGAGATAATAAATAACACAAGTGTTCATCTGTAGGCGAAAAGTGGAACATCATATATGTTTCTTTTTTTATTATTTTTGTTTTTAGGTGGACATAATTACAAACCTTTTATTTTATTTGTTTCAGTCTAATCAAGTATTATATTCTTATGTTGTTTTTGAATGTATTCATATTTTATCATCAATAGCTATCTGTATCAGCAATCCCAGCCATAGTAAGGATTTAGCTTTTATCAATTTCCGAGAACAGAATAAGTAAAAATCTGCATTGAAAGTTAAAATTTACAGACTGTAGATCATGTTCCAAACAATAAAAAATGGAATTTCTGTAAATAAAGAACTTTTCACATTTATTTATATTTTGAATATTTATTTAAATTTTTCCAAACTTGGAAAACTGTTTTCCAAGTTTGATATTTTGGGTTGGTGTCATTTTAAACTCATGAACTTAAAAATGAACCCAAAGTTCTTGAACTGGTTTCAGATAGGACTAGAATTTTCAAACCAGAAAATTGAATTCCTATTTAACTTTGTTTTTTAAATAAATGTATTAATGACTGCACCCTGACAAGTTTACATTTACTCCTTCATAGAGAACACGTGACTAACTCTAACATGCATTTTTTTTTAAACCCTCGGACGCATAGTAAACTCTTACAGCGGGCATATTGCATGTATATTTGCATACTCAGAGGAGAGGCTAATTCTTTTATTAGTTGCTCTACTCAGTATTAGACAGTGGTAAAACATCCGATGTGCAATTTGTTTTAAAACAAGAACCATTTTGTCTACCTGAGTTGACATGTACTTAAAGGAAATTCTCTTGTGTCTGAAAATTATTCAAATTATATTTTCCGACTTTGATATTTTGGTAACACTTTATTTGACAGGTTGTGAATAAGACTGTCATGACACCATCATAAATATGATATAACACCTGTCATGAACATGAACAAGTCTTCATGAATATTTATGACTGTTGTCATGAAGTGTCATTTGGTAAGTCATGACACTTTTAATACAAAGTTGACATTATTCAAAATGTCTTTGTTTTGACAACTTAGATTAACCACGAAATCATGACCTGACATAAATTTGTTATAAAAGTATTACTGATGAAAGTTTAAAAATTATGTAACTTTATATTATTAAAGCTAAAGTTCAATCAGTAAAACTTTTACAACAAATTCATGTCAGATCATGATTTCTTGGTTAATGTCAAGTTGTCATAACAAAGACAATTTAAAAAATGTCAACTTTGTATTAAACATTTAATGACTTACTCAAATGCACCTTATGTTGCACTTGTCTGTTGGAATAGCGCTGTACAAATAAATTTGTGATTATGTTCTTCATACCATTTTTACTGTATTCATCCAGATAAAAAAATTCTTCATGAATTTTGTATCAATTTACTTTTTAGTTCAGCAAATATCAGAAAAAGAGAGTTACAACTTTGTCCCTTGCTATTTGGTTATTGTCTCAGGAAAACAGTGGAAGGCTTTGTGCAGTGGTTTGGAATAAATTCAACAGTGCAATCACTTAATTGCTGTTGGATTCAAGAAACCTAAAAAAAAAAAAGCAGTCATCATAATTCAAATGTGATTATATGCATTTGGTAATCAGAATTGTTTACTTTTTTTTTTTTTCTTTCAAACTTTGTAAAAGAGCATTGCAAAATCTATTGTCATAACAGCTAGAGAAACCATTTAGGGCCAGTATCACCAGACAATCTCTGTTGGCAGTAGCAGCTGGCCTAACTACTCTGGTCTTTATATGTTTCCACTGTGCAAATAATCTGATGGGCCACCAAAGGAAATCCTGGGGATAAACAGTTCACCAGTTACGGTCCATTTGTTTAGCACAAATGCTTTTCAGTGCTGTATCAGCAAGTAATTCTCAAAATAATACACAGCCTAATAGCACCCATCAGGACAATTAGGCCAACATTATTATTTTCTAGTATTTATATCGTGGACGTGAGTTGTAAGAGCTCTCGATATTATCTTTTTGAAAGAAGAAAGACTCAGGCTTTTTACTTGCTTGCGAAACTGTCGGGCAAAAACACATTTTTGATCACGACTGCATGAATTTCCACAAAAAAACAGGCAACAATGTTTAACTGATGTTGCATTTAAAGAGTTGTTGACACAGGGACTGAAAAACAGACTGACAAAGGGCTTTTATTAACAGCAGGGTGGAGATGTGTTAAGAGTGGCCCAGTCAAAGCACAAACCTTAATCTAATAGAGAATTTGTGTAAGGTATTGAATATATACATTCACATTCACCTCCAATCTGTCTGAGTTTAAGTGCTTAAAAAAACAGAATAGGCAAAAACTTTTAATTCTTGTCATAAAAAAATGTATGTAACATTAAATGTACTACATTTAAAATCTTCCCAATACTATATTAAAGTTTGGGGATATAATGCGACAAATTTTAAAAGATCGACGGATATGAATATTCAGTTCAGTCCAGGTCAGTCTTGTTTGTGTATTTTCAGGAGAAATCAATTTTTTGAGTCAATCTGCACAGCTTTCGCCTTCTCCACCATTGTGATAGTCGCATCACAGGAACCGACCTCAGTATAAACCCCCAAAATACTGAAGAAAGGCCCTGGTTGTCTTATCCACTAACCCATATGTTGCTGCACTTAGCCTCAAAGCCACTTGAGACTTTTTACTCCTATGTTTGGCCCTGCGCCCAAACTCCTTCTATGTATGTGTGAATAACTGCTTGTGATCCCAAAAAATGCATCAAAACCACAGCATGGACTTTCAGGAGGTTGTCTGACCACAAAGTACACACAGCATAGATTGAAGTCAGTTAAAAAAAGACACTCTCAATAAAAAATATGTGTCCTAATTTGGTTTTTGTCTATTAATATTTTGCACATCTGTCAAGAGAAGAAAACCTGACAAATCCCATTTGTCTGTGGGGGGAAAAAATGTGCAAATGATATTGTCTAACTGATAAGCAATTTGCAATTTATCTGCCAGTTGTCAATTGTTAAGCAACCTCTCAGAAGTTTCTGACCAGAAAAATCCTGACACCAAGAGACTCTACCCTCCCTGTTTGTGTCATATTCATTTGACTAAATAACACTCTTGCTTTAAATTTGAAATTTTTTATTGATAATACTGAAAGACCTTTGTCCTGACATTTCAGTGCAGAGGACTCGGAAGCTGATTTATGCAGTGCATAAATTCAGACATTCATTTATGCAATGGATGCATACACATCTTGCTTAGATGAGGAGTGAGAAATGAAAAGCTGATGCTGTGTGACCTTTCATTGGATCTATTTAACCCAAAGTCAAGACCTTAAATCTCGGAACCATAACCTCCTGCTTGCGAAAAGGCGATATGTGTCACGGATGTAATAGAGGTCATGAAATATAAAGCAATATTATTATTTTTTTTTCTCTGCAGCCACTTGTCAATAAATGTCAACTTTTATCAAAATGAAGAGGCAAGATGCAATATATCATCACTTGAACGGCAAGCTACGGCTGATGCCGATGCTGCGTAGGCAATCCTCTTAGTCCAAAAGTAGGGTAATTTATTGGACTTCAACCTTGCAGATGTCATAACATCTGCTAGCAGAAGATCTATGACTCCACCCTTATTCACTTATGATTATTACTGATCATCTCCCCAAATGACTTATCAATAAAGCGGAGGCCATGTAGATAATTTATCTGCACGGTTCTATCAATAGTAGGTTCTGAATCAGCTGCCTTAAAAGGGTAAGGACGTTTGGTGATGGATGATTGCACGCAGCTCCCATGAAAATATGACCCTCTTAATAAATTTGCAATATCCTTTTCTCTCCTCCTCCCACCATCTCTTATTTTCGCATTCCTCTAGATCTCTTCTCATGAAAGTGAACTTCTTTCTCAAGGTTTGCTGAGGAAGTGCAAACTTCAATTTGTAACATCACATTCCTCTGATGGAAATAATTCTAACTCTTCAATTGTCAGGTGTATGAATGCAAATATTTGATTTACACATGAATGCCAAATGTTTGACACTGAATTACGTGTCTGTGCAAGACCTGTGAATCATGCAGGACACTGAAATGATGAGACAAGCCCGTCCGGGGTCAATGCAAGCCCTGCCGGGATATTTCACTATGGCATTTTCTTAATAAATCACACAAAGACTCTGGGGACATACGGGGTCAAAGCTTGTTCTGTAAATATTAGCTGCTTGTATTTGACAAGTGGCCATGACTTTCCAGAGTCGCACAATAGTTCTGACTGTTTGTCTTCCAAATCTAACCTTTGTGCACTAAGCTCTATCTCACCGACAGTGCAGAGCTCCGTCGCAGGCCGCACCCAGACCCATCTGGATGCAAGGTTGGGTAACATAGTTACCTTTTTTTTTTTTGCAGTGTAATAAAATTTAGCCAAATCTGATCTTCCTTTTGCTTCTACCAGCGAAGCAAAAGGAAGAAGCAAAACTAAGAAAAGTTCCAAGAAACTATAAAACAACAGTAAGTAATCAGAGATGATATTAGTCCAAGTTTGGAAAATTATTACTTGTGATGATTATCAGAAGCCAGAGTGTGAAAGTTTCCTACACTTTTAAGGTTTGCCTTGGCAAAAGTCCCCACAATTTTCCCAACTATTGAAGTAATCACAAATATATTTGGTTTGATGGACGCCCAACTTCCTACTATTTAGTGGTGTAAGTTTCAGCCCTTTTCTTTACCTTATCATGCCTCAGTCTTCTCACTTCGCTTCTTAATCTCTGTGAGAAACCTCATTGTTGTGGCATGTTTTCAAGCAGCCATAGTCCAGGTCTTGCTTTGGGTTAGCTGGCAAACGCCCTATCTCAGGGAAGTCCAAAAATAGCTTGATTTTACACCCTTTTAAAGGACATGCCTGAGAAAAGACATGGAGCCACGAGCAGACACTATCTGACTTAATGCTAGAAGGCGCACCGAATCAGACATGTATCCCCAGTCAAGCGGTCTCTGGCAAGCCAGCGTAAAAGGTTTGTTATCAGGGGGATTTAATTTGATAGTAAGAAACTATAGGCAAAACATACTGGAGACTTGTTTTCCTTTTTCTTTTTCTTCCTTATATGGGGTCAATGGTGTTGTTTTATTGATTGGAAGTGCACCGATCTTGCCAGTATCTAGCAGTCAGATCCATTTGTTGCGATTAAGTTTGACATAATGGTTGCTTCTTATTTCAAAGGCCGTCAGCGATGAGAAACTAAATTCTTCCCTTGAAATGTTGTGTGTGTGTGTGTTTTTCTCGCTTTGCTTTTGACACAAATTGACTTTCTGTGCAGTTTATTATTCGGCACAACCCATTGTGAAAGACCGCTTCCTCTCCCATCTATATGTCAAAAAGATCAATGACCCTTCCAAGGCATTGCCACCACAATGAAGGTCTGTCAATGGGCCAAGACGCTGCAAAAGTTCCCAATAAATGTGTAGCAAAACTTTCAATTTGTGGCTTTCTTGGTGTGGCTCTTGCAGCCAATGAGTTGTCAGTCAGGGCCTACATTCAAGCCTTGAGGTTTGCTTGCTGCTGGTTCTTTTTGGAAACTTGCGGCTTTGTGACATCCACAGTCATCCATTCGGCCATGCTGCTGTATTGCCTCACATTATCTGGAGGCGAGGAGAATTGTTTTTGGCAACAGAAGACTTACATTTTCCTATGGTACAAAACCTCCAAGTGGGACCCTTGTCTTCGTCTCTCTCCTCTCTGGCTGATGATGAGCAAGCTCTGACCTTCTTCTGTTCTTTTGTTTCTATTCTTTCAAGGATTTATTTTAGCTGAGTATGCAAAACTAACTTCTTCCCTGTCTTAATGGGCCCTAAATAGAGACTTCTCTGAGGGTTGCTTTGCTTTTTTTGTATAGAAGGTTCTGACCAATTTTGCTTTCTTGTGTATGTTTTATGTTCCGACCTTACTTGTAAAAACAGTGAATTCAGTCTTTTCAGTGAGTGTCTATCTGCAGACTGTGTTTCCATTTGTCCGCTTGCAACAGGTATCCTAAAGAACTAAAGTGGTGCTGAAAAAAAAACAAAAAACAAACAAACTCCTGACCATGTCCAACAACAAAAGGTGTCCTATGAAGCACTAATAATGGTGGGGTTTTCCGTCTCCAATGCCCAGTGTGTAAGAGCACACCGCAGACATGATGAGATACAAAAACACAAGCTGGTAAAATCGGGTTCCCAAAGAGGGTCTGTACAACTCTCAGTGGAAGGATTCTGCAGGTGGCTGCACTTTCATCGAGCCACGTCTAGATTTGTTTACATTTGAGGTCATGTGGGCCAGCGAGAGAAGCTGTGTGCCCAGACACACATTTACACACTCTGTCTAATTACCCTCACTTCAGTGTTTTTTTTCGTTTCCATAAGACATATTGACATGTCAGCATTTAGCCAGCTAGATACAGAACAAATGGACAATTTACCCTCCCTCTGTATAGTGGAAAATCTATCCCTCTCAACATAGGCCGGTCTGTATTTGGACCCGTCTCGCCACCCCAGAGGAAAAGTCACTTTGAGAAGACGTTGACACGTGCTATAAATCATTGCTCTGTCATCTGTGGCCAATCAGATTTTCCATAGCTAATTAACTGGTTGTGCTGCAAGGGCAGAAGATTCATTGTTGTTGTTTGTGTTACTTGTGGATCTGTATGTATCTACAATCAACTACAGTCAAAAACCATCTCAACCTGGCCTTGTGTTAACTCCATCAACATCTTTGGTAATGCCTTTGCTTGTCATTTGGTCACTTCTCCAATGTTTTGGAATTGCTTTGATCAAAACTTCATTTATGTCATGGTCAGAAAGTGTCACAGTTAGTTAATGTCTTATATTGAGGTTTGGACAACTGAATGCCTACACAGCACTCACTGGACCACCTAAAGCTGAAACACATTAGGGCATCAGCATAAGCACTTATGCTTGCTTGCATGACTTATGGAGTTTTATGTTACTCTTGAACAATTTGATACACATACACATATTTACACTCGGCATGCAGCTAAGTAGAGTCGGATATGCTGCGTGTGCGTGTGTGTGTGTGCGTGTATGGGGGTTGGAAGCAGAAATTGTTGTATAGTTGTTGAGCGCCTGGTAGCATTTTAGATGACCCAGCCAAGCTGTTCATTTTGTAAGTTGTTACAGCTGGCTTGGTGCATTACAAGAAACAGAAGCCAACCCCAACCCCTCTTTCTCCTACGTATCGTCTCCATGTTACCGTCAATGGCATTCCCATGTTTCCCCTTCCTATTTATTTGCTTCACTTCCAGACCAGAAACACTAATGAAATTAATTTATTTTTTCTAGTTGCCATATGAAAATGTTGTCAGCAGCCGAGGAATGTGTAATCTTTAGCTACCCTGAAAAAAAACTATATGTGAATAAAACATGGTGGCAGATGTAAAACAGAAGAATAATTGTTCTAGTCAAAAAACTTAGCATTTAAGACCTTGAAAGTCTGGTTTGGTTATTCCATATGCTCAACTTCAACTACATTTAAAAGTAGATAGATGTCTTTGTTCTGACACATTGGGAATGATTGCACTGTTTGCTGCATTTCTCTATAGGTACCTTTGGAGTAAAGTTGCACAACACATTGAATTGCAATAGATATGGAAATTTCTATGTGTGCAAAATCACAGTCGTAAGAGACTTATTGGATGAAATATTTGGTAGGATATTGTATTTGCTATATATATCCATTTCTGCATGAGAATATTATGTTGGGCTTCTGATACAAATTTCTGCTACCCTCAATGGATGTTTATATTAAGTGGCATATATGCTAACATTTACAGACTGGTGGGTTGAATATGGCAAAGGAAAAGCTAAAGGTTCAATGACACCAAACAGTCTTCAAGTGATTGGTAACTGTGACACTAGTGAGTTTGTAAAAACAATATGGCAATTTAATTGATATTGGTCCATTAAAACCACATTCCATTATTTTTTTTCCATTTCTTTTCTAATGATCACTATGCTCATAAGACTCTTGTTTACCCATCAGTCATTGATAACTATGTAGGAAGTAAAACAATAGTGAAAATCAGTCAAGTTGTTCAAATGTGTCTATATTGCAGCAAAACAGCGTTTTGAAATGGCAATTTTACAATTTTTTTTTCAATTATTGTAATTGAAACATACTTGAAATCAAGTATTGAAGGAATACACTCAATCAATAATAATTAATAATTTCCATAATTTATAAAGTAACTCAAATTAAAGCTTTGGTTAGGAAAAAAAAACACATTTTGTCATTGCAAAGAAAGGATTGATTTATTTTTAATTTTTTACTTAATTAGAAATCTTATCAAGGGGAAGCAAGGATGATGGAGAATGCTCTAATCTGTACCAATATTTTATATTTGAACAGAAGAGTGCTTCTTCAAATAATCTTACAGAGTGCTGCTGTATCCAAAAAGATGACAGAAAACTTCTGTCAGGTAATGTACCTTTAACAATCCATGGCATAGTTTGTTAAAGATATATGTTTCTATGTAGCTATTATATAAAACACTTAGATTTCAAGAAGAAATATGAATCTTCAATGCTTTAGATGTGTAGTAAGTAGGTGGAGAACAGGGTTTTAAGTATCTGTGTTGCTATTAAAAACATTAAAAACTGAACACATGTCTGGTTTTAAGCAAGAGGATAGAATAAACTCTTTTGTGCCACTAAGTTTTCAAATAGCTTTACCAGACTGGACAAAGTTACAAACACTTTTCTCTAGAGATCCAATGGGGCGTGCACAACCTTGAGATCATACACACAGATCATTATAATTTACTATAAATTGAGGCCTTGCTCTCACATAAAAATAAGTTACTGTATGGCAGATTTTAAAGAATAGCCCCATAGTCTCCATGGGAGATTCCACAACAGATAAATGTCTCTTTCCCAATCATGGTGGACCACACTGGTTAAGGAAATACAAACCTTTAATATGTCAGCTCTAATATAAAGGCTAACAGTCCTGTCACAACGCCCATACAACCGGTCTACTGTTAAAGGGCAGATGGGGAGGATATGGTGCAGGAAAGGCAAGGCCCAAATATGCTGTATGGAGAAAGACTTAGACATAATTTCACTTAAACTCAGTTTACCGATCTCCCACGTAAGACCGCTCTGAACAGTTGGCATCTCTTTCCCGATCCCTGTCGGGACAGAGACGAGCACAGGAGTAGATACTCTAGCTTTCCACTGCGTGAAACACCAACTCATTGCAGCAGGGGCCACCCCGTCTCTTCATCATGCCCCCACTTCCTTCATTTCCTCTGGCAGACACTGGGAGCATTCTGCCACCCATCTGCCCCCTTGTAAATATTGCTTGAAGGCTTAATTATGCACACTCTCACTGACGAATATGTTCTCAGTGAACTTCCCCGCTACGCCGAAGCCAGGAGTTAACATCAAATGTGGGGAACTCATTCATTCAAATGCGCTTCATGTTGTGTTTTGCTTCTGGTTGTGTTTTGGTGACCTCTTGCCCCATTATGAGATGTCTTCCTTTATATTTGTATCCCGCCGGGTTTGTGTGATGAACTATGAACACGCCTCGCTTTTGTCATCAGGCAGTGTCGGCGGTAACAACAGACTGAGGGCCTCTCAAGAGCTGGAATCAATCATGTGGTTTTAATGGATCTTCAGGCAGATTTCGTCTCAGGGAAAATTCAGAGTTGCATGATTTTATGATAAATGTAGAACAAATATGTGGTCTTGGTGTCAAAAATGTAATCATGGATATATGTTTCTGCTTTTTCTTTCTCTCCTTTTTTTTTTTTTCTTTTACAGCAGATGATAAACGACCATGAAGATGACTCCCCAGACAGCTGCATCAAAAAGGTAGGACAATCATCATCTTTCTCTACTGTTTTTCAAGCCCTTTGTCTACATCTTTTATTTTTCCTAGCAACTACGATATTTTTCCTAGACGATCGATACGGCGTCTATAAATAAAGTCCAAGTCCAGCATTTAGATTTTGTGCTATTTGTCAGTGAGCAATTATGTATCTAATAAGCCTTGCTTATCAGAAAGGACCTGCAGTGATCTGTGATCTAATAAGTCCCCTCTTGACTAATGCACGCGCTGTGACCGACACGTCTCATTGACCAGTCACTGACCACTTTATGAGGTGATGAATTTATTGAAGAGGCAGTGCAGTTTGTTTTTATGGCCAGTGTCACCGGGTCAAAACACGACGGTGAGAGAGTTCATGTCCATCTAATGGTCCATGAAAGAACAATGGCTGCTGCAGAGGGCACAGCGAGGAGGAACTTTCTGGGAAATGCTGAAAGTATGCAGGCACAGCTCCAACTTCAGTTAATGACAGAAGAGGGGATTTGAACTGAAGGTTAAATGAAACGCAACAATAACTTATATTGCAGGGACACCCAAAAAATATATATATTATTTTAAACATTAACTGATTGATCACGCACTGCCTTGAATACCCTTGGTCTTTATTTATATTTTGTTATGTTACAGGAGTATATTTTGTTTTAGTTTCTTGCGATTTAACTGGTGGCAATAATAATAAAAAAAAAAAATAGTGAATGACATATTTTTAAATTTTTTTACAAATAATAAATATTAAACAAATCAGAAAGAACACTGTGGAGAAGTTCAGTTTATAAAAGAATATCACAAGCTTTAAAAATGTCAGAGTACAACCACATGCACATAAGTGTCACCTAAGCTTATGCTGGGCAAAGGTTGGTAATAAGACAAGGAGCCAGAATAATTCATGGCGTCTCTGGAGGAGCTGCACATTGTCAGCTCTGGTCTGGTAATCTGCCAAAAGGAAAACTCCATAAATTGACATAAGAAGTCCCATTTCAAATTTGGAAATTTAACAACATGATCCTCTGATTAAATTGAATCAGAATTAAATGCCAGGCAATTTGCTATATGTGGTTGCAACTCCATCCACCACCATGTGTGTAGCTTTATGTTGCAAGGAT
The DNA here is from genome assembly GCA_010277075.1 of Poeciliopsis retropinna. Classification (NCBI taxonomy): domain Eukaryota; kingdom Metazoa; phylum Chordata; class Actinopteri; order Cyprinodontiformes; family Poeciliidae; genus Poeciliopsis; species Poeciliopsis retropinna. Next base: position 8,434,303 of record VMRM01000009.1, on the reverse strand, counting down.
AAAGAAGTTGGCCAGAGTTGACGGGAAGATAGAGGAAACTAAACACACAGCAATTCCTGGAAGAAAATTTGTCAGAAGCTTCAAAAGACTTGCTGCAGCAGCAGATCTTCAAACATGACAATGACCCTAAAACATACAGTCAGAGCTACAATGGAGTGGTTTAGATGTAAACATATTCATGTGTTTGAATGGGATGACTCAAACTCCAGACCTAAATACAACAGAAAGTTTGTGGCTGGGTATGGAAATGATTCCGCTCATATGCTGTTAGCCTTCAGACGTGCAGCATTGGGTTAGATAGGATTGAATCAATGAATGTATTACTTTTATTTGCAAAAAAAAAAAAAAAAATCCATGTATTTGTTTTTTTATTTTATAATTGGTATCTCATAAAGTTCCAGCAAACTACATATAAAGTTGTGACATCTGAAAAACTTAAGATGTGCCAGACACTATAAATTACATGACAGAAAGGGTGAACTGAGCCAAAATTATTTTGGGATTTTTTTTATATGTAATGAGACTGTTCGATTTGACAACAGCAGCAGATGAAAGTCAGAGCACTGGTTGGGCTGAGAAGATGCCTTGTGAGCTAAACACTCACTTCCACTTTAATTTACGGCTGCGACAAATCCGGCTTTGAAAAAACAAAATCACTTAAATTTTATCATTTGCATTTCAGGTCAAGGGTCTTGCTGCTCCTTGTATAAACAGGCAGACCAGCATGTAAATCACCGACTGCTTGGTTGATGCTGAAATCCTACGTTAGTCAATGAGCTTATTTTAAGAGCTGACCACAGCTGTTTTAGGCTGTTTGGAGTTCCCCACATTTTGTACAATGTGGAAAAACCTACTTGGTTTTATAAACTAACCTAACCACCTTCCACATGTATTCCCTAAAGCATTCACTTTAGTCGCACGACCGTAAGCATTGATAATTGTCACATGACAGTAGTGCAAAAGTTGCACTCTGCATGTCCTTAGCTGAAATGTAGACTTACCGTACGCCTGCCAGCCTTAAGTGAAGACACTGGCTATATCTCATTATGCAGAGTGTGAGTTGTGGTGGGCCCTCGTTGGGCGGCTGTACACCACATGCTTGTTATGAATATGAATGAAATTATCCATGAGCCATTTCGTATGACATGACTCATTCATCCACACGCAGGCGCTCACAAACACAGGGCAGGGGCAGCAACATTGACTCCATCTTTCTCCACTGTCTCGCTACCATTGCGGCACTTGTTTAAGACTGAAAGTTAATTGAGTTGCACTCGCAAATAAACCAGTTCGTTGCCTTAAGGTACATTTGTGTTATAATGAGTTATTCATGCTTATTTGTTGCTATTTTTTGTATATCTAGCGCTCATAACAACGACTTAAACTAACTTCAAAAGATAGAAATGTGTGCTGACAGTCAATGGATAGTACTCTGACATGATTCATTTTTAAATCCTTTTATATTGAAAATATAGTGTGTGTGTGTGTGTGTTGTTTTTTTGTTTTTTTTTCTTTTTTACTAACCACAGACTGAAATCCACTTTGCAACCTGGCTGACTTTAATGTTACTGACAAAGTAAGGGTTGTGTGTGTGTTATTTCCCAAATACTGAAACCGGTTATCAGCCACCTTTTGTCATTACGGTGAGAAGCTCTGAAAAAGCTACTTTAAAGTAGCCGGTACCTGAAGAGCTGAATTTCATCACCCAGCAACAGATAAAGCAAGCCACGGTGTTTGTCCCATGTCTGAAGAGAATAAAACCAAATGTGAGGCTCTGTCTGAGATAAAGCACCAGATAAAATGGAGCAAAGATAATACCTCAGCTTCCCCAGCCTCACTTACTGAAAGCTGCCCAGAAATGCCCTTCATTGCTAAGTGTGTGTGTGTGTGTGTGTGTGTGTCTGCAGATATTCCTCTTTTTATGTGTCTATCTGTGAAATGTAAAGCCCTGGATTCATATCCTGGGCTTTCTGAGCCCCTGTGGCTTAGGCACATGCAAAATCAAGTTTTATGCATCTTCATGCCACACGCAGTCAGAAAATGAAAAATGTCTGTTATCTGAATCCTCTCTCTGTTTACTTCCCTCCATCTTCTTCCACTTATTTCATCCCTCCTTGCTTTTCACGCAGACAGGACGGTGTTGTTGGAGCTAAAGATTGTTATCGGTGGCTATTAGTGATAGGATCAGGGATTGTTTGATTTAGTCTGGTTTGGCTATACAAAACAAGACTATCTTTCTGTTTAGCTGTCTAGACCCCATGCATGTATATTTTTACAGACACACACAGGGTATTCACTTAAGTCTGAAGGTTATGTGTGATGTAAAAGCTGACAGGGGTGTTGGAGGACCAAAGTTTTGTTTAAGAATCCCTGGATTTAGAATTGAGAGTAGAGGCTACAGAGACGGGCAAAAAAGTGGACAGTCTATGCTCTGTGTGTGTGTTTGTCCTGTGTGTTAATCCTCATCTTCAGAAGAGCGCTGCTGTCCACGCCAACGCATGTAAACACTCCGGCAGATCAGATGACAGATAATGACTTCCAGATAGACACCCTCTATTCAAGCAGCTGAGAAAAATCAATGAGCCCTGATTGCTTTTTTCCCAAGACGATCGTCTCTCACCCGAAGGCTACTATCTGTCTCTCCCTCTTTATATATCTACTTCTCTCGCAATTTCTCAGTCTCTACGCTTCAAGCCACATTCATTCGGTTCTCAATACCGCTGAGATCGAATCAATTCATGCTGCTTTTCACCGGGGATTTACTGTGAATAGATACAGAGAAATATCTCTTTGAGACGATCAGCTCCTGCCGCCTGTCTGCCTCGTTCCTCTTCTGCGATTTGTCTGACTTAAGAGGGACGTGTTTTCTCCATTCATCGATTCCATGTAGTCGTGTCTAAAGTACTTTTACTTACCATTAAGCCCTCCACAGTAATCATCTGCGGCACAGTGTTTATTTGCTGTATACCTAATAGAACTTACATTTGGTATGAATTGGGTAGATACCCATTTTTTTAAGGTATTCACATACTTTAAAAACAATTTCTCAACACATCCATCCAACCATTTACTAACGGGAAGAATGGGGGGGAAAAAACAAGAAAAAAGTTCCACAAAAGTGTTTCACTGTAAAGATGGTTTGTAGTGTGTTTTGTTGCAACCTGAAATGTGAAATAAACTTCAGTCGAGTTTGAAAACAAAATATGTGTATAGGTTTATGTCTGGTTCAACAATGTGTGTGCCCAGTTGATTTCTTTTTTCTTTTTTTTTTTCTTGGGGGAGATTTTATTGTAGTCCATGGGCTGCCCAAAAGAAAATCTCTGGGAACAACTGCTATAGGGTATGTGGTGTTACGGTTGGCGAGCAGTGTCTGTTTCTTTCACAACTTTTTTTCACACTTTTGCTGAGTCTGCAAACTTTAAATGGGACTCCGTTCTTTTAACAATTTCTTTCTCCTCCCAGTCTTCCAATATAAACTCAGCGAGATCTGTGGAGCACCCGGCCAATGGGTTTCTTATCGACAGATTCTATCACCTGAGCTGATGTGTATTTCCAGCTTGGATGTAGTTGACACGAGATGTTTAGTCTCCATCTGTTACTAATGTTTCAGTTTAGGTAGTCCTTTAAATGTCTTCACAACTTTGTCGCCGACCAGTCTGATGTGTGTTTTGGTCTTCATAGATGTTGTCCAACAAACAAACTCATGAGGCCTTCACAGAAACATTGGACTTTGATTAATTTTCAATTAATTAATCAAATTAATTGAAAATTAACAAAACGAAATCTCTTCCCTGACAAAGGCTGGCTGAATATACTTCTTTAAAATGTTCTACTTTGGAAACTAAGCTCCAAACAGAATACACTAAAGTTTACTCACATATTTCTCTCAACTGCGAATGTAGCCAGGAGGTTTCCAACTCCACTCCCTCACTATCAAGCTGGAGAATTGAGCCTCTAAATGCAAAGCATAAATGGCCCCAAATGTATGAGGGCTATTATGTGGACACAGGGAGGCTCATGGGTCACAGAAGTGATCCAGCGCTTCAGGCCATAGTTTACCTTCTGCCAGCAGCACCACACTTCTCCCTCCCTCACCCTGTTTAAATAGGCCATGATTGATTGATAATTACAATAATTTGCTTGAAATGATTATCTGGATATTATAATCACTGCCACCCCAGCATGTGCAGCAGGGGCAAGTCATTTTCAATAACAGTGAACCTTACGCACACACCGTGGTTGCACACAAACGCACGCACGCAAATCTTTTTATAATGCACGTTGATCCTTGTTAGTGTGTTACCATTTTTAGAAAAAGTTGCAGTTGCACACCTCATTTAATAAGTGTGCTAGTGACATAAATGATATTCACTCTGATTTTAATCATTTTAGTTAGTTTTTACTACTTTAACAAGCAAGAAATGCAGTTGCTTAATAATAATATTTCTCCATCTGGTCGTTTCTGCGATAAGCTTTGAAGAAGAACCTTCAAGAAGAACCTGCTGATTGGTTCTTCCTTTTGGAGGAACATAGAACATTCTCCACCTAATCATGGTCTGATTGTGCTTTTGATTGACTGACAAAAAAAAAAAAAAAAAGAAAAATATGGGGGTAATTATTTTTGGAAAAACAAATGTGATCTGAAGGATCCAAACATCTTCTTGGTGAACTTCAGATGGTGAACAAATACATTGGACCTTCAGTGTCTTTTCCTTCCATCTAAAGCAAAAAAAAAAAAAAAAGGGGGGGGACAACTATACATGCGTGTGTGAGCACTGGTGGAGTCCATGTGTGCGGAAAAGAGACATGGGGGTGTAAGGAATAATATTTGCGGTTTTTGCTTCGCCCCGAGATGATTTAATGATGAGATGAGTCTCTTTCTTCTGCCGGGCAGGGTTACATTTTAATAGGTCCTGAGTGACATGTTTTCATTTGCCTCCCTTCACCCGGTGCTACCACCAGCATCACCCCACTGTCTCCCTCTCCAACATACACCGCGAAACACCGCATCTTGTCAGCTCAGACGGCAGGGGAAAAAGTGACGTGAAAGTTAAGACAGGCAGGATTTGACGTTCAGGTTTTATGTCCGTTTGGGGGCTTTTAGAGGAATGGGGTGCAAGTGTCGCGTGAATCATTAAATCTCTTTTGTTATTCTAACTGTATAACAACACTGGAGGTTACGTTTTTCACGTAAGGGATACATGAGGGCTTTAAGCTTAATTTAGAATAAATGCAGAAGAATTAGTCCCAGAGGCTGCGTCTCACAGTTACTATTCAAGATGAAGCAAGCTTCTGCCATCTTAGGGAAACTCCTTGCACAAAAGCATATTGGCTGAAGTATAGGCTGTTGGTAAAAATGAGTATCCTTGTATCCAGCCTCTTTTAGCCAATAGGGTTGATTGGTGGCAGGTCACATGCTCCAAACAAAGTCAGGGTTGTTGAAGAGGAGGTGGAGAGTAGGAGGAGAGGTGAAGACAGAAAGAAATGGTCTTTTTTTCTTTCGCTGCCTGTCTTGTCTGTGGGAACTGTCCCGACTATGGTTTCTGCAGAATGCTGTCATTATGCCTTGTGAGCAGCTTTCGCTCAAAGGCCTGCCCTGTGTTGGAAGTGTGTTCAGCCATGTGTGTGTGAATGTGCTCTCTCGAGTGCCACTTTTAACTTCCATTGGCCACTTTTAACTTGTGTGCACATCCAGGGTCCTTGCGTGTGAATGCGCGCGTGTGTGTGTGTGGGCCTTCACTGACGCATCTCTGTTGTTATCGTCGATCAAAACCCAACGTCACGTCGTAGTGAAGCGCTGGGAGAGGAATTCAAGTGGGAATGAAAGAAAGAAAGAGTGGAACAGATAGAGAGCGACAGAGCGAGGGGGCGGAGGAGAAGCACGAGGTGATCAGAGGCACTTTCACATCAGCTGGCTCTCTGACCCCCATCTCCCTCTCGCTCTATCCTTTTCTTTCTTCCCTTCGGCCTTTTCACTCCTTCTATCTTCTCTCGTTCACTCTTGCACTCTTTGTCTCTAAATAATCTCTCTCTCAGTGGCCGTTCCCACCACATTCTCTGGGGTCATCCGACAAAAGAAGACGGGTTATAGACAGTCGTGGGGGCAGTCATACGAGTTTCCTCACACGGACATACGCACAGTCACTTCCATTTTTTTTTTTTTTTTTTTTTTTTTTTTTGGTTTTCAGCTATCAGTAGTAACATGTTGTATTGTGGCTACAGTGCTTCCTTCTAAACTGCACATTTGAATAAAAAGACTTCGAAATATTTGAAGTAAAACTTTTTTTTGTTTGTTTTTAAGCAATGATTTTTTTATTGAATAAGAATTTAAAGGTAGAAATGAGTGTTTACAATGAACAAGGTAGCAACTTTAAATATGCGGTTCATGTTTTATGTTACCAATTGTAGCGGTTATCATGACACGCCACTAGAAAAGTAAAAAGGCCACAGCACCTTGTATTTTTTTTTTTTTTTTTTTTTGGTATCTACAGTCAGCAATCCTAGAGAGTCAAGTTGCACCAAAACTACAGTGTTCAATTCATTCCAATTCAAATCAGTTCAAATCAAGCAAATTGCATGTAATACAGTTCAGTTTGAATCAATTCAGGTTTTTTTGGTTTAGTTCTGTTAATTTACATTCAGTCAGGTAAATTCAGTTTTATGTGTGATTTAAGTTACTTCTCTGTGTTTAGTTCAATTGAAGTTAGTTCCATTCATATTTCAAGACTGCTGAACTTAGTTCTGTTCACTTAAATCACAGTTAGTTCAGTTCAGTTAAGTACAATTGAGTTCATTCCAAACTATAACCCAGCTCTGTGTAATTGTTTTAAGTTATTTTCAAAAAAGTTTTTAAATCAATTCAGTTCACATGAACATAGTTCTATTTAGTTCAATTCCTTTCAGCTCGGTTCAGTTTAGTCAATTCAGTGTTGTTTATTCATATATCAGAACAAATGTCTCCTCAAGGCACTTTACAAGACAATTTAAATTCATGTCCAAATCTTTAAAATCCAAACGAGCCCAAATTTAATATTATTACTTAATACAATTAATTTGTTTCAGAGCTAATAAAACACACCAATACACTGCAACGTCAAAGCAGTAGGATCAAATTTAGTTAGCCATGTTTTATAATTTAAACTTGTTGAAGGGAGCCCAGCACATTACATTGAGCCAGTTGATTCCCTTCTTACTTAAAATTAAACCTAGAGCTTAATTTTATTGCTGTTTTATGTCTTTGATAAACACATGAATTAAAAACAAGATCTTGAATATCTTTAAGGCCTTTAATCCTTATGCTTAATTCTGTTTAAATTAAATGTTGCATGTTCGAAATTTTTATGATTTTTTTTTTTTTTTTTTGCAAGACTAAAAGGCAAATGCATTTTAGTCTGAACTGAATAAACAAATCATCAAGGATTGATGATTACAGGCTGAGGATTCAGACGTTGTTGCCACAGAGAGAGTGACGGTATGTCGTTGTGTGGTCTTGCAACTTAAACATTTCCCAGAGGAAGAACCTTCATGAGCACATGACAGATTTTATGCTTCACAATGGTCAAGATTTTAGGTAGCCACTGTTCCCTGCACGTTACAGCAGAAGCATGTATCAGTATCAGGCCCAAAAAGTTTACATTTTCTGAATGATTCTTCCATCTGAAAGCTCTTCCAGCATTGCCAGTGCATCAGTCGAACAGAATTACTAATAAGTGTCACATGTTTAAAGCAATCAGTCTGATTGCTTCATACCTTCTGACACTTTATGTGTTAACCTGTGGTACACATCACCCTGATGATCCTCTGAGGAGAGGAATGTGATGGGAAGGAAACTGATTAAATGTGTGGACTTTGGTTTACGATTTAAATTAGCTGATCAGCCTTTTTGAAGGGGTCTTTTGCATAGATACAACTCACCAGCGGAAGTGTAAACAACACAACTCTTTTGAGTACTTATGATAACGTCAATCTATGATTAAAGTTTTGCTATGGAGTGAAATTAAGCTACAGAGATGCAAATCACCTGATCGCCAATTCCCCCTGTCTCAAAAATGAGCATACATATGAGTTCAGAGTTTGTTTTTAATAGATCACAGTCTTTGTATGGAAAGTGATGTACTGCAGTTTCACACCACATTTTGTGCGTATGCCATGTTTATAAATGAAACCCCTGATATTGTGTGTGTAGAAGATGCTTTCTTCTGTATTCTTCAGTCGGTTCTCAACACTTGATGTCGTTTTGTGAGAAATTCAAGACCAGTAAATATTTACACAGTTTATGTACAATACAATAACATAATTCTAATTCAACTTTCTAAAAGCAATTTACGTACGTGTGTCATTTTCGTGTTGCTATTTCCCGCAGTGCTTCTTTACTCTACCCAAAACGAGGACTTAATGAAACAAAAACAGAAGAAACGAGGATGTTGCAAGCAGGATCAGGGGTCCCGATAGTTAGACAGGCAAAAGATGAAGTCAAACCAAGAGTCAGTAAAGATGGAACCGTTCAGAGGGCAGGAGACAGCCGGAGGCAGAGGGACGGGGGGGGCATGACAGGGAGGAATGCCAGAATGCCCAAGAGAGGCTGGAGCTGCCAGGCCAGTCACAGACACAGGCCGTCTGGGGAAGAGAGACAGAGTAGTGGGGGGGTGGAGGCTGGCCCCGTCAACACAAGGTCATGTGAAAAAAAGGCCCCTGCCTTTCCAGCCGCCCACCCTACATCTATCCATCCATCCGTCCATCTATCCTTATGTCCACACGTGGTAGTTGGAAAGGAAAGAAAACATTTTAAAAATTTGGAGAAAAAATAGAAAGAGAATGGTATAAATTAGGGGAACTTAGGGGGAATTATTGGGAGATGGTAGGAGACAGTAAGAGTGTGTCTATGAGCAACAAGTCCTGGGGGAGCTGTTAGCATCAGAGTGGTAAGTGAAGCATGCCGTGTGTTCAAGCTGGTCCGCTTAACTCGCTTCATTCTGAGGAATGAGAGTCAAACTAAGAGTCAGTAAAGGTGGAAACGTTGAGACGGCAGGAGACACAGTTTGATTGGCCCCAAATAAAGCAGAAAGTGCTTCTGTTTGGTTAGGTGTCAAAAGTCACCCGCGACAACATTCAAAAACTGGAAGAAAAAGTTGAAACCAGAAAACTTTTTTTATTTATTTATTTTTTTGTATGTTAAAGTTGATGTAAACACACAACTTTAACAAGCTTAAGAGCAAAACCAACGTTCAATTTCTCACCAGAGTGCAGTGCATCTCTTTTTCAAATTTTTTCCTTTTACAACTTCAATGTATTCATTTGGATTTTGTGAAACGCAACAACGCAAAACAGATCATTTTGAAGAGGAGGAATATTGATTCATTCGCTTCAGTGTTTATTAACAAAATAAAATCTAGAAAGTATGTCTTCATTCGTATTCGGTGAAAGTATGTTTTCCTTACAGTAAAGTTCCAGTCCACTGGGAATATTTATTTGCCTACACAATAAATGAATTGTGTTTGTTTGAAGTTTAAAGTTCTCCACAACTTTATTTCTGACCTGTCTTTCTCAGACTTCATGGGGATGTTTGTTCACAAATCTCATAAACTCTTTGAAAACATCCAAAGCGTCCACATTACAGTGATTGTCATAAAAATACCAAATAAGATGCACATCATAAAATATTTGTTGATTTTCACATGAAATTGGCATTCATCAATGCATTTTATTTAGCTACATATCAGAGGTGTAGAGATAAATGCATGCCCCATTTTAAAAAAATGTTTCTGTAAATGATTATTTGTTAACTTCTCAACCAATCTTTAATTGCTTGACTCAGGATTTGAGATTAAACCTTTTTTTTTAGCTCTAGCAATTAATCTGGTTAATTTGTTTCATCAAAAAGGAGAGCCATGTTGTTTACAAAAGTGTTTTTGTTCCCTCAGGAACAGCACAAATACATAAATAAATGTAATTAATTTTGCCAAATGAGCCCCAGATATAGCATAATAAAAGACATCATGGTGTCTTGAAATAATTTCTAGCTAAGTTTTTGAAAGGTCATTATCAAACTGAACACTAAATGGCAATAAGAGATAATGTAATGCTTTTCATCCCTTATCTCCTCCTCTTTGGATTTTATGCATTTTTAATTTGAATAATCCACTCCGAACTAAAATCACCCAAACACGGGTTCTTAGTGCGCGCCATCCTTACTTTATCCTTTATCCTCACTTCCTTCCCTCTCGCCCTTCTTTTCATCCCTCAATCCTTCCTCCCAGTCTTAGCCGAAAACAGTACAGTCTTTGACTGAGTCTTAATCTTCATTACGGGGCATTAGTCCACCGGGGAGGCCCTGTCTCGTCGCCCCGCAGCACAGCCTGGCACTGTCCCACAGGGGACGTCCCGCCACGGCGCGGCACAGCCACCCTGCCAACCCCTCATGCCTCCCACCGGCTTCACCTTGGTCGCCCCTTTGCTCAAATGAACTGTTAAATAAAACGACGGGGCTTTAATCCACATGAAGGAGAGTGTGATGTGGGGCAGGGGGGTTGGAGGTGGCAGAGTAGATGGCGAGGCTGGTCAGGAGAAACAATGGAGTCGGTCCTGGACGCCTTCATTTAAAGCAACCATCAATCATACTCACCATGAGACTTCACTTTCTTTCTTTGTTTTTTTTTTTTTTTTCCCAAGGATTCTATCATTATTGACTAAATACAAGGGGATTTAGAGCGACAGTAATCTTACGCATGTGGCTCATATATAGTGAGCATGGCCTAGTGTCAGAAACAGCTTATATCTTTTTTTATGTATGTGAGGTTTGTCTTAAAATATAAAGCTAATCTGATTTGACGCTGACTCTCAAAATGCAAAAAAGAAAAAAACATGGTAAATCATTTTTATCCTATCTATCATGCAGTTTCAGACAAACAGAAAAACTCACACTGTATCACTTTGCCGCTGAGCTTGCTAACGAGGACATTTCCTCTCTGCGAATTAGATAATTAAAGAGGATAGCTAATTGAGTAAACAAGCACCAGGGCCGTCACCCCTAATTAAGTGATTACAAGGAAGAGCACCCTCGGCCGGCACAGTGCTAATTAACGTGTCCACAAGTACACACAGGGACACGCGTGAGGACATGGGGAATTATCTGTTAGAGAAACAATGATTAGGCAGAGTGGGGGATCCCAGGAGAGGCCCAATATGTGAAAGCATCACACACACACGAATACACACACAAAGAGCATCATCCCGAGAGAGGTTTTCTGTGTCTTAGCACTAATTCATACTGGATAATCCCTTTATTCAACTAACAAAACCGAAACTTGCTTAAAGCAGTCGTGGAGCGTGACCGACACAGCTGATGTTAACCCTTACAGCTGGTGGCTGGACACCGACAAGGCTAAGGCAAAGTGCTTGATTTAAATGCAATTACACGCATTTCTTTTCTTTTTTTTTTTTTTTCCGTTCCAGTGGTGATAACCATCTAAAGTACCTGACTTTCATGAAAAAAATAAAAATAAAATTATAATAATAATCAGTTCCCATATACAATAATCCTATCAGAGACATGTATATATTTACATATTTTGTTGCAGTTCTGGAGTCTGTTTGAGGGGTCAACCCCGTTTTAATCTCCTCTGTGACATTTCGGATCAGAATCCTCATATGCAAGGATATTATCACAAAGAGTGTTTCCTTTAGGGAGAATTATCCAGAACATTAAGCAGAGAACGATTATTTTCACCCGACTCTCCCTGGGGAATAGAGCAGACATGATTTATTCCAATGTAAAATATATCTAGTCAAATATTTATGTTGATATTGATGGCTGTGCTTCGTGAGGAGACATCCAGTCATGAAGACGTGGAAGGGAGGCCCAAAGCTAAATCAAACACTTCGAGTCCCAGAGTCAGCTCTAATTTTTACACTCACAAAACTGTAATTATTGCATGTTTTCATAACTTACTTTCTGTTCACCTGTTTTTCCTTAATGCGCCAGGTCAGATGTTTTTTTTTTTTAATTGTTTTTTTCCACGTGTCCAGGTTTTTCACTGCGGAGCACAAAAGCAGATCAGCTAGGCTTTAAATCCACTTACAATGGCAGAAGAGAGTGGAAAAAAAATGTTAAAAAGAAAGAAAGAAATATATGCATTAATTAAAAAACGCTCCGGGGATGAAGTCTAATTATTTTTGGAGCAGAAAAGATTTTCCGTGTCGGTCAGGATAACTGCGGTGTGGTGTTATCTGCGGACAACAAGGCCGGCCTCTGCTCCCCTACCTGCACCATTGTGAGGCTGATTTAAGATCCCCAGCTAATGGGCATACCTGCCTGACAAACATGACTTCTTAGCAGGTGACTCCCGTCAAGTATGTCTGAAATAACAGGTAAATGAATTAGCAATAAAATGGACTTAGGGTTAACAGGCAGGGGTGCCCATTATTACAGCTCCTAATCACTAAAGAGATGCCATTCACTTGCCTTAAGAAGGCAGCATTTTTCACCGCTTGCTGGCCACAGGCCCCCTCGGAGCCACAACACATTTCTAATGGAAGGCTCTCTGCTTGAGCTCCAACCTCCCGAAAGCCCCCGACCATTTCTTTCTTTCACTCTCTTTTCTCTCCTCCACCCACAGCCCGCTGCGGTCCTCCCAACCCCCCGTCCCCTCCTCCCTTTCTCTCCTGTAAGATTATCAGTTTTGATTACCGCCGGCAACAGGCTCTTACCAGCAGTCGGAAGCGGCGTCTCACAGACCTGAAAGGCCCTCAGCAGGTCGCAAGAAGCTTTTGAAATTACGGGGCTGGGGCTCGGAGGGGAAAGTGCTCCGCTGCGCCGGTTCGCGGGCATTTAATCAACTCCTGACTTTTGATAGTCAAATAATGGCTAATTACAGTAGCACCTGCCCACAGGGTTAAAGGCTGGAACCGATTTAATGAGCGAGAAGGGATGGAGAGAAAGAGACAAGAAAATGAAAAAAAGCTGGAGAATGTGGGGGCTATTATCCTCATGTCTTTCTGATTGGGGTGCAATGAATCACTAAACCCTGGGATGCTCTTGTGTGCCGCAACCTCTTCCTTACAATTAGGAGTTGTTTTTGCCCCCCTGCCCCCTCATTCGGGGTTCGATGATTGACGAGAGCAGCGTGGCGCAAGGTGTGAAGAATGCGAGGTCGGGAGAAGTGAGATTGACTGTGATTAATAGTTTGTGTTTGAATAACTGTGGAAAAGACCAGAAATTTTGAAGGATGCCTATCTGAGCTCTCTTTGTTTGGTCTTTGATTTACACCAATTTGACTTATAAATAAGTTTAATAAAAAAAATGTAAAAACATGGGTTCAATTTTTGTTGATAGTCCACATTTCTTTTGCACTTTTCTTGTGTTCATTTGTGGGTCCGCTGACCCCTGTGTGCTGCCCTTTTTCAGTTACTTCTTTTTTTTCTTGTGCTCCTTTAAGGTGTTAATATGTTCTCTGTCCCATCTAGCGTTTCTCCCTCATTGCCTCATAGACCCCACAGCTGCAGCTCATTCACTTAATCAGACTCACTTTGTTCATTTTCCCACTAATCATTCCAGCCAATATAAATTTAATTTTCATAGTTTTTTGTATGGTTTTCCATTACATTACATTTCATATGTGATCCTGCCCGCCGGTCGTTGGGTGCTACATCACTTCAGTTAGTTTTCAAATAGGTAAAAGGAACAACTGATGGCAACAAAACACTCCATTATCTCTCTTCTCAATTTGTTAGTCCATCTTTGTCTCGTTGTCTGTGTCTCCAGGGAGTCAGTTGGACAGACAATGATTGAAGAAGGATGGGGCTGTTAAAGAGAGGATTTGATAGTTACCGTGGCACATCCTCGTGGTAAAACAAGATGTGCTTGATAGCACTTCCCTAAATCTACACTGTCTAACACGCTTCACATGACAGTTTGAAGCAAATTAAATGTGAACTCTGTGCATTGATCTAAAACCAGGTACCGTCCTGGTATGTATGTATATATATATATATATATATATATATATATATATATATATATATATATATATATATATATATATATATATATTTATATATATATATATATAGGTTGTAAACACCTATATATATATAGGTGTTTACAACACCTATATATATATATATATATATATATATATGCCCCTCTATCTTTTTTCTTTCTTACTTCCTATGTCTCTCTCTTCCGCTTTCCTTGTGGCCAGCGACAACTTAGTCTTGGTACTCCATTGTTCAGGCACAAAGGCAATGTAGAGACACGTCAGCGTTTACAAAGATACAATGGCGCAGCTCAATTACTCAAATGCTGCTTTGTACCACGCTGAGGTACATGTGTTTGTAGGTGAAGCCGGCCGCGCTCGTGCACCAGAAGGAGTCCCGCACACCCGCGGTGAGTGCCGGAGCAGCAGTAAGATATTAACCGAGCTGCGGCTGTGTCAGCAACGCTGCACTGTGTTTTTAGTCTTTCATGTTCCATTTATTTGACCTCTGACCTTCAAACAAACAGCAGCCTCACTTCACACACTCCACCCCCCCCACCCGGGCGTACACACACCTCTGCACCTTCACATACAAACACATCACACATGTGCAAACATTCACACCCCTCCATGCACACATCTTCAGGTACAAACGGAGTAATCCAGACCCTTCCTCTGACCTGTTCCTTTTCTGAGCTATTACAAACCATATTTGCCCCATCCAATCAGTTTGATTAATCATGCGCCAGGCCACAGGCTTGCAATCAGATGACCAGAGCATTGTATCCCTCTCCACACACACACAAGCACACCTACCCTCACCCTCACACTCTGGTGCTTGTGGGGAAGTATTTCCCCATAGACGTACTCAGTGTGACAGCACCATAAACTGGCCATTTATCAAAGTGTCCCCCCAGTACATGCACGCTCAAAGGGACTCAATCACACACACACACACGCACACACACACACATTGAGATTAAAGAAATAGTCCCAGGGCTTTGTCTTAGTTGTGCATTATCAAGCTATCTTGGAGCTGAAAATGTTCGTATGGACGTAAAAATTCAAGTGTAACTTTTCAGCTTCCGAATTTCTCCACCCCATTACCCTGAGAGTAAGTTTCGTAACACATAGCAGAGCCAAAGCCTTATTTTGCTAAATTTTATAATATAGAACAATTATAAATTTAATTCTCCACTCCCACACAGAGAGACATGTGTAATTGATCAACAGAGTAAAGAAAAAAGTGAAATCTAGTTTTTGAAGAAATAATTTATTAGAAATAATTTGTAATGACTTATAAATTTTGATTTTACCCTCATTCACCTCTGGTCAGACTGTTGAATTCAACTCATCTCACATACCACAGCCTGATTTATCACTTTGCCTCAGTTGTTTCCCCTTAATTAGACAGTTTTCGTTATGTTCACTAAACAATGTTTGTTCCTCAGAATTTTACGATTTATTCCCCCAACACCTATTTTATGACATGTTCAGGTGTATGCATTGTTCTTCCCTTTTTTTATGTAATGTGGACACTCTTATTTTGAAGCATAAAGGAAAAATTTAATGAGTGCCTTGATAGAATCAATTATTTTATTTTTTCCCTTCCAGGGTTTTTCTTTGTGGGCTCTAGTGTCCCTTATATGAAAGTAGGATTACAGGAAAGGGGCAAAGACATGCGGCAAATATCGTCAGGTCTGGGATTCGAACCCGCGATGGCCGCGTTGAGGACTCAAGGCCTCCAAGCGTGGGTCTCGCTATCCCCTACGCCACCACAGCACGCCATAGAGTCAGTTATTAAAGCAGATGTTGTTTCAATGACAAAGATTTTTATTTCACAGAATACCACAACCAGCTGTTAGCCTCTAGCAATGCTAGCGTAGGCATCTGGAGTTCAGTGTTTAAGAACACAGTTTTGTGGGATCGTTGGTCAATTTGCTAAACAAAGAAACTAGAATTAGAGTGAACCCCATCATTTGGGGGTTTTTAGGGACCACAGCTGCCTTTGAATGGCTAAAATCTGCAAATACTCGCAACCGTTACTAAAAACCCTGGTAACTGCTCATTTGAATAGTTCAAACTCCAAATATTCCTTATTATGCATTCTGTACACACTTGATATACACACTATGAAAACTGTTTTAGGTACAAGCCATGATCTTTCTTATTTCCTCTCTCAAAGGTACATCCAATTTAGAAAAATAAATGCTACTCCTGGATGTTCCTGGATGTTGCTTTGCAAATGTCACCCAATAGCAAGTTTAGTAATATTGTACATAGGCTTCACAAGCAGAGGGTTTTATTTTTTTTAATATTTAATATATTTTTTAAATATTTAAATATAAATAGATATGCTCCACAAAAAAAAATAAATAAAAAATAAAATAAAATAAAAAAAAAAAAAGGAAATTGACAACTTGACAATTTTTTTGCAAATAATTTGGAGTCATGCCCCACAGAAGAAAAACAAAATTAGTGAAAAGGAGAATCCTCTAAAACTGAAGCACAAATAGGTGAGGGTTCACTGTGTAAGCTTTAAAAATATATATATAGTTATGAATTGTTCTTTTTAACCCAAGATTGTTGAAATACCTTGTCTCAAGAGCTACTTGTAAGTAGCATAACAATTATACACTATATATATATATATGTGTGTGTGTGTGTGTGTGTGTGTTGTTAATGTAGCTGCTCAAAGCTTAATGTCATCACAATTATGGCGATACAACACCATTAAAAATTTGGTAAAAATCCTCTTCAGTTTTAAAATGTACAATTATAAAGTTTGAATATTTTCTCATCTGAGACCTTGCTGTCAGGTCTTGGAGAAGTGGTTTGAGTTGCCACTTCTCTGTGTGCTATACGTATCAGTTTGTTTGTGTGTCAGAGTCTTTTGTTCTTCGATATTTTGAGGCTTGAATGAAGCCAGCTCCGCTGCTTTTCTCCACTCACCACTCGATAGTAATAAAAGGGAGATATTCATAGACACATGGGGGGCCTCTCACTTTGCTAGATCAGTTGAAGATTTAAAAGCCCCCTTTTCTTTCCCCTCCTTCTCCCTCTTTCAGTCTTTCAACCTGTTCAGACAAAGTGGATGCAAAAAGCTTTCATTTCAAAACTGCTATTGATTTCCACAGCCATGAATATGCACTTTTTGTTCACAACATTTTTCATGGATTTCTTTTTCTGTATTCATAGTTGAGTTTTCTGTCAATACGTGAGCATAGCTCTACGCTCACATTTGGGAAATACGGCATCGCAGATTAATGTCTCTCCTCACAGTGAGAGCTGCGCTCTCAGACAGCTACACCAACCATGCAGGCGGGTTTGCAGCAGCTCACTGAAACCTTTTTATTGCTGGCCTGTGTTCCAGAGGGCACTCTGTGTCAGTAATCAGGATATGGGGGTTATCCTGCCTGACCTGCATATTGAGCCCTCTAGTGCAGCCATTTCCAGTCTTAACAAAATGTGCTGCTAAAAAAAACAGATCTAGCATAACAGAAAGAATCTAAATTGTTCATGAGATATTTTTATTAGGCCCTCACTGACATAAAAAAGTCTTCAAGAACACAATGTTGTGTTGTTTATTTTTTTATATAAAGTGCATTGCAAAAGTGTCCGTACCTTTTGAGCTTTTTCACACATTTTGTTCACATTACAAATGCAATGGTGACTGCATTTAACTTAATTTTATTTGACGAATAGACATAAAGTAGTGTAGAATTGTGAGATAAAATATGCACGTATGTTTTTTTTAGCGTTTGTTTCCACCGATTAAAATATAAATCACACTTAAACACCTTGTGGAGCCATTTGTCAATGCAGCTGCCAGGCTTTGTGCAATGGAACAGCCAGATTTTAGTGATGTGTGGTATTAGTTTTCTTCTGAAAGTTGAGTTTTCTTCCAAGTGTTTGCTTTGTCCTATATGTGATTCATTTCTCAACTTTGTTTCAAAGCACTTATATGTACAGGAGCTCACTGATTCCTCAACCTGAACTCTGGATGTCTGCAGCTTCTGTAGCGTTATCATGGGACTCTTGTCTTCCTCTTTAACTGACACTCTTCCTCTGCTGCCGTTCAGTTTAGGTGAATGTTCATGTCATCCTAAATTTGTTGTTTTAATCTCCACTTCATTCGCCTTCACCTAGCTGCTGTCTCCCTTGGTCTTAATTCTGTTTGTTCACTTATGTGCCCTCACAAACCTCTTTATGCAATCATTACATTGTATTATAAACCAACTATCGGTTTATGTTTATACAATATTGTTGCATACAATCCTAATGCGATAAAGTTTGCTGCCTTTAATCATACTTTTGCGATTAAAAATGCATTGTAAGAAGTGAAAAAGCAGTATTTGTTTTTTGAATTTGGAAAAAATTCAATGAAATCTAATCCAAAGGATAAAAATCGGTTTCTTTATTTTTCTCATTTCAAAGCGTGATCCTCTTGACATGTAATAGTTTGTATATTTTAAAGGGTAATGCGACCCCTGACCTTGGTGCCACTGCAAGAGAGTTTCCCAAAATGTCCATCAGTGTCAGGAAAAGCCGAGACAGCTGCCGAGACGGAGAGAGAGAGAGAGAGAGAGAGAGAGAGAGAGAGAAAGAGAAGAGAAATGGCAGTTGATTGTTTTTCAAAGGAATTAGCCCGGCCTGACCCTCTTGAGCCAAGCCATCTTTTGAATGGCCTGACACTTTATTTGTTTTGTCCCTATAACAACAGAATCTCTCCAGCACTGCTGCGCCCACTCGCCTTGGTATTGTCACAAACAACTAGACTCACTTTTCCTCTCCCCCCCGTCGTCTTCGCGGTGGGGGGAGAAAAAAAAGCCCCGGGCTTTTTCACACAATCACAGGAGGCAACGCCGCGGAATGTGTGTGGTGTGATAAGACAAGACGATGGGAGATAGATATGGGAAGGGCAGCGGCGGTCACGCTCTGATACCCGTAGCAACATACTCACACAGAGCCGGCTTCTGCCCAGGAAGCAGAGCAGGTGAATAGCAATGTTTGTGTGTTTGATCAAATCAGCAGCAGGGAGCGGTGAATGAACCATATACCTTCTTTTCTTTACAGTATATGTCACCTGAGTGTGAAGGCAGCATGTACTTAAAAGTCTGGGTGCATGCAGGCGCCCTCTGTTGCTTATTTCTCACTCAGAGTGAAACCTCGCTGAAAGTTACACAAGAGGACACACATGCCCTCACCCAAATGTGTCCAGCAACAACCGTGTTTTGTTACTCACTTTGCAGATTTTGACATCGAACACATTATTCGTAGTAGATAATCGTAGCCAAAACCAGGTCCGGCAGTTCGGTAAAACAAAGGTGCTTAGCTTGTATGATCTCATAAAAACTCCCCATATCATTTCCCTGTTTTTTTTGGGGGGTTTTGTTTAGTTTTGTTTTTCTTTCACACAACACACATGCACACACAGTTCTCACCCTTCAATCCCAACATGACCCCATTTCAAATTCATTAACAAGACTTCAGAACTTGCAGACACAGCAATCACCCCAAGCAAAAATAAATTCCAGCGCCAGAGGATACAGAGAGTTTGTGTGTATTTGCGTGTGTGTTTGCGTGAGTGTAGCAGTCGGAGCAGTGCTGCGTCGCACGCTGCCGAGAGGAGCGAGGAATCTGTTTGGACAACTGCTGAATGTTTTGGTTCCCCCACGGTGCCTTGGAAAGCCGTGCAGTCACTGTATCTTTTACAAATTAGCCAGTGTTGTCTACCAAGCACTTTCTCTTATCCCCGGCCTAAGCCTGCATCTGCTCAGTGTGGGAGAACCCTGGGTGGGTTTAGAGAGACCGGAGAAGTTACTAGAAGGGAGCAGTGAGGAGAAATAAAAAAGAAAAGCAAGACTATAAATTTCAGAATAATTGGGAACTTTTATCCCCAATTAAGGTGCTACAGTCCAGCACCATACTCATCTCTGCTCTTGTTTGAGATTGTGACAGAACAGCTCATGATCAAAACCACGTACGGCAAAGTCCACAATTATTCATACCTCTGATTTTGGTTTATAACACACACGCACACACAAACATGATTCTTCTGAATGGAAAGTGATTGTAGCATTGAGTCCAGACTTGAATCTGAGTGTAACGGTCCTCCAACTTGACCTAGACTTGGAACTCATCACCAAAGATAAATTGTCAAAATTGGAAAGATGCAATTTTGACATTTATAAGAATTTTGTTTGATTTTATTTGAAGTCAATTTTTTTGACTGATGTCTTTTTGTCAGAAACAAATTTATGTCAAAGAAAAAAAAAAAAACTTAAAATCAAAATCTTTTGCACATGATCAGCATTGTGATCAAAATCAATTAGGCAATAAATCTATCTGCCTCAAAGTGAATAAGAAATGAAAGTATTAAAATATTGTGTTATTAGTTTTAGGTTGTTTTGGAAGCAACACATCCAGTACATCATGTTTCAATTAGCTTTTTTTATGAATTCTGTAAAACATTTTGGTACCAACAACAATGGAACTTGGACTGACGAGGATAAACAGCAGATTTTTTATGAGTCCTGGTCTGAAGATAGGCTCACAATAGCTTTAGAGATTAGGCAGAATAAGGCAGTCAAACGCAATCAAGCAACAACAACATGTTATGAATGTAGCCAGCTCCACAATAAACTTTATTCAGAGCTGTAATAAGAGGCATACACATAAATCACATCCCCATAATCCAAAACACGCATAAAAACAGGAGCAACAAGCCTCCTTTTCGACATAAGACAAACTGGATTTATTTCTGAAATAAAAACTTGGATTCAACTTGAGTTTTTGACCCAACATCTGAATGAAACACGACTTCTTTGAAACAGGTTGCAAAATGACTTTTGAAAAATAGATATAAATTATATCTATTTTATAAGTCTATAAAATAGATTTATAAGAATAAGTCTATTTTATTTTACACAGTTGCTAATCATAAAACTCTCCTTATAGCATTAATAATAAAAAATATATATCTTTTTTTTTTATTTTTTTTTATTTTACACATAGTAGCCCACACATATTGGTTAGATTTGGAGGTAGGACTTTTCCGTCTGCTGTCACTGGTGTATGTCCATCTGTGTCTGGTTAGGGGTGTCTCTGAAGGCTACAGTAGGCTGAGGTGAGAGATATCTTATGAAGAAGGTCAAAGCCAGTTATGTGACGAGTGGGGCTGCTGCACAAAGAGATGTTTTTACTGCAGATTTATGATGTAAAAGCACTTGAGCTGAGGAAGCGATGGAAGATGATCCAGGTGTGAGTGAAACAGTCTAATAAGTGGCGGTGGGCAGAAATGAAGGGTCTATTTATAATGAATTGTACAACTCACTGCCTGCAAGTTTCCCCTTTAAAATCACACACACAAGTTCTTCACTGCCTGATTATCCAGCCAAAGTATGAAAAATGAGTATGCCTAAAAAGTTTTTCATGAAAAAAAAAACACCAGAAAAAGGTTAAAACTATCGAATCTCTTATTTTCTGGACCTCGATATTTGCTTAAATGTATCACACTTCCAGCTTTCCTGTTTTTCTTTTTCTTGCCTTTTAATGAATGCCTCTTCTCGCCGCTGATGCAGCGTGTCATGTAGAGTTAGGTGATCCAGGGTTGAGAAGGAAATCCTCTAGGCTGAGTTGAGTCGCCGCTCAACAGTTTGCCCATTGTTCACTGTCTTGGGTGCCCCTTAAATAAAATAAAAAAAGTGAAGAACACATCAGACAGGGACTCAGTAAAACTCAAAGCATGTCACTGAGAGGAGAAAGGGACGGAAAGGTATGTATACTTTGCATATTAGAAGAAAATAAAAACAAAATACATTTTTAATTCACCGTTAAAAAGGCTGTACTAATAACTTTTTGTTGTGAAACTAATAGCTGCTGTGTTTCTATATCTATTTTAATATATATATATTTGGAATTGGAAGAAAAGGTGCAATAAGGACAATTTAGTAGATGATTTTTGTAAGAGAATATTGAGACTGTTCTTCATAACATGACACTGGGACACTGGGTTAGCCCATAACATGACTGGGCTAAATGTCAGCTGACATTTGCTGGGGTTTTTTTTATTTGGCTATTGGCTTTGCTAGCCTGCACTCTGCTGCTTAACAAACATCCTCTTTTAGCCTCTCACTTTGCCTTCTGTACTTTGACACAGCATTACCTTAATGACAGCAATCAGCACCCCATTAGTTTCCTTGCCACGATTTTTCCAACACCTGTCCATGCTTGAAACAGGTGAAGGAGGGTAAATGTGAAATAACTGTTCCAAACATTCAGGAACTTCCTCTGGTGTTATATAAAACAAGGGGTGCCCAAGTCCAGTCCTCAAGAGCGACTACCCTGCAATCTTTAGATACATCCCGTCTCATTACATTCCTGAATCAAATGAATGACTTCGTTATCAGGTTTCTGCAGAGCTGAGTGACATGCCAAAGGAGGGAATTCAGCCATTTGATTCAGGAGTTCTGGACAAGGCATGCATGTAAGAGTTGCAGGTTAGTAGCTCTATCCTATACTGGAGTTGGGTAAAAGGTCTTTAAAAAATATTCTGTCTTTAGTTGTGACAGAATATTTTAGTGGTTTTGAAATCATAACTTTTCGAGATTGCTGAATCTCGACTGTTCAAAGTGGTTAACTGAGTTGGTGACGTACCTTATCACTGTTGAGCAGTGAATTGAAACTATTCCATCCATCCATTCATTGCCGATGCCTGCTTGCTTATCCCTGCAGAGTTGTGGAAGGTTATAAGCTGTATCTTCAGCATCCATTAGATGACAACCTCTTATTTTCTGCGTAGACCGTGAACCTTTATTGTTGAGTTGCTTTATGTGCCACCTTTTAAAAGTTGCTTAATGGGCGATAGAGCTTCACTCTTCAGTTCCACATATTAACGTTCTGCGTCTGTGCAGCTTCAAAACGGTGCTGCGACCCTTCGGCTGTCTGTGCAAGTGAAAAGGTCCGTGCTGAAAGTTTTGGTCCACCGTTACAGCCCTAATAAATACTCCATATGAACAAGAATGTTTACAGTCAAACACGAGCCTCAGTAACTCAAGCTCTCTGTAATTGTAACCAGCAGCTACATAAACGTACATAAACCAGAAGCAGAGTTCTGTCTGCTTCGTATTTATTCACTTTTTTGTTAAACAGTCATGATGAGTGGTCGTCAGCTTCCTCCTAACTACTAACAATGTCTGTTTGACTGTTATTTGGACTGAAAGCACTCTAAAAAAACATCCGCCAGCTTTTAACTGTTATGAAACTGTTGAATTGGTGCAAGCTGGGATTTATTCTCTTTTATTTTTTTTCATCTTAAAGTAGGATATTGATAAAGCTTTTTGTGCAACTAATCCCACTAATGAGCACAGCCTTTTTTTTTTTTACCAGTTAAAGATTGTGAGAAAAAGTCAGAAATGGCAAAAAGTACAAAGGAAAAAACATGGAGAAGCTGCTAACCAGGTGAGAAATAAAGGAAATACTCTTTAAGTGGCCTTGCTGGGTCACCGAGTGACCAGCAAACATCTCAGTGACCCTGGGTTGTCAAGCACTAAACACACACCCTTACCTAGAAACAACACAAAGTGTCTTTTTTTGCAGCACAAACACGTGCACGCTCACCCACACACTCAGAGCCAGACACCCGAGGGGGAATGTTTTCTCGTGGCAGTGGTGCTAGTAATTGAATCAAGCCAAGAACCGAACTTTGCTCAACTCCTCGCCTCCAACCCCACACTCACAACCCCTTGTTTCGTTTCTTGGACTGCCCTTCCCGCCCCTGCCTTAAAAAGGTAAGCCTTGTGGCTGATGGAAAGCAGATGTGGACTGGGCCCTGCACGGTAAAGGTGCAGAGTCAGGCCCCCACATCCACCCTCAGCCAGGAATATATCTTCATTGGGAAGGAGAGGGGTGTCCACTTACATCTGCTACAGCTCATCAAATCACACTCATCTGTGTGCAAAGGAGAGTAAAAGGGTTAACGTTAACGAGTGCGTGTGTGTGTCGATACGTGTATGTGTGTGGACCCCTGGGATGTGACTGACACCCATCCCTATCACTACACCCCGACAGCTCCGTACGTCTGGCTCCAATATCCCCCCGCTGTTTCTGCGGAAACACCATCCCATGCAACCGTTGCATCGTGATACTTGTTAGTGTTCGTTTGCGTGCGTGCGCGCATGTGTGTGTGTGAATCATTACCTGTGTTTGAGCGGTAACATATAACAACGCAGACAAATATCTGCCAGTTTTCGTGCAAAAACAGGAAATTAAAAACTGAAACATGCCTTGTAAATGTGCCTCCAAATTGAAAGATAAAACTTGAACGAGTTAATTTGCTGAAAAGCACATAAAATGAGGAAAGAAAAAATAAATAAATATAAGCTGTAATCAAAGAGCGGAATAAAGTGGAAGTACCTGAATCACGCTCTCAAATATTCATAGGGATTTGTATAATATAAGGAAACTAGTAAGTTGAAAGCACACTTTCTGCAACCAATTAAAAATAACATCCCCTTCTCTGCACCACATGCGGGCACCCAACAGCACTTTGTCCTAATTATGCTTTTTACCAGGCATTTTCTATTTTAGATTGACATAGTATACATATATAATTATGGTCTAAAACACTATATGTTAAGTTTAAATCTGGCTTGTCTTGTGAAAACCAAGATCTTACTGAGCTGTAATTCTCTCCAGCTGTGGCATAAAACTTGCGGAGGGGTTTGAAGATCTGGTGCAACAACTAAAATAGTTTTTAATACTTTGCTCTTTGTAGTGTTATGTACGGTTTCTAATGTAATGGTTGCCTCATTACATAAATGAAGCAGCCAGAGTAATAAACCTTTCAGAATGAGAGAGGTGCAAACATTGTTTGAAAATGGACTTGTTTATGGTACAGATATTCAAAACACTCACAATGTTTAGTTAAATCCCAAATTTATTTGCTGTTCTCTTCACAAACAAACAATCTGACAGGCATTTCTTAATAACGACTTATCTAATAAAATAACTAGATTTTCACATAGTGGTAAAACAAGATCTAGTGGAAGAAAAAAATCTTGCAACATTACATTTGTTGTCAACTTGTAGACTGCTCTGTTCAGAAGCTATCAGCACTTGAGCCGGTGAAATAAAGACAAACTTTTACTGGGAGCTCTCAGATTTAAGGAGTGAAGCAATTTTTGATGCAAAAAAAGGAAGTTATTCTCGGCTTCAGGAAGTGACAAATCAACATGTAAGAAGGAGTTTATTTGGCAGCAGTTTACTTTCCAGGTAGAAAATTCAAGCACAAGTGAGTCAATACAAACAATAGTCTCCTAAGGTAAACGTACTCTTACAAAACTAATAGTTCTCCAGTGAAACAATAAGTGTTGTTTTACTCTTAGTCCAGTTTCCATTTCCCCTCATCCATAGTGATTCAGCAGAGACAATATCTGGTACTTTCACTTTCTCCGATCTTCCTTCACCTTTCCCTCAAGAAATTTCAGAATTGATCAAGTGATTTGTCTACAGCGTCCTATTAGTGCCTAGTATGATTTGCATTGGCAGTTTAATCAGCGCTACTAACAGTAAAGTTGTCAAAAACAACTTTGCTGTGATTAGTTTAAAGTGCATTAAGTCCATGTTTAGAAGTAGCATGAGCTGCCAACAACAAAAATAGTCTGACTTAAAGGTCCTTGAATTGTTTCTACTTCCCATATCCCTAGACTTCATTTTTTAACTCCTCAATTGTAATACAAATGTTTGAGTCTTTGTTACTTCGTCATTTCCTTCAAAAATGCAAGAACGTCTGTTTTATTAATCATACGGCGTCTGTGATTATTTCCCTCTTTTGAAATAGAATACTAATTCTCACGATGTTAAAGAACACTACACCAACAAATAGTGAATCAAGATTTGCAGTTAAATTATCTTCCATCAAAACGTTAACACATAAAAATCATTTGTTATTGGGAAACAAGGTTGTAGTGACTTATCAGACATGTCTGATTTTTAAAAATGTTTACCCATTAAGCTGAAGACAAACTATTTATCCAACACAGTTCAAAAGCTTCTCAGTCGAAGAATTGTTGGAGGAAAAAAAAAAAGTCACAGAACAACAAAGCGTCCTTAATTAGTCATGAAAGGCACAGAGACAAAACTTGATGACAGCAAAGAAAAGACTTCAAGATAAAATGCAGATGAAGCAACAGATGAAGAGTCAAGATAGTGGACAAGCATGAGAAAGACAGGGAGGAAAATCCCAGCCTGAGCCAAAGAGGAAAGAATGAGAGCCAAAAACAAGGAAGGAAGGAAACGAGGAGATGCAGAGGCAGCGCAAGAGGAGACGTCCCCAGGGGGAGATGGGTAGGGCGAGTAAGCGAGTAAGTAGCCCACTGACAGACAGACTGCACCGGAGATGATTGGGGAAATTCCCTCTGTGCACACATTCAATAAAATCAACCAGCTGCACTCTGTGTTTTTCCTCTGTCAATCTATGTTTGCTTGTGTATATGCAGACAGTGTAACTGAGACAGTCAGATAGGTGAATTCACTTTAAGCATTCTACCCCAAACACAGCTATATGGACTCTCTTTAGGGACACACACACACACGAATGGCCCCAAATTTATTCAAATTCATAGTCCTCCAACCTGGTCAGATGGCCAGGAGCTCTTCTAACTTGGATGTGTTTGGGCTGAATTTTCCTACATTATTTTTGTCTTAATATCATTCTGTATCCGATGTCTCTTATAAACATGTGGTTTTAATGTCTCATACCCTTCCTTCCACTTACTGCTGTCTTTTGCAGATGAAGCAGAGTGCAACAAAATTCACATCACGGTTTGTGCAAAACAAAAACTGTGAATCAACACTGAATAAAAGAAAAGCTGAATGTTTTTTTCTCACGTAAAAAAAAGTAAAAAGTTGACTATTTCTGGGGAGACCTGAACATTCTGTGTGGAATGCAAAAAATAAACAAAATAAGATGTTTCTTATGACTAGAAGTAATATGAATGTTTTAGAATGTGTCTACAGAGGGAGAAAGATTAGGGTGATTGACAGGAGGTGTTCCATCCTAAACACTTTGGAGCTCCTCAGCAAAGATAAATTGTCAAAACTATAAGTGGAAACAAGAAAAAAAGCTGGTCAGCGATTATAAGAAAAATGCTGTTGCCAATTAAAGTTTGTCATTCATTTATAAGAAAATGAAAGCAGATTAGTTTCTGTTTCTTTCTTTTATTTTTTTTTTAAGTTTTTACCAAAACTATCCGTAGATTTTAAATGGATTCTTTTTATTCAGATCAATTTTGACAAATTCAGACTGAACTGGATTGCATTGAAATTGGGCCTGTTTGTCTTGCTGAGTAAATCAAACTGAATTTCGAGGAATAGGAATACGCTACTATTAAATTAATTTCATTTACTTTATCTGAACTAAATGTAAATGAAGAAGAAAATGTGAGATTTAAAAGAATTTGATAGCAAAATTACTTTTTTTCTACTCAGATGTAGAATAAGTTTCCATATTTGTGGAAAAGGCTATTCCTACAGTATATTTTCTGTCTCAATTAACTGTTTTAGGACCTTAGTATTTAATAATAATACAGAAATTGAGTACAAGCATTCTGCTCAGAGAAAATAGGATTTGCAGGTAAATGGTGCATTAATTGGCTGAATGCCCTTCTTGGCCTTAAATAGTAGTTTCTACAATCCCAAATTTTAACTTTAGGATGAGCAAACAGAAATCTTTACCTCCTGCTGAGAACTCTTTTAGATGCCTTACAGCCACACTTCTTATGTTTCACGAGCAGTGAAAGATGAACTTTTGACGTTAAGAACTGGTCAAAGAGGACAGTCTTAAAGTGGACACATAAGTGGGGACGACAACCAGAGGAAGAGAGAGGATGGAGACAGAGAAGATCCATGGCCTAATCTGACAGCCTCCCACAGCGTAGGGCAAAATATGACACCTCTTCACCCCAGCGCTGTTTTACAAGGAAAAAAATAAGACACAGAGGAAAGGAGAAAGAGACAGAATACTTGGTAGTGACCCGCCTCGACCCTGCCAGCTCTTCCTGACCTCCGTTGTAGCCCCATGCCGCTTAATTCTCCCTAATTACATTCCTCACTGACAGAAACTTGGCCCCCGACCACCCTCACGAAAGGCCCAGGTAGCGAATCCCCGCGTACGGCATGACTGAAGGACTCATGCAGTGTCAAAGGTAGAGAAAGGGAGAAAGACGGGCAGCTTGTGACGATAAATTAATTTATGCAAGCAGAGGGGAAAATGCATACGCAACACAGATTCGAGTTTCGGTGGCTGTGCTGCGTATATGGCCCACCCTTACATTCACTGGTGTACCCAGTGAGCTGTGCAGGGCGCTGCTATGACAGGCAGTGATGGATGGTGTTTAATGCTGGACTCAGCAGTAAGTGGCGAAGGGGTTGGGGTGGGGTCTGCAACTCACTCCCGTTTTACAGACTTCAGCAAGGGTGTACCGCTCAGCGTTGATGCTCAGCAAAAGCGACAGTAAAATTTCTAGTGATTAAAAGGGAGAATAAATAAACAAAATTGAAAAGTTTCTGTCCAAATGGAGAGAAAAAAAAACATCTAAACTGTGATTCAGCAAATGTACTGGGCTGAAAGAGTTGAAGACATAATTGGAAAGTGATTCTATCTGGCTTTTTTGTTTTTTTAGGTGTTGTGTTTTACGGGCCAGTGTGTGTGCTTCAGCTGCGTGGGATAGGGTTACAGGAGTTTGCCAGCATTTGTCTTTACATTGTAATTAAGGGATTTTTCATCCTCATGGCCTCAAAATGACAAACCTCTCCTGCTTGGAGAGGTAGAGATTTAATATGAAATCCATTTGTGAACAGAAAAGTAATACATCACTGTACTTATTGTTTCTCCGATCAAAGCTTCTTTTTTTAAAAGAAGTATATGTATTTTCCAGGCACACAGTGTAATTCTACTGCACAATTAAGTAACTATGTTAGTTTCAGTTGTTATAAAAATGCAACATATATCAAATATGACTCAAAATGAACATAACTTTGTACTTTATCTTGAAATTGGGGCTCTGTGGCTTTAAAAACTCCTGGTCTTTCTGAAACTCTGCCTTCAGGAAGTCATGACAACCACATTTCTCTTTTAACCCTTTAACTTTGAAGTAGCTCTTATGAAGTTCCACAAGGGGTTTGCTAATTACTGCTGGCTAGTCTGAAGGAGCTGAGTGGGAGAGTCTCAGAGGAGGAGCTGTGGTTTTAAGGCATTGCCACCCAGGCATTTTGGTTGCCACGGGAGATTAAAGGATTTCTGAAACATGAGAGAATCAAGGAAACACTCCAGATATGTTTTTGATAAGGGAATAACACCATAACATGATGTGAAGCTAAAAAAAAAGGTAAATTATATATATATATATATATATATATATATATATATATATATATATATATATATATATATATATATATATAATTTACCTTTTTTTTTTTTTTTTTTTTAATATTATTTTAAATATTTATCATCAAAAGCTGGTGTTGCATGAACTTATATGCAGCAGCTACAATAAACTGTAACACTAGTAAGCTGCTTCACTTTTCACTTACTGGGCCACACAAATATATCTCAGACCATTAACCAAAGTTCAAATGTCACTTCTGAAAGAGTGAATTGTCGCGGAAAACCTGTGCATACCTCTGGCAATTTCGAAGGCTCAACCCAATACGACAGAGCCGGCCCTGCATTTGATATTCCATAAACATAATGGTCTCATGTGACTACGTGTAGATAAATATCACCGACCCAGCCTGAGGGAGAGAAAAGAGGGGGACGTTCCTCCTCTTTTTATATCGCATAATACAGCTCTTGTGTTCCCACAGAATACAAGGGGGCCTTCTCTTGGCCCCCTCTGCTAAATCCCTCAGCTATCTTTCAAACAGTGATAGTTACGGAAATTAGCGGCGCAGAAATCCATAAGCATCCATCATCGGAGGGCTTATTAGTGTCTTTGTGAGGTTATGAGGGGAGGACAGAAGGCCCAGAGTGCCGCGGGGGCTCGGCAGGGACACTACCTTGACACAGACATCCAAATGAACACGGTCATGCAAACAGACAGACAATTATCTCGATAAATAGAATAACACACACGTATGCAGATATACCAATAAAAGCACTAGTCTTGATCATTTTGAGTCTGATACACAACTTTCTAAGATGTCTAACTAAGCTGACTCCAGACAACAACAAAAAATCACGTTTGTTTAGTGATTCTGTCTTTGGATACATTCTCTAAAGAAAACTAAGTTTTTTTTTTTTTCTACACAAAAGTCTAGGTCTTGTTGACAATATTTATTTTTTATCATCAGTGTGACAATTTTGAAAAACAAAGTGGATTTAGACCCAATCAAGTTTAAGATCACCCCCTGGTTTAATTTGGGCAGTTCACAATTTTGAGTTTAACAAAATTAATGTGCAGTCTGTTGTCTCTCACTCATGGTTTGCCATTTAACTCATAGAGCCTGGCAATAGTGAGTCCCAACATGGTTCTATGTTAAAGTTTTAAGTATATGTGCTTGAGAACTTACCAGTGTTGTTGTGGATGCTGAGCTTATCTCGATAGCCCCCCAAGCTAACACATGTTGCCACAACAACATGTGTTAGCGTGGTTAAGACAGCAACTGATAATGTATTTCCTGAAATACACCCAGCTATGGCCTTAAGTAAATCTGAGTTTTGCACCAGCAGACATTTTTACACAGAGCAGTTTGGCGAAGTGCTAGATGAAAGTCAGTTACTCTTTGTTTTCTTAAGATGTTGATAATTTGTCTAGCAACATAACTATAACCATTTGCGGAGTAAGCTTCCAGCTAAAGTCTTTTTTATTATTATTATTATTATTATTATTTCTAAATCTTAGCAATGGGTTTTTGAAGGTGATTAAAACTTAAGTAAATATAGTCTTTCACATGGCACAGATGAGGAGCAATGGCAGCCAACATGGTCTCTCTCTCACTGTAAACGTCATTATAAGTGGTGTAAAACACTTCAGTTGTTAGGAAGAATGTGCAAATTTGTTAGATGAACAGCAATAAAAAAGTACACAGTTTATAATAAGGCTTAGAAAGCCATGCACATGAAATTAAGTTGTAAGGTTTAATAGCTGGGTAGATGTTTTGTGCTATGGTTTGCTGGCAGTGCAGCTGATTTAAAGTCACAGACAGAACCGAGTTTCCTCATGGAGTCTAATACCAGTCATTTGAAAAAGCCTGGAGTGGACGCCGAGCAGATTCTTTGGATCGGAAGATCTCAAGTTAAAATGATATTACTGAGCCACATACTTCATCCAGCCCCTCCTTAAATGTACAAAAGACAGAAAAAAAAATAACTCTTCGTTATTTGTGTGTTGTTTTTTTCTCATGCAATCTTCTACAGAATGCTGAATGTGTCATTCACAGAATTGCACAACTTTAAATTGAACACATGGCTGTTAAAAGCTCTAGTTTTGGGTACGTAAATATTACACCAAAATGAATTAGTTCAAAACTGAAGGTTTTATATATATATATATATATATATATATATATATATATATATATATATATATATATATATATATATATATATATATATATATATATATATATATTGCAATGAAGTTCTAGTGATCCTATATACCTTCTGTGCAAACTAGCTAAAGGTCTCACATTTTGAAAAAAATCTAGTAAATCCAGGCACAAGTTATTGTTTTTCAGTAGAATTTCAGAGGTCACATAGCACACACAAAGCAAATAAAATGTTTTTGACATATATGCTGTATATGTTAATGTAAATAGCGCTTATTATCATGTTACTACATGTCAAAAGCGTGCAATTTTAAACTATGGTGTGCATTCTTCTGCAAGACACTGAGCAGTAATATACATTGTCCAACCATAGCACCCAACTGTGTTTTCTCAAGTCAACTCAAGTTTACATAAAGGAGCAGAAGACAGTTTGAGAAAAATGTTAAAGTACTGTTGAACAAAACGCTGGTGAATAAGAAAATTGTGAAATGACCACAAACCTAAATCACAAATTCGATATTTACCTCCTTCCCACATTTAGAGAAGTTATTCTCTAAATGTATTCACGTTTTTGCCAACAAAAATATACTTTACACTGATGTTTTTTGAGGAAAATTAGCTTTCTTGTATTTTTTTGCAGTATTTTATGTACATCGATGTGTTTTCCTGAAATCCTATGGATAATGAGAAACAATAGAAAAACTTTATGTATACATTCTGAAGAAAATATAACTCGAAAAGATAAATACGTCAAAAGACAAATAATGCTGATTACTTTTCAAAATTGCTGAGCACCCACACAGCCAGAAATGCTCAAAGATTCACAAGCCAAGCAGTATTTCCATGCAATAGAACTCCAGTAGCCCCCATTTAATCTCATTTTACTTTAGTTTCAGCTGCAAGAACGTGTATTTGCCCCTGTGTGCATGCGTGTGTGTGTGTTTGGGTGGTGGGGGATAATAAATAGCAGCAGACATGGACATCGATTTTGTTAATAACACGGAGAGCAGAGCAGAGGCAGTGGCAGACGTCAGCCTGAGGTCCATCCATCTATGAAACAGGACATGCCAGTAATAGGAAAACACCACACACCGTTATGGCCGGGGGCAAAGCACGCAGGCAACTTATCACAACACTGAACTTTGATGCTTCATCGCGTGCAGGGGAGAAAATATATATAATTCCATTATTTCTTCACAGATGATGAGACACAGCCTCTGTGTGTGTGGGGGGGGCGTGGTGTGTGTCAGTGTGGGTGTTTGTTGGATATGTGGGGTGTTGAATCCTTGTGAGCCAAAAAAAAATAAAAATAAATGAAATCGTACCCACATATACGCATTATTTTTTTGCTGACTTGGAATTACCCCAGTTTATTTATTGAATTATTACAATATGTTTTCTTGAAAGAAATGTGGGTTCTCCTGGGCGGGGCGGCCAATTGCGAGTGCTTGAGCATCTGTGTGCTGAATTGCACCAAATACGTCTTTATAATCATACCTTAACGTATGTGTCACATTCTTAAGATTATGCTTTTATGTCTATTGGAGAACATAGAGCTTTGAGCCCTCTGAGCCAACCGCTGGTTCAGAAAAGTTTCTGTTTTGTGTCAGATTCGGGCCTGGCATCAGTGGAAAGAAAATGAGGGGAAAGGTGATGGTCCATCACTTTAAATCCAAAAATGCACTTTTGCTGCACTCATTCAAGTAGAGTGCTACTCAAACACGATTGTTAGAGGACTTTCATTATTGACTGTTAAGAAGTCTGTAACCTTTTGCATTTTCGAACCAACTAATTGGTCAGTGGTAGGTTTTTACATTTGTGAATACTGTTTGTCATACGCATTATTGCATCACTGTTCAAAAAGCACACTGATTTGAACACGCAAACCTGTGTGTGTTGAGTCACACACAGAACACACTCCTTTTGGATATATAAATAAACTCTGTGTTTTGTTGCAGAACTTTATGTAAATTATAGATTCTTTGAACATCTCTACTCTTAGATCCTCTTATGTTGTCTTTTGTTCTTCTGTTTTTTATTTTCTTATTTTTTGTGCTACAGACTAACTCAATTCCCAAGAATGTCTGTACGAAGCTCAGAAAATCTAGTTTGCGACCATAGAAATGGATAAAGATCAATACGTTTGGGACAGTGTCTCTCTCTCCATAATTCAGTCAGTCATGTGGAAAGGTTGCCAGCCCGTCACAGGACCAAACATTCACACAAACATTCAGAAACGCCATTTAGCCCAACTTATTTAACTCTGGCAAGAACATGACAACTCCTTTTTACTAAGATCCTAAACATTTGGGATTCACTGCAAGCAAGGTACATTAATCCTTTAAAAAAAAAAAAACAGCGGTCTTTCCTGAAGCAGTGTTTGATATAAATCCATTCTCCTTAGATACTTGCATTCTTACGTCCCATAAAAATTGAGTGTCTTCTTGTGCTTGATGTCGTGCGTGGGGAGTCAGTAACATTTTCCATAAAAGCACTGAATCACTTTCTCCTTCACTTAAGCAGTCTCCTGCCTATATACCTTCCTGCAAATAAACCAATAAAAAGTTTTGATTTAAGCCAAATCCCCCAGAAGAACTGAGTATGTCTTTGTGGGGGTGTGCAGATACACGTAAGTGTGTTTCAGAAGGCAAGAAATCAAGAGTGAGGAAAGTGAGGGAGGAGGTCAGGGGGGCTGAGAAGCAGTAGGGGTAAAGGGATCTGTGAATGGTGTGAAAAGTATTAAGTGCCAGCAATAATTGGAAGAGGGCCTAGAGAATCCAAATATAATCTTACAGCAGGAACTCTTGTAATACATTGGTTCTGGAGTTAGGCCCAGAAGAGGCATACACGCACAGGCACACACATACATCCACACACACATGGTGGTGTCTAAAACAAGGGAAGAAGGTATGCCAGGCGCTGACAGTGCTTTCATTTGCTAAACTCTAATCCAGCAAATGTCTCCTGTTATCCTTCTTTTGGCCTTCCAGCAGAATTTTCCACATATCTTCTAGAGAAACGTCTTACTTCAGGCTGTTTGATGCCTTGCATTAAATTGCCATCACTAAAGAGATGTGACATGTCAACAGTTTAACTAGTTAACAATCAGCAATAACTAATCAAAGTAAATCTAGTGTTTTATTCATAAATGCTCTTTCTATTTACATGTGAAACGATTGTCAGAATAATTGCTATCTCTTCCGAAGAAGGAAGAAGGATGCCCCGCAGGCACGTCTAGCAGGTGCCAGCAGTAACTTGTCAATAGCTGCTACAAGGAAGTTGGTGGTTGGCCTGAGCATTCCGGCGGCAAGCCTACCTCAGGTCCCTTGGCTCATGCTATAGGGCCCGCCGCAGAAATGCCAGCTGTAACTCTTTTGCTCGGCACAGACACACATAGCTGTTTGCTTTCTTGCTCCACCAAAAATATATTTTTAGCCATCGCTGTTTTCAAAACCTCACCGAGCACCCTCTTTTTTTCGTTTTTGCCCTGTTGGTTGAGGGTTAAAGGTTTTTATTTTAGGAGAGCTTTTATTCCAAGACTTGGGAAGCAGGTACGGCTGCTGCTCTGCGGCCTCTGCTGCCATGGCGGCTGGGGAAGAACTTCCTAAACATGACTCATTTTCTCTTTCTCTCTCTTTTTCTCTCTCCCTAGTTTCTGGAAACTTCTCACTGAGAAAGCAAATTTGTGGTGTGTTAGGTGTCCTTATTTAAATCCCTTTCCCCTCTACTTGGAAGTGCTGTTAAAACATTTCCACGCTTGCTATACTGCACACAGTCAATGAGTGACACACCTAAGCAAAGATGGTGGGGATTTCCTCTGTTTTGAGTCTGTTTTCGTGCGCACATTTGTGCAAATATGCACACACATGTAGGGCAGAGCGCCGGCCGCTCCTGCTAGGCCTGCTTTGTGTCACCATAATTCCTCCAAATGAGTAGGCGGAATGAGTCTCCCCTACTTTACGGCGCACATTTGCAGGCCCCATATCAGATGCTTCGGTCTCTGCACACCAGTCACAAGCACTTCATTTTAATACTTACCCCACTAAGCAGAGCCCAGGCCCAGCCTCGCTTCGGTTTCCATGTCAGGGTGCCGTTTTGCCACAGCCCTGTGGACCACAGTAGGAGCGACCCGCCTCTTGTTCAACCTGCAAATGTTTCTTGACTTACTTTGCGGTTTTCCCGAGAAAAACAGAATTGCAGCATAACAACAGAGTGAAGTGTACATGTCGTCTCCCCCGCCTGTTATGCTGCTTCCTGACAAAAGTCTTTTCCTGAGTGTGTGGAATTCCTCCCCCTCCTCTACATGAACCCCCTTTCCCATTTTTGCAAGCGCTACACTAAATCTCCTCAAACACCTGCTGTTTATTTTTCCTACGTTGTTGCTTTCGCTTCTTTTCACCTCTTTTCCACCTCTGAACTCATGAACAAGGTGCCATGGGAGATGGAGGGAAAACATGGGAGATGTTTTCCCTCCATCTCCCATGACGCCTTGTTCCTCTTCCTTGTCTGTGCTTGTATGTTTATCTGAGTGATGGCTTTATCTGGCTTCTTCTGACGGACACGCAGACCTCTGTAATTAATCTAAGATAAGCACCCCGCTTCGCACATTGCACACGTGTTAGGTAGAGGAAACCTGCAAGAAAATAATCACACCAAGAGAATAGTGCTTTTTAAAGCAACTTAAGATTCTGCCGCCATGTCCTCGAGATGTGAAAATGTGCTAAAGCTGTAAGTTGTGCACTCCACAGATCTGGTCTTTACAGAAAGGTGCTGCTAAAAAAAAAAAAAAAAAAGTCTGATTAAATCATTTAGACATTCAGGAAACAGAAGAAGATGGGAACGCTATCCCTTTACTAAAAACTACTAGAGGAAAACTAACACTTCACAACACCTTGATCTTGATCGTGGGTGGTGGTTGCAGCATCATGTGGTGGTGATGCTTTTCTTCGGCTATCAACAGGAAAACTGAACAGAGCTGAAGAAAAGATGAAGGGAGCTAATTACAGGGCAGTCCCGGAAGAAAACCCGTTGGAGGTTGCAAACGACTTAAAAACGGGGTGGAGATTCACCTCTCATAACGACGGTGATCCTGAGCTTACAACCAGAGCTGGAATACAATAGTTTAGATCAAAGTCTGTTTTGTGTTGCATTGACCCAGACAGATCCAGACTCAACCACTCCGACTGAGTGAATAGCTTGAGCTATTTTGGAAAGAACAATGGGCAAAAGTTTCAATCTAACAACGTGAAAAGCTGGAGGAAACACCCAAAGAGACAAAAGATGGATCTAAAAATGAACAACTCAGTAGAGCTAAATGATTGTTAGTTTTCATGATCCCACTTCAGAACTAAAAGTTGTTTATTGTTGCTATATTACTAAAAGAAAAGAAAAAAAAACTCCAATACTTTCAGTCAAAATGTTCTGACTGAATGTTAAAAGGTATGATTATTTTTGCAAGGCACTGTCCTGGCCATCGCCTTCTTTAACATTAACATCCATCTTTTCTGGGTTAGCACTTCTCTCTTCACAGTGGAGGATTGTAGCTTACAGCACAGGAAATTTCCAGTAAGCTTCATATGGCTGAAATGGTGCATGATACGTCACGCCCAAACGTTATCGATTGGGTCAAATTTAAAACTTCAACAGCCAACGCCTCCAGGAAGCAATATTTTGTCAGTAACCGAGATTCCAGATCCTCAGGCCAAAGCAAATGGCGTAGGACAAGAGGCTGGTTTTTAACCAGGCCAGCAATACACTGTATTTTATAGACACACAAGCTGTAAGCTGATAGCAGTGATCATCAAGCTCCCTTACATGTTCTGCAGTTTCAGTAGGTGGCTACTGAAAGTGGTTGATTGGAGGAAGAGGTAAAACTCGCATCGTAAAGTAAACTGTTATACCTTCAGATGTGAGGACATCCTAAACTGAATTTAGGGTTTTGCATAAACCCGATAGCTGGTGCTAAGATGAAGGA
Organism: Poeciliopsis retropinna; assembly: GCA_010277075.1. NCBI lineage: Eukaryota > Metazoa > Chordata > Actinopteri > Cyprinodontiformes > Poeciliidae > Poeciliopsis > Poeciliopsis retropinna. The sequence continues at coordinate 8,396,803 of VMRM01000009.1, read as the reverse complement.
CAGATCGTGTAGTGACATCGGGGGGGTGAAAAGGGGGTATCTCGAGGGAGAAGATCGAACTTCACGTGCGCGCGTACACACATACAGACTACCTTAAGGAGAACAATTTACATCTGTGGGCCGTGAACAAGGAGGGAAAGAGGGGGCGAGACAGACAGACAGAGTAAGAAAGCTGAGCTGGCGGACCACACAGATAAAAGAGTGTGCTCTGTTCTTTTTCCCCTTCAAGAAACCTGAAGGAGGAAACTCCACCTTCGGGATTAAGGCTTGTGTTTCCCTTATTTGCCATGGCTGTCTCAGACAATAAATGTCTGTTCAGCTCATCTTTTATAATTGCTTCTATCCCATTCCTTGATGGTCCTGTACTCCGATATCCCAACTAAAAAAAAAAACCCTTAAGATAAAAGTTCACCCATTTCTTTGTGTAAAATTGACTTTTACACAATAATACAAACATTTTGTCATTGCAATATTCTTATGGCTTATTGTAGTGACAATATTTGTTGTGATTTACATATATTTTCTTCCATTTCCTCTCTCTTTACCGTCGTTTTATTCCCAAAATCAGTAGATTCTAGATAATTTAATGCTGCAAGTTAATTTGAGACAATTTTAATTTAATTGAGAGAAAAGAAAAAACATTTGAGACCATATAAACACCTCATGCAAGTGGTTATTCGCAGTTTACGCTGTTATAAATAATTGCAAAGTTCAAAGTGTATTTCTGTGTTTGCTCTCTTTGGTTTGACAGTTTGCTGCTTCCATCAGCTCACATCAAGAAATCAAAGTACAATGCTGCAACATTAGTGACCAGCAACTTTATTTACTTTAGTTTCCAACATTAAGAAGTCACAATATCATCAACATTAGAGTGAGTGTTCTTGAGTCAATGAAACAGATAAACGGCAATATGATGCTGCCGGAGGGCATGCCCCGGTCAACCTGCTGGTGGAATTATCAAATTTGCTGTGCGCTGCTCCTGAACCACCCCACACAACCACAAGAAAGGCCAGGAGGAGGAGGCGAAAGGTCTACACAAGCATGAACAAACACACATGCACACACATAGAGTCCCCCCAGCACAAGGGGATGCTCTGCACATTCCCCCTAATTGCTTGTTTCAAGCAGAGGGTGATTGTTGAAAATTATACCCTTTTTCTTCCATGCTCTCCCCTCCACCTTATTTCATTTTCTTTGTTGTCCACAGATATGCATGTGTGCTGATAGGTCACATGTGCTTTGACTTCTCTTTTGTTTTCTTGTGTGTGGGCTTTGATTTTTTTCACTAGGAGTTTGTGTATTTTTTGTGTTTTTCTCCTGCATTTGAGGAACTGAACTCTAGGGAATCAAAGTAGGTGATATTTTTAGGTGAAATTTATCCAAACGTCCATCTTTTGATGTCCCTCCTCATCCTCAATCTCGACATTCTTTTCCTCTTTCAATCCACATGCTTGGCTTCCTTTCTGTGAGTGTAGGTCTGGAGATCTCACTGACTATGTGTTTATATATTTATCTAAGGCATCAGACTTGGTGCCTCTGGCCACAAGGTGGACTTTTCCATGAAAGGATGTTCTGAACCTACTACTGTAAGTACATAGTGGAAGTTTGCAGTGTTTGAACGGAGAGCACACTTACAAAAACAGTGGCAAATGCAAAAAATAAATAGGATTTTCACACGGAGCGGCATGTAAAATAAGTCGGCATGTTTATTGAAATCAATAAATCACGAAATCCAATTCAAATGTAGGAGTGTAATCTAGTCTGCAGGGTCTCATCTTTTCATAACAAGAGCTGTCTTACAGTGCATTCAGCCTTGCCTGTCTGGTACATTTTAGGGGCCAGGTAAATCTGTCATTTTAACCATAGAAAACTCAGCCATTCGAACACACACACACACATGTACACACTGAAAGCCTTACAGCTGGAATGAATTAGGCCGTCGCTGTCTACACCAGAACGGATAACCTCCTCTGCTTGCTGTCCATGACTGGAGTACGGCGACTTTAGCCATTAACAACATATCTGTTGGCCTCTGGGCTGAAAAGTCAGACAGCCTTTAAGAGTAGGGCTTGTGTTCTGTCTAGGCGTTAGCTACTGTTGTTCTTTTGAACGAATTCTTGGTTACGTGAGTGGTCTTGTTCCCAAACAATCAAACACATACAAATGCGTGTTTGTTGAATTCCGCCGCACAGCAGAGACACGGCTCCTTGTGCCATCCGCGTTGTTAGCACGGGCTCTTTTTGTTGTGAAACCTGAACTATTCCTTCACTCGGCTCCTCTCTTCTGCGTGTACATGCGCGCTTTTATCTTGGCTGTGATACAGATACTCTCAGCAAGAGTCTGCACTCAAACGTAAGAGTGTTAGCATTTGAAGTAACAGAGAGCTTTTCATTCACACGGGCATGAACAGTTTCCAAAATGTATCTGAGAAGATACTGACAAGCATAATATAGCTCAGTGATATTGGAATGAACTGCAATATGTGAAATAAACTTAGGAGCAGTAAAACAGTGGACATGCAATAATGTGACAGCAAGTATTTAAAATGTGGATCTGCAGATGTTTAAAAGTTTGCTGTAGAAATGTCAGCCCAGCAGCAAAGACAAACCATTCTATCACAAATAACTCAAATGTGCTATTAATGCATGCAAAGATATTAAGAATTTAACATCAGTGTGACTATACATCAGAACTTCCCATTAATAAAGAATCAATGTAGAGCCAGAGGAAATGAAATTGATGAAAAGAAGAGCAGACCATTCATGCTCTAAAGTCTTTAAAGTGAAAAAAAAACAAAAAACATTACTTCTATTCAGGAAGACCAAACTGTTTCTCTACAAGTAGACACTTACAGAAGTAAGAAATGTGGCCACAAAACAACCAAAACTGCAAAGTAAGAAAATAGCAAAGTATGACAATGACAAACATCTGTGCCAACATGATTCCAGGGAAATTTACCAATTTAAAAACTACTTTCATATAACTTAAAAGCAAAAAAACGCACATAATGGCCAAGTAGCATGGAAGAATAAATAGAGTATAAAATATACGACCAAATAATATATTAATAATGTATTAGTAAAAAATGTAATAATGGAGGAACGTGGACATTGCAGAGATAAAAAGTTCAAAGAGGAGGCAGTAAGAGGTAGATTGTTTCTGTTGTTGTTTTAGGTGTTATGAGATTCTGTCCGCGTGTGTTTGTGAGTGTTAGCAGTTCTAATGGCTAGAGAAAGCAGCTGTTGGTCAGTCTACTGGTGTGTGTGTGTGTGTGTGTGTGACCTGGCAGACCTAAAACATCTCCCAGAGGGTAGCACTTCAAATAGCACTTTATTGGAGTTGTATGTCACAGTTCACTACACCGTAGCGTACATTGGAAATTTGGAAAGAATAAAGTACTGAGTTCGAACCCTGGTCTGGAGTGTTTCTGTACAGGGTGTGCATGTTCTCCATGTGTTTTTGTGGATTCTCTCTTCATGACCAGAGAGACCCCTGGTCAGGATTTGAACCTAGGGCCTTCTTGATTCAAGGCAACAGTGCTACTGTTGCACTGTTGCATTTGGTAGCACAAGGCAACCAAATGCACAAGGTTACATATAGTGTATCAGAAGAACCATATGAACATCCCCAAAATCTAAGACTCATGTAGATAAACCCAATTAATTATTCTTGTAATGGAAGCAGGTTTTAGATTGAACATAACTATAAAGTGTACACAATATTTTTTGATGAAGATGTCATGGACCAAAGTATTTTGTTTTTTTCTCTCTTTTGTTAGTCAGAGTTACTGCCTTTTAATGTGTACTTGGCTGAAACTGGGTGAAGACAGGAGCTGTACAAATGTAATAAAAAAGAAAACAAAGGCATGTAGGAAGCTGAGACGGGAACTGGACAGCATCTGTAACAATGAGCTCATAACATTCTTCCCAAATTCAGTTTTCAGAAAAGATCTGACATCAGGCCCAAAAGTGAGGATGTTTTGCTCCACAAAAGGGCACGTTTTGTGAGCAACCGCAATGTCTTGATCATCTGTCACTCCTATTTTGATGTGATGTCATTCTCCTGAGGTAACTTTATATAGTGCCTTCCAGTGCAGATTGTCTGGCAGTACAGATGATAATACCTATAAATATACTCGGCAGCAGCGGCCAAGCCCTGTCTGTCTATCTCTATCCATCTCACCATTTTGGAATGTATGACCTTAAATAGTCATATATGAGGACATTGGATAACAGAGCTGGTTTGCCCAATACAGATTGAGTTTACTGTATTGATTTTGGATTACATGTTTTCTAGTTTGTAAAACAGACAGACAGAGAGGTAGAGAGTCAGACAGACAGATATCTCTTTAAACAATCATCTCTTTGAACAACCAGGGAAGACCAGATGACTATGTGTTGTCTTTCAAAACGTCTGATGGGTCATCTGGCACATTTGAGTAAACCAGAGTCACACCTATGAATGTATTTTAAGGTCACACCTCAAACACATTGCTTCTTTGTCTGACATAATGGGAAAATCAGAAAAATCAGTCAAGATGTCAAGAAGAGAACTTTGAAGCTGGAAGTCTGGTTCATTCTGGTTGACCTTTTCAGATGTGTGAAGGTTCATCCATTTAAAAACAAAGTATAGCAAAGCATAGGCATGACTGGAATGTACAACCATCATACCTCACTGGAAGGGGTCAGGTTTTGGTTTGAAATGTGAAAATTAACTTCTAAACTAAATCCAAAGACTTTGTTAAGGCGGTGGTAAGACCGTGTCATCATCCACACTGAAATGCGACTTGCGTTGGCGTGGACTTAAAGGCAACTGAGTGAGGAAGAAGTCATTACTCCAAAAGAAACACAAAAAAGTCATACTGCAGTTTGAAAATGCATAAAAGAATAATGGCTTTCACTTCTAGAAACATATCCTGTGGTCTGATGAAACTAAAGTTTGCCCATAATGACCACGGTAATGCTTAGAGGAAGGTGGGGGTGCTTGTGCACCTGGAAGACCCATCCCAACTTTGAAGTATGGGGGTGGCAGCATCATGTTATGGAGCTGTTTCAGTGAGGGAGCCTGGAGGAATCGGTCCACTTTGTAAAGTAGAGGTCATTAAGAGAACAGAAAGATAAAGGACATTTCCTTTGTGAAATTACGATTTCTTTAGTAGTACATAACCCTAACTATATTACATTACAATTATTTGTGTAGCTTTTGAAAATGGACAGGTGTGTTTTAAATACATATTAAATCACTCCTTTTCCTATTACAATCCTTCTTGCATAAGCTTCTTGCCTGCGTCTCTGGGAATATTTTGTCCATTGTTCTCTCCATTAAACATCTTCTAGCTGTCAGTGAAGTTACTAAAGAGAGAACATGAGAACGGCAGACTCTAAGGAAGTGAGCAGGAACTCTCAGAAACACTGTGAGGTTACAAATGTGTGTGCGGGTGTGTGCGTGCGTGTGTTTGCTTGTGCTCCTTTGGCAGGTGCTTTCCTTAGGGAGTCCTTCAGACCAAAGAATGAGGATATGAATATAGGATGTGTTTTGCACCTGCAAAGATTGTGACAAAGACCACACAAACACAAGCCTGCATACGCACAGGATATGGGAAGGAAATACAAAATCCAGCCACTTTATTGACTCATTTACAAATAGGAACCAAAAAAAAAAAAAAAAAATCATTCAATGAGAAACAATGACAATGGAGCTTGAACACTTTAGCCCAGTTACTGCAGCCCTGCAGCTACTCTTATTCACCTTTTTTGCTTAACATGTTGAATATATGACTGTTAGGACTGCTACCTTGTTTACATCATCATCGTGTGAGTTTATTTTTATTTGTTTTTGGGTTACTTTGAGAATTCTGATTGCATTGTTGGAGCTTTCTAAAGCATTATGATCTTAAAGACTTACTGGCTTCCCGATTGATTGGTGTCGATGGCAAAGGTTTGTAAATATCTCATTAAAATACTTTAATCTCACACACACACACACAAAAAATATCCACACAAAATAAAAATCATTCATTACAAGCAGTCGCGGCAATTAGTGGTACCCCTAGGAATTTCTATAAAACAGGTTTTCCAAGAGCATGTTTAATGCATGCTTCTACTGGCAAGCTCTTCCAAAGTGGAGATTTTCAACAAACTCGGTGAACCGAATATATAAAAACACACACAGAGGCTCAGTGTGCGCATCCCCATTCTTCACTTTTTGTTCTAAACCACAGTGATTTTTTTTTCTTTCTGCCCACATTTCGGTTTGTCCTGATTCAGTTCTTGATCAACTTTAAATTTCAAACTGAAGAACTGAATGAGAAACAGTGTCAAACAAGTTTAGTGCTGTGGTGTTCATGAGTGATTCATTCAAATAAATGAATCGTTTGAGTGACCAATCAGGAGCGAATCACTTCATGAACCGATCCATTCATCTCTCAGTTCAGATGAAGTCAGAGCAAGCGTGCCGGTCAGGTGGAGCTTTGATGTTCTGTAATTTACAGAATGTATGACACAGATTCGCTCAATGAGAGAAGCAGCAGAAGCTGTACTGCAAATCGGGACCCGATCCGTTCACGCTGTGACACGGATCCACAGCTGCATACTGCACCAATCGGGACTGACTTCCTGTTTCTTACAAGCATAAATATGTCGCTCTTCAAAATGGGAAACACAGCCGAACATCCACAAGATCTTGATAATCTTCATGTCAGCAATATACCTTTCTAAGTCTACAATCAGAACAACCAATAAAACTGCAGGTGTCTCAAACAAGGCAGGATGTGGACCAAAGTTTACCTTGCCTCCAAGTGAGAAGGATGGTAAGAAACTGAAAAAAAAAAACCTCAAAATAAAGCAGCTTTTTCAGTTATATTATAATTAAAACATACATTAAAAAATCACTTTAGAAAAAAAAAAACAACAAATAACCTTGTTAAAACTATAAATTACTATCTATTTCAGTCCTTTTCCCTCCATGCAGGGCAGCATCCACGCTGTCCCCAGAGTTCTCCTGTCTGTTGCTTCACCAGTGTATGTTATCACAACTGTTTAGACAGTTGGACAGTAAATAGACTAATGTAATGGCATCGGACCCTGCTCTAACACACATGCACCCTCTCAAACACATGCACACACACACCTCGGTTCTGTTGTCCTCCTCCTTGGGGAATCATGGTGTCCATTCTCCCCCGCTGGCTGCTGCGCTGACTGCAGGGGTCGCAGGGTCTCCCTGATAAGACAGCAGGGGTTTTGTAAAGGGAAGCTTGACTTTCAGAGCACAGGAAGGAGGGATGAATAACCCGGAAGAATGGAAAAGAGTAAGGAGTTGAGGTGGATGAAACTCCAAACCACCCGCGCATCTGATAAGGCTGCACACACTGAGGTGAAAGTAAAAGAGAAGGTTAGCAGGGAAATGTCAATAAGTGCCCAGAGAGAAGAGAGACTCAAGGAAGGAGAGAACGTAAGTGAGACATGTGAAAAAAAAAAAAAAAAAAAAAAAAAAACAGGAAGAAGAAAGACTGAATCCATCAAAGAAAGATCACATAATCAAAATATGAGAGGCGGCGGTAAACAAAGAAAACAAAATGAATGAATTATCAATGGGGGAAAAAAACACACAAACACTTGAATAGGCGATCTTTGACATGACCCAAAGCTGCTGTGAAAGAGAGAAGTTCACAATCATTGGTAAAGACCAAAAAGATTTACACCCACCACGTAGCCTCCTGACTAAAATGAGTTGTTGTTTCTCCGTATTGACATATTGAGCGCTTATGACAAATGAAGTGTGGGGGACCTCAGGTAGCTCTGTGTGGAACTATTGATTTTCACTGTCCACACTAGGCTCTTGATTGATAGGGCAGTGCAGGAATCATTAGATGCAATCTCAAACAGCTTCTCAACACACACACACAGATATGTAGAGATAGATTCAGGTGGGGGGGATGGGTTGCAATGCAAAAGGATGCATATTTGGGGACATTACTTACATGAATGAATATTATACACTCAGTTACGTTAACAGATGTTAAGAAATGTGACAAATAAGAATCAGACCAAACAGTGTAGTTTTGATTTAATCAAAAAAATTAGATTAAATCCAGCTTGACCCTTGTGCCTCGCTGCCCTAAGATCAGTATTTATAGAGGTGGTGTGAACCCAGGGCCAGGCTGGAAGACTTACTTTACAGATCTCATCGTAAAATGATCAGCTTGAAAGCGTAAGAAACCTGGCAACGGGGAGACTTGACTACCTTCAGGATCGTGTTGCTGGTCGGAATGGTTCTACAGTGCGTAAGGATGGACATGGTGTTCCCCCAAAAGATGCAAGGCCTAGGACAGTCTCAGATCTGAAGGGTAAAGGACAACGCCTTTACTGCATTTTGATACTTTTCATAGACTGACCTGATAATTTACAAGAGGTGTAATGTAAGATATACTGGGTTTGAGGCTATAATTTGGTTTAAAAAAAAAATCTAACTAGCAAACAAATACAAGGATGTGAGGAAAACATTTAATTAGTTTTTTTTTTATCCAAATAATTTAAATGTCAAAACAAAAGTTTGATTTAGAGAAGGCTATTTCCCTGAGCAGAATAACATTGACAAAGTCTGTGTTTTAATCTCTTTGGCCTTAAAGTAAAGTTCATATCTGCATAATATAATTTTCTAAAAGTAGCACTATCATCTTCCTTTTGTTTAAAGTCTCTTAGTTGGTTCGGGAGGCAAAAGCTAACAACTTATTTGAAATAGACTTCCTGTGTCTGAAGTCACGGTGGTTTATTTGAAGGCTATTGTGGCATAAATAACTATAAGCAAATAATTTTGAACAGTTTATTTTTGCTGATTTGTACAAGTGTTGTCGGGAAATTCTTACACATCTTGTTCTCGGTATCTGTTTTACACATGAGATTTTGGAAGTCTGTGATTTTGGCACGCTGCTGAATTAAAAACAACCAGATGGTTCATTGAGATTCTGGACACAACAGTTGTCTTCGCATTGCTTTTATTTTGGACAGCTGAAGAAAATATCTTAATTTACTTCTTTTCTGTCCATGTTGAAGCAATAAAAATGTTCTCTTAAAATATCTTGGTGCGTAATATATACTACTTCTAACACGTCCCAGTGAGTGACATCTGTGACACACCTACTATTAAAGAGGGATCTTTTTATGATATTTCTTAATTTAGGTCAGTATTTCCAATTGCCTAAAATGTGTGTTATATTTAGATATTTTTATATTTGCTTGAGTTTGACTTTTTACTTCTCATTGACATAAAAAGTATTCTCACCAGCCCCAGTGCTATTTTTCACCCAGTTTTGTTACAGTTCATATAATTTTTATTACATGGTTTCTATAGCTACAATAAAGATTACTGATTGATTATTGATATTGATTGGTATGCCATTTGTTGTGAACAGGCTATATATGCATAAAAAAAATTCAGCCCCACTGAATTTACAAAAAATATCACTCATAATTAAGCTTGATTTCTTTGTTGCATTGATTTTTTTTTTTGTTTGTTTGTTTCTTTTTATTGTTATGGAAGTTTTTTTTTGTTTTTTTTTAGTTCAAATTTCAAATACATTGCTCTTTGGTACAATGGAGGATTCAATATGCATGATACAGTCAATATTTGCTAACTAGTCTTGCGTAGCACAGCTTCTGAACATGTGGAAAAGAAAAAGTGAAAATAAAAGAATATAGTGGGACATAACAAGGATGTATTTTTTAGAATTTCTGAAGATTGTTTTGTTTTTCTCTCTTAGCTAACACCCACACACTGCTTCTCCTTATGAACTTACAGATATGGATTATATCACAAAAAGAGAGAAGGGCAAGTTGTCATATGACTCTTTTCCTCGAACAAACAAACCTGCTTGAATATTTGCAATTCGAGGGGGCTGTTTTGACCTATGACCTGGAAAATATTCATTTTGAAAGAGGATATTTTTTTCTTTTTTCTTTTCAAAAATTTTACCCCTCCAAACCCACTTTTAAAAAATGTTTTAGTGATGAAGATGATGCATGGAGGGAATTAATGGAATTAGAGGAAAGTGTTGAAAAGCAAGTAAAGTTGGAATGTTTACATTGAGAATTACGATGAGATCTCTGACTCCCATCAAGGAGCCCATGCCTCTCCTGCACCGGGAGTCTTCTGAATGTGTCATTGTGAGTGGATGTACACACACACCCTGGCACACACACACGCCATCACACACTCACACCAGATGTCCATTCGGCCTTCTTCTCTAATTTCATGCAATTTTGCAGTTTCTGAACATCTTTGTTTTTTGTTTGTTTTGTTTTTTTATCCTTGGGATAGCAGTCACCAGCTGTGGGACTTCTCAATATAAACTTTCCCGTATCATTTCCATTTTTTTAATCTATATTCCAACACCTTTTGCTTTACAATAATTGGAAGTCTGTCTGATTTGATGTGCATTCCTCTGGCATATTCTGAAATCTGATATTTTCACTCACTGCTACAGACAGCATCACTGTATATATACAGCTCATATATATATGAGCTCATATATATATATATGAGCTGTATGTTCATCCAGTTCTGCTGTGAGGTCTTCATTTGCTGACAGGTCCTCTCATCATTCAGATCTTCACAAATTAAACCTCACTCTGCTGTGGGGGCTATAGAGTGTGCATTTTTGAAGGCCTCAGTGAATTTCACATGGATTGTCTTTCCAAAAGTTTTGACCTGAGCGGCAAAAGTAAAATCCGAGTTCACGGGCAGGCAGACATCAGATTGTATTAGATCTGACAGACTAAGACTTTGTCACCTTGTGCTGATATCATGACATGAAGTCTGCAGACAAGGCTGACTACGGGTTTCATTTCTGCGTTTGATCAGTGCGAGAGTTTAAATGTTAACAACTCACTCCTGAGGCTAAACGATCTCATTCTCCTGCAGCGATCTGACGCACACATGCTTGTGCAGAACACCCGCACCCGAGGTCGCAATCCAAGTTCTGTGAGTTGTTGGCCTTTCTCCCGAATGAAGCATTCCACGGATCAGCAAGCCCATCAGCCTGCCCTCTCCTCTTTGCTCAAATCTCAGCAATTATATTTGACATGTAACATCGATAATCTCATTTATTTTCCTGGCCCTCACACCCTCTACTCCCTTTATTTCTCTCACCTAACATACACCCCCACCCCCCACCCCCAAATGCACACACGCACACGCTTGCACAGGAGGTTGTGCTCGATCTCATGCTCTTATCTGTGTCTGCAGGAAAACGCGAGCATTCGATAGAAAATAATTTTTTGCACCATTGATCTCACGCCGTATGTTCCTCGTGGTCCCTACAAAAATTTTTTACTTCTGGTCCATTTATTGTTTGGCGTTGAATTAAATGTAAAGAATTGTCGACGTTATACAAAAGGCATTGGGGAAAAGGTGTGACAATTCCCGCTGAGATGAAATGAATTGTCAGAACTCCCGCACAGGGGTACCAAAAGAAAAGGCCTCTGCACCACCTGGGCAACGTTATGTCATGTATATGTGCAAATCGCATACAGATAGTGTGCACAGCTAAACAAAAAGGAGTCTCACTCAAGGGGAGAAGCCGTGCGGGCTCAGCGGGTGCCACTTTGAGTTCCCTCCGCAACACAGGCACAGATCAATATAGCTAAAGTCACCCACCTCCACATGGCCGGCCTCTGTAATCATTCCTGTGTCGTGTTCTGCTTCGCTCCCTCCAGTCGCCAGGTTGTTGTTTACCCTATTACTGTCCTAATTGCCATGCTTATGGTAACCTTTCTTCAGCTTGCAGCCCTCCACACTAAACTAATGAACATTAGTTCAGAAAAACTAATGCCAGGCTCACTTGGTTGGCCTTATATGACTTTATGGACTCTTTACCAAAGCAACAATGCGCACATACATCATTCTTCTTTAAGTAGCTCTCCTTCTTCCTCAGCTAGGTAGCAGTAGCGCTCACTTGCACTGTGTGGCACAGAAGCAGGTTGCAGCTAATGAGTTACCTCAGTGCACTCGCGGCCATGGCTTTTTAATTAGTGTTGTGGTGCTAAGTGTCCTTTATGAACCCATTCAACCCCCGTCCCTTTCTTGTCATCCATCACTCGTGCGCCTTTGTTTGCCTTTCATTTGCATATACGCAGCAACCCCAAATTAGCCAGCGCCTCGTTAATTGCACGTGTGGGGAAGTAAATGGCTGGTGGTGTGGCAGGGTGGAGGTGCAGTCAACATGTTTACCTCCTAAATACCCCCCAGGACCCCTGAGCTCCAGCACATGGGGAGGTCACAGTGAATACACTCTTCAGGTGAAGAGAGAATCAATGAGATGTTTGATGTAATTAGTGCAACCAACAAGCTCAATCCCACGTTGGAGGAGACAATAACAGTCCATTAAATACTCTTTACAGAATACCCCCAAACTTATGAATGTAAAGTCTTAAATGCAACCTAAACAAGTACGAACCGTTTGAGTAGGGGAAATAATTATTGTTGCAGAAACCCAAAGCGTGTCTTCTTTCTTAAATTATGTGCTATTGACTTTGCAAAGTCTATCAAATTAAGTTTTCTGCGGTTATATTGATTCCATTTGGCTGATCTGATCAATAATCATCCAATAACAGATGATGATGCCTAAGTGCTGAGAGGTGACCCGCTGGACCCGTCGTCCCCAGTGTTATTGATCACACTCAAATACACACTATACATTTTGCAGCTTCTGTTAAGGCACAGTTTTAATTTCTGTTTATGTCCAAAAGTTGTAAATGTCAAAACTTTTGCTCCTAATTCATGGAAAACCTTCTACTTAACTCGGTAAATGCCTTAATTTTAAGAAAAAGTTTCACATTTCTCTCCTGTCCTAAATCTTTTCCCAACCTAAAGCTGAATGAAAAATAAATGACAAATGGTTCCTGTTATATGCTGATTGCATTTTATAAGTATACCACAAAATTACTTATACTGATGAGTTGTATCATATGTGAAGCTGTGAAGGTGTTTATATGAGTACTCATAAAATGTCTCTTCATACTTCACCACTTCTTTTTAAGAAAACATGTTTACTGAGAAAGATAATTGGTCTAACATCCGACCATCTTCCTCCAGCAGATGGTAAAGTCCAACTGAGCCTTGAACCACAGCGTTATTAATGATGTAAGGTTCATTGAAGTAAGGTGGGTGCAGCATCAAACTGTGGGTACATTTCTTCAATGTGAATAGAGAAGCAAGTCAGTTGATAAGTACAGCTCAGTCCTGGGAGAAATCCTGTTAGTCTTAAAAAGTCTTGAGACTGCAGTGAAGGTTCACTTTTCAGGAGGCTCTAAACCTCCAGGGAGAGCGACAGTGGTATGGTGTGTGTCAAGCAGAGACATAAATCCATTTGAGAATCTGTGGCAAAACATTAAAAAAAATAATTGTTCACAAGTGCTTTACATTCAATCTGGCTTAACTTTTCATATAAGCAGTTTTTGGTCTAGATTTGAAAAGCCGGTCGAGGCGTTCCCCAAAAGTCTTGCAGCTGTGATTTCAGAGAAAGGGAATTATATAAAGTATTGGTTCAGCAAATACACAATACTGTTTCACTAAATAGTTTTTGTGTTTATCACTTAAAATCCCAATAAAATACATGGAAATGTGTGGTTATACTGCCGGAAAGGCTTTAATGAATTGGTAAAACGGAGACAACTACATAAATACATGATTTAAAAGAGGATGCAAGGCGACAGAAAGTTGCCTATACAATGATGAGTTTTGTGCAAACTTATTCCAACACTAACCATTTACAAATGTTCCTACAACAATTTAATAAATGCATCTCATAAATATCTCTTTGCTCCCTGTAATGATTTGTGCTTCATGTTTCGAAAGTTTCTCAGGTTACCTTGTTACCAGCTTGTACTGTTAACATGCCTCGTAAGAAAAAAAAGGAGGGTGATTATTTAACTCTGGAAATATGACAATGTAAGTGTTTAGTCATCCAGCTTTTAAACAAAAATGAGAATAACAGTAATACTGTGCGCTCTTTATTTTTATGTTTGTGTTCCTGTCCTCATGCCTGTGTCCAACTGCCTCGCCGTGTGAGGTATATCGTGTTTGTTCCCATTGCTGATTGGCCAATTATGCCTGATTGTGCTCCTTTAGGGAAGCATTCTCCAAGAGTTGTTAGTGAATAGCCAAATTATGCCTTAGCTTTTAATGTGACCACAGGGAACCCAGGACCAATCCAAAAAAAAAGTTTTTCTTTGCTCTCCGCAGAGCTACGACAAAACTTCTAAAACAACATTACATTACTCTGTTGGTCAAAGGATTGTTTGAAAGTCATTGTTTTGTGCTAGGTTGATGTTATTAGTGACTTAGGCCCCCTTGGGCTGTTTGTGCATTAATGAGAAGTTTTCAGGTGGGATCAGAAGTTGGGTGGCTGCCCCGTTTTTGTCTCCCTTCATGACCCTAACATACCAAACCCAACTCCATGTGCTAAAGGTGACTTTGGCAGCTTGTGATATTTATTGCACCTGTGATGAAAACCCTATTAGGAACATAAATAATTTCTAAAAGTATTCTACTTGTGTGTATAAACAAAAACCTTGACAAACAAAATGACAAAGTCAATCGGATACTAATTGGCATTCATAAAATAAAAAAGGTTAAAAAAAAAAGTAGAAAAAAAACTTAGAAATATTTATTTTCACAAAATTGTTGGCGTTTTCATAAGTGACGTGTTCTATGGAAATAGAACAATGGAAAAAATATATAGTGATTGGTTGGCTATGTTTGGACTTGTCATTAAAGCTCAGTGTTGGCAAACTGCAGCAAAGCAGAGCATCTTTAGGCCATCATTCCCTCCACAATCATTCGTGTTGCGGATGCTTTAATCGGGGCGCAAGTAACTGGGCACTGCATGTTACAGATGCCAGTCAATATGGCCTCAGCGGTGTGCAGAGTGGAGAAAAGGAGATGCTCGAAGCAGTGATGGAGCACCGTGTGGAGTCACCCTCCAGTAATCCTCTGCACCCCTCGCTTTGAGTGGGGATGCGAGCTGGTCATGGTGTGATTGATGACGCCACTAATGGAGCACGTAAACACAGGCCGGCTGGTTATCTCTTATCTGACAGAGAGGGGAAGGCTTGTGTCAACAGCTGCTCCTCCTTACCATTCGTCTTCCTCCGTCACCTCATCTCCTCCTCTGTCTCATTTACGTTGTGCGACACCAAGCCCAGCGTTTAATTATTCTCATCTGTGGTTAATGAG
Source organism: Poeciliopsis retropinna (assembly GCA_010277075.1). NCBI lineage: Eukaryota > Metazoa > Chordata > Actinopteri > Cyprinodontiformes > Poeciliidae > Poeciliopsis > Poeciliopsis retropinna. The sequence continues at coordinate 8,381,572 of VMRM01000009.1, read as the reverse complement.
TCATTCTGGTTTGACAGCTCTATATCTTATTTGAGCAAAATCTTTATGTAGCGTATAAATTGTCATAAACACTAGTAAGTGCTGTTTACAGAGAGCCCATGAGGTCCTTTTGTGGCTCCACATGGGCCTCATTTCATTCACATGCCTTAATCACCTTAATGTGCTTGCTGAGTTGTTACCTTCACCGAAGGAATCCCATATGCATTCATTTCTCCATACATTAAAAGCCAGATTGATAGCCATCAAGCAGGCCTTGGCCACTGACACTCATAACATTCAGTTTAACACAAACCAGATGGATGAGGACCTCTCCAGCGACACACACACTCCTTCCCTATAGGTACCCCAACCATTTACCTCTTTCTCAGGACAGGGGATGAGCTTTCCTAATTAAAAGTTAGATATATAGGCCCCTTGGTGGTAGACGGGGAGTGTTCAAACAGGATCCATTACTGACACATTGGGGACCCAGACAGCCAAAGTAAGGGTGAAGGTTCAACTGATGGGATGTAGGATGGATCCCAGCAGTGACTATCTGTACTGTGTTGTACAGTGCAGATAGTCACAAATTAAGTACAGTACAGATAGTCTGTACAAATTAAGATTACAGAACAGAAAGGGGCACTTATGGTTGTTGTGATGGCTGTAATCATAGTTTGACCAAAACGCGGTAGCTGTGGGTGCTCCGCGCCGGCCGAGAGGTGCGAACTGTGATCTCTATGGCTGCATTGTGTTCACACTTGAACGGGAGCCAAAAAGCCTGTGAAGTATTTGAGCCAAAAGAGGCAGAGAGAAGTGTGGAAATGAAACAATGGTTTACACAACGGTGAAACAGGGCTTTTCCTCTTTTCTTCCCAGCAGGCCTTAAGAGAGAGCTTTACTGGCCCTCGTGTTCTGGCTAATCACAGGCAGTGGTGGAGGAGAAGAAGAGGTGGAGTTCATATGCTCAGAAACACATGCAGCTGATTTAGCCATCATGCTAATATTATACTCGAGAACGGACAACAGACATTTAGGTTTACATCCATTTCAGAATGAGCTGAAGTTCACCATGTATGCAGTTAGTAGCTGGTATTACTAATCAGGGCTGTCCCACACACATCTAAACAAAACAAATAAGAGACAAATAAAAGACAAATAAATAAACAAATAAAAGTTGCTCTTTCAATAAATATTTCTATACTCAATAAATATACATTGCACTTTCTGTAAAATTTGTTAACTGGACGATTGTTGTTAGTACTTTTTTTTTTGTTTTGGTTTTTTGCATTTCAAGGACTGATGAAAAATATTAACACATTTGGCTTCTACAACTTGTCAAAATAAACAGTGTCATTAGTAAATACAAGCCTTCAGTTTGAGTATCTATTTGTACATTTGTTGTTTCCTCACAAAAAAATATTTTTTCTCAAATGTTTCAACTATAAGGGAAAGTCATTTAAATAGTTATGGTTTTTATTTCAAATATTTCCTGTAAACTTCACTGTACAACATACAATTTGTACACAGTTATGTTCAAAAATACTGATATCGTTAACAGTTTTAGATTTAAAATATTTAAATTTAACCAAAACGTTTGTTTAGAATAGTAGATGAACCAGACGTCTCCCAAAAGATGATGGAAAACAATTGTTTAATTGTTCTGTTTTATCTAGATTTTAACAGATCAAATGCCAAAAGTTATTTTTGAACTTTGGGATAAAACATCATGTCAGCTCTCTCTATGACAGCAGAGCAGCTTTTTGTAAGTTTGAACCTGTATTTCGATGATTTATCTTTGGCAATAAACTTCAAGTATTTGATGTTGGAAGTCTTAAGCTTCAGTTCCCCCCGCAGATTCTCCATCAGGAAAACATTAATATCGCCTCCACCTGCAGGAAGCATGTTGATGTAGTGGAAAGCTCACTTAACCGAAAAGGTATTCAGAGTTTGAATAATATACAGGTAGCACCAATTTGGTGCATTTATATTCTTTATGAAGGCACTGTCATTTATTTAGGGGCCTCTGAGATAAGAGGACTGATTAAAATTGCATGTTATATTTTCCAGAACTTTTTGGGGCAGAAGTTTCGCACTGCTTTCTTCCTTTGTTACTTTGCTAGCAACGCTTTTTCTCATCATAAAGTATTGGACTGGGAGCTCGATCTGCTCTGTGGGTTTGTACTGCTTACAAATATTTAGCAAATCGTTCCAACGTGAGATATAAAAAAATCGTATTTTGTTTTCCTTTCACTTTTTCTGACAAAAACAGCTTCTTCCAAATGTTTGCTTTGTTTCTTACAAGGCTTACTGTATTTATTTACCTGAAAAAGAGTAAAGGGGGTGAGTACAGCCTTTCCAAACTTTAGTGTAAAATGTTTTAAAGTGGATAATGTCTCATTCACTTCACAAGTATATAAATTTTTTTGCTGATCTGTCACAAACAATCTCAATAAAATAACATCACAAAATGCAAAAACAATTTTAAGTTATGAACAAATTTTCAAGGCAGTTTTACAATCACAAGTCCCAAGTAAGACAGGCTTTAAAACAAAAATGTTTCTCTTTTTCTGTTGCTATACGTGATATTCTAAAAGTTGCACTGTAATTAAATAACGAGAGATTTGGCTTTTTAAAGTCATTTCATTCGGAGGTAAATCTTTTAATCTCGGGTCATCAGTAAATGCTGGCTATATGCCATGGCTGAGCAAGAAGAGGAGATGGAGAGAAAGAGAGAGAGAGAAAGAGGAAAAAGCAGAGTCTGGTTTTTATAATGAAACCTTCTGCTCAGATGGTTCCAATAAGCCTCCCAGCCTGCAGCCATGCAGGGGCTCTGCCACATGCTGTCCTGCCCAACCACACTACAATCCCTTTTTTTGGCACCAAAATCAACCACTTAGCATTTCTTGTTCATTCTGCGTCTTGAATTTAAGTCTGCTGCAGAAACTTGGGAGGACTACAGGTGATCGGAACCAAGATAAGAGCCAAGAAGACAAGAGGAGGAATGTGTGTAGCTGTCATTTTCTGACCGCCTCGGCTTTGAGTGGCATGTTCTGCACATCGCAGAGTTTATGTGTTTGATCTCATTTCAACAACTTCTTATTACTAAGTATAAAATCTGAGGATGATTGAAGGTTGATGTGACATCTTCTGTTTTATGTCAGTGCACATCTCCGAGATTCAAAATGGATCTTTTTTAATTTATGTTGAGCAGGAAGATTTTGGATCATGAGAAATATGACCTTAAATATATTTACTTCTCCTTCGTTCAGCCATCTTTCATTCTGCCCTAAACATCAAAATGAGGATGTTTTAATTTGCGGGACCCTGTTAAAAGCTCCTGATACACCATTGTTTTTCACATCTCCTCGTTCTGTGGACAGCTTCAGAAACTCTCCTACATTTGAATATTAATAAATAATTGTCAGAGTTGCATTCTTTTGCACTTCTACTTCTCTGTTTGTTTTTGCACAGTTCCAGGAATTGTCCCTCTCTGTGTCTCCCTTTTCATGTCAGTCGAGTAGAGTGGAGGTCAAGTTGTGTTGGCGTTGAATGTGTGCTTCCTCACCTCATTATTATTTGTCATTACTCATGGACTGGATTCGTACAACATGAGTGATTTAGCCGCTTTGCCGGAGCGCAGGAAATGTTGCTTTGTGTTTTCACCGCCGTGTAAGGCCCAGAGAGGAACATTGCGATGAGCGCTGCGTTTCATAGGCTCGACTTTAAAGAAACATGTTGGGCTCTTCCCGTTTTGTGGTTATGGATTAATAGTTTCAAACTATGTGTAAATAAAGCTTCTGAAACCTGTAAAATTCTATTAGCATGCCTGTAGTTTCATTAGACAAGACAACATAAATCTATGTAACGATGCGTTTATTTAGACAAATATAGCATAGTTCGCATCTGTTGACTTCACTGCTAAATGTGTGTTACAGGTCTTGAAATAAATGAATATTTTATTATAGTAAGCAGTTATTTAGCAAGTTTACTGGTGACATTAAATGAAAACACAAATCAAAACAATAATGGTCTCTGGTAGTCAATGGATCTGGTGGCATTATTTCTTCTTTATCAAAGTCTCCATTATAACTATGTACATATCATTTAAGACATCATCTATTGATTTAAATAAACTTCTAGGGAAGCCAATAATGTTGTTCCTTGTAAAAATGTTGGAAACATTGAAACAACTCAAGGAACAGAGTTTATCTTGCCACCACTTAGAGTGATGAGCATGGTAACAATTAAAAAACATTGGTGTATTTGTGGTTTGAAATTTCTCTGTTATAATTGTGATTTTCAGAAAAAGGCCTTTATTCAAGTCAGAATCAGGGCCTTATTTGGGCTTTGAGTGACTCTTTTATTTGTCACACTTATAAATCTGGTTGTTCCACTTCAAAGACTGCAGTTAGAGTGTGTATGTGACCCTGATGTACAGTTCATATTTCCCCATTTACACTGCACCTGTTTCAGTATAATGAGCCAATATATCTGCTCACTAATTGCCCTGAATACATATCATAAAAACCTGCCTGTAAAAGCAAAAGGAATGGTAGAACAGATATAGGCGACGGCGGCATCTATATAAATATATATATATTTTTTTTATTAAAAGTATCACACATAAAAAGCAGAAGGCACATACATACACTTTAAGTATCGTTTGTGTACTTGCAGTCAGAGATTAAAAAGATTTAATCTAAAAAAAAGCATACACACACACACACAGAAACACTCCTGCACACACTTGTCCAGCCTTTTAACAGGAGGCTGTAAATAACACAAAGCCATTTCATTAACGAGGTCCAGCCTAAAAACTCTCCGACTCTCCTCTCTTAAAGCGCACACATTTCCTGTTTTACGTTACCCCAACCTGGCAACTTTGCACATGGTAACCTGCTCATTCAGACAATCTTCAACGGTTGCTGAGGTGGACGTAGAAGCACGGCGCTAAGATTACCTGCAGCGGCTGCAGGTTAGCTTTTATTACATAAAAACATCGCTCTATTTTTTTAAAAGGTGATATTTAATAGTTGGCTAGCATATCAAGCAAAACTTAAAAACTCCTAATGAAACTCTTGCTGACGGTGATGTGGTGTGACCGGCAAGCGTGTTTTCAGCGCACTCACCAGAGATGATAGCTCTGCTACTCTAATTTAATACGAGTTAAAGGAGTTGTGTCATTAGCGAGCGAGGCCACATTCTGACACTCTCGGTTCAGTGTAGACACACATTTGCAAGCACATTCACACTCACGCAATAACCCAGATGGCTTTTACAAGGCCCAAGGCCCTCCCCGGCCCGCCTGCCTGCCCGCCTCCCTGCCTTGGTTTTAATTATGTCGAAGGCTGCCCTGGTCTGATAAAATGGGTCACGTTTAACATGCCTTCACTCACCTTCACCCTCACGCCGCATACCCTTTCAGTCACCCTGCGTGCATCTTCTTTAACTGCATAAAAGTCAAAAAGGAAGACACGGAGCTTTCGTCGCAGTATTTCACAGAGACAAACAGTAATCGGGTTATATATTTAACCTAATCACTGTTACCCCTGTGATGTGTGTGTTTGAGCTGTGCTGGTGTGTGTGCGACTGTGTGTGGATTTACAGCCTGCTTCCTTTTTAGCTGTCATTAGACTGCCAGACATGGCTACACAGGTGTACTGTTACCAGCATTAGTAATAGGCTTCACACACACACTCACACACATGTGCACACGCACACACACCCACACATATTCTGATCCACTTTATTTTTAAAGGTCCAATCGTTCCTCACAGCGTGACTCCTCCTGATGAAACACTTTAACTCAGCTGCTTATTCTCTTTATTTGGACTCAACGTGTTTTCACTGATTTCAGAGTAAGGCGAAGGATCCTGCTAAATAACATTTGAATGTTAAAGTGCGTACATAAACATGTATGAAAGATGAAACCCGGTACAGGTATGAAGGCAGTAGAGGTGTGCCTGTCGGTTTTGAGGCCAATTTCCGATCTGCAATTTTTGTAGAGCTTTGACCATCCTCTTGTTGCTTCCAGTTTCTCTTTTAGCAACTGCAACAAAACAAGATAGAGCACCTTTCAAAATTTCTGTCTGTCCTTCCTGCCATGATCTGTGAATGTTTTTTCTACTTCGACAGCAATTTTCTCTGTGAGAGATAAGATGAAATTGTTTTGTTTTTTTTACTACTTTAAAACAAACATGATAGACTTTACATTTGAAATCCTGGATGAGCAATTTGTTCTCCTGATGCTACAAAAACAGCAGTTTCTGTGTGTATTCTATCGAAAATATGGTTCCATACTAAAACTCAGAAATTTCAACATGTTAAATGTTGTTTTACAAAATTACATCAGGATGAATTCACAAAAGTACTTATTTAAATAAGTTTGTGTGAAAAAAACTGGATCATCTTTTCTAAATGAAAAGAAAAGAAAAACACATCAAGCGATGTCGTTGAAGGTCAAGTTCACCATCTTCCTCTAATGGAAACATAAAATATTTTAAAGGGAAATTAACAGTATGTAATTGTACACCTTTCCACATGACAATTTCTTCGTACAAGTCTGGAAATTTTATGCATTTTTTTATTTCAATATATCTTTTTTTTATCTTGGAATTATTAAAGGTATACATCATTTCATTGTGTTTTTACAAATTGAAATGCTTCTTATTTATTTATAAACGCTATTTAGAGACAGTTCTTGCTGTTTTTTTCTAAAGTTTTGAGGAATGCCCCATCAGGTCAGAATTTCAGCTTCTCCAGACTGCAACCTGATGAGTGTGCTTGTTGTATCTCCCAACCCCAGCAGGGACAAGGGTGTAAAAATGGATGGATGGAAAACATTTAACCATTTTCTTCAGGTATTCTCCCCTTAGCACACATTTTTCCCCGTCAGTCTCTTTTAAATCATTAAGTCATAATTTACATCCTTTCCATGTCACCTTTAATCAGAGTTACAGTCCACTAAAGTTATTAAAATAAGAATAATCTCCTTTAAGCCGCCTTCCCCTCCAGTTTCTGTGGGACAAACTTTAATGGCAGTACCCCTTCTGAGCCCGTACACACACACACACGCACGCACACACACACACCGAAATGAGTGCAGAGACACACTCATTTAAACTGCTGAGTGATATGGTGGGACTAGGGTCTTCTCTGCAGGACCCCATCCATCACACACACATACGCGCACTCATCCGAATGAGGACTTACAAACACACTGGAGCGTTTTCATGATCTGCACTCTATCAGTCTCTTTATTAGTCTGCCTGTGGGTGTGTGTGCGTGTGCGTGCGCGTGAGCATGTTAAAGGGGCCTCCCAACTGGAAACAGACCCATTCCCAGAAAGGATACAAACTCCAACACACACCTCTTTATTTCCTTTCAGTCGCGCTGCACCTTAATTTGCAACACTTCTAACAACCAACTCTGCAGCCCGCTTCACAGCCACTCAATCTGTCACTGTCACTGCTGCGTTTCCATGTCTGTCTTTTTCGGCCGAGTTAGAACACAGGGTACACGCGTGTGTATGCGTGTGAGTGCATGCAATTCTCCAACAGCCATTCTTATATAGTCTCTACACAGCCACGCCAGCCTTGTGTTTATGTATATTTACAGTATAAGTCTGCAGCTGCAGAGAGCAAGGGAAGTTTCATTTCCCACCTCTGAGGGGTTCTCATGCCAGGCTGCCCCCTGGCTCCCTTAAAAGGAAATGCATCCCGTCCTGTAGCCCCCAGTTTTATTGGGTTTCTCTCTCTCTCTTTCTTTTTTATGCATTTATTATTATTATCAATTTATTATTATTTTTTGATTTGCTTTGCAATTGTGCTGAAGCTAGAATTAAAGAAAAAGAAAAAGTCTTGGAATAAAAAAAAACATTTCTCCATTACTCTCTTCCACATCCAAGCAACATATTTTATTAGTCTGCAGAATACGTTCAGGTAAACCAGGGTAGAATAAGCTTTCCCTCTGCATGTTTTCCGAGCTCTATTTCCTGTTTTTCCACTAGAAGAAAATGCTTCTTTTTTTTTCAAATTCTCCATGATATTTTCTGTTAAAAAGCGTATTTTCCCTTCGTTTCACTCTACAAAACACAAAGCAGTCCCTTCTTAAAATGACAAAACCTGCTTTGCTCTCTATCCCACATGTATACAAATGAATGCAAACTAGGGTGTGTTCGCACATTGAAAAACTGAGGCTTGTACAACAAAAGCGCCACGATCACACCTTATAAAAATATTCCCTCAGACACACAATAACATGGCAGTTACGTCTCAGATGCTATAAGTCTGCTCCTATCTTCATCTCCCATCAAAATCACAATCACCACAACGCTCCGAGCAGCCATTTCCATTTTCTGCCCTCCGTCAAAGGGAAAATAATATGTACCTTGTCACCAATGTCTACCCATACAGGCAACTTCGCTCTACTAATTCAGCCCAGTGCTCCACAGACATCCGTCAGATGTAACTGGCGGAGGAGAGGGCATGCCGAGACAGCCATTAAAGGTTCCTAGCTGTCAAAGGTTCCCCTTTGTGTTGTGAGGGGCGATATAAGTGTCGTGCTCTTATCAGGGCTTCCTGTGGAGTTTGCTCTGCATCCTGTCCACTTAGAGCCGCTCCTCTTTCAGAGCAATCTTATTGTGTCTTTGTGCGAGTGTATGTGTGCGCACGCAATGGTAACTGTCTGAGGGTGTGCGTGTGTGTAATATCAAGTGAGTCATTTTTTTTTTTGATTGTGTTTAATCAAGGCAAACTACAGATCAAGTTTTAAAATAGGAAAGGAGGATGGTAAATAAACTTAGAATTCTTCATTTTATTGACTTTCATCCATTATTCTTGTCTTTTGTTTTCCATTTTGAGACACTATGACAATGCCTGCGAGTCTGTTAGGTGAAAATTGTGAAGACGAGCTCATTTCAAAAGAGAAAATATAATTTGAAATATGCAACTTCTGTTTACCTTCCTGTTCCACAGTGTGTCTGAATAAAAAAACCATAATCGCTTGAGCACTGCTGTGCCTTGACCTTTCAAAGTTGTTTGTGGGTTTAGATCTAAGTAATTAACTTTGACTGATGTGAGCTGTTGATCCCAGTGATTGTCACGTTGATTATGTTTTAAATTTAGTGGGAAGGCAAGAATGACAGAGCTCAGCAAACTGATGCTTAAAAATAAGATCTAAATGAATGTTTAACCTCAGTGTGCATGACAAGAATGAGAAAATTGACTGCTTTGGGGATAAAAAAAAGGAAAAAGAAGAGAATTTTAGCAAGCTGAAAACAAAAATGATTTTAATATTACAGTCTGCTCCAGAGGTATTCGTACTGTTTCTACTTTCTGTTGAATTTGGTCATGTAACAACAAGAACATTTGGCAAATGAAAGGATAATGAACAACAAGGATCCAAAAAAAGTGTCCAGTTAATGTGTCTCTTTGCTTGCAGGGTCACAGGGGAGCTGGTGACCATCTCCACTGGTTATTGAAGTATGATACAATGCGACATGCATCAACCTTTGTATCAAGCTGTCTTTACTTTAACATCCCTTAAAAAACTTAGGCTTCACCTGAGGCAGTGTTAGTATCAATGCTACCTATTTGTGGAGGCCGAGAGGTTTGTTAGAGGACATCAGTGAACACACAGCATAACAAAGAGTGAGGAACACTTGACAGGTCAGGGATAAAGTTGTGGAGAGTTTTAGAGCAGGATTAGATCATCTGTCTGTTTTGGAAAGAACTGTTGAATTTGTCATCTGAAAATTAAGAGAGAATAGCATTCTTCCAGTCATACAAAGGCAAGTGGGATAAGACAACACTGGTGAGACAAAGAAAATTGCGTAGAAAAAAAAAAAAAAAAGAAGTCCTGTTTAAAGTCAGTCAAAGTTCACACCAACACCCAAATAGGAATATGTGGAAAGATGCACATCAGATTTGGATGGATCAGCCAGATCCATCCAAATCTGACTGAGCTGCAGCTATTTGCAAAGAGGTATTGGCAATATTTAATCTGGTTAAGCAAAGTTGATACAGACATTCCTCAAAGACTTGTTACCACAATTGCAGCAAAAGATGGATCTAAAAAAATTGACTCAGGAAGGCTGAGTATAAATGCAACCCACGCGTCACGTCTGGTGTTGCTCTATGGCATAAAATCCTCCCAAAATATATCCAGGCTTGAAGTTGCAACTGGACAAAATATGAATTTGACAGTGAGTTCTTTTGCAAACAGCATATTTCAGTTTCAGGTTTTATTTCCAGTCTGTAAAGTTTGGGTAGATGGGGGGTAAAATTCAGGTTAGCTAAGTTTACTTTTGTTAAAAACCCTTTAACACATGGAGCTGATGATTTCCAGCCGGGATCTCCTCCTTCTCCTGCTCCGTGTGACATGTGTAGATGGAGGGAGGTGGAGTGAATGAAAAAGAAAGGTTAAGGTAAATAAACAAACAATCAGCCACAAGCTTGTTCTAGCTCTCCTTCTCTGTTGCCCCTCATTTAAGGCCTTATAAATCAGGCTTCCACCCAGAGACAGGGTGTTAGCACACCTCTGAGACAACACACACATGCAGAGTAAGACACACATGTGCCAACCAAGATACAAAAAAAATATATTTAAATTAAAAAAAGGAAAGCACACAACCCAACACCAGCCTGGTGCTCATTAAGTACATGTTAAGAATTATCGGATGGGTGTACAAGAGCTACACTGGTAGGAGGAGGTAAAATAAGAGTGTATGGAAAATTCAAGGCTAGTATGTTGGATTAACTACGTAAAAGTGTGTGCACCCAGTCTCCATCTGGTGCTTAGCTTCATTTTTAACATATGTTAATAAAATATCTATAATACCTGTTGTAGCTCCCCAGTAACGATATGACAAGTGCACTCTGACTCCACCAGCTGCAGAGAGGATATTAGGCTAAGGAGTAGGTGAGCATGTGTGTGTTGAGAGGGTCTGCCTGGTTAGTTTTCAGAGTCTGTTTTAGCACATAAAAAAAGGTCTGGACTTTATCAAGCTGGGTTGTAAATTGGGAGCAGAATGGACAGTGGGTAGACGTGTGAGGGATGTGGGACTACACCCCATTATAAGCCTTTAAACATATCTAAATGGATTCAAGGAAAAAACAAAGGAAGGAGCCAATTTGCATACAGATTTGGTTTGATGATCGGTAAATGATTGTACACAAGCAAAATCTGACCTTTTTTTTTCACTTTGGTAGGGGTTTTTCATCACTTGTTGAAGGGTTGAGCTATTATTTCTACCCAAGGTTCCAAGAGGCATTGTTATTCTAAAAAAAGACCCCACTAACAAGTCGGGTAAGCTCACACCTCAGGTCAAAAGAGGCACAGCGCTGTTATTACCTCAACCATGTGTGCCTGCCTTCGCCCCAAACCGTTGCCACGCTTATGCAAGCCACGCTTCCACGCCTTAATCCAGACCCAGAACATATTTACTCACTAGACTTGGCACCTGTAGCCACCCACAAAAAAAAAAGCACCTTCCGCACATGCTAACTCAAAAAGCAAGAACGTGGTCATTTACACTTTACGAGCAGTTGAACATAAACAAAACGTGACCGTGCCTTCGTGAAGCTGGAGAAGTTCACAAACTTTGCACGTCTAGAAATGTCAGATGGCTCATTGGTTCTTCTCCATCGCACCTCGACTTCCTTACGCAGACATTTGACTGTGATTAGGAGTGCAGAGAGTCAAGCCAAAGGTCAGCGCTGCATTCAGACGAGGTTGATTGGTTGTTGTAATTAGAGGAGTTTTGCTCTGTCTCAGGCCAGTTCTCCCCCAGAGGATTCACGCTGGCTCCCAGTATCAGTATCAGCAGCAGTAGCGGAGCGAAATCAGAGCCCAACTTGCTGAAGACTCAGATCCTGAGGTGGTTTAGCTGTTTCCAAACTTGCCGCTATCTCCCTCTGATAAATATGCTTTACCTTAGCCATTCTGTGTTGTCAAGTTGCAAAAAGTTCCAAATTACTCTTTTGTAAATTTATCACTCAGAATATTAGTCAGAAATGTTGCAGGTTGAGAACAAAGTTGTACTTATCTGTATGCTTCTCAGCTAACAATAAGGCCTTCTTCTATTCTTCTGCTCTTCCTCCTTCGCCGCAACCTTTCGTCCGCCTCCATTCTCTGTGAAAGCGGGTAACTTGAAACCCGTTCTCTGAGTCTCTGGGGGCTATAGGGGTTACAAAGGGTGATCAATACATGCCAGAGAAAGTCATTAGACAAGTGAAAGAAGCCCTAGTTTGTATACTCCGTCCTCCTTATCCTCTTTCCTTCCCTTGTTAGGACCAGCATCGTTAGCTGGCCTTAACACCCATTGACATGTTGGCTCTCTGCAACTTAGATAGTCATATTCTTCACATTGTGGTTTTGGAAGGATTTTTCTTTTTGCTCAAAACGAAATGAAGTTTTCATTGCACTATCTGCCTCCCCCCCCAATGCCAAAAGAACAAACAATGCGATATGATAATAATGCCTAGCTATGCATTTGCCATGCAGTTCGATCCCCAGATAAGGCAGGCTGCTTGGATTTTTTTTTTTTTTTTTTAATATCTTCAAAAATTCTACCACTTGAGCACAACAGCTGTCACACATCATATGTAGCACAGATGTGTGCCACTGCTATACAGAATCACAAGAATCTACTAGAATCAGCACATTTTTTACTGCAATATTGCACAACTTACAACTTAATATCATAATTTGATCTCATGCTACACTATGCTGCGTGCACATATAAGGATTCACTCATCTCAGCGTGTTTGATGCCTAAGACTGAAAGTGAAAGTGACTGCTTGACCAACTTTCTGAATAATTTGACACATAATGACTGTTTGGGGACACACAAAGCACATTATAATTTAATTCCTAGATAGGGTGCTGATCTCATGTTATATATATATATATATATAATATATATATATATCATATATATATATATATATATATATATATATATATACAAGATAGTCACATCACAGCAAAGTAATGCATCCCATTCTGGTAGTTCACTGTCAGTTTCTCACTCTTGATCCCAATAGACATGAGCTCTTCAGAACGGAGGTGAAGCAGAAAATCTCATAAATCAAGGAATAAAAACTCCTCTTATTTCTGTTTAAACCTGTGTAGTAGAATTAGCTTTTAAATGTGTCAGACTGATACATGACTTTCTTTCAGGATAATCCTTGTTGTATTGTTGCAATTATTTTATCAATGTTTTACCAATTTTGTGTTTCTATATACTGGCTTATCAGTTTTAGTCCATTTCGCACTAATCTGTTGAATGATCCGAGACGAAAAAAAAAAAAAAAGCTAAACAAATATCTTGTTCTCATGTAAAATCTGGTTTCAATTAAAATCGCCAGGTAAATTCTTAGCACTTTCTGTATTGTGTTTTTGAACTTGTGCTCTCTAACAGGTGGTGGACGACATGGGCAATGTTAAGTTTGCATTGGACACTGGCCCAGACGCAACCAACAACAGCTGGCTCAAGTACGTCCGCTCAGCGCCGTCGTTTGAGGAGCAGAACCTCACTGCCTGTCACCTCACGGGAGACCAGGTAAGTTGCATTCCAAAGTTGTTCTGCTTGAATCTCTGTTCCTCTTTATGTAAAAAAAAAACAAAAAAACCAAACATTTCACTGGAAAGCAGCGAATAGGGGGGAGAAGCAGTTAAAGCTTTCAGTCCATTAATTGTGGGGTTGATGTGTGTGAGTGAGCACACTCGTGTGTGTGTGCTGTAATGACCACGGATTGCTTTGTTAGTCTAAAGCTGGGCCAGTTGCCAAAGCTGTGAAGAAATTACCCGACTGAAGAGGCTAAGGAATATTAAGACACTCCTGATTTCCATGATAACCATTATTCAAGGCGTGCTCTTTTTATGAGGAGTTTCTGTTTAAAGAAACTTGGCCAAGGCACAGTGGATGTTTTTGGAAAGATGCCCAGCCATTGCCCATAAAACTCCAACTGCTTAACTAGGCACTAACAATAACCCCATGCAATGTGTGGATCGCAACTTACTGCTGCAATGGATTAGCATATCTGTGCTGACACACTGACGGTATTACTCTGCTTTCCTCCCTTTCGGGTCAATTTCCACTTTCACTTGAACACACCGTTAGTGGCATATGTTAAATGGGATTGAGAAATCTTACTTTGAAGTATGTGTGAATAAGGTAATATATATATATATATATATATATATATATATATATATATAGAGAGAGAGAGAGAGAAATATAAAAACAGATCGGAAAATAATAAGTGACAACCGGATGACAGTAGCCAAATGAATCCATATGGCTTTGTGTTCCTTCATTCCTGTCACTCCACTCTTATTTGTTTTCTAATCCCTGCCTACATGGCTCACTCCCCTTCCTGTTGCAGCCTCTCGCCGCCTGCTACTTTTTGACTTCCCCCCGTCTTGTCACTGTGACACATCGGGGGGACAGGCCAGAGCTTCCACTAAGGCCTTAGACGTTAAAGTCTGACCAGTGAAGAATAGAGACATAGAGACCACGCAAAGGAGAGCAGGGGGAGGGGGAGCACAATATTGGGGCCTCCCAAGATTGACAATCACCAATTGGCTGGCAACACCAACCTGCCTAATCCTTTTAAGATTTTCACATCGGTGCCCCCTGTTACTGCCACATAATGTCAAAGAAAGAATCAGGGCACCGGAGAAAATTGTGGAGAATTATTGGCAAAATAAAGGGCCCCACGTGCTCCATTACTTTTTGATGTGTTTTGCACTTGTTTGTTCTTATCGAAAAGGCTTTGCTTTTGTTTCCCTGACCAGTTGCTTGGGGTAGTGGCTTGCTGGTATGACCCTATAATTTATTTACAAACATAGCCCAACCACACATGCACACACTCACGTACATGCAGCCTCTTAGTGGTAAAATATATAATTTAAGAGGCCATTCTGCGATTTTTATTTTCCTTTTTTTTTTCTTTTTTTCCTGTATCAACATACACAATACATGAGGATTTATGGAAATATGTGCACACGAAGCAAATTCAAATGCAGCCAGTGGCCTTTTAAGAGGGAAGCTGAAAATTTATTTGTCATTAATGATGTAAGATAAGAACACACGTGTGCACAATCATGCATCATTTAGATATTTATCAGCTGGTGATTTGGCATTGTTTTAGCAAGAAACAATGTGGGCTTTGTGAATTTTTTTCCAGTAAAGTTAGTGCGTGTGTGTGTGTGTTTCTGTGGATGTGGTGGGAGAGAATTTGCTCAATTTTCCACACACTTATGTTAAGCAACTTTTCTCACTTAAGTCAGCTTGCAATTGTTTTCTCATGCAATATTCTCATATTTTTAAATTATGACAAAACAAACAAAAAAAAAATTAACAGTTCCCTACGATTGCGTAGGTGATTGTGTGTGTTTTGCTCCAAATTAATGAGTTAAGATCTACTCAGAATGCCAAATAGTCGCACAAAACATGGTGCGCAAGTAGCCCATTCAGGGGCTGCATAAGGCCCAGTTGCATCTAGTGATTTATACGCCTGAGAGAGTGCAATGAGTGCTACTTGCGTGCGTGCGTGCGTGCGTGTGTGTGTGTTGGGTTAAGAGTTGATGGGGCTTTAAAGAGAAGATGAACCTTGTCCACCTTCTTGTCAACCCTTCATCTTTTGTGTTTCGAAGTGGAGGCCCTTTCTGGCGCTGTTTGATCTGCCCTTCTACCCTCGGATGGATCCATCAATTCGTACAGACTGTTGCGACGGTGTGTGTGCGTATGTATGTGTGTGTGAGGCCACAGTAGGAGATTATTGCAGGCCCCACAGGCTGGCATTGATCGATGAGGCATCTGTCTCCTAAACACTAGACAGTGAGGGGAAGAAGTCAAGAGAGGGTTGAGGTCTTAATGTAGAATCCAAACATGCTTGAGTCCTTTATCATTGACTCAAATATGTTTTATTGCAGTAAAAATTAAGCATGTATAATGGAGACCCTTTGATTAGCAGCTGGCTGTGTTTATTAAAAAGAAAATCTAGCCTGAAATTGTAATTTATTTTTGATTTTTAATCTTCACTTTTAAAGTTTTTTTTTTTTTTTAAAGTAAATTTGCTTGATGGAACTCATAAAATGTTACGTTTTATCAGTTGTTTTTTTTAAAGAGTCACTTTGCTTGATTTTGTAAAAAAAAAAAAAAAAAAAGAAAGAAAGAAAGAAAAAAAATGTGGCCAGAGATATATTATAGAATACTTACAAATAATAATATTTTAAAAATATCTATGTCATCACAATATTTGAGCAATGACAAGTATTTTTGTTTGATTTGGAGAAAAATGAAATATTTTCAAATGATTATATTTTGTTTCAAGGAGACAAATGCTTTTTTATTTTTTATTTTTTGGGGGGGGTAAGGGCAGGGGAATAATGTTAATAATTGTATATCTATAATGCCAAATAATTTTGAACGAGTTTCAAGATAATGCCTCTGAACAGCTGATCCGAAAGCGAGTGAAATAATATCGCCTCCTGGGAAAGAAAGTTCGAATAGCAAAAGAGGCCTTTTTCATTGACTGGCCTACATAACGCGTGTTCGTGCGTGGGTTATTGGTGTGAATGCCTGATAGAGTGAGTTCAAGTCTGGCCTAGCTTCTTTATCCATTATTTACATCAATAACAGATTTATCAGGTGGCCGAAGCGGCCACTGAGTTGGGAGATGCGGGGAGGGGTCTGCGCCGCAGATCCCTCAATCCTTTTGGCTGGAGATAAGACGAGGAGGAGTGGCCGACGGGTAACCGAGAGAGCACCAAGGGGCAATGGGGAATCACTAATGAGAGAGAGAGGAGGGAGTCTGAAACAGAGAGAGTAAAAGAGAGAGAGAGAGACTCATCATCATCATCATCAAAGACGCGTCTCGGTGACTAGATTAGAGAGTAAACCCGGCAGAGGAGCGTCGAGGCTTCACCCACCCAGCCGCAGGGAATCCACACGGAGCGAACTCAGCGCCGCCCGCCGACCCGCGACCTGCTGTTCCCGGCCCGAGCCGCAGCGGCGTCCCGTTCTGTCTCCCCTGTCCCTCTCTCGCTCTCTCGCTCTTCCCTTTCTGCGGTGAACTTACTATGGGTTGCGTCGCCAATTCCTCCGGGACTGAAGTGCTACTGCAGCTGGAGGCTCTCCGCAGCGCCGCGCAACTTTCTCAACTCTTTCGTCTCACGGAGAAAAGAAAGGTCAGGCCGAAACCCGCGTCGCGAGGCTCCCGCAGAGATTATGTGCGCGTGTGTGTGTGTTATCTAAATGTTTAAAAAAAAAAAAAGAAGAAGAAAAAAATATAATAATAATAATAATAATAATAATTTATCGTCTCCTTGTCTGTTTTCTATGTTAAACGAACTAAAACTTGAGAGTTGAGTTATCCAGCCTCTGTTACCTATAAAAGCTTTGTACTGTGTGTGTGTGTGTTGTGTGTGTATGAAGGGGAGTTTTCGGCTTCCTTGTTGCGCTGCAGTTTCACTTGGTGCAGAGCGCCCCCATGTGGTCAGAATCATTGTAATCAGCATGTGTGATTGGATACGGTGTTGTTTAAACGCAATCTACTTGTTTTACTTTTTTGTATAATATCACATGAATGACTTGATAGTTTTTCGTTATTTTTGTGATTTTTATTAAATTGTCAATTAGTCGGTGAGACTATTTCATCTGGCAGATCTAAGAAATAAGGCCTCGGATCAGAACGGCCTTTGTCTGTGACGTTCTTCATCTTTTTTATGCTTTAGTGTAATAACTATGAGTATGTCGAAAACAAATTCGATCAATTAATTTAATTAGCATTTAATATGTTGATATTAACGTAACCTCCTCTCACTCTTCTCTCAGCTTGACATCTGTGGCTCATATGTTAGTTTTTTTTTTCACTTGTTATCTATGAAAGCGTAAATGAGTGCCGACTCTTTTTTACATTTTATTTGTTTTCAAGCGGTAAAATTACATTTGATCATCTGTAAATTTTTTCATAAAATCTAGTTGTTTTTTTTTTTCAGAAGTGAAACATGCGAATGTAAAACAGCTTAGTCTATTTATTCCATTTTGTCATTTTAACGAGTGAGATTAAAATTAAACAATTGGGATGTCTAACCTTGCTGATATGCAAATTGGAACAGGTAAAGAAAAAGGAAAAAAAAATCTATTTTCAGAAATTTATTTTTCATTTATTTCATCTTGACCTGAACTTAAAGTCTCCCTCCTTTTTTTCCTCTCCTCTCCTTAGATTTATTATAAAGCTGTTCGGGATATTGAAGCAGGGGAGGAGCTCCTGGTGTATATGAAGGACGGGATTTTCCCCGAGGGATCCATGGCACCCAACCTACAAGGTAAGATTAATGCGCGTCATTAGAGCACACTTTAAACAAACTCCAACTCGCATCCTGTGCTGCTTTCACGGACAAAAATAAAATAAAATAAAAAAAACACACACACATTGTCTCCTTCCAAAATATTCTTCCTCCTCAAGCATAGTGATTTTCTGAAAAATAATTAATGTCAATGATGGATAAAAACTAATGAATCATTTATGCTTAAAGGCCCTTTAATTAAAAATAGCAACATGCAGAACATGGAGAGAGCTGGTCTGATCTTTTATTGTAGTGCACTTAAAAAAAAAAAAAAAACTTCAGCTCTCTGCCGGAACACTGAGGCGTCAATTGGCCCATTTTTTTTTTCTTTTTCTTTTTGTAAGGAAAGCCTGTGTGAAATTGGAACCTGCCTGTTTGGTAGCGCCGCACATCGAAACCACATTGTGAAACATTTTTTAAACAAAAACAGAGAGGGAGAGAAGTAATAAAAGCATTTATTCAGGACGGCTTCAATTCTGATCCAATCATGTTTCGTAAAAAATATCCATTATTTCTCTATATGTGATACCTGCATCACATAATAATTACAATAAATACAAAATATCTATTATTTTATGTGACACTTTTGTTAAAGATAACGACAATAATATTATTAAAATTAATAATTTTGTTGTACATCTCTCTGAAATCTTAATATCTCAGCTTTTAGTAAAATTAAAGTCAAACTAACTAACATTAAAACATCAGGACTGTACAGCTAACTACGGTACAATAGCATAACAATAAAATTGGCCAACATTAATCTAAAGGCTCAGTACTGAAAAACAGCCTAAACTGCAATAAATGATCACTCTAATGCACGTTTCAGTCTTTTTTATATGTTATCCAGGATACATTGTAAATTTGCTGTATCAAAGTGTAAACTGAATATAAGCTACCGAACTGCTGAGGACGTTGGGTTTTACTGCAAATCTTCTCCATGCTGAGCCCTTCATAGCTTCAAACCAAAGAAGTGCTATAAATTAATTCAGCAATTTTACAATGGAAGCAACAGAGTTATTTCTGTTTTCTATAAGAATTTGTTTTCAGTAAAAGTTTAAACTAAAACACAGTTTTACATTTAAATTGTTTTAAACTTGCAGTTTGTGGCCTCTAATCCCTCAAAAAGATGTCCAATCCACAACAAGTTGAGCCAACCCTTTGCAATAAATTATTTATTTTTTGCTCTTAATGGTGTATTTATGTTCTCTCGTTCTGTTTCTTCTGTGTGCCATGAACACACACTGCATTTGGTTATTGAATCAAGTTTCTAATTGCTTATTTTAAAACATTTTTGTTTTTATTATGATTTCAAAAGTACAATGATCTCTACTTTTTATTTAGACTTCATTTCTGACACAAATTGTAAATTATAAATAAAAAGAAAATCCTGATATTCTCTTATAATTTAGCTTGATGTTCCTTTAGATCTTGCCATTCCTTTGAACTGTGCTGGGCATCAGAGTAAATATGTCCAGTACTTTATCTCATAATCTAATTTAGACCGCTTTGTTTGGCATAGAATTTGGCCTTTTTTCTTCCTCTTTGAGCATCTTGGACTTATTGCAGTGAAGCGTTGTTGTCAGGTAATATTGGTTTCTTGTTTTATTTTTCATTAAAAAAAAAGACTCCTTTTACTTGTCAATGATTTTACATTTGCTGGAGGGAGAACACGATGTTTGTAAGATGTTCTGCAGCCCATTAAGTTTCCGTGTCTGCATGACGTACAGACAGTGCATAGACGCCGTTACCAAACTGAGGGAAATAACGATTGAAACAGTTTGATTGTTGTAAAAAGGGAAACTGGTGTGCTTTAAGTGGAGGTCAAAGATTAAGTGGGCAATGATATTTGTTCTTTTCATCTGTGTCTGTATGTGTGTATGTACAGATATAATACAAGGTATAAGAATGAGGCAAAATATGTGCATAAAAGCTAAAACCTATGGCTTTGTGTATTGGTGTGAGAGAAGGACTAAACTGAAACAATATTTTACAGGTGCATTTTTATTGAAAAATACTTTATTCTGAGCAAAGTACACAGACAATTAGAAGGTAGACACAGACAAAGTCCACCTTAAAAGACCTTTTGTGTTCTGGTCTCCCCTTGTTTGTGTGACTGAGACAGAAAGGCAGTGCCTGGCAGTGCAGGCCTGCTCTCTCCGCCTGGCTTATCGAAGAAGGAATTTGAAGTAAAGGACTTGAGGAGTCCCCCGAGACCTCACCCATGCTCCCAGATTAGCTGCTAAACTGCACATAATTGTGCCTCCCTTCTTCTCCCAGAGAGCTATTAGTCTCCACTTTATAACCTCCACCACCCCAATCCCACCCCAACCCACTCGCACACAGCAGACTAACTGAAAAAACACATGTACACTGATATGCACCGAGCAAACGCCTTTGTTTATGCCTATTCTGACACACAGACCCGCTCTCACAATGGACACTTGTGTTGCTTTTACCAGAATGCCTGTTTCACTACCTTTAACATAAACAGAAGCTTTTCCACCTATTAAGCTCCTCAAAAGTCGAACGCGAGTGGACGCGAGTCATGTTTTTTCAACATTTTCCAGTCTGAAATCACCTAAATGGTGAGACGTTTTAATATCCATTCTTTAAGGTATACATGCACAAATCAGTGTCAAAAGCGAGCTAGTTAGTGTGGCGTTTGAGCTCGGCGTAATGCTCCATTGACCAGGCGGTCACTCATGCATCTCTTGAAGGTTAGAAACACTGGATGTTGGTGCTCTAATGCTCTTTTAATGTTTCCAAGAAGTTACAGCTGGATAAATGGTCACATGGAGTAGAAAGCAGGTGAGCCATGCACTGTAAGTCATTTTGGATAAACTCATTTAGAAGGGCTTGAATTGATGGATGAGAGTGTGTGGCATTTTGGTGGAAAGGGAAAGGGGTTGTGGGGTGACGTAGGCAGTGGTTGCTCGGTGTCATGGCAAAGAAGGCATGGCAGCTTGACGCTGAAATCACCACTGGGCTGGCGCCGCTGCGACCCTGCGACCCTGCTTACCTCCGCTCCTCGCGGCTTACTTTGGAAAATGTTCACAGGAGCACCGGCTCGCGCACACATTCACACGTCCAAGCACAAAGTCCCTCCGCTGGGCTTTCTGTCTGTTGAACTTGGCGTCCGACTCAGGAATTGGCTTTTGAGAAAGGTGGTCCAGGTTTTATGTGTTTGACCTTGCCTGTGAGAAGTATTGTAAAGGTTATCAGCATGGAAGAGGAAGACCTGCCCCTATTGTTTCCCCTGCGTGCTATTACCCTTGCAGTCATAGGCGAACACTTAGTTCAACGAGTAATTAAATGTGTTAATGAAGCCCACATTTTACCGGTAATTGATTTCCATTTTATGTAGCTGTCAATTGCAGGATTGTTTACATTTACCTTTTGGAAAAACAAGTTTGTTTAGCTATAACTAAAGCACCAAGCAGCATAGATTACTTGATGAGTAACAAGAGCAATTTTTGAAGGTTTAAATAGATCCTTTTTCTTAGGATAGTTACTAAACACTGGTACTGAAAAATGTAAGACAAAAATAGAGTCATAAACCTGGAAACAAATAGATTTCATATTTATTCTTTATCATATGAAAAAAAGATGTATGTTTCAGTAATTTATAAACTGACATGCAGAAAAGCTTTTAAAATAACACGAGTCTGTACACTCTACCATTGTATTTTAACAGAAAAAAGGAATCTGAAAAAGAAATCCTACTACTTCATACTTCAGATTTGATTACGATTACGTTTTTAAATTGTATCTGAAAATGTCTGTCTAAATGGGATTTTGCAGACGAGCAAATGTACCGCTGTGAAGACTGCGATGAGCTGTTCTCCTCAACCCTTGAGCTGCGACGGCATCAGAAGTACTCATGCTCAAGTGCAGGATCCATCTTTGATGCACTGAGAGAGGACTTCAAACAGGAACGGGAGGACAGCGATGAGCCCATCCATGAGTGCAAGGACTGCGAAAAGATCTTCCCAAACGAGTACAGGTGCACAGGATGCTCTTCTATTTTTTGTTTAGAAAAACAACATATATTGCACATTTCATGCATTTCAAATGCTTGTTCTGTTTTTTTTTTTTTTTTTTTTTTTTTTTTTACTAAAGTCTGGGGCAACACATGATAGTCCACACAGAGGAGAGGGAGTACAAGTGTGACCAGTGTCCCAAAGCCTTCAACTGGAAATCCAACCTCATCCGCCACCAGATGTCTCATGACAGTGGCAAGCGCTTTGAGTGTGAAAACTGTGATAAGGTACAGCACACCCGGCACGTAA
This sequence comes from Poeciliopsis retropinna, assembly GCA_010277075.1. Taxonomy (NCBI): domain Eukaryota; kingdom Metazoa; phylum Chordata; class Actinopteri; order Cyprinodontiformes; family Poeciliidae; genus Poeciliopsis; species Poeciliopsis retropinna. Next base: position 8,358,938 of record VMRM01000009.1, on the reverse strand, counting down.
GTTGTGCACTGGACACACAGGCTTTTTCTGTTTTGATTTGTTTGAGCTAAAGCTTTATTGTACTATACACAGTTTTTTGGTAATTCAGACAGCAAGCCATATTTCAATAGCTATACATATTTTGTGGCTTCAGCGATGGCAAACATTGTGTTGTCATGCTCTTATTTTGTATTTCCAGGTGTTCACAGATCCCAGCAACCTTCAGCGGCACATCCGCTCCCAGCATGTGGGAGCACGGGCTCACACGTGTCCTGAATGTGGCAAGACCTTTGCCACCTCGTCAGGTCTCAAACAGCATAAGCACATCCACAGCAGTGTCAAACCCTTTATCTGTAAGTAAGAGCTTATGGGAGATATCAAAATTCCTAATAGTTAATTTATGTCATACTTTATTCCATTGTATTTTAATAGATCATCTCTATATGGTCTGTGGGTCTTGTACAACTTGTGACCCAAACATAAAGCCCCAGGGATTTGATATTAATTGGGGTTTATCTGAGTTGTTTACATCTGTGTTGGATATCAGATGGTGACACTATTGTTTTTCATTTGGATTGTCTCCTTCAACAAATTACCAGTGGGACAAAATTAAAAATATATATATCAATGTCAACATTTATTTCTGAAGCAAGGTATTTTGATTTAACGTTTGTTGGATGTTAAATTAATCAATGGTTGGAAATGACATAAACTGCTTTTCTTTTTTCAGGTGAAAATTAATCTTTAAAGTCATGCTGTAGACTTACTTACACTTAAGCATGAAAATCTTTGTCAGCATTGCAGAAATCAAACCCTTAATATAAATGCCAGCCACGTTTTTCCAGGTTTCTTCTATATGTTTTTTTTTTTTCATTTTTCTCTGGGGATGGACTCCATGTGATTGAAGTTGGAAACCCTCTAAACCTGAATCTTCCCCCTGATATTCTGTATTAGATTAAAGACTCTGACGGGGTAACTCCCAAATGCTAATATTAAGTTCAGTCAGAAGAAACAAGGCAAGATTCAAATATTGTCTTAAAGCTAAGTCAACCTAGGGCATGAATAGGGATTAAGTTTCCAACCATATGGTTATTACATATTTGCATCTTTTTACAATATGTTTGATATATTTTTTTTATTAATTGGAAAAAAGACACACCAAGTGACTGATGTACAAAAAAGAATACAATTTGTTGTTAGTGTTGCATCTGTAGTCTGTGTTGTTTGCTATTGATTTGGTATGCATAGTTAGAGACAGTGTTAAAATGGGTTTAACCAGGCCCTGATGGGCTACGTCTTTTTGCGTCCCCAGGTGAGGTGTGCCACAAATCCTACACCCAGTTCTCCAACCTCTGCCGTCACAAGAGAATGCATGCTGACTGTCGTACCCAGATCAAGTGTAAGGACTGTGGGCAGTTATTCAGCACTACCTCCTCCCTCAACAAGCATCGCCGCTTTTGCGAGGGCAAAAATCATTACGGCACTCCAGCGGGGATTTTCACCCCTGGAATTGCCATGAGCTCTAGCCCCATCATGGCTAAAGCCAAGTCCCACCATCCCCACCTACCAGGACTGAACCAGTCAGGTTTAGGCTTCACTGACTACTTTCCCTCGAGACCTCACCCTCATGCCGGCTTGCCCTTCTCCACAGGACCTCATGGCTTCCCATCCCTCCCACATGGGTTTCCAGGTATCTTTCCCCCTACGCTTTATCCACGGCCACCTTTATTACCTCCCAGTCCTTTACTAAAGAGCCCACTAGCAGGCAGCAGTCAGGAGGTTAAGCTCCCTCGGAGCCCCTTAGACGCCCCACCATTGTCACTTGTCAACTCCACAAACAGCAATGGCATTAGTGGTTTGAGTCCACTTGAAGACAAGGAAAAGGACAGTAAGCTTGATTTGTCTTCTAGTGGAGAAACTAAACCTAAATCTAAACTGACAGACATGTCGGATGGAAGTGACCTCGAAGATGTTAATACCACAAGTGGAACAGATTTGGACACCACCACTGGTACTGTTTCAGGTGACGGTTCTGACCTAGAGAGCGAAGGTGATAGTGAACGTGAGAGGAGTGGTAAAAGGAGGAAGCCGTCTGGCACTGTGTCAAGTCAAGATGGAAACCAGTTAGAAGACTCAAGTAGCGCGTTGATATCAGCTGTATCTAGTTCAGGAACACTTTCTATAGATCGCCCTTTTCATTCTGCTTCATCCCAGCACTCCTTCTTTCCTCCACCTGATGAGCAAGCTCTGCCTCCTACCACCACAAATGCCAATGCAGCCACCACCGATTCCATTAAAGCAATTGCTAACATAGCTGAGAAATATTTTGGTCCTGCTTTGATGGGACTTCATCAGGAGAAAAAGATGGGTCCACTGCCCTACCATTCCATGTTTCCCTTTCAGTTTCTACCCAACTTCCACAACTCCCTATACCCTTTCGCCGCTGATCGAGGCACTCTCAATCCTAGCATATTCCTGAAGGCGGAGCCCAAATCCCCTCGTGAACAGCTGCACAAGATGGTTTCAAGTTCCCCCACAGCTCCTGCTCCCACCGCAGAGTCACCTTTTGATCTCACAACGAAACCCAAGGAGGCCAAGTTAACTCCTCCAGCTCCAACAAACCCATCCAACCTAAACAGTACTGGAAACAGCAGTGGTCCTGTAGTGATATCTAACAATGAAGAGCAGCCACTGGACCTTAGCATTGGCAGCAGAAATCGAAGTGGTCACAACGGCCTGCCAGCTGAGCCCCAAAATCGAAAGAATCATATCTTTGGCGCCGGCAAGATGGTCTCCCATAAAGACGAAACCTCAGTGGGATTCCTTCATCCTCATTCGCAGTCATTGCACCAACCCTCCATAACCCAGCACCAGCAACCGCAGGCACAGCCGCATCAGCCTCCACCACTGCACTATGCCAAGCCCTCCGCATTCTTTATGGATCCCATCTACAGGTATTTCAGCCCCAATTAGACCAGGACCTAACATTTTCATGTAATCAACAAGGTAGAACTTGATGTCAGGTTTAAAGGCATTAGGGAAACTCTGACCTTGGTACGTAACCCTGTGCCTTGTCGTTGGTCCAGCAGGGTGGAGAAGAGGAAGCTACTTGATCCGGTTGGAGCTTTGAAGGAGAAGATCCTGAGGCCCTCCCCACCACTCTTCCATCCACAGGTAAACTAGACTCAATATATTGTGCGTATCTTATTGAAAAGAGAGATTTCAACATGCTGACATGAAAGCAAGCAAATGGCCTAAACATGTTACAAATGAACATATTGTCCCTGAAAAGGATTAACTTTTATTTATTTTATATTGTGTCTTAAATAAAAAGGTGTTTAACTTGAATTACATTGAAATACTAAGTTTCTGCCTCCGACAACACTACAACCTGAATTAATAAGCCCCTTTTCTCCTTCACTCCTCTGTGCTCATGAATTTTCTCAAGGGTTCTGTGATTTCTTCCTTTGTTTACCAAATGGCGCCTGTGTACTTTGTCAACTCCACGTTTTTTTGTTTTTTTTTTCCAGAAGACATAGTGTGTTATAGCACGTCCTTTTATAATCAACAACATTGTTTGACTGTCTCCAGACCTTTCCTACCTCTACAAATCCTGATTACAAAGAATGATGATATTATTAATAAAGTAAAATACCCGTTTGAATTGAACAGTTTTTTGTCAACTCCACGTTTTTTCCCAGAAGACTTGGTGTGTTATAGCACGTCCTTTGATAATCAGCAACATTGTTTGACTGTCTCCAGACCTTTCCTACCTCTACAAATCCTGATTACAAAGAATGATAATATTATTAATAGAGTAAAATACCTGTTTGAATTGAACAGATTACCTCAGTTGGCCATGCCACTGTTATTTGTGGCATTGTTTTATGTACTGAGAGTCCAAAGGCCAGCCAATAAGTCAATACCCTTCAGGAGTTTTTCTCAGTGACTGGCTGGCTGGCTAGATAATAGCGCTGTGTCCATCAAGGACATCCTGTGTTTGTGTCCAGGAGAATAGGGGCCTCTCATTGGGGAAGCAGTTTAATCTGACCTGGAAATCTGTGTCCTCTATTAAGCATGACTTTGCAATACTCTCATCTCGTAAATATCCAGATAGATCCATATATATTTACACGTACAACAAATTGTACTGTTCTTTATTAAATTTGTGAGCAAATTGCTATTCCTGTGGGATTACGATTGAAGTCTACAACAGGCATTTCCCTGGCTCCCATTTGAATACATTGCCTCGTAATTTATTGCTATACCCCTGATAAAATGTTTTCACAGGCCTCCATGTAAAAACTTCTCATATGGGAGTGTCCCAGCTGTGATCCTCCCAGCGATCCAAACACAATGCCACCTCTAATTCAGTCGCATGACGGAATCTCCCCACACCCCCTATACCCGTTTCTCAGACTACGAATAAACACATAGCGACGGAGTGTCTGTCCCCGTGTCTCTCCCATCCCATATTCACTAATAAAAGGAAGGATGTAAGCCTGTTTTGGCAAATAAACTTCTACGTGGCTGGCCTCTTTTGTTCACAGGCTTCTAGGGGAAGGAAAGCGGCTATCAGTAGGGGGTATCACAAACCATATTGTACTTTGCAAGCTTGCTAGTTTAAAGCAGCAGCTTTGTCACAAAAAAGTAAGAGGTAAAGAACAAAACACTGGTTTAAATTGATTCAGAAGAGAAGGGGCAATTAAATAGGTCGGGTTAGTGGTCTTTAGAAACAACAAGAATACAAGAGCAAGATTATACCCTAATACAAACTGCTTTGCAAATGGTTCTGGTACATAACTCTTTCACTTTCTATTAGTTATTATATCTTGTTTACTAACTGCCTAGTTTTAGCCAAGACATCAATCTCCTGTATGAAGGAAAAAATTGGTTCTACCCATTTGCTACCTTGCATCTCCTGTATATTGACTGCTACCAGCAGTATTATTGTTTGACCACAAGAAGGTACAAATTAGGCATGTGACCACATTGACCACAGTTTTAAACAGACATAGCTTAAAGTTCACTTAACCTGTTTTGTGAGTTATTTGCTTGGTGACACACAGTTGATGCCAGAAACTTTCTCTGCAGCTTTAACAAAGGGATGGCAAAAGGTACATAGTTAAATTATCAGTTTAGATTTTTAGTTGTTCATGGAGTTGAGAATGGCTTAAAAGGAAAAAAAGACTGCTGTGAGCAACAGAAATGTCCTTGAATAAAGTAAATCAGATGAACTTGTGCCCCTTTTTGTAATTTCAGTCTGGACTGCTTTAGTGTTTAATGATAAAAGCCTCACATTCTCAGTTCTGTTCTCAGTTCATTTTCCAAACAAAAGAATAATCACCTCCATTTTGTGTCTTCTATCTAATTGGCTGTCCCATGAAAATGTGATACATTGTTATTATACACTGTTCATGAGAGGTGAGCCAAACACAAAATAGCATCCAACTGTATGTATTTCAAAAGTATATGACTTTTTTTTTTTGACATCTTTCAGATGTCAGCCATGGAAAATATGACAGAGAAGCTGGAGAGCTTTGGTGCCCTTAAACTGGACATGCCGCCCAATACGCTGCAACACCCGACCCATCCACTGTTCAATTTCCGCTCACCACCACCTTCCCTCTCAGAAGCAATCCTTCGAAAGGGCAAGGAACGTTATGCTTGCAGGTTAGTACACTGGGGATGTTCCTCTGGTTACTCTATAACAATGAAGGTAAAGTTAAACTCTTTAATGATAATGTGCCTTCAATGTCCATCCTTCCCGAAAGGTACTGTGGGAAGATTTTCCCCCGCTCAGCAAACCTCACCAGGCACTTGCGGACACACACAGGGGAGCAGCCCTACAGGTTTCTACAGTTTTTATTTTGTTTGTTTTTTGTTTTTTTTATGTCTGTCTTCTTATTTTTTATATAGTTTTAGCTCATGTTTTAGAGTATTCTTATTCTTCAAATACCCTCCTTTCAGAAATGCTCCATTTTTATGTTTAAGCATGATGCACATCATTTATCTACAACCGTATGCCTATCTTATGTCTGAAACTAGCACATTTTACTTTTTATTTCTTTCCCACCTAAGCAGGTACATTTAGTAAAAATGACAATAACAATCCTGATTGCATAATTTGAATGAAAAGCCCTGATCGTGCTGCTGCACCTCTAACCTATGTTTCAATGACTCTGTTGGTCTTTGGCAGGTGTAAATACTGTGACCGCTCATTTAGCATCTCCTCCAACCTTCAGCGTCACGTCCGCAATATCCACAACAAAGAAAAACCCTTCAAGTGTCACCTGTGCAATCGCTGCTTCGGTCAGCAAACCAACCTCGACCGCCATCTCAAGAAGCACGAGCACGAGAACATTCCTGGTGAGGCTGCCACATCTGTGGCTGCTTCTCTGACAAAACTGAGGCGAAGCACGTTGAAAGTAGTTAGTAAACAGGGACTGCTTGGCTAAAGGTTTCGAATGATAAATGGCTCACCATAACATGTGCAGAAATTTTAAATCATCACCCAGATAAATGTTTGAATGATTTGAAATGGGTAAAATCTACTGAAAGAGGGACTTGCTGTGTAGCATGGTGGTATGCCACTGATTATAGAAGGAATACAAACATTATGAAAGGAGTAAATGCCTGTTTGCGTTAACATCTAAATTACACATGATTTAATGTGTGGCTAATATAACAATCTGAAACAATGCAACAGGCTTTTACCACTTTGACCAAGTTTACATGAAGCAAGTAACCATTGATCAGTTTTTAAGGGTCATCACACTTGTGCCATAATAATCTTAATAACTCAGACTTCTATTTGTTGTATCTCAACCATTGTTGCCCAATAAGAGTGTAAAATTGGAATAGAATAATGTTGTATCATTTTATAAATCTTTTGAAATAGTTGTTTTTCAGATCGAAAATACCATATTTTCTTCTGGCAAAATATACTAAGGCTTTCACACTGACATTTTTAAAAAGGATTACACATTTCTTCTGCAGCTGTTTTTTTTTTTTTTTTTCGTCAATTACCTTTGAACATAAATTTTACTTTTTTTTTTTTTTTTTCCGTCACAGTCAGCCAGCAGTCCGGGATGCTTTCCAACCTAGGAACCACCATCTCCTCTCCAAACTCCGAGCCAGACAATCACGCACTTTTAGATGAGAAGGAGGACTCGTACTTCTCTGAAATTCGCAACTTCATTTCCAACAGTGAGATGAACCAGGCCTCCAGCTCCACAGATAAAAGGTAAGACACAATCACACTTATCTCATTTACACCATGTGTTTTACATGCTGTGATTGCTCTTACTTTATTGAAATGTACAGATAGCTGTGGATTTAAATTTGAAGAAAGAAAAAGAGAAGTTGTAATTTAAACAACATTGTTTTTCCAACATAACTCTGCTTTAAACTGCTTCATAACTTTTAGTCTCTGACATTCCTGCTGTGTCCCTTAGTCTTTGTGATGCTGCTTCTTCACAAATGTTTTCTAATCGTTCTCTGAGGTCTTCATGAAAGGCTTTTTGGGGGGCAACAAATTAAAGTATAATAAATACAGTCATGTCACACTTTTAGTTGCTTTTTTATACATAAAAGGAAACACTCAAGCCCTGTATCCCTTTTCTTCTTTATAATCATGCTATTTGCGTCAATCTGTCACATCACACCTTAATATAATTCAATAAATTCTGGAATTGTAACATTATAAACTGTGAACAGGTTAAAGGGGTATACATACTTTTGTACGTCACTATCGGTGTTAGCATTGAGTGCACAGTGCTCCCTAGTGGTTTAAACGTGCCTACCATTAGTCTTCATCACCTTCAAAGCTTTATCTGCCATATGTTCTTCAAATTTGTTCCCATATTGTTAAGATCTTTTGCAGATATGTTGCTTTAGCTCCATCACAGTTTTCTTAAGGCCCATCTGTCTGTCTCCACCCACAAAATGTTACGTTGGCTCGACTTCCATGCTTCTAGATTACCAATGCTCAGTTTATGGGAATCTTCCAAAGACTGACTAACAGAAAAAATTGAAGGGATGAAATGTTTTCTCTTAATCAGTGGTTTGCCTTCTTTTATTGACTCTCTCACTTTCATTCTTGTTGTGAATTCCCTTCTGGTAGTCTCACATTTTGTCTTTCCATTCTTCCATCATACCCCCCCTCCCCGCTTTCTTCTTGTCAACACACATTACGTCCAGCAGGCCCAGTGGCAAATTAGCCCCCTCTGCCATCTGGGATCAATACAGAGTCTCATCTGCAACAGCCATAGCCTGACATTTTAATATCTGTAATTCAGACTATGTTATGCTTTCTGTCCTCCTACCAGACAGCCTGCTGTTTATTCTCCCTTTGAGTGACTGAAGCAAAACTGGGAACACAAACACACATTTATGGATGGCTATTTGTAATCATTTTTAACCGCCCCCGCAACCATAGTTCCCCTTCCTTCAAAACTCCAGCCAGTCACAATAAGAATTCCTGGAAGCTCATGAAAACTTTTGAAGTGTTTCCATGTTGGAGATGCTGCTGATTCTGAGGCAAAAGTTTGAAACAACAATAACAGAGTATGGATCTTCATGGATGTATTTCTCGAAAGGCATCTTTTAGGAGGAAGGAAGTTACCTCCATAACCTTAATCCTGAGGTCACGGCTTTGGGTTTAGAGTTGGATAAAACCCCAATCGGGTCTGGTTTCTTGTCTATGACAGGGAGGACCCTGAGGGGGAATTTAGTTTAGGCATTTATCTGGGAGATCCACCGATGATTGAGCTCTTCCCCCAATCTGCCTGCGGTACCCATACCCCCAGCCCACTAACACAAACACCCAACTGACGTGTTTAGACTAAATGACAAAACCCAGGCCCCCCCCTGTGTTCGAGCTACGCTTCTTTCTCCATTCACCAGCGCCGCAGAGTAGCTCTGCAATTTGATTATGGTGATATTTAATCTAGATTGAAAGAGAAGAACTTTTCTCCCCCTAAAGCCTCTCGACCCGCTTGGACCGACCCACTCTGTGTGACCCAATCCTGTCCCTGTGCACCCCTTCCCAGAGGTAACCCTGTCCGATTTGATGAATGTCCACAGTTCGGCAAAAAAAAAAAAATGCAAGGGGTAAATTTGCCATCCCAAAGGAAATGATATCATGAGCCATGACATTGTGGTTGGGGGCTGATGGAGGAACGGCACTTTGTTGAGACGCAGGCTGGAAAATGTACAGATGGCAGTCTGTAATGGTAGTGTGCTGATAGCCCATTCACAGCAGAGCCGACATCTTCCCTCAGCCACACCAGCTACGTTCCACCATTACGGTGTGAAGCGGCTTGTGGAGGACCGGGTCTAAGGCGGAGCTGTCTCCATCTTTATTTGGGGGGTTGCTGGCCAATTAATCATCTGCCGGGTTGTTTGAAAAGAGCTCCGGGCAGACTGTCGGCACCCATGTTGTTTGTGTGGACACTGGAGTTGTACTGTTCACGTTGTCATCAGATTACGTCTTTTTCTGAAAGATGAGTCATGCAATTTGGACGGCTAGGAAATGGGTAACAGTAACCAGGGCCAGACTGTTTGTGTCATATTTTTGTAACAACTAAAATTAGCACAAAAAAAAGCGTTCAGAGCTCTTGGAACGAGTAAATGTTTTAATCTACTTTCTCAAAATGTGAGAAATATTTTCAAACTATGATTGAAAGGGTTTTTTTTTTTTCTTCAACATAAAAAAAGCAAAACTATATTCTGCTTTGACAACGTAAGTCTATAAAAGTTGAAGCTATCAAAATTTTCTCACTTCTCCTACCTCTACAGGTCAGAGCAGCCTGAAGAGGAGCGTCCGTCCAGCCACAGTTTGTCCAACTCCAAGCTGGGGCTGCAAGGGCTGGAGGAAGAGGAAGAGGAGGTGGAAGGGGACGACGAGGAGGAGGAAGAAGGCAGCCTGACGGAGAAGTCGCACGACGAGGCGCCGGAGTCCCCATCTCCAGTCACGACAGGAGTCTACGAGGAGGACGAGGAAGAGGAAGACACGGAGACGGCTCCGTTAGCAATGAGCTATGAACACACTCGCAGGTTGGTGTTTAGTAACCTAAGCAAAAACAAAACTGAACAAAACAAAGAATTCACTCTTAAGTTAAGTTCCATGGTTATTCTTTCAAGCACTGCAAAACAATAAGTTGTCCATAAAATTTAATATTAAAAAAGTGCAGTTTTGCATTGGTTTTATTCCAATTTATTCAACTACTGAACTGATATGTACAGTACTTTGAACTGTACATGAGTAACTTTTCTCACAAATAAAAAAACTTAAAAGTGTGGCATGTGTTTGTATTTTGCACACCTGAGTCAGCAGAACCACATTTGCTTCAGTTATAGCTGAAAGTATTTCGAACACGATTTCACCAGTCTTTCATTTTTATGAAGTCTTTTTGTGGTCTCTCATTTTTTCATTTTCTTGTGTTGCCTTTTGTTTGTTTTCCCCACGACAAGCATTTTGCAATTCGTCTAAAAACGTCTGTTTTGGCATTGATTTGGGTGAATTAAAGTAAAGATAGCGGAAAACACATTCCTGCCATACTTTTCAGATTTTTGTATACAAATAAACTTAACAAGTTATACTTTTTTTCCACGTTACAAATGTGCCTTATTTTGTATTGGTCTAGTAGTACGTACAGTAGAATCCTCCCATATATCACAACCAGTATAATGTGACAAAACGTGGAAAAAGTAAGGGATATGAATTTGTTTATAAGGCATGGAGGGGGAGACGGGCTGGAATTTCAGATTCTCTTTAGCTTCACTTCCTCTTTTAATCGTGTTAGGTCAGCTTCCTATCTTTTCCCTAAAGCTTTTTATTACTTTGTCAGTTTCTCCCGTCTGCCTTTCTAACCTTTAATTAACTGTACCTTTCTTCTGTTTATCTCCACCTCGCCTTTCCTCATTTTACTTCCTGTTTGTAACATTTTCCCCTTCTCAAATCTCATTAACGCTCCCTCTGTCTCATCCAAATCTTTGTCTTTTCCTCCTTTTACTCATCCATCCATCCATCCAATCCCGCCATATTGCTCCATCCTTCCATTCACCCCTGCGTTGGTGTGCAGGTGTATAGAGGAGGAGGGCTCTCTCCTGGATCTGGAGGGTCTGCCCAGCTTCCCTAAGAGCCTGGATGGTTTACGTAAAGCAGCCATTGATGAGCAGTCCTTTGACGTTAAAGACATATTTAACACTTCATTAGAGTCTGAGGCATTGAAAGAAACATTGTACAGGCAGGCTAAAACCCAGGTATGTTGCTGGATTTTGGGTTATTTGTTTAAAATAGGGATGGGACTTTGAGACCCTCAACATACACAAGTTTAATTTTCAACAAACGAAGTGAATACTATCCCGTGTCATTACCTGTCACGTGTATTCATTGTACTGTGTATGATATTTCCTGCTTATTTATGTCACATGTATTGTTTTTTTGTCATACTAAAATGTTTCAGATCATCGTACAAGGCAGTTTCAACCTATTTTAGGTTTTGCTAAACGTATTCAATCAAGTTTAAATTTGATCTCAGAGTAGGTCGTTCAGAAATCTTTCATTTTTAATTTTAGCCTTTCATGAGTTGTTGGTGTACCTTGGAACATTGTTCCACATGAGCTTAACTTATGGCCAAACATTCTGCTATTATTTTCTGATAGAGCAGAATTCATGGTTCTGTTAATTATGGTCCTGAAGCAGCAAAAGTGGTTTTCAACCATCACACTACCACCTTCAGGTTTGACTCAGTCTGGGAATTGCATTTTTTTCCTGAAATGCTGTTAGGTTTTTTTGGGGGGGGTTTTTTGCAGTAGATTAAATTTGACCAACAGTTTCCACATTTGGCTTGTCAATCCACAAAATGTTTCCTTGATAATTATGGGATCATCAAGATTGACAAACCTAACATGGGCCATTGTGCCCAGTCTCTGCTGTATTGTTGAACCATGAAGACTCATCTTCTCTGTGACGAGTGTGGCCTGCAGATTTACTATGGAGTCCATTTGTGACCTATTGGAAAGGTCATCAATGAACTGTTTGAGTAATTTAGTTTCAGGGTTTCCTCCAGTGTATGTATTATCAGCCTGGCGGGCCACCAGGCTTTACTTGTGCCCTTAACAGGCTAAGCTTTTCTAACTTTTTTTTTATTATTATGTTTGCATTTTTTAAGACTTTATAGTTGGTGTCCAAGTATTAATTTTCCAATTTTTCAATAACACATAGTAGTAAAGCAATATTTTTAAAGTTTCTGCCAACTTTAAACACTTTTTAACTCAAAAACACAACAGGTTGCTGGATGAATGACTCTCTAACACCCAGCCACCAGGCCTAGCAAATTGTCTGGGGGAAACCTTGTGTTTGGTTTGCAATACCTCAGAAAGTTCACCACTGTTTCATGTTTCTCTTGCATTAGTGAATAATAGTTCTCACCATGGCTTTCTAAATTCCCACAGAAGTAGAAATTACTTTGTAACCCTTTTCAAACATGTAGTTGTCAACAACTTTGCTTTTTATCTGTTCTTAAATGTCTTAAATTTTGTATTTTCTGTTTTTGTTTTGTTTGTTTTTTTAGACTTTCTAGCCTGCTTCATATTTTTAGATAATTTCTATTTAAGTGGTTTCTTAATTCTGTGGGTCTATTGTAATCCAGCCTGGTTGTGGCTTGTAACAATAAACCAAAAATAATGTGGTTAGTCAAATATAAATCAGGATTTTACAAGGGCACATTTACACATGTGTTAAATGTTTATATGAGAAACATCATTTGGAAATGTTTTGTTTTTACTAAAGTTATTTTTACCCAATTTTAACATTAGTTTGATGATCTGGAACATATTAGTGTGACAAAAGGGTCAGAAAAAGAAGCAATCTTTAGGGTGGAAAACACATTATTAGAGTCCTGTAAATGGCATCTTTGAGCTGCAACACCTGCAACTTTTTGAAAAAGTACCAATTATAAAATTAAGAAAAATATTTTACATCATTTATAAATAAATGCAGAGTTTTGTGAATTGGCCCAGATGACTGAAGTGAATTATGTCAAATCATGAAGCGCAAACATTAGTTATATTTTAGGCTGCTGCATTTTCTTAAGTAGTTGTTCCTAAATTAGTCAGCAACATTTATCATTATACTCTTTGATATTAGTTCATGAATGTCAAACACAATCTCTGGAAATGAGAAACTATACGGGAAAGAGAGAGATTGCTAAACATGTGCATGTAGGTGAACCTTGCAGATTTTCTCTGAATTGATATCCAACTGTTGTTCCTTTGCAGGCTTATGCAATGATGCTGTCTCTCTCGGAGAACAACCCTTTGCACGCACCCTCTCAGAACTCTCTGGACGCTTGGCTGAGCATGGGAAGCGGACCGTCTGAGACGAGCAGCTTTCACCCACTCAACCATATCTAGGCAAAGAGAGGCCGAGGAAAGACGGAAGGAAAAGTAGGGGGAACATTTAGTCTCACAAACAGACAGAAACAAGAGACTGGCTGGACATCAGGAAGACGAGAAGGCCGTGAAGGATTTCATTGTCACACACATTCAAGGCAGAGCGGACGAGTTTGCGCAGCTACGCCTGTGTTCACATGTTATGTGTTTGTGCGAGTACGACGGAGGAGGAGAGGCGGTGGAGAGGACGTGTCCCCTTGTGAGGTGTCCTGCAAGACTGTCTAAGAGAAAGCACTGCTAAGCTCCTGTTGATGTGAAGGACATGATGAATGCTTCTCCAGAGCATTGAAACTCTGCGTCACTCTGATCCTCCCCCCAGTGCACAATGCTCCCTGCAGCATCACAGTCACCCTGTAAAACGGCTCCCTAAAAGACACTTACTGAACTGATAATGTCTCTAAAGTCTGTGCACAATGCCCGACGCAAGCATTGCAGCACTGGCACTGCATGTCCACCAGGTGGCACTGTTTCAGCAGAAATAGAGGACTCGTGAGTGATTCTCTCCAGGATTTTTTTTTTCCCCCACCAGTCATGGCGACTAATCTTATTTTTTTTTTTTTTTTTTTTTTTTACATTTTTATTTAATTTCAGAATCAAAAGCACCAGACAAAATAAACAAATCCTCAGAACCAGTAGACTGTTGATTTTTCACTGATTACATGGAGAATGATGTCCAACGTTCAAATGTGATGATTTAATGAGTTATGTGGGCCAATAGTTATTAAAATTGGCTACTAAATTTGTTCATGTTGAAACTTAAATTATACTAAAAAAAAGAGCGTGTTTTTCTGTTTTGTTTATTGCATCATCAATTCAATGTATTTTCTGTCTTTACTATAGATACTGCAGTATTGCTTCTCTTTAGGCACAAGAGTACTCAACTATTAATTTAATTACTTTTAGAGAAGGACCAAATTTGCTGTCAGATGATGTAAAAATGATAATAGCCTAGATGTTCATATTCAGAGTGGTATGTGCCAAATAACCCCTAGAAGTCTTTTTTTTTCCTTTGACAATCATTTCATTTCCAAGAGGCCTCACATTTTCTGTCACATTTCTTTTTCCCTAGTAACATTATATGTTTCATTTCAGAAGTGTGTGCATGTATTTATTTCTATGTTGTTTTGTTGAGACTCAAGATGAGAAAATGAAGAAACAAAAAAAGGTCTTTCCATCCCTGTTTTTCTTGAAGAAGGAAAAAGGATCGCCTGTCAAAGCACAGGGGGAGATTCTGAATCTCTAAATTTGACGGATTAGTGTGCCAAAATTAAAAGACCCCACGAGTTAATTAGTTTTTTTTTTTTTCATTGTTATTATTTATAGTTAAATGCAAGTGCAGTTAGTTTTAGAGTCCTGTTTGGCATTGGAACATAGTGGGCAGGTTAACCCTGGTTTTCCTTTTATTGTTTCACTTTAACGGTTAACTCAATATGCTGTTTTCTTTCCCTCTCTGCCTCCTGGCATAATTGTACAAACATCATTTTGAATGTCATTTAAAGGGCATTACGTTATCATTACTGAATCTGGATTTCTTCCGCCGTCGACTCATGTTATATTCTTTTATTTTTATTTTTTTATTTTTTTTGGCATGCATCGCTTGTTGCGTGGCCTGCAAGTTGTCATCTTAAAACGATTTTGTCTCAGGTTAGTTGTCTGGTTGGAAATTCTCACAGCATTCAGTCAAAACGGCATGACGGTGACAGGTTCGCTGATTATATATGAAGAGATTTGACTCGTGATTGTTAAAGAACAGAGTGGTCATCCAGACTTGTTAAACTCCACATTAATTGCTTTGAGACCCAATTCAGTTAAGTCTGCGAAGACGGCTGTGTCATAGACATCAGAAAGCATTTTCAGTCGGTACTTGAAGGCAGCTGGGTTTTAGCCTTATGGATCACTTTTCATCCCTTCTAGACTTTCATAATCAGGCCTGATGCTGTTTTTTTTGTTTGTTTCTTTTTTTTTAACAAGCACTTAAAGCAACTGGGACCAAACCATCAACTGGATATAATTTGGTCTTTTGGTTGAACTTAGATTCCAGATCCATTTTTTTTAAAGCTGATTTGACTTTCAATAGATGAGCCAGCTGGACTCAACAAGGAGAGATGAGAATAAAACTAAAGCACTGTAATTTTTATTCATAACAGCAGGTGGTAGTGTGATGCTAGGACTGCTGCGTCATCTCATTTTCTTAAGACTAAAGTCTCTTTTATATATACATATATATAATTCTACTGAATGAAATTCCATTCATTGTAAACACATTATTTTTCAATTTGTGCTTAGAAAATGTAAAGACTTGGGTCACTAAGGTTTTAGGTTGACTATGTGTAGTTATTCATGTCATGGACTACTGTAATAACCACGCGCTGTGCGAAGCAACTGAATTGAAAGTGTTGAAGTATTCCATTTTGGCAACTTCACAAAATGTTCTGGTCACTGAAATATTTTTTTTTTCAGCGTAATAATACATGGTTGCTCTTTGCCCAACTGTTACGGATGAAAGTCAAAAAAAATAAAAAAAAATACACGGTTTCTTTTTAACTGTATAGTATTTTAAAGAATGAAAAAATGGTGCATTTGTCTGAAGAAGAAAAAAAAACCTTGGAAAAATATGGGTTTTAATGGATGGTGCTTGTTTTGTTTAAAATCTGAGTTGTATATCGCCTCTGTTATGTTTATTGAAAACAAATGAAAAAAAAAAGTTATCGTGCATGACGTGTTTAGCAGTCATAATGATGTCCATTTGTGAAATGTGTATCAATTCAAAAACAGAAAAAAAAAGTAAGAGAAAAAAAATTGTAGATGCACTTATTGTACATGTGTTTAGGTTAGTAGGTTTGACTTCAAGTTCTGACTGCCTGGCAGATGTGTGGGCAGGTTCTGAAAGACATAGAAACGACTCACGGGAGAAGACCTAATGAAAAACAATAAAGGATTGTAGAATAATATTGAACAATTCTGGAATTGCAGTTCTTTTGATGCTTGTGATTATTGCAGATGTACTTTAGAGAAATTTCATTGAAAAGATATGACTCTGATGTTAATTCTGTAGAATAGCAATGTATACCAAATGTAATCTTTCCAATGCTATGAAGAATTTATACATGAAATTGATATGCAATAAAACCTGTGTGCTTTTTACGATTTGTGATGCATTTAATTCTAGATTCTTAAAAGTAACTGATAAACTATTTGGACAAGGGGCTTTATAAAATACTTTAATTTAATTACACTCTTTTGATTCAGAGGTAAACTGATTTAAAAATAAATGTCATATTGCGGAAGTACCTAATAAATTTAGATAATCTCAATACCAATTTTTTTTAAGTCTGAGCTGGTCATACTTGTTTTCCTAAAAATCCAGCCACACTTTTATAGAATTGTATATTTTTTATGGTTGGAAGCAAATGTAGCTATAAGAGTTAACAGCCTTTATAACCTGCTCTGTTTGCATGCTAGCTGTTTCTTCTTTACAGGGTAAGGAGATGTTCACAGGCTGACCAATTGTTTGGCACATCTTTAGCCCCTAGTTATTGTCCTTTAGGTATATTTAAAAAGCTGCTGTCTCACCATTTCCTATCTTTCAATGCACGCTAGGGTTTTGAGAAATTCCCCCTTATGTGGGTCAAAAGGTCAGGAAATGAAAAATATTCTGTAGATTGCTAATTCTTGTCATTGTTTTGAGCTGTGTGAGTTGCTTCTGACATGCTTCTAATGTCAAAGTTACTATGCACTGGAAATTAACATAAAAGTGTCTTGCTGCTCTCCAGATGTTACTTATATGAAACAACTTGTTTTGTTTGGTTGGTTTCACCAAAGGATTAACTGAAATGCTGGGTATTAAATAACACTGTCAGTACGATTTTCAGTTTTAAAAGTTTAGTTCAAACATGTCAGTCTTCCTTTAAAGTGAAGGTTATGCGTGCTCCTCATACTTGTGCACAGATCAACCTTCCCTCCAGATCAAGCTCAGTGTGACCATTGAGAAACTCAGCCCAGTTCAGATTTGTTAATTCAGTCAATGTTAATGCAGTTTATTTCAAATTCAATCAAATCAAATCTAATCAAACATACAGCATGCGGTACAAAAATCCCACTTTTATAGTGTGAGTTATACTTTGGTGTACGTGGTTTAAAATTAATATTTTGCCATTCTGATGATATAAAAGTTCTCTGCTGAAAACACCTTCTGGTAATTTAATCTTAATACCACTGCACCTTTTGTAAACTGAATTTACATTTCATTTGTCTTCTGAGCAGTATGTTTATCTTTTGTGTACATGTTGCACTGCACTATAACAGTACTACAAATCACTTAGCATGCATCACTGCACATAGGAAAAAGTAGAAGACCACTGAAAGTGGTATAATGCAACTGATCATCAAAAATCCTTGTGCCATCCCTTTGAAGCAAATATACAACATCTCCGACCTCTAACAGCAACGTGACAGTGTTAGCAGAGTTAGCGCCGAGTGAAGTTTGATGTTCATATGCCATGAAAATGAACTCTCCATTCTTCACCAGCACAGCACCTGAACCATGTGAAGAATGTCCATGTCCATAGATGTGGTAATTAAAGTGGTAGACACCTCTCACTGGGGCAGTGAAAAACCCTGCAGGAAATTGTATTTTATTTTAAAACCACTCTGGTGTTAATGTTCCATAATTAAATGTTTTGTTAATAAAATTGCAATACCTGTCTTTGGATTGTAGGCATTCCCAATATTTGAGACAACATTTCTGAAGATCAAAGTTGTATATGCATTGAAAGGTCCAATGTCCCTTCCACCTGAGTCCAGTAAGGAGGCTGAAAATGCCACTTGTTTCACTGAAGACGAAAAATATTGTTGTGTGCAACAGCTCTTGAGACAGTTATGAGTTTGATCCAGTGATATGACGACCAGAACCTCAACAAACCTTCTCCTTCTCTCTTCAGAACCTCCACCTGCTTTTGTGTTAAGTTTGTCCTGATCTTAATTTGCTGCAGTTCATCTCCCTGCGCTGGAATTAGAATGATAAAAGGTACTGAGAAATAAACCAGTGAATTTACTGCAAGCAAGGTTGTTTTATGGAATATTTACAATTACCACAATTAAAATGAAAAACTTTACCCTGGTATACCAAATGAAATATAGCTTAGACATTGCTAAGATGGAAGTAAAGCTTTATACTTGTCTTTGTTTTTAATATTTGATTTGAACACTGAAATAGTTATAACTCAGATACCTTGGTACTCCAGTTTTAGCTTGTCCAACTCAATCTTTTGCGATTCCAACTCCTTCAGCTTAGCCTCTTGTGCTAAAACAGACAAAAAGACACAAAATGATCACTAGTTTCATGCAAAAAATATAATAAACAGGACAAAATGTTAGTAAATTTGTTCTCAGGTCAAAATATACTTTCAGAAAAGTCCACTTTCATGGGTAAAAATAAATTCAAGCTTTCTTATCAAACATAATTCTAAAGGTTATGATCATTTTGAGTAAATCATTTTTGTGATTTCTGGAACTTAAATATAAATGTGGTCTTCGTGTCAGAAAATACAGCATTGTCTGTCTCATGTCTGTCATTAATTGCATTACACATAATTCTGTGTAAGGATTTTCTTACGTGTGATATGCCACAATTGTTTTAATTTTGTTTTTTGTACTTCTAATGGATGAAAAATAAATCACAGATCACAGGAACAACCTAGTTTCACTTTGAGCTCATGTTTACCATGTGTGCTGAAGCCACATGTAAGCTTTAAATAACTGTACCAAAGTCTCCAAAAACACAGAAAAAAAGTATCTGCCAGCCACATCCTCACATTTGGCCATGTTCCTCAGCGTCCCTTTGAACTGCATGAGAATTGAAGTGTGACACAGAAGGGGTGAAGATTTCTGGTGCAATAAAAGTACATGGCAAAACCCCTCTTTTGTAAAATATAGAAACATCAACCTTTTTTCTGACATTTCCATAGTATGTTGCACATGTTGCTGGTTTACTTGTGGTAAGACACTATAACTGTAACTGACTGGCTGAAAACAAAGCCACAACATTCACGTTTTCTCTAAACAAAGGTAGAAATTGTCATGCATCATCATCGTTCAAATCATAGCATTTAACATTTAATCATAGTTATGAACCAAATTTCATCTGAATTCAAAAACATTTCTTATTAGATAAAATGTTGCTATTTGATTAAAAAACATAAATGAATCAATTTCAAAGTCTATAGATATATTAATTGCATTCCACCACTAAAATGTATCATGAAATACATAGGAAAGTTTGTATCTTTGTTATTCAGTGTTGCTAAACATGACAACATTTATACCTTGGTATTGTTGCAGGAGCTCTAACTTTTGCCGCTCCAGTTCTTTAACTTTAGCTGATTGTGCTGAAAAAACACAGAAAACAGATAAGAACAGAGGCTTGGGTGAGTAAAACCATTTTCAAAGTCCATTTATTGGCAAAATACTATTTAAATAAACAGACAACTTGCATGTCTGCTTATTTAAATACAAGTCCCCATGTAAGATAAGAAACAATATAAATTATCTTGTGAATTTGCACTATGCATAATGTTATACCTTGGTATAATTGCTCCAGTTCTCTTGTCTTTGTTGCTTGGGCTAAAACAGAACCAAGAGTTGTTCATTGGTTCAAGTTTATTTAATGTGGTTTGGTAAAGTCAGTTTTTAAAAGTGAATTATCTTACCTTCATTTTCTTTTTGTAAATACTCCATGCCCACCTTCAGTCCTGCAACTGAAGCACTCACCTCTCTTAGAATAGCATGGATGTCATTTGAACAGACTTGCTGGCGGGTAAAAACAGTTCCTGGTTCTGTTTCTGGTGAGTCAAGTTGCTTTAAATGTTCAGCACCTTGAGGATCATTCTGTCCTTGAACCTGAACTGCTGAAGAACAGACTAGCAAAAGAAATAGAAACATCTTCTCTTTTCTCGAGTCTTAAGGCCTTGGAGTTCACGTTTGAGGCTTAGAAGCTAACTCACGTCTTAAATATCTTTTCTGTATCTGTGATTGGCCAGGTAATCATTACAAGATATTTTTCCCCCCCACTCTATAAGATAATAATTTTATCTTTTGATTTGTCATTTAAAAATTTAGCTTGCAATCATCAAACACAAATTGACAAGCTAGACATCGTCTTCTAAACATAAGAATAAAATAAAAATTTAAGACATGTATATAGGGATAATACATATTGTATGGATTATACTTATAGTGATGTTGATTAACAAACAGCATGTATTTCTGATAAGAGTTTTATTTCTTGTTGTAAATGAATAAACCAGGAGTAGAGAGCAAAATTTAACTTGCATTTGCTTCCTCAATATATCTTCTGTCATTTATAAGGAATGAAAACATCAATGGCTTTCGATCACCAAATATCAGTGGCCTCATTTACTGATTAAATGTGGTTCAAGCTCCATCGCTAAAGCGGAGCCTTTTGGTTGACTTCTTTCTCTGATTGGCCGTTTAATTGAGTCCAGACTGCTGTATCAAATTTATCAGGTACCACATCAACCATTACTTGATAGTCAGAATAAGTCCAAAATTTGCTTGTGTAACCCGCAATTAGTCAAAGACTTTTATTTTTGCGGGCCCACTTCCTGTGTTGGCCTGCAAAAAAATGTTCAGATCAATTCTGATCAGAACATTCTGTGTGATAAGTAATATCAAACTTAATATCAAACGTACTTATCACACATAAGTTTGATATTGCGCAGTACATTTATTTATTTAATTTATTTTTTTCTTCCTCTCACTCTGCTTGAATATTTGACAATTAATTAATTTTATTTTTAAATTCAATAGCTTGAAATATGATTGATACTTATTTTTAAAAATTATTTAAATTATGGTTAATTTAGCCTGATTATTGAAATGTTTGACAAAATTATTAGAAATTTAATAATTGCATTTGCATTTAATATGCACAAACCAAATGTCTAAATGCTATTCCCTTTGTATGTTTGTACATGATAATTGTTTGTTTTTTGATAAAACACTTAATGGGTTTTCTGACCTTTTAGGTCGTTATTTATTTATTTTTTTCCTGTTGGATCAGATCCTCATCGGGATCTGAAAATGGTGAGCTTGAAAAAGGACAATGGACTTTATGATTAATTATCTTGTTTCTCATCGTGCTGCTGTAATTGTCTGTTTTATTCAAATCATTTAATATATAAACACCAAAACTAAAAATGACAAAAGTGTGTTTCAATCAAAGATACTTTATTTTTACTTCTAAAATACACAAATGTAATTTTGGATATCTTAGTTTTTTAGTTTGGAACAACTTAAAAGTATGACTTTCTCTAGAATTTAGTTTAAAAGATTTGAATTATTTATTAGAAAAACATGTGATTTCAGTAAGCGTGACTTAAATTTGTAATATGAAATATACTTAAGGAATTAAGTTCTAAAAACCTAGTAAATCAATATACTGTATTGGTCAGACATAGGATATAAAACTGGCATTTAACTCAATTGTTTCAATAAAAATCAAAGTAAAAAAGTTTCCTTAAGTTAATTAAGTTACTTAGATTTGTAACTTTTAAGCTAACTGAACACACAAAAGTAAATTGCCATCACTAAAACAAATGAATTAAGTGAGATTCATGTAAATAAGTCCATAAAATTAAGAACAGCCAAAAACACTTTTTAGAGGGTAGCTTAAAGTGAGCGTTCAGTTCAGACATGATGTCATGATGGCACAACGTTTTCTTGTAGAAAATCTGGACTCCTTGATCCTCACATGGGGAAAAGCAAATGACCACTGAAGGTTGTGTGATGATTTCGGTTGTCAAAAAGCCTTGAGTTTTGCCACTGACGCAAAAACACAACATCTCCAACCTCTAACAGCAAGGTGGCGCTGTTACCACCATTAACACTGTGAGAAGCCTGATGTTCATATCCAATAACGATATGTTCCCCATTCTTGAACAGTACAGCACCTGAACCGTGTGAAGCATGTCCATGTCCATAGATAAACAACTCAAAGTGGTAGACTCCTCTCACTGGTGCAATAAAAAACCCTGGGGAACATGTTTTTAGGTTTTAGTTCAATTTTATAGTTTCCATAAATAATAACAATCATAATGTAAAAATTCTGGTACCTGTATTTGGGTTGTATGCATTTCCAATGTTTGCAATAACACGCTTGAAGACCAGATTCGTCTGTGCGTTAAATGGTCCAATGTCTCCACTACCTGAGTCCATCAAGGAGGCCGAGAAAGCCACTCGATTCACTGTGAGGTCAAAACTTGATTTTATTAGGTTTTAATAGTTATTTATAATCCAAACAACAATTCGTTTTCAAAAACATTTGAAAGAATCCACTTTAGTCAATGTTATATTCAGAACATTTAAGTCTCTCTTCTTCTTTACAAAGATCAAATTTAATCCTGACATTATTTAAAACTTATTAATATCCAGCTTAAAACTTGAACTTTAGGTCACCTTTGGTGACTGACAGGATTGTTTCAACAGTGAGTTTCTTTTTAAATTCACAAACCTTCTCCTTCTTTCATCAGAATCTCCACTTTGTTTTCAGTGTTGTTTGCCTTGACTTTAATGCTGATTAGTTCCTCCGCCTGAGCTGAAATCACACAAATAATAGTCACAGTGACCACCTAATCATCATTGTCATGATTTTATGAAATTATTGTCATCTGAAACCCGCACCATGATTAATTTGTTTTAGTTGTTCAATCCGATTGGGTTTGAAATGAGAGAAATTGGTAGGTGACTTAAAGATGATAAAACAAGATAATGTCTTTATTGATTATTCCGCTTTGTAAATCAGTTTATCATTATCTAAATACCTTGGTGCTGTTGTTTTAGATTTTCCAGCTCATTCTTCTGGACTTCCATCTCTCTCTCCTTGACTGAAGAATTGAAGAGAACAAACTTTTACCATAATGTTTTGATAATAAACATTTAGATAAAAGCATTTCAACTTTCATCCATTTGAATAGATAATGTCAAACTAAAAAGTTTTTCTTTTTTTGTTTTTTAACCCAGAACGTTCAGTATGGGTGAACATTTAATTTCATTTATTTCCTGAATAGAAAAAAAACAAGACCCTCTAGGAAAGTCATCTGTTAGAATTTCTTTTAGGATTGCCAACAATTAATTTTTATCCACTGTCAGTGCAGCTTTACAGACACACTTTTGGTTATTTTTAGCTGTTTTGTGAACTGCCAAGGTGTATTTAACTCTATATATTGTTTCCCATTTCTGGATAACTGATTTTGCAATAAAATGCAATAGAGTTCAACATAGCCAATATATTAATAAAATTATGTAAACATAGTACAGTTTTCTTGACATATCTTTTGATATTATAATTTTTTTTTAAAGTGTAACAATTATTCCATGTAAAAACCTGAAATGCATCACAACTTAAATTTTCAGTGTTTTGCTTGTATATTTTGTCTTTTTTTTCATACTTTGGTTCTGTTGTTTCTGCTTCTCCAACTCTTCCTTCTGGAACTCAAGTTGTAGTGCCTTAGCTGTTGTGGTAAATAATGAACATTAATGTATTTTCTATATTAACAACATGATTATTCAAAGCAGTGGTTCCAAAGAATTTGCATCTACTGGAGCCTCATACCTTCATTATCTTTCTTTAAGTACTCCATGTCAACCTTCAGTCCGGCCAACGATGCGCTCATCTCTCTCAGCACAGCATTGATGTCCTGTGTATAAGTTTGCTGATTATTTGTGAGGTTTTTTGTGTCTCCTACCTGTGATCCAGTTTGCCTTAACTGTGAAATTATTACATTGTGGGAGTCTGCCTCAAGCTGAGCTGTAGAGAGACCACAGAGTAGTAGCAAAGCATGGAAAAGCATCAACGTCTCCATTTTCAGTCTGGTGGTCTACTTGGTGTTTTCTGCCATAATCCAACCCTTAAGTAGTTTCTTTGACAATAGCTGATTATCACTTGCCAGGCTGTAATAAAACATTGGACTTTGAACATTCTTTGTTGTTTCTGTGTGCATGTACCTACTGGGGTGTGAGTGTGCGTGTGTGTGTGTGTGTGTGTGTGTGCAAGGGACGATGAGCAGCCTCTTGAGATTGTCAATTACAGCATTAAAACCCGCCAGTGCCTCTGTTTTTTTTTGAGATGGCAATTGCATTTTATTTTATCTAACAGATAGTAACTCATACCAAACTGTCACATGTCATTATGTCACAACATAACGACAGTTTTAACAAATATGTAAAATATATTTTTTTGGAAAAAAATATTTTTTTATTAAATATATTTGTTTATTTTAAAATACATTAAAAATATGTATATTTTTTATTTTAAAAAATTGTAAAAAATGTATAATTTTTTTTATCAAATAAATAAAATTTGATTTGTCTCAACAAATAATGAAAAGGTAATGCATCAAAAAATATAAACCATTAGTCACACGTGAACTTTATTACTTTTTAAAAAATTCAAACAAAAATAACATTCATATCACACCAAGCTAATATGTAGTTCCAGTGTTTTACACTGTTGGTGCAAAACTGCAGCTCAGAACTCAGAAACAAGCTGCTCGCTGCGCTGTCATTCCACTCTGAAACTTAACGCTGCACACTGCCTATTAGTTAAATCCAAACTCCTCAAACAAATTAATCAGATACACTATATCTCGTTATTGTCAGAACCAGCTTGGATTTTGTACTACATCAGCAATGTTGATTAAACACTTTTATACACAAACAGAAAAAAGTACACATTGTAAGATGAACAGATGATGACATTCCACAGATTTATTTTAATAAGGAAAGAATCTTACACTTTGAATCTAACATTGTACACTATTTTCAAAGCCCGATGTTGATCAGGTGACGAAGATAAAAATTCATAACATTGTCAGACCGTCATTCATTTTCCCCATGGTTACTATTTAAACAAATTTAGGACAAGTGGCTACCTTTTGCTTTTCTTTATTCTTTATTCCACTTGTATTTTGAAGCCTGGCAATAAAAACTCCACCCATCTGTTACTTGATGCAAAGTCGAACAAAGATGTGAGTGAAAGGTTCATTAACATTTTTATTGGAATATAATAGTTTGAAACACTTTATTTATGTTAATTATGATGATTTTCATCTTACGGCAAATTAAAATATAACATTTACAATTAGAACAAACAACCTCATCAGGTCATATTCTAATTTACTGCAAAAACGTGATTAAACATTTAATGTGTGCTGAGCATTAAAGTCCATACATAATGTTTTTGCCACCTTCAGGAATACTCTTAATTCTGCTTAAAAACTGTATGATTACATTTCTTATTTCCCTTTTGATTGTAATTCTGGCTCTACATTGATGTTGCTTTGTTCTTTAAGGTTTCTATTTTGTTCCAAATTAGGCATTCGTTCAAATGCTTTTAAAGAAAATAATAGCTGAAATAAACAATGTTTTCAAAGATCTGATTTTACTTTTCTGAATGAGTAAAACACTTGAACTTGCTGATGTAAAGCTGATCATAAGTGTAACCCAGTACTGTACTGACCAAGCCAGCAAATCTGGCAGCCAATATTTTTATTTTAACATGTTGTAAAAAATGTTGTAAAAATGCAACCTTTTGCAAAGTTTGATTATGAGTCACAAAAATAAAACCTGATGGGCAAAGAAAATCAGAAAAGTTTTGTGCTCACACAGGGAAAAGCAGATGGCCACTGAAGGTTGTGTGATGATCACGAGTGTCATAAATTCTTGCGTTCCGCCAGAGACGCACAAATACAACATCTCCAGACTCTAAATGTAAAATCACTCCATTAGCAGGGTTAACAGAATTGGAAGATTGCCATTCAAAGGCAGTGAAAATTTGTTGTCCATTCTTGACCAACGAAGCAGCTGTAGGATGTGACGGATTTCCATGGCCGTGCAGGTAGAACTCAAAATGATAGACTCCTCTGACGGGTGCAGAAAAAATCCCTGTCAAAATTTTATATAATTATTGGTAGAATTAGTGAGTCATTAACCATATTTTTGTCAGGCTCTCGAAGAAAATTCTCGAAATTACAGATGAATACATAAATCTGTTTACCTGTGTGTGGGTTGTAGGCATTTCCAGTATTAGTAGCAACATGTCTGAAGACCAGAACTGTGTCTGTGTTAAATGGTCCTACATATCCTTGAGCACCTCCAGTGAACACTGAGGCAGAGAAAGCCACTTGTTTCGCTGAAATAATAAAAGCAGTAGTTATGTCTTGTGGTGTTTTTGTAGGTGTTTAGAAACCTGTTAAAGACAAATTTCTGATAGTTTTCTATTCTATTCTCGTCTGACGTTTTGAAAAGTATTTTAGACATTTTTTTTAATGTGTCATTTATCACAAAATGATTTATTGTTAAAGTCAGAAATACCTTGGTACTGCTGCTCAAGACGTTTTACTTTTGTCACTTGCTCTAAAATAAGAAAAAACAAACAGTTGTAAACAATATACTTATGTTTTTTTTTTCCAATTGTGAGGTTGATTATAAATTAACTTACCTTTTCCCTCTTTCCACAGAACCTCCACTTGATGTTCAGTGCTGTTTGCCAAGGCTTTGACTGTGGTCACCTCTTCTACCTGTGCTGGAGATCATGTAAAATAAATAAAAAGAGGAGTCAAAGGACAAAAATAGTCTTTCATTTTTTTTATTTGCATAATAATTAGTATTTTAAGAAGTTTTTGTTTAGTACACACTACTAACTCTAATACAAGTTCATCTTGAGATAATAATCAAATAAATAAATACACTAATTACTCTGATTCTTGGAAATCAAATATGTGACCTCATTAAATTGTAAAATGTTATTTCATTTTTCATGTGATAGATACCTTGCAACTGTTGCTTAATCTTATCCAACTCATTCTTTAGCAACTCCAGTTCTCTGGTCTTCGCTGTTGGTGTAAAAAGGAAAAAAAAAAACAAAGATGTAAGCCGTTATGGACACAGCCATGCTTCTTTCAGTACAGAAATCTATTAGGTGATTTTATCTAACCTGTTTTTGCAGTAGAAATAGCTTTATAACTTAAATTTTGTGTGAGACTTTGGCTGTTTTATTATCTTTATAATTAGTTAAAATCCGGCCATAAGACATAAGGCATTATGCATCATTTATAGACATAGGTGAGAAATGGTTTGCTTTGTAAAAAATGAAAGTGGCTATGATTTGGCAAACAGGTGAATTGATCAGGAGGAAAGATCCATTAGATTTTCTGTTATGTTGCTGCAGACATCAGTTCTCAAGCCTGAATTTTTGATCAAAAATCAAAAGACCCAACACCACAGAAAAGCATTATCTTAACAGAAGAAAAAAACCTTATAGACTTATAGATTAACTAATTTATAATTGGACCAAAAGCCTGAATACTATTTGACAGTTTGTTTGAATAAGTTATATATACGTATAACCTATAAAATCCCTTTTGCCAACACACCATTCAGTGCTCTGATTGTTTTCTATTCTCATCACATATTTATTTGTATTGCAGAATACACACTTACATGCAATATGTTTAACTCTTAACCCTGTTACTGAGGTGTTTAAATTACATTAACATGGTTATTATAATTTAGTGCTATGCTGCATATATAAACTACCATGACTTCAATAGATTCCTGGTTTTGTTGCTCCAGTCCAAAAGTGACACAAAGGTAATAGTTTCTGGTTAACTTGCTATATTCCTTTTCTATTCAAAGTGCAACCTTTACAAACAACATTTTATCACCAAATGCTGCTGTTTCATCAGGTCCATCTTTCTCGTCTTAGCTGTTTGTGTGGATATAAAAAAACCATTGTAAAACAATGAGTAATTCTTAGCATTAATTACTTATGTGATGCATCTTTTTTATGAACATACCTTCGTTGTCCCTCTCTAAGTATCCCACCTGCACCTTCAGTCCAGTCAGTGAACCAGTCATCTCTCTCACCACACCACTGATGTCCTGGGTACATGTTTGTGGTTTGTTTGAGAGGCTTCCTGTGTCTCTCTCCTGTGATTCAGTTTGTCTTACATGTGACATCATTTCATTCACAGACTCTGTTTCTAGCTCTGCTGTGGAGAGAGAGCAGATTAACAGCAATAGAAAAATCATCCCCATCTCTTTTCTGAGTTTGTGTCTCTGCATATAAGGCTTGTGGTTTCTGGCATGATCCAAGCTTAAATACTGCTTTACCCTCAGTTGCTATTTGTTATCTGGCTCTGCAGAAACACGTGCAGGTGACTTTATTTGACCCTCCCATATAAAATAGGCCTTTTGCAGTTGTCGGAGATAAATGACCAAATATATCCTGTTCATATAAAATACCCATGTTTACAGTGTCATGATATCATTATAAAATATCCAAGACAAGAACCTTCAACAAAAACCCAAAACTTTTGTAGATTTGGGAATTTAAGCCATTGTGTCCCAGAATGATAAGTATCCTTTGTGTTGGTTCTAGAAAATATAAGGAGATGGAAAACATGTTAAATTGCATAGATTATATAAGTTGTATATCATGATTTACTATAATGCTTAACTTGCACATAGGATTCAGCCTCTATTAAGACATAGAAGGACCAGGTATGGTGTGCACAATATTAATGTCTTTGTTTTGTTGCTCTTTCTTTTCAGTAAGTTCATTACTTTTCCACACTATCTACTTCTGTTCCAAAGGAAGACAAAAATGTGTGTGTCCAGGAAGGTAAACATGCAGTTAGAAGAATTGATGTACAACTCAAGAAGAACATTGATAAATCAGATTATACCAAACCAATCAACTAATATGTTATTGCTCATTTTTGATTCTGGTAATTGTAGCTGAGCAAATATGAATGAGAAAATTGGAAGTTGAACCTTTTTGCACTAAAATCAGATTTATTATTTTACACATTGATGTATTTTTTGGCCAAACAGGGGTTTGTCAGATAATGGTTTTCAAGTTAATCTTACAACATTGTGACAATATGCGATAATATATTAGGGGTCATAAGATGCTGGTGGAAATGAGTCATTCACTGTTAAAGTAGGTTTTTAAATTATGGTATTTTGAAAACATTTCATTTGACTAAACAGTTTGTTTCAAACTTAGTGAAATGGATTGAAATTGATTGGCATTGACGTTTACCATTTTCAATCTCAAGTTTTAGACAATTAGGACTAACACTGAAGTTAGAAAAAAAATCTTTATATGTTGTACATAATAAACTATGTTCAGTTTTATGAACTTTTTCTCAGTAAACATTTAGTGAACCAGATTACTGACATCAATTAAATGTGGGTCAACACAAAGTTCAAGAACAGCTGTCAACAAAGATTACAGACATAGATCCAAGTTTATTGCTGAGAAAGAAAAGCTGTTAATAATTTATTATGCAAAAGGAACAAATAAAAATTGTGTCACTGTCAACACTGAAATGTGGGTCAACTCATAATGTTCAATAAAGAGAATATAGAGATAGATCCAGGTTTATTATCACTGGTGATGAAGTAAAACTGTTAATGATTGATCACACAAACAAAACAACAAACTGAAATGTTGGCAGATTTTTAATCTTCATTTGTGTTTTATTCTCATAAGCAAAGAGGAAGTTGAAGTATGTCTATTATATGCCTGTATGGGATGCATAAGCGAAGACTTTAAAACATGTTTAAATAAGTAAGTAAATTTATTAAGGAATCCAAATACATTTACATATTAAGTAATCCCAAAATTTACCATTATATTCAAGTCAAAATTCAGAGACCGGTCAGAGGGACAAAGCCAATAAAGTTCCTCCCAGTCTAATTGTATGCCCATATTTTCAAATGTAAACATATGGTGACATTCACATGTTCCACGTTGACGTGTTGTTTGGATCATGGCCATATTGTCTCTTTGTTCCTCTGGGATCCATAGATGAACTTCTTTTTTGAACTCAATGTGTTTTGTGTGTTAAGACACCACATCACTCCTAGCACAAAGGTCTCAGCTTGTGTGTGTTATGAGACATAAAGATTTAACATATATGACAATATTTCTATATTAAAATATGTTCTATATTAAATGTAAGTTTAGATCAGTGAGTGAAAATTCAAAAAAAAATTATTTATATAGAATTTTTTTTTTCAATTATTCATCAAAATGCTCATAGAATATTCAGTGAAAACTGTACAAAACAATAAGACCTGGATATGAAACACAAAGACAAAATATCCACTAGCTCACTCTTGACTTGATTTAAAGCTACAGAAATAAAGTTTTTGATGAGTCTAATAATTACTTTGTGTTAATGTTCATCATGTAGGGGCCAATTGGTTCACACATTTAAAGAAAGATATTTTAATGTTTCTTAAACATATATATAGGTTTTAACGATACATATTTTTTATCTTGTATGTATGTGATACTATAACTGATATGAATTTGTACTGTTTTTTGCTCACAGGGTGATCACTGAAGGCATCATGATGATTTTGGTTGTCATAAATCCTTGAGTTTTGTAACCATTTCCAGGCTCACAGATCTCATTAAGTTTGTTTCTCATTTGTTCCTGAATTTTGTTGGATCTCAGCATGATGTCTATTTTTTGAGGAACTGTTGGTGGAGTTTGCCTTTCCAAGAAGCTCTTATGTGATGTTTTAATTGAGAACAGGTGTGGCAGTAATCAGGGCAATCACTTTGTCACACAGGACGAGGTAGATTTGGATTATTTTCTGCCTTCAGAAAAAACATCCTCATTTCAAAACTGCATTTTGTGTTTCGATCAATTTAAATTGATCTGATGTTACGAATCACTGAAGTATAACAAACATGCAAAATAATAGGACATCAAGAAGAGAGCAAAGACTTTTACACACCACTGTAGCTTAATGTTAGTTCTGATATGTTGTAGAGTGAATGATGAAAATCAGCCCTTCTTGCTGCTCACATTGTGAAAAGCAGATGACCACTGAAGGTTGTGTGACGATTTTGGTTATCATGAATCAATGAGTTTTGCCACTGACGCAAAAATACAACATCTCCAACCTCTAACAGCAACGTGACATCATTAGCAGATTTAGCATAATGAGAAGGCTGATGTTCATATGCCATACAAATATGATGTCCATTCTTGGTCAACACAGCAGCTGAAGGATGAGAAGGATTTCCAGGCCCAAGGATATAGAACTCAAAGTGGTAGGCTCCTCTCACTGGAGCTGTGAAAAAACCTGAAATGCAAAATAATAATAATAATAATAATAATAATAATAATAATAATCATAATAATAATAATAATCATAATCATAATGTTAACTGACAAACCTGTGTTTGGGTTGTAAGCATTTCCAATGTTTGAAACAACATGTCTGAAGACCAGAGGTGTGTGTGTGTTAAATGGACCGACTGTTCCTGAACCAGAGGCCAACAAGGAAGCTGAGAAAGCCACTCGTTTCACTGAGGAAAAAAGTAGATTTTAGGATCCATTATGAATTTATCCAGTGCACACTGATTCTTATTGAATAAAAAAGACCAATTCAAAATTTTATATTTTGCCAGATTTTCTGACAACAACAATGCATTCTTTATTTTAAACAAATGTACATTTTTTAACAAATGTGTTTGTTGCCATAGTGAGTTTATTTCTGACTTCACAAATCTGGTTTGAACTCTGAGCAGTTCCTCTGCATGAGCTGAAATTATGCAAAGCGAAAGAATAGCTATCAACATATGATTATTAGATTAATTATATAATTCCTTTTACATTTATCCAAAATCAGCATGGAAGACAAAATAATATTCCCTGGTATGTGAAGTCAGGAAGTAAAATTAATTTCTTTTATATCTGTGTAAAACAGACATTTGGTTTCTTTGCTGATCCTTTACTGTCAGCTCTGTAATATGACTGTTATATAAATGGTAATATGAGACTTCAATTACTGTTATAACATTGGTTATTTTTATTTAGTTTAATATTTGCCAATATGTTTAAATATGGCATCTGACACAAAAGTAATATTTTGATAGAGTTAATTTTTTAAAGATCTTTTTTCATTGCCATACCTTGGTGCTGTTGTTTCAGTTTGTACAACTCTTTCTTCTGCACCTCCAGTTCTTTCGTTTGAGCTGTGTGGATCAAAAAAAGGTATATATATATATATATATATATATATATATATATATATATATATATATATATATATATATTTACATTCAAATATTTACATTTCTCCAATGTGTATTTTCCCCACTATATAATTCATCAAATGTGAAAACTTGTAGATAATTTGACTCATTTCTACAGGGTGTGTCTTTATAATATTATGCAGGTTTTGTATCTCGTGACAAGGACGACCCTCAAAAATCAAACATGAAACATCAGAGCTCTCTAGGATTATTAGCTAATTGCACCATGACTACTTAAATATAAAAACATTCTGAAATCCCTGCTAGCCAATGACCACATTCAAAAAATTGGTTGGTTTTTTAATATATGTCCTTTGTAAAGGTTAGTCTGTTCTTTGTCCACAGGAATCCTGATCTTCCTGATTTTTGGTTCTGAGTCACTGATATGTTAAAAAGGGACATTTTAAGACATTTAGTTTATTATAGAAAATGTAAGCCTCTGCAATTTAGGGTGTCCTATAACATCATGATATGTTTAATAACAATTTTTAATATTCTCCTTCATTCTTCAGAGCTTTCATTTGAGCTACAGTGATATTTGCCAGGGATTTAACACTGCTCAGCTCTCCTGCCTGAGCTGGAAATACAATAATACAAACAAGCATTTTACCATCACTAATATTTATCACATGTCCATCTGCAGATTTCCCTCTATTATTTAATATGTTCCTTGGCATCACTGCTATAGTTGTTTAAACTTAGTTATTTGGACAATAAATAGATATAAATCAGTTAATGTATGATTATTAATAATTATAGTTTAACACAAACCTTGGTACAGTTGTTTCAGCAGCTCCAGTTCTTTCGTTTTTACTGTTATGGAAACAAAGAGAAAACAGTGAAATATAATCTTATTTCTAAGTTAACACTAACATATTAGCACAACCTTTCAAAGAAACTTTTCCAAATGCTGTACTTGTGTTACCTTCATAATCTCTCTGTAGGTATCTCATCTCCACCTTCAGTACAGCCAATGAGGCGCTCATCTCTCTCAGCACAGCATTGATGTCCTTTGTAAAGGTTTGTTGGTTGTCTGATAGATTCCCTGCATCTGCTGCCTGTGATTCTGTTTGCCTTAAATGTGAAATAATTTCATTGTCGTCTGCAGCTTGGAGCTGAGCCATGGAGAGAGAGAACAGATCAGAAGCAATGCAGGAAAAAATCTTGTCATCTCCATTTTTAGTTTCAGCCTCTCTGGGTCAGGTCTGTGGGTTGTGTGGCAACCCAAGCCTTAAATATTCCACTTACTATCAGTGAGTAATTAACATTTTTTTTTTTTTTTTTTTTTTTTGAGAAAAGCGTGCAGGTGATAAGACTTGAAAATATTTTATACTGGTTACTCTTTGATCTGAAATTTGTATCAAGGGAAATAAGAGACATCATTGTAAGCCATCAGGTTTCTTCTTACTAAAACAGTTTTAAGTATATAATATTCTGGAGGACAACACCTACAGCAAAACAAAACTGAGTCATGTTTACGACAATAACTTGTAGAAAACATTTTAAAAACATTTAGGATGTTTGATTGGTATGAAATCATATTTTCAATCATTCTGGCTGACGCAAAATCATATTTGATTTGGATCGAAGAAAAAAACACAATGATTTTTTTTATTTTTTTTACAAAGAAACATCCAAATATTTCCATTGCTTCAGTTCTCTGTTATATCAATATTAACATGTATCTCTGTTCACTGTATAATCCAACAAAGGTGATCTTGCAGATTTTTGTTTCTAAGTCATTGAGATGTTAAAAAGAGATATTTCAATATGTATAATTGATTGCAGGGAACATTCCTGCCAGATCTTTCCTGTTTGAAACATTTAGCAAGAAACTCAACTCCACTTTATTGCTGATCCAAGATTTATCAAATCATATTGCTCCTTAACTTATTGCAATGGCTTCCTGGATAAACTGGTTTATCCTGGTTTCATATCCAGGAAAATGAAACAGTAGTATCATTTATACTACTGTTTATCATAACAGTAGTATAAATGATACATTTTTATTTGGCCCCAGACTGATAAACCAACACTTAAAGCACCATCAGACATGTGATATGCTATTGTTAACTGAGTATTTTCTTTACCTGTTTCCTCAAAAAATAACACATGAAAAAAAAAAAAAAAAAAAAAAACGACAAAAAAAAAAAAAAAAACGTATGACTTTGAAACCTCAAAAAGTTTAGGTTTGATTTCAAACCTAAACTCAGTTTGGAAATAACAGCTAAAGGCATTGCACATGTTACAAGAGTTGAGTATATTGGTAGTTCTGGTTGTTTTTATTATTATTATTATTATTATTATTATTATTATTATATTATTATTATTATTGTTGTTGTTGTTGTTGTTGTTGTTGTTTTACCATTGTTTAATTGACATCAGTATGAAGCATCTGTTTCTTATGTTACAATTTGAAGGCAACTTAGGGTGTACTCAAATCAGCCCTCAGACTCTAATTCATTTGTCTAGAAAGTCTGATTCATTTGGGGAGTGTGAATGCAAATTTGAATTCCAAAACGGACTAAAAAAAAACTCTGATCCACCTAAAAACCTGGGTCTCGGTCCGACTGAAGTGTGCATGCAAGCGGATCGGAGATTGTCCCAAAACCAGGAAATTAACTACAGCTAATGGCATTGGCAGGGCATTGTGGTCAATATATTTCTCTCTGCTCTGCGGGTTAATGGAGATGTTGTGTTGGTTGCCATGGCAACGGATCTGTGTGCCCACACAGGGAGTGAG
Organism: Poeciliopsis retropinna; assembly: GCA_010277075.1. Classification (NCBI taxonomy): domain Eukaryota; kingdom Metazoa; phylum Chordata; class Actinopteri; order Cyprinodontiformes; family Poeciliidae; genus Poeciliopsis; species Poeciliopsis retropinna. The sequence goes on along the minus strand of VMRM01000009.1, from coordinate 8,323,614 downwards.
GAAATGTACAATATGAATGCTTTAAAGTTGTTTTACACCTGCTATCGGCTTATTTTCCCTTTGATGTGGCGTACAGCTTCTGCAATTTAAAAAGCTTTAATAAATGACAAAATTGTCTCGTTTGGCTGAATATATAACAATCATCAAATAGGATGACATATTTCATTCTAACATAATTACATCCCCAGTTAAATCCCCAAGAAGATTTAGCTACTGTATTTCAGTATGTAACTAAAACTTTCATTAGGGTTTGTGATACTCTAATGCCTTGGTGCTGTTCTTGCAGTTTATGTAATTCATTCTTTTTGTTGGGAAGCTGCAGCTTTGGTTTCTGTGGGGCTGCTTTTCTTTTCTCTCGTCATCCACTAGATGGAGACAGGAGGTTGTGTTGTCCAGAGGACGGTCTCAGGTGTTCAGACGTCACACCTCAAGTCTGTGTTACAACCTGTCCACCCGCCAATGAAGTACAATCGACAAACCATCATCACCACCCATCCTCCCTGGATCTCCTGGCTTCAGTTCCAACTCCACCTGGACCCGACACTTCCCCTAGAAACCAAGCTCCAGCACCAGCAGAATAACCCCACCTGGCGGATCAGTCCTCATTTCACAAGTCGGGTCTTCTCATTAATTACTCCTTCACCTTCAGTACGACTTACTCACCTCTCATCAACTCCGTCCTCAGAGTTCCAGATCTCCAGCCGTCTCATACCCCGGGCAAATAAGATGCATTCTAACTCCTTTAACAATAAACTTTATTGAACTGATTTTCTCTGTATCCTGAAGTGTATTCTGCATGTGGGTCAGATGATAAGCATCAGTCATGACACTTTTACTGTTCCAGTTCTTTGGACTTTGCTGTTTCATTTATTAGGAGTGAAAATAATTCATTTATGTTTATTTAAAACATACTTTGTTTAATGCAACAACATTTAATGTCATTTTTTATTCTCCACATAAATATACCTTCTTAATCTTCCAGCAAGTAATTCACATCCTTCTTCAGTATAAGGTTTTCTTTTTTGTTTTTCTGTGTATTCCATACAACGGAGCCCTCCAAGGGACATGGGAATTTTTTTATTTTTTTTTTTGCATTATCACGCAAAACCTTTGCATTCGCTTTCAATATGCTAACTGCAATATTTGTATACAGTCACAAACGTCAATTTAAAATTTCAATTATATACACATTCAAAGATCCTCAGTGAAAATATTTTTAACTGTTTGATTGAAAATCAATGTATTCACTGCATGTTTATGTCTGTGTAAGGCTGAGATGGAAACGCACATGAAAATGGCCCTTTAAACCATTTAGACAACCAACCAACACAAAAGAGACACAATCAAAACTGTCAGATGAATTATTACCCCGTGATAATAACTCAGAAATAGTCCAAATAGTTTAGATATATTTTTTCTTCCATTCCTGCTTATGGAAAGTTTCTGTTTATATCATAAGTTTGTGGTGCATTTCTGTACTAAAGAAAAAGATATAAAACTTCAGATATTTCACAAAGGAAATTAACATACATGGAAAAACCTCACAAAAACCCAATATTACAGCAGAAAGTCCAATGGCCACTTTAAGAAAGGCTTATAGTATTTAATTATGCCGCATGAACTAATCAGTACATTATTGCCTAGTAACACAAAAGTTTTGTGAGAGAACGCAAAAGAAAAAAATCCCCACATCTCTTACAGGGCTCTGTACCATGCTAACCTTTCGTTCAGCTGAAGAGAAACATGTCTCTCCCAGAATACCATTAATGTCCTCTGGAAATCAGATTCTATGAACATTAATACAACATGAAAATAACTTTCACAATTTTCTTATTGTATTTCTGTTGCTGTAGGAGCCATTTATCTGAAGGGGGATGGAGTTACTTAAGGTCAAGTGTAATTCTGTTCAGATGTTGCTAATGGGAAGAGACAAACAGTTTTCTACTAGAGTTGGTTTGGATTTATGTTTATCTTGTTCTAAAGGGAAATGGCAAGACAATGGACATGGTACAGAAAATAAATAATTTTATGATTATGAGTCAAAATGAAGATCGGCCTAATGAATCTTGTAAAACCAACGCCTACCAGGAACAATAGCAGCCAGTAACCTAAAATACAGGATTTTATCTGCTACAATTGCTTTAGGTTCATATAAACTAACCCAAGATATTAATCCTAAACCTTTTTACTGTCAGCTCTTCTAATATGAAATAAACCTATGAATAACATCTTTATAGAATATTTTGGTACTATACTAAAGGCATGATAGTTTTTTAATTTATCACATTTAAGTCAGAAGAGTCACACTGATTGTTTAAGAGTTCCACTCAAACATTAACGACCAAAGTGCAGGACACAGGTACCCTGGTTAAACCATGAACTTAAGTGGTTAAGGTCAAGTGTGATTCTGATCAGGTGTTGCACAGAAAATCTTGTGGTTTCTGTGATGGTCCAAGCCTTAAATATACACAGTAGCTGACAAATAATTAACTAAAATATGGGTAATTTTACCATATTAAAAACACAAAAACTGGAGAAAAAAAATTGTCCCTGATTCAGTGAGTTTCTATTTCTTTGGTCACTCAAAAAACATGCATATATTTTTATTTTTCAAAAAAAAAATGATTAAAGACTGCAGATAACACTTTCAGGCTTGGTCCATTTAAAAGTGAACAATTTTGATCTGAACCAAACGTCACATTACAGTAAATGTTTCAACAAAACTAATTTAAGTTCGATGTTACATTTTGTGTGTATTCATTTCAGAAAAGAACAATAAAAGAGAAACATTAGAACCATTGTGGCTGGTAAATTATTGTGAAAATTTAAGACAAAATGAAACACAATAATAATTTAATGCAGTTATAAAAGCATCATGTATATATTATGATGCACTTCTGAGGCAGAAATAAAATTAGGACTGTTTTCTGCTCACACAGTGAAAAGCAAGTGGCCACTGAAGGTGGTAGGATGATAATGGTCATCAAAAATCCATGTGTTTTGCCACAGATGCAAAAACACAACATCTCCAGTTTCTAACAGTAATGTGGCACCATTAGATGGGCTAACAGAGTAGGAAGCCTGATGTTCAAATGCACTGAAAATAATGTTCCCATTCTTAACCAGAATGGCACCTGTGCCATGTGACTCATGTCCACGTCCATGTAAGTGAAACTCAAAGTGATAGGCTCCTCTCACTGGGGCAATGAAAAAACCTGAGGAACATATTAAAATTATGTTTTTATGGAACTTTTTCATCCATATATCTACATAAAGAATCAATCAACCAACTGCATGTCAGAATTATAAAGAGAATCAAGTTATGCATAAACTTGGGTACCTGTGTTTGGGTTGTAGGCATTCCCAATATTTGTAACAACACGTCTGAAGACTAGAGGTGTTTGTGTGTTAAATGGTCCAGTATGTCCACCACCTGATGCCAGCAAGGAAGCTGAGAAAGCCACTTGTTTCACTACAAGACAATAATTCAGTATTACTGAGATCAATAAGTTACTTGTTCTTAAAAAAACTGTCTGGTGTTTGTAAAAATTAAACAAATCAAAACTAACAAATTACCATCTTGATTAAAAAAAAACTAAACATATTAAACAATTAATTGACATTAAACAAAAGTACATAACCTGATTTTTGTTGCATGACATGTTAAGATAACATTTTATTTGAATACTATTGAGTTTCCCAAACCTTCTCTTTCTCTCTTCAGATCCTCCACTTGGTTTTCAGTGTTGTTTGTCCTGGCTTTAACGCTGATCAGTTCTCCCAGCTGAGCTGAAAATTGATTAAAACAAACATGAAATGTAAAATAAAATAATATATCCTTTGTTATTTTTCACAGTAATAGTTTAACATCACAAATTCACAGCAGTTTCTGGTCTCTTGATGTTAATGTGCTGTGTGGAAAGAAGTACAGCAGCAACAACATGTCAGCATTTTATGCCACTGATTATTCATGGAAAGCAGGTTGAGCAGGTAGAGTGCTTTAAGTATCTGGGGATACAGATGGACACCTGGCTGTCTTTCCAAATGCACTCCGATCCATCCATCCATCCATTTTCTGTTCACCCTTCTCCCAAATGGAGTCTGGAGTTGCTGGTGCCTATCTCCAGCTGCGTTCTGGGAGAGAGGCGGGGACACCCTGGACAGGTCGCCAGCCTGTCGCAGGGCAGCACTCCGATTTATTTAAAAAATAAAAGAAGTCCTTTCATGCCTCAATCTTCTCAGGAAGCTGAGATTTATTAGGTTAGTAAAAATATTTTAATCAAGGTTTTACCCGTCACTTCCAAAATCTATTCTCAATTTCATTGTCACATCTTGGTACAACTTTATTGCAAGCAACCAGAAAACATAACTCTCATGCATAACAAATCAAGACAGCACAATAATTGGTCCATTACAAAAATTACTGTCCCATCTCTATGAGCGACAGCACTCAAATCAAATATCTGATAGCTTTGGTGTCGGACAACTTTTTTTATTCTATTCTGAGATTTTGAAAATTGTTTAAATCAGCGTCATTTGTTTCTAAACATTTGAGAAAAAATAGTCTTAGTGTGTCATTTATCACATAAAATAATTTATTGTTAGAGGAAACTTATAAATACCTTGGTACTGCTGCTCCAGATTTCTTACTTTTGTCACTTGCACTAAAAAAGTAAAAATAAACAGACAATTGATATTAATCAATATAATGTATTTCTTATACAAAATTTTGTCTTTTATAATAACATCAGGGTTTCATTTGTTGTCTTATAAATACCTTGGTACTGTTGTTTCAGTAAGTCCAGTTCTTTTGTCTTGGCTGTTGCAGGAGTAAAATATAAACAAAAAAAAACATTGAAATGTGACAATTTGAATATAAACCCTTCAGTTTCATAAAGCAGTGACTTCTGGTTAACATACCTTCATTATCTTTCTGTAGGTACTCCATACCAACCTTCAGTCCAGCCAATGAGGCGCTCATCTCTCTCAGCACAGCATTGATGTCCTGTGTACAGGTTTGTTGGTTTGTTGGTTGAATCTATCAGACATCTATCTTGTGGTTTCTGTGATGGTCCAAGCCTTAAATATATACAGCAGCTGACAAATAATTAACTAAAACCTTTGACTAAAGTCTGTGCAGTCAACAGATGTTACCGTGGGTTTGACCATATAAAAAGGCATAACCTTTGGTCAAAAACATTATATTACTGGCACACTCTTCTCATAGCTAAACATTTAACAAAATCTCAAGTTTTAAAAACATTTGATTTTGTTAAAAGAATTTAAAGCTGGAAGCAACTGATTTTAGAGCAATAATTTTTATTACTTGTGTATGAATGATCTATTGATGTGTAACATATTTAATTGGTCATGGGACCAAACACACTTTTATGCAGCCCGTGGTGATCCTTAAAAGCTGCAGTATGTAACTTTTATGAAATATATATATATATATATATATATATTTTTTTTTTTTTTTTTTTTTTTTTTTTTTTTTTACATATTTGTTAAAACTGTCACTATGTATGGTTTGACATAGATAATCTGTTAAAAATTACAGCTCCTCTGCCTTGCCCCAGTGCTAACTTGGTCTTAGTGCTGTCATAGCCACTGAAGTGCAGCAATGGCTAACAATTAAAGTAAGGGATTACAAATCCAGAAAACAAGTAATTAGATTACTGTTACTTCCCCGCAAGCAGAGTGTGTTATGAAACTGACTACTGATTGTGAATATCTCACAACAATCACATAAGCGTGCAATGTCATGAGAGTGTGTGTATAAGTGTGTGTGAGAGAAAACATAGTTTTTGTCCTAAACAGCCCGTCATGCCTCAGCCTCAGTTCTGTGATTGCACTCTAAGACGTTTCCACTCTGCTCTTTAGACTGAGTTGTTTCTTGTTTCAGTTGTTTCCTTGAAGGATTTGGATGCTAAGAAAAATAACTGTAATCTGAAGTTCACATTATCCACATCATTTTTGAAATAAAAATATATAATGTGTAAAAAGTATGTTGCCTGTTCAGTGTCTGAGGTGGGATATTGTCAAAAATGTGCTTGATCACAAAGAAATGATAGATTGTTTCATTCAAAGATAGATGGGAAAAAAATATAAGATGAACATTAAATTTCTACTAAACAAACAAAATCATACAATTTAAAATATTGTTCAATCAATAAACTTTTATTTATAAAACATGTGTTCAAACAAAATTTGTTAGTCCAAATAATGTGCATAAAATAGCAATTAAAGACTAACACACAATAGACCACAAAAATCACACATTAAAAAACACATTTTATAACAGGTTAGTCAGATTGAAATTAAATATATATTTGACTAAAAGTCGCAATCATTGCATTTACTGATGTGACTAAAAACTGAAATTCTAAAAACAAGAAATGTATATACAGCTAAGTTTAAACATTATTTCCTATATGTTGAAGAGTTGATGGTGAAAATCAGCCCTGCTTGCTGCTCACATGGTGAAAAGCAGATGGCCACTGAAGGTTGTGTGACGATTTTGGTTATCATAAATCCTTGCATTTTGACACTGATGCAAAAATACAACATCTCCAACCTCTAACAATAATGTGACAGCGTTAGTGCCTTTAACACCACCACTGGACTGATGTTCATATGCCATAAAAATATTATATCCATTCTTGGTCAGCACAGCACAAGTAGGATGTGAAGCATGTCCATGTCCATAGATATAGAACTCAAAGTGGTAGGCTCCTCTCACTGGAGCTGTGAAAAAACCTGAAATTCATCATAATAATAATAATGTCAATGTCAATGTCAAATTTATTTATATAGCACTTTAAAAAATGGTGTAAAAACTGCACCAACGTGCTGCACTTTATAATAATAATAATAATAATAATAATGTTAAATGAGGTACCTGTGTTTGGGTTATAGGCATTTCCGATGTTTGAAACAACATGTCTGAAGACCAAAGGTGTTTCTGTGTTGAATGGACCAAAATCTCCTGCACCAGAGGCCAATAAGGAAGCTGAGAAAGCCACTCGTTTCACTGGGAGACAGAAAGTAAGCATTAGGATCTGGCATGAATTTATTATCAACAAGCTGATTTGATTTGGATAAAAAACAAGAATTTAAAAATTGGCTACATTTTTAACAATAGCAATGCATTATTTTATTTTATTTTTTATTTTTTTGATAAATGTAAACATTTTAACAGATATGACTATTAACTTGGGGAGTTTATTTCTAAATTCACAAACCTTCTCCTTCTCTCCTGAGAGCCTCCACCTGGTTTTCAGTCCAGTTTGCCCTGGTTTGAACTCTAATCAGTTCTTCAGCATGAGCTGAAAATCAGATGAAGCACAGTAATTATTATTATTATTATTATTATTATTATTATTATTATTACTATTTAAATACCTTGGTAGTGTTGTTTCAGATTGTCCAACTCTTTATTTTTTTCTGAAAAAATAAGACAACTTGTTTATTTAACGATGTCGCACTTCACACTTTAAACATATTTTCTTTAGGTTTCTATGTAATTTAATGCATAATTGAATACACATGCCAGCAAAGTTCAATCATAGATTTCATCTATTTCTCCTGTCAGTGAAGCTTTTAAACAGATAAAAGTTGCGATCTGAAGTTGTTGTTTTTACACATTCCATAGATACACTTGTACTTTTGTACTTGCAATTGTATCTCCGATAAATTTAGAATAAGATTAATAGTTATCAATTTAAAAAATTAGACAGGAGTCATGTTAAACGAAATGGATGTTACCTCTGATATCTAACTTTTACTCATGAAGGCTTTTTGTAATAAATACCTTGGTTCTGTAGTTTCAGCTTTTCCACCTCATTCTTTTGCAGCTCCAGTTCACTCACCCTAGCTGTTATGACAAAATGACAAAATTGTGAACAACATAATTATTTCTATGTAAACATTTTAGTTACATAAAGTAGAGATTCCCTGTGACATTCTTCTGTTTCAAAACGTACCATCATAATCTTTCTGTAAGCACCTGAGCTCCACCTTCAGTCCAGCCAGTGAAGCGCTCATCTCTCTCAGCACGGCATTGACGTCCTGCGTAAAAGTTTGTTGATTATTTGAAAGATTTTCTGCGTCTCCTTCCTGTGATCCAGTTTGGCTGATTTCATTGTCGGCTACAGCATGCAGCTGAGCACCGGAAAGAGAGCAGATTAGCAGCAATGCTCGGAAAAACATTTTGATCTCGGTCCTCAGTTTCTACAGATCAGCTTTGTGGGTTCACTTCACCCAAGACTTAAATACTGCATTTCCTGTAGCTGATTAATTATTACCGCTTTTTCTTTTTTTTTTTTTAGAAACACTTGCAGGTGATAAGGCTTGATACATTGGACTTTTCGTATAAAATCAAAGTGCACAATATTTTGCAACAAATGACAAACCATAGTTTTAAATTGTTAATCATTCTTTTATAATTAGTCTGTTTTTGTTGTTAGTGTTGTTGGTTGGTGTTATTTTCATTCTTAAAACTATAAAATGTTTCTCTGTTTCTCTGGAGGGTTTTTTTGTTCACCTTCAGTCCAGCCAATGATGTGCTCATCTCTCTCAGCACTGCATTAATGTCCTGTGTACAAGTTTGTTGGTTGTCTGATAGGTTTCCTGCATCTGCTGCCTGTGATGTGAAATAATTTCATTGTTAGCTTTTGATTGAAGCTGAGCTGTTCTCAACATCATGTTTTTCAGATTGTATTTGTGGTTTCTGTGATGGTCCAAGCCTTAATATTAACAGCAACTGACTAATAATTAGCTAAATCTTTTGTCTGTAGTTCCATGCAAATAACAGATGTCACTGTAGGTTTGACCAATCAAAGGCATAAACTTTGGTCATAAACATAATATTACTGGCACACCCTTCTTATAGCTAAACATTTAATTAAATCTAAAGCTTTAAAAACATTAGATTTTGTTGAAACAAATGAATCATGAAGACTACTGAGCCCGTGTTACTGAAAACGCGCTATTGTTTGTTAGCATCTCATCATACGAGCGGTCAGTGATAATTGCTCCTTCATTGCTGGCCAGCTTCCTGTGGGTTTTTGAATTGATATCCTTGTGTTCATAGTAAGAAAAAACTGTGAATTATTGTTCAATCAAATAACATGGATCTGGTTTTGTTATTTAAAGACATAATATTATCATTAATTATCATTAATCATTAAGTTTGGATAACCTATTTCAAAAGTAAACCGATCTCGTACACCGGTACTGTTGATGGCATGTGAATCAGAATAGAACATTGTTGAATCATCAGCTTACATGACAACCGGTGACTGGTTTAATACATATAATACGTCATTAGCATGAACCCAAGAAAAAAGAGAAGGTTAGCTGTCCTGAGGCAGATCACAGTGGGTCATACAACAGTTGGACACGAATCAACCTGGTACCAAACCCACAGATGAAAGTTTCCTTTCATTAGTCTCTCTCATATAACAATTGCAGAAAGTTCCCAGGCCTTAAATCAAATCACAAAGTTTTCAGTGTAGAGCTTCCAAAACCTGCTTAACAAAACTGAATGCAAGCTAGGCCTGAGCTTCAGTTTATTGTCTAAGTTTGGATAAAACTGCAATGTGTAGCGCCACTAGACAAAGAGAAATACCACTAACTGGGCGAAAAAGAATTAGTTTTTTTAGTTAGAATTATAATAGTTAAAATGATTTTAAGAGGACATCATTTGTAATTCAACAAGGTTGTTTTTTAAAAATGGTCACACAACGAGAATCCCCAGATGTAAGAGATTGTTTTGTCCATATGATCATAAATGTATGATTTTCAAAGACAAAATCAAATTTACAGGGACTATTTCACTACAATATACTTTGACTGCTTTATAATATACCACCTTTTGTATTTATTCATCAATAAATACATGGAGTATTTATTGATGAAACAACAAGTGCAAAACAATTTACCATTTGAACTGACTTTGTTGAAGAATTGGACATCAAATGCACCATTAAAATTAAATGTATTTTAACAAAGAGATTACAGACATAGATCCAAGTTTATTAACATTGTTGTTAATGATTCATTACACAAAAGAATAATAAATGTAATTACTATCATCACTGAAATGTGGGTCAACTCATTAAATTCAAGTACAGCTTTCAACAAAGAGATTACAGAGATAGGTCCAGGTTTGTTATTACTGCTGAAAAAGAAAAGTTGTCAATGATTTATTATACAAAAGTAAGAAATAAAAATTTTATCACTATCATAATAGAAATATGGGTCAAATATGGGTCAACTCATAATGTTCAACAAAGAGAATATAGAGATAGATCCAGGTTTATTATCACTGCTGATAAAGTCAAGCTGTTAATGATTGATCACACAAACAAAACAACAAACTGAAATGTTGGCAGATTTTTAATCTTCATTTGTGTTTTATTCTCATAAGCAAAGAGGAAGTTGAACTATGTCTATTATATGCCTGTATGGGATGCATAAGCGAAGACTTTAAAACATGTTTAAATAAGTAAGTAAATTTATTAAGGAATCCAAATACATTTACATATTAAGTAATCCCAAAATTTACCATTATATTCCAGGCAAACTATGGACATTGTCTTGTTTTATACCCATGTTTTCCAACGTAAACATATGGTGACATTCACATGTTCCACGTTGACGTGTTGTTTGGATCATGGCCATATTGTCTCTTTGTTCCTCTGGGATCCATAGATGAACTTCTTTTTTGACCTCAATGTGTTTTGTGTGTTAAGACACCACATCACTCCTAGCACAAAGGTCTCAGCTTGTGTGTGTTACTGAGACATAAAGATTTAACATATATGACAATATTTCTATATTAAAATATGTTCTATATTAAATGTAAGTTTAGATCAGTGAGTGAAAATTCAAAAAAAAATTATTTATATAGAATTTTTTTTTTCAATTATTCATCAAAATGCTCATAGAATATTCAGTGAAAACTGTACAAAACAATAAGACCTGGATATGAAACACAAAGACAAAATATCCACTAGCTCTCTCTTGACTTGATTTAAAGCTACAGAAATAAGGTTTTTGATCAATCTAATAATTACTTTGTGTTGATGTTCATCATGTAGGGGCCAATTGGTTCACACATTTAAAGAAAGATATTTTCATGTTTCTTAAACATATATATAGGTTTTAACGAAACATATTTTTTATCTTGTATGTATGTGATACTATAACTGATATGAATTTGTACTGTTTTTTGCTCACAGGGCGATCACTGAAGGCATCATGATGATTTTGGTTGTCATAAATCCTTGAGTTTTGTAACCATTTCCAGGCTCACAGATCTCATTAAGTTTGTTTCTCATTTGTTCCTGAATTTTGTTGGATCTCAGCATGATGTCTATTTTTTGAGGAACTGTTGGTGGAGTTTGCCTTTCCAAGAAGCTCTTATGTGATGTTTTAATTGAGAACAGGTGTGGCAGTAATCAGGGCAATCACTTTGTCACACAGGACGAGGTAGATTTGGATTATTTTCTGCCTTCAGAAAAAACATCCTCATTTCAAAACTGCATTTTGTGTTTCGATCAATTTAAATTGATCTGATGTTACAAATCACTGAAGTATAACAAACATGCAAAATAATAGGACATCAAGAAGAGAGCAAAGACTTTTACACACCACTGTAGCTTAATGTTAGTTCTGATATGTTGTAGAGTAAATGATGAAAATCAGCCCTTCTTGCTGCTCACATTGTGAAAAGCAGATGACCACTGAAGGTATTGTGATGATTCTGGTTATCATAAATCCATGAGTTTTGCCACTGACGCAAAAATACAACATCTCCAACCTCTAACAGTAAGGTGACACCATTAGCAGCATTAGCGCCATAAGAAGGCTGATGTTCATATGCAATAAAAATATGTTCTCCATTCTTGGTCAACACAGCAGCTGCAGGATGTGAAGCATGTCCATGTCCATAGATATAGAACTCAAAGTGGTAGGCTCCTCTCACTGGAGCTGTGAAAAAACCTGAAATGTAAAATAATAATCATCGTCATCATCGTCATGATCATCATCATCATCATGTAAACTCAGGTACCTGTGTTTGGGTTGTAAGCATTTCCAATGTTTGAAACAACATGTCTGAAGACCAGAGGTGTGTGTGTGTTAAATGGACCGACTGTTCCTGAACCAGAGGCCAACAAGGAAGCTGAGAAAGCCACTAGTTTCACTGTGAGGAAAAAAGTAGATATTAGGATCCATTATGAATTTATCCAGTGCACACTGATTCTTATTGAATAAAAAAAAAACAATTCAAAATTTTATATTTTGCCAGATTTTTTACAACAACAATGCATTCTTTATTTTAAACAAGTGTAACATTTTTAACAAATGAGAATGTCACCATAATGAGTTTATTTCTGAATTCACAAACCTTCTCCTTCTCTCCTCAAAGCCTCCACCTGCTTTTCAGTGCCGTTTGCCCTGGTTTGAACTCTGAGCAGTTCCTCTGCATGAGCTGAAATTATACAGAGCAAAAACATAGCTATTAATATCTGATTAAAAGATTATTTGTTGGAGTCCTTTTACATTTATCCAAAAACAACACAGAAGACAGAATAATTATCCTCAGTTTGTCAAGACAGAAAGTAAAATATATTCTCTTAATATTTGTGAAAAAAGACATTTGGTGTCTTTGTTGATTCTTTCTTGTCAGCTCTGCAGGTCTAATGTAAATATAATACCCTTATGACTATTATTTATCACAATAACAGAATACTGTTTTTGTTTTTGCTTCATTTTAATATTTGCTAATATTTCTAATCATGGCAGCTGACATGAAAAACAATATTTTGATACATTTAATAAGAGTTTTTTGTTTTGTTTTAATTATTGGCACACCTTGGTGTTGTTCTTTCAGCTTGTCGAACTCTTTCTTCTGCACCTCCAGTTCTTTCGTCTGAACTGTGTGTGGATCAAAGAAAAAATATAATTTGACAAAAAATGAAAAAAATATTCCTTGCAATAAATATTTACATCCAAATATTTCTGATATTACATTTCTCTAAACTATCTTATTTTTGGTCAGTCAGTCAAATTTATTGGCATTGCACATTTCAGCAGCAAGACAGTTCAAACTGCTTTATATCATAAAAACACAAACATCAACAATTGAAACATTATATTTTTCCAAGTGCCACCATTACAAATCAAAATATCGTTTGGTGTTTCATTTATTATGGTACTAAAGTAACTCTAAACAGGTGGGTTTTTAGTCTAGATGTAAAGAAATTCTGTTTTACAAAAAATTCTGTTTTACAAGTTACTTATATGTTAAAAAAGAGACACTTAAATAAATATAATTATGACAAATGACATCCTTGGCAGTTGCTGAAATGATAATATAAGTGTTCAATAAGGATTTTTAACCTTCTCCTTTTCTTCTCAGAGACTCCACTTTATCTTTGGTGATGTTTGCCAGGGCTTTAACACTGCTCAGCTGCTTTAACAGGGCTTTAACAGGGCTCCAACAATGAAATTGTTGGCTGCAGCTTGGAGCTGAGCCATGGAGAGAGAGCAGATCAGAAACAATGCAGGAAAAAAATCTTGTCATCTCCATTTTTAGTTTCAGCCTCTCTGGGTCAGGTCTGTGGGTTGTGTGGCAACCCAAGCTTACTATCCACTTACTATCAGTGAGTAATGATTAACATTTTTATTTTTTATTTTTGAGAAAAGCGTGCAGGTGATAAGACTTGAAAATATTTTATACTGGTTAACTCTTTGATCTGAAATTTGTATCAAGGAAAATATGAGACATCATGGTAAGCGATCACCATGAAAGTTATCCAAACGTTTTACAGGTTTCTTCTTACAAAAACAGTTTTAAGTATATAATATTCTGGAGGACAACACCTACAGCAAAACACAACGGAGTCATGTTTATGACAATAACTTGTAAAGAAGTTTTTAAAAACATGCAGGTGATAAGACTTGAACATATTTAATACTGGTTACTCTTTGATCGGAAATATGAGACATCATTGTAAGTGATCACCATGAGAGTTATCCAAAACTTTCAATGTTTCTTTTTACAAAAACAATTTAAAGAAAGTAATATCCTGGAGGACAATATCTAAAGGAAAGCGTAATGTGTATGACAATAACTTAACTCAGATGTTTTTTTTAAACTTCTTTTATTGGTATGAAACTGATGTAGAGCAAATCTTAGGACATTATAAAAATCTTTACAATTTAGAAGATACACAAAACACTGACGATACACAGTGTTACCTCCTGGCCTCTGTTGCTAATAGTCCTTGTTAATGTTTCTTACACATCAATCAGTAAATGAGTAAATGGAGCAAAATCTTCTCCCTCGTAATGATTCAGTCATTATTTTTGTCCCCGAAATAAAACATGGGTATTCGCTCTCAATTAGACTGGTGATCAAAATCAAGCAACAAACCGTGTAGTTTTAAAGCTCTTTAAAGTCTTCAGAGAATTATTATACTATCTCAGAAGATAGTACAATTGTTATTTTTTGCTTTGGTTTAATATTTACTAATATTGTCAAACATTGACACAAAAATTATATTTTGATACCATTAACAAAAGTATCTGGGGATACAGATGGACACCTGGCTTTCATTCAGGTTCATAATAAAGCATATTTTGCCTCGATCTTCTTAAGAAGCTGAGATATTTTAGGATTAGTAAAAAGACTTTCCTGTTTATCGCCACTGGGGGGAAAACAATTGTTTTCAAGTTCTATGTTGCATTTAGTGTGTATTCTATTAAGAAAAGAACAATTGAAAGAGAAACATTAGAACCATTGTGGCTGGTAAATTATTGTGGAAATTTAAGACAAAATGAAACACAACAGAAATTGTTTAATGCAGTTATAGAAACATCATGTGTATATTATGATGCTATCCTGAGGCAGAAATAAACTTAGGACTGCTTTCTGCTCACACAGTGAAAAGCAAGTGTCCACTGAAGGTGGTGTGATAATTCTGGTTATCATAAACCCATGAGTTTTGCCACAGACGCATAAACACAACATCTCCAATTTCTAACAGCAATGTGGCACCATTAGATGGGCTAACAGAGTAGGAAGCCTGATGTTCATATGCAATAAAAATATGATTTCCATTCTTGACCAGCACGGCACCTGTCGGATTTGATGCATGTCCACCTCCATATAAGTGGACCTCAAAGTGATAGGCTCCTCTCACTGGGGCAATGAAAAACCCTGAGGAATATATAAAAATTATGTTTATATTGAACTTTTTCGTCCATATATCTACATAAAGAATCAATCAACCAACTGCATGTCAGGATTATAAAGAGAATCAAGTTCTGCATAAACTTGGGTACCTGTGTTTGGGTTGTAGGCATTTCCAATATTTGTAACAACACGTCTGAAGACTAGAGGTGTTTGTGTGTTAAATGGTCCAGTATGTCCACCACCTGATGCCAGCAAGGAAGCTGAGAAAGCCACTTGTTTCACTACAAGACAATAATTCAGTATTATTGAGATCAATAAGTTACTTGTTCTTAGAAAAATTATCTGGTGTTTGTAAAAATTAAATCAAAAGCAAATCACTGTCTTAGTGAAAAAAAAGACTAAACATATTAAACAATTAATGGACATCAAACAAAAGTACACAACTTGATTTTTGTTGCATGAGATAATGTTTTATTTGAATACTATTGAGTTTCCCAAACCTTTTCTTTCTCTCTTCAGATCCTCCACTTGGTTTTCAGTGTTGTTTGTCCTGCCTTTAACGCTGATCAGTTCTCCTAGCTGAGCTGAAAATTGATTAAAATAAACATGAAATGTAAATTAAAATTATATATATCCTCTGTCATTTTCACAGTAATAGTTTAACATCACAAATTCACAGCAGTTTCTGGTCTCTTGATGTTAATGTGCTGTGTGGAAAGAAGTACAGCAGCAACAACATGTCAGCATTTTATGCTACCGATTATTCATGGAAAGCAGGTTGAGCAGGTAGAGTGCTTTAAGTATCTGGGGATACAGATGGACACCTGGTTTTCATTCAGGTTCATAATAAAGTGTATTTTGCCTCGATCTTCTTAAGAAGCTGAAATATTTTAGGATTAGTAAAAAGATTTTAATAATAATTTACCCGTCACTTTCAATGTCGCTTAGTACAACTTTACCACTAGCAAACAGAAAACCAAACTCTAACACATCACAAATCAAGGCAGCAAAATAATAGCTTGTCTCATCTGTAGTGTTTTCATCCCTTCTGTTACTCATTCACTCTCCTCCCATCAGATGATCATATTCTTTCCTGCTGCCCAGGAAAGGAAAATAAAAAATAAAACATTCATCCCACTGAAATTACAGCCCTCAACAGCAGAAGTATTTCTAAAACCTGCTTGTGATTGTTATTAAATCTTGTGTACATGTTTCTTGTGAAGTTTTTGTATGTGTATGGAGCCCTAAGATCAATTTCTGATAACTTTGATGTCAAACAAATTTTAAACTTTTTGTTTCAATAAATCAGCTTTTTTTTGTTTCTAAACACTTGAGAAAAAAATAGTCTTAGTGTGTCATTTATCACATAAAATAATTTATTGTTAGAGGAAATTTATAAATACCTTGGTACTGCTGCTCCAGATTTCTTACTTTTGTCACTTGCACTAAATAGTAAAAACAAGCAGACAATTCAAAATAGTTAATATAATGTCCTACTGATGCTAAATGTTCTCTTTCTGTGATAGTGATAACATTTGGGTTTTATTTGTTGACTTATAAATACCTTGGTACTGCTGCTCCAGATTTCTTACTTTTGTCACTTGCACTAAAGAGTAACAATAAACAGACAATTGATAATAATCAATATAATGTCCTTCTTATGCTAATCGTTGTCTTTTATAATAACATCAGGGTTTTGTTTGTCGTCTTATAAATACCTTGGTACTGTTGTTTTAGCAAGTCCAGTTCTTTTGTCTTGGCTGTTGCAGGAGTAAAATATCAAAACTATTGAAATGTGACAATTTGAATATAAACCCTTCAGTTTCATAAAGCAGTGACTTCTGGTTAACATACCTTCATTATCTTTCTGTAGGTACTCCATACCAACCTTCAGTCCAGCCAATGAGGCGCTCATCTCTCTCAGCACAGCATTGATGTCCTGTGTACAGGTTTGTTGGTTGTCTGATAGATCCCCTGCATCTGCTGCCTGTGATTCTGTTTGCCTTAAATGTGAAGTAATTTCATTGTTGGCTGCAGCTTGGAGCTGAGCCATGGAGAGAGAGCAGATCAGAACCAATGCAGGAAAAAATCTTGTCATCTCCATTTTTAGTTTCAGCCTCCCTTGGTCAGGTCTGTGGATTGTGTGGCAACCCAAGCCTTAAATATTCCACTTATCAGTGAATAATGATTAACTTTTTTTTTTTTTTTTTTTTTTTTTTTTAGAAAAACATGCAGGTGATAAGACTTGAAAATGTGCCATGTAAAGTGAAAGCAATACTCAAAACACTTTGTTATCTCTTTTATCTGAAATTTATCCATCTGTCCCTTTTCCCTAGTGGGATCAGGAGATCCTGGTGGCAATATCTAGCAAACGTGTTGGACGATAGGTGGGGTACATCATGGACAGGTCACAAATGTATCACAAGGCAACACAGAGACAGAAAGGACAAACAAACATGCACACACACACACACCTACGAGATTTTAGAGAGGCCAATTAACCTCTAAGTCCAGAGGTTAATTGGCCAAAAACATGACCGGGACAAAACACACATGAACAGGGAGAACATGCAAACTCCATGCAGAAAGACCCTGGGCTGGGAATCGAACCTTCTTGCTGCAAGGCAACAGTGCTACAAGCTGTGCCACTGTGCATCCCTCTGAAATGTATATCTTGGGAAATATACGGGACATCATTGTAAGCGATCACCATAACAGTTTTAAAAACATTCTACATTTATTTTAACAAAAACAGCTTCAGAGAAATAATATTCTGGACGACAATATAAAGACAATAACTTTTTTAAACTTTTAGGGTTTTTTTGTATGAAACTGATGTAGAGCAAATCTTAGGACATTATAAAAATCTTTACAATTTAGAAGATACACAAAACACTGATGATACACAGTGTTACCTCCTGGCCTCTGTTGCTAATAGTCCCTGTTAATGTTTCTTACACATCAATAAGGAAATGAGTAAATGGAGCAAAATCTTCTCCCTCGTAATGATTCAGTCATTATTTTTGTCCCCGAAATAAAACATGGGTATTCGCTCTCAATTAGACTGGTGATTAAAATCAAGCAACAAACCATGTAGTTTTAAAGCTCTTTATAATCTTCAGACAATTATTCTTCTCAGAAGATAGTACAATTGTTATTTTTTGCTTTGGTTTATTATTTATGAATATTTTCAAACATTGACCCAAAAATCATATTTTGATACCATTAACAAACCCAGAGGTTATTTTTTAAAGATTTTCTTTCATTTGTGGTGTTGTTTTAGATTGTACTTCTCTCTTTTACCCCTCCTGTTCTCTCATCTTTGGATCGAAAAACAAATATGATTACGTTTTTTATTTGCAAAGAAACATTGACATCAAAATATTTTCATTGCTAATGTTATTATATATTTTTTCCCACTGTATAATCCAACAAAGGTGATCTTCCTGGTTTTTGTTAAATGTTAAGATGAGATATTTCAATATAAATAATTGATTACAGGGAATGTGTCTTTACAGATGTGAGTAGAAAAATCAGGCAGGGAGCTCAACTCCTCTGTATGGCTGTTCCAAGAATCCTGACCAACACTAGAGAGTTGATCAAATCTTATTACTCATTTTGCTACTTCAATGGCTTCCTGGATAAATCAATTTTTAAATATCGTTTTAATAAGTTTTCAAGAAACTGGATTTGAACATCTATACACTTCAGCAGTATAGACTGGTATAAAGCATCTAGATTGCTCAGGTCATGGACAGTTTAAGTATTAATGATAAAAAATTATACAATGCCACACGTGCTGACCAATATGGACTTTGTTATACAGTTATCTGCACAACTCTATATTAAACACTCATGCAGGAAATAGTCAACCAGCACCGACATCAGAACAAGTTCTTTGGAATAGTTCCAGATAAACAATTAGAAAGTGAGTTGTTTTCCAACTCGTATTATGTTTTCATTTCAAATGCAGCTTTCATGAAAATGGTTGATAAGAGAATCCTACATTTCTGATATTTCTGAGAGGTTCGTGTTTTAATGTGTGATTAATAACAAAAAAAAAACAAAAAAAAAAACACCACAAACATTACTAGGTCATGTTATAACCCAGTAACGTGCCATGAGCAGATAGATGAGTGATAAAGACAATTTTCTCTCTGTGTTTCTTCAATAACAGTAGTATAAATGATAAGCTCTTATTTGGTCTCAGACTGATAAACCAACACTTACCAGATAGCAGCATCAGACATGTGATAAAGTGCTGATAACCAAGTATTTTCTTTGTGTCCTTCCTCGAAAAACAAGTGAAGAAAGAACGCAGTAGCAGTTATCAAAAACCTCCACTAGAGGGGGTGGTTATCATGACCTTATGTCCTGCTGATGTGATTATTTTATCCTGCATTAGCTCATTTAAAAAGTTTATTTTTTTTAATTATTGCACGTTAATAACGTTAAGGTTGTTTTTGTTTGCTAAGAACAACAACTATTTTTTTCATCGCTATTACTCTAACACAAAGTGATGAAACAGTTTTTTTTTTTTTTTACATAAATTGTTCCATCTGTACTGATAATTTACGATATATTCAAATATCTTTTTATCAATAAGAACACGTTTTTAAGACACTGGTACATAATTATAAAACGAATCGGTATTATACAAGGAAACATGCACATCAATAACCATATATGTACTTTGTGACCGTTTATTTTGCTGGGACAGGGATGTTTACATGTTATTCTTTAGAATGGACCTTAAAATTGATCAGAAATAATGGTGAAAATACTGGTTTTAACACTGAACTTATTGAACGTGAATGATGATAATGATATACAGGAAAAACGGCAAGAGTCGTTTAAATAAGTCTTTCATCCACAGTGAGCTGGATGAATGTCCCTTTAAGAGGAAGGAAATGAAACAGGAAGCCAGCCGGAACTGCTTCCTTCTCACCCCAGACGTTCAAAACATCCGTGCGCTATGTGAGAGTCCGCGTCCTCGGAAATCCATTTTCTCATGTGAAACTCGGCGTTAGTTGTCAAGGAAATTCCGCCAAAAACTCGTCTCGTCCGCCATGCTCCAGCTGAACGACACGGTGGATCCGGACAGCCCGGGCGCTGCGGTTCTCCTCCCCGCAGAGACCGAGGAGGGGGTCGAGGTCGCCTTCACGCCTCCGGAGGCCGCCGGACGGGGCTTCGGACACGCAGCTTCCGTGGCCTGCTGCCCCCCGTTACAAACGCTCACGCCTTTTCACGTGCACAACCCCACGATGCAGGCGAAAGTCAAGGACTACTTCGTGTTCAGGGTAAGCGGCATATAAATGTAAATCACTACATTTGCCACAAAGCTCCACTAAGCTGTCGTGATACAAGACGCGTTTTATCAGCGTATCAGTATTTTTGCAGCAGTGCACTATCACAGAGATGCTGGTTTGTCTGAGGCGATGCTGATGACTGGTGGTGGTTGTGTGATGCTGATCTCAGCCAGGTACCATCGAGCAGGCTGTGAACGACATCCGGACCGTGGCGCTCCCATCCGAGGACGGGGAGGTGCTCAGCGTCTGGCTCCTGGCAGAGTGAGTATCCATCATCATCATCATCATCATCATCATCATCATCATCAGCTGATGAGAAACAAACAGCCGGTTTTCCCCAACATAAATTCTCATATTCTGGTTGTTTATTTGTGGGATTTCTGCAGAGTAGACCATTGGAACAACGAGAAGGAGAGACTTGTCCTAATAACCGATAGGTGAGTAAATCAGCTTTCTGTGCTGACTGTGTTGTTTTTCGGATGTGTAAACAGAAAATGTGTTTTGTGTGTGTGTGTGTGTGCAGGTCTCTGCTGGTGTGCAAGTACGACTTCATTAATCTGCTGTGTCAGCAAGTTGTCAGGATATCCCTCAACGCTGTGGACACCATCTCTGTGGGGGAGTTTGAATTCCCACCGAAATCTCTTAACAAGTGGGTCATTTTTGCTTTTTTTTTTTTTTTGCGGCATGACAGTATTATTTGCTACAAGTAAACAGTTAATCAGACCAGTCGGTCAAAACAGCGCGACAATATTTTCCCTTGACTGAAAGCAATATTTCTCCTTAATGAATTCTGACCAGTCAGAATGTTGTAGGAAAGAAAGGAGAGAAGAAACAGCCTGGGATGTTCGTGTTGGACGGGTTCAGATCTAGCTCTCGCTCTTGCCCTGGTTGGTTTGGTTACAAGAGGGCAGCTTTGAGGATGACTGTCATCCTACCTGATTAGATCTACTTTACTTGCTGTACATGCAAATGAACGCATAATCACACCACATTGTGATTGCTGTCAGCCATCAGTAAGTCAAATAGTCACGAGGCGTTTGTTAATGACCTCCTGACCTGTATCGGTGGCATAAAACTAAAGGGTGAACTTTGACCCCCACCCTATTTCGCAAGGCATAAGCAACACAAGTAGATTGTGGATTGAAAGGATAAACTGAATAGAAGACAGTAGCTCCTGTTGGTAACCCACACAAACATAAGAAAACAAACCAGATGCACACTGACTGATGCAAACCTTTTAATAAGATTCATTCATTATTTATGTTGATGTCCACGCTGCTGTGATTTACTGTGAGAACTGAAGAAGGGGGAATTCCTCCTATCTCCTCTATTGACTGCAGGAAATGGCCTTGTGATCTGACAAGATTATATAGAATATTAACCATCTACTACCTTAAATTAAAAGTGGCTGAAAATACAAGGCTGGTTATCAAATGTCTCGAATGTCTGATACGGTTTGTGTTTGGAGTTCTGAACTAATGCAAGCTCGTCCTCAATCCTTGTCCACACATAAATTTAGCGCCATCCAAGTGCAATCAAGCCAAAGAGTACAGGTGTTAGTTACAGGTCTGACCAAGGCCTTAAATTGTCCATATGTCATTGTTGCCCTCCAGTAACTAACATCTGTGTTATGAATGTTTTCTAAGTAAAAATATGAAATCTGACAACACAAACAGTGTTGATAATGTTTCTCGTAATTTCTGCTTATGTTACGCCTCGCCAGTGTATCTCTCAGGAATTAAATGCAAGGGAAAACACGGATAAAAGCTACTTACAGATGCTGCAGTGTTTAGTAAAATAAATAATTCAAAAAAGTAATTTCCTTAAAAAGTTACATTGTTCCTGACTCGGTCTGTCACGATACATTTTGTTGGATGATAAATTGCCTCACAAGTTATTGCGATAAATTATAATATTGTTGTTTTGAGACCATTTGGAAGTAATATCATGGTAATGGCATAATAATGCAAGAACACATTCTCAAATATCAATAAATTTAAATTCTGATGAACATTTTACTCTGGAACTGGGAGACATTTTAAACATTCAAAATACGTAAACAGAACAACAAAAATAACAATTATGAAGTCTCTGTCAACAAAATTGTCTTCCAAAAAAAGGGCTAGTTGAGACCACAGCACCAGACTGAAGAGACCAGGTTTGATAGAAAGAGAGAGAAAGAAAAGAGACAAATGAGTTCACTTTAACTTGTCATGCGATTAATTGATTTATTGCTTATTGTGACAGACTTATTCCTGACTTGTTTTGCAGAAGAGAGGGCTATGGGATTCGCGTTCAGTGGGACAAACGTCCTCGGGCTTCTTTTCTCAACCGGTGGAACCCTTGGTCCACAGACATGCCCTACGCCACCCTCACAGAGCACCCCATGGCCCGCGCCGATGAGAAGGTGGCCTCCCTCTGCCAGGTATGATCAGTTTCACTACGCTGGCCAACAAATGATTTCATAAGAAGTGCATCCTCAAGTCCACTTTGATAAGCTCGGCAGCCTGAAATGCAATCTAACACACAGTGGTCACCGGTGATCTAGCTGTTGTTGGAGGCACATTGAGCAACAACAGCTCCAGCAGGCGCAGGTCATCTGAAAACAACAGAGCCCTAATGGTATTAGTAATCCTCCAGAACAAAGGGCCATTCATTCATACCACCTCAATCTGCATAAATCGCTTAGCTCAAAGCTGCTTTGAGCTAAGCTGACAAGGCAGCAGGACTTGATTGGACTTTTTTTGCATCCATATTCTTATATGCAACAAATGGGCTATAAAGCTTAAATACTATTTATTATCCACTCTTCATCTGAGTTTTGATAAGGATAAAAACAGTAATTTAAAAGTTTACAAACAAGTTTGTAAACTTGTTTGTAATCCTTTGTGATCCCTTTTCATGCACTTCTTCTCTTCCCCAGCTGGACAGTTTCAAAGCCCAGCTGATACAGGCGGTGAAGAAGGCCCACAAGGAGCACCCCATCCCCGGCCGGGCTAACGGCGTCCTGATCTTGGAAAGACCCCTGCTGATCGAGACCTATCTGGGCATCATGTCTTTCATCAACAACGAAGCGAAACTGGGCTACTCCATGACGCGTGGCAAAATCGGCTTCTGAGTTTCTCACGGGATTGTCCCCGTCTGTCTTTGGTAAACTGCACTATCTGACAGAAGCTGCAGTTCAATACAGCTTGCCTGTGTGTGTGTCTCAGTGGAGCCCGTGACATGTCCACACTTCCTTAATTTGGTGTTGGAGACATGTGGTCAGCCTGCAGCAGGTGAAAGACAGTTGGAGCTGTAATGACTGCCGTTTCATTTTATTCACTGCTTTCCATTAAAAATCTGCAGATCAACCGTACATTCCCCACTCTGCAGCGTACGCTTTCAGTAAGATAACTTGCAAAACTCCTACACTCCTTGTAAATTTAGTAAGTTCCTGAAACTTATAGGTCATTTCTGATCTTAAATGGGTTACATCAGGAATTGGCTTTGTTTGAGTTTCTATCTACAGCAACAACCCATGAAGCAATGTTACCTGTTGTATTAGACTTGGTACATTATATGGTACTGAACTCAATGGCTGTATTATTCCAAAAGGGAATTTGCCAATTATGTTATGTGATAAACACAATAAGGAGACTAACAAACAAATTTCTTCTCTACATCAACAACACACGCACAGTGAAAGTTACATGTTGTTTTATTTTATTATGTTTAATTTTCTTGAGTAAGGAGCAAGGATTTGTTACTGGTGTTCTATGCAGGAGTTTTGATCTTGTTCCTTTATATTTTGCTTCCAGTAAAACACGTTTCCTCCTGAATAACTTTGAGCAACAGATTATTAAAACATGGCCATTTTTGATGAAGGCAAGTTGAAAAATGCCTCAAAGTGGTGCAATAACAAATCCCGGGTTCTATTTTAACATAATTTAATGCTTTTACATTTTCAAAAGTTGAAACAGGATAGCGTGGGAGATCCATTCCCTTTTTTATTTTATTTCTACAGATACCCAGACCTGTAAATTACCTAAAGTAAATTCAAAACTTTTTTAAGCCTGCATAGGAACCATTGAGATGATTAAAAGATTTAGCAAAGTAACATCAATCCATGGCAAAGTGAGAACGGTAGCATTTCTGCAAAGAATACTTGGAACAAAATGGGCGTGTATTCTTAAGGAAACCAAGTATCAGTGAAGCAAACTCAATTACATTTGTTGTGGGGTAATAGAAAAATCTCAACAAAGATAAAAATGCTCAGTAAAAAACACACATCATGTCTGTGTCCTAGTGTAGGATAGATTTAAAATTAATTCAGTTTGTCAGGTCCAGATTTAACAATGGTTTGTGCCAAAAACATCAGTTGCCTACTGAAACGTCCTGAATGGCTAGGTTTTCATCTTAACAGATTCACCAAGCCTTAAAAATATATTTCAAGAAGAATGAACTAACATTTTCATACCAACATTGACAAACAGAATCCAAACTTTATCCACAATGACAATTTTTAAAATGTGCCTGAGAAGAGTGAGTAGTCAATTCCTCCTTTACCCAAATAACTTTTAATCTAGTCCAATGCCTGTCCAACCAAAAATTCAAAACAAGCAAACCTAAACATTTGTCTCGCAGCACATTTTCTGTCCTTGCGCATGGTCCTTGCATGGCAAGTTTGCATGACAGATTTGGGGTTTTTTTGCTGCACAATAACCTATGCTTAGTTGTAAATAAATGTTTGTATTTTTAAAATTAATGTATGAATGCTAATACAAAATGTCTCATGAATGCCAGTTGAAAAGTATTTTATTTTAAAAAAAGAAACGTCTTGTTAAAAATGTTTTGAGGCTTCGTTTTTGATCTGTGTTTGCAGCTCAGCAGCCAAGACGGAAAAAAAAGTAATAAAGACGTTCCTGTTTTTGTAATGACAGTTTATCTGGTTCCTTATTGGTGGTTGCAGAAGAAGTGTATTGCTTTCTTCCCTTTTCAGAGATGGTGCAGTATAGTTTATGACCCCAGCTTGTTGAGCCACACAAGATGGACCTTCATAGTTGCACACATAACCATTTAGATTTTTTTCTGTCAGTGCTAATAGCTAGGTTGTTCATGGTGCAAGTCATATGGCCTATAAAAAAAAAACTGAGGTTTACAAAAAGATATATCCATATTAATTTCATTTTGGATATTAAAAACTATTATGATTAACTTGTTATTTATATGACGGTAATTTAAAATTATCTTCATAAAATTTCTTACTATATGAAGATAATTGAAAATTACAGTTTACAAAGTAGATCCATCAAAGTAAGAAACTGCGAAGTATTTATTTCAAAAAATGTATTTAGAATAAGTACAAACATTCAAAGAAACATGTACACAAATAGTTTAAGGCTAAGGCTTAGTGCTGAAAAACTAGCATCAGTTTTTAAACTAGTATCTTTTAGTTTAAAAAGTTTTTTTTTTCTGAAGGAGTAGCAATGTCATCAGGTTTTTAACATTTTTTGGTTTTTAATCTGCTATAATCCAGCATTACAAATATTCAGGAGTGCTTTCACTGATCTTCAAGTACATAATTAGACCTGAGCTAACTCTGGAGTAAATGTTGTGACTTTTACTTTTCTTCGTGGTCAGTGTCCATATAGCACAAACACAGCTGGTCTTTCCCAAGCAGGATTACAGAGTCACCACTGCAGTGCCAGTTTAGGGACTGGACTTGAAAACTACCTGAAAGACAAAAAAATAAAGGAGGACTAAACACACAAACAAAAGAGAAAAGCTTTGATCAAAGAGAACAGTAAGCACTGAAAATAATAGTATTTGCAAAGTTTAAAGAGGACGTCTTATTCCACATGTAGCTAATAGCTAACCCAAAAAGTTGGAAATTTTAACTAATAAAGTGACATTTTAAATAGTAAGTGTGATACCTTCAGCAGGAACCTGAACAGAAACACAGCCTCCTGGAGACCAAAGATAAAGTTTGCTGTTGCCGGTACACAGGGCCAGTCGGGGACGACGGGGGTCCCACATAACGCAGCGTACAGCTGATGCGTGCTCCAGCACAGCCTCCAGGCTCATCTTCTGCATGTCCCACACCCAAATGGCAGTGGCCATGTTGTCTACAGAGACAGAAATGCTCATAAACTTTCACAGCCACTCTGTTTATAATGGTGTTAAAATACCAGGAGGGTGAAAAACAGTTGAGTATGAAATGATATATTACTGAATAATTTAGAAGCTATAAACACATTTCACACAGTTTACTGGGGTCACCATTAAGTTAAAAAAAAATAAAATAGCCACCGATACTTACCATTTTTGGTGGCCAGATAGCGACTGTCTGAGCTGAATGCCAGAACAGACACACCTATTTTGGGATTAGCTCTGTCTGGCTCTGGCTTGACCACAGGAATTTGGACAGGCAGGGGGCAGATCTCATCTGGATGAGGAAAAACAACTCAGATTTTGTAAACAAACACGGATACTTCAACTGGGATCTATTTTTTTTAATTTTTTATCAAATATTGTTTTTATTATAAATGAGTATTGCTGACATACATTTGCTCTGGGTGCTGAAAAGTGTGGGGCTAATTGTGATGTTGTGTAGTGACAGCTCATCACTGACCACGGCTGGTTTTCTTTCCACTTCCTTATACACAATCTAAGGAGACAAGATGTAGCAAATGAGCTTGATAAGAAAAATAAAGTACAAAGTATTTTAATTTCATCATCAGTACTCACAGCTTTCGTGTTCTCAATGGTTGCAGGATGCTCAAACTGTACGATTTTCTTCCATGTAATATGATTGAGGATGCGCACCTGACAAATATAAGAAACATAGTAAAATATCTACAAATAATGACCATTGGTGCAAATAAAATTTTGACACTTTCTAACACACTGTACTTTCTCATCATAACTGCCTATAGCCAGGAACTGGCTGCTGGGGCTCCAGGACACAGACTTCACACCGAGGGACCACTCATAGGCACTGTAGGTCGACAGCAACCGTCCATCCAAGGAATATAGCAAAACCTTATACTGTGGAGAAGAAACAACTAATAAACTAAGGTACTGCCACAAGTGTTTGGCATTTTATGCAGCTTCAACATTTGAAAGAATGAAGCAGGATGCTCAAACTGTACGATTTATTTAGATTGTCCTAAAATAAAAGCAATGTTTAAAGCCAGAGTCATTACAAAATTAATCTACAATTCACTGGATTTCTAGCAAATTTCAAGAAGATGCTTTCTTCATCACAATGTCTAATAGTAACATTCCTCCTAGTTCAGTACAATGTCTAATATTTCATTTAAATATTTCTTAATGAAATATTTAAAAAATAAAAAACAGAAAATGTAGTCATTTACAGTAAGTACAGTATATAAAAGAATAAAACATAAATAATGTTGAATATGTCTGATTTACACAAAAGTGCTCAAAATGGGCAGGATTAAAGATGATATAATAGGCTAAATAAAGTATGTAAGTTAACGCACAGGCATAAGATCAAATCAACAGTGTGTTCAGTTGTTGAATCTTAAAGGAACAGACCTCTAGACAGCTGTCCCACACCGCTAGCACACATCCATTGGGAGACCATTCCAATCCTGCAAGGTCCTGAGTTTCAGTCTCAAAATGCTGCGAAATAAGTACAAAAAAAAAAAACAGAATTAAATATATAATACAAACAAAATTTGAAAATAATGAACCCAAAAGACTTTCTGACAAAATACAAATGAACAAAGCTGATTATGCAAAGATGGAATAAACCATTTACGAAAATATATATACAATAATAAAATAACAAAAGCAAAGCAGTGTCCTACTTACCCTGAGTAAATGCCAGTCGTCACATACAAATATACTAACATAGTCTTTGCAATCACGGCGCTCAGCTAAAGCCATATAGCATCCATCTCTGCTGAAGTCGATTCCTGTGGGAGGGAGAGCAACAAGACCAGATTTCATAGAGGTTCTTACGGTCTGCTTAAAATGGTATAACAATACTTATATTTAGCAACTTTTCATACAAAAAAATAAATAAAATAAAAGCAGTATTGGCAGGTCGGACTTTGTAAAGATTGGTGATCGGCCAGAAATTGCAATGGATGAGCTCCTAAACAATACGGCCAAGTCCAACAATTAGCGTAATCTTCAACATCTGAATTTAGTGATTGGCGGATACAATGGAGGAATTATATTTTCTAAACAAATCAAAGTTATTAACACATAACATTCCTCCTAGTTCAGTAACAGTCACTATTTTCAAGTGGTGTTCAGTGGAGGCACTATCAGCCAAGATGTTGAAGCATCTTCTGTTCACACTTTTATCTCACTCTTGATAAATGTATCCTGTTTTGTTCCAATGTGGATATTTGTTTTCCTCTTGTCCTTCATGTTAACTTAATATTTTGGAATTGATACAGAAAAAGATTATTCGGCTGCATGTATTGAATAAAAAAAATTCTACTGATCTAAAAGAAAATCAAAATAAACTTCTACATCTTCTAAAAGATGGCCAACACAGAAAACATCCCATAGAAAGACAGGTTATCCTTGCTTTCATTTAATTATTCTTTACAGGCTCAACTGCTGTCCAGCAGCTAGTGAAAGCTAGCAAATCACAAGTACTCCATTCAACCCCCCTAAGCTCTTAAACTATCCCTTTAAGAGGCAACATTCAGTTCGAGCTGCAGTGTTCCACACCAAGAGACACTCCCCAAGTTGCAATGCACAGGTCATAAGGTGAAAACAACACCAGCATAACTGTCCTGCCTAGAAATAAAATTATTTTTAAACTTTGATCTGGTTCAAAAGTGCATCAGGAGGGAGAGTGGGTCTGAACGCTGTTTTGGTTGAAAAAAACCCAACACCTCTCGTTTACTGAAAAATAATTATCGCAATGATAATTTGCTGAAAGAGCTGCAGTTAGCAGAATACCAAGTGTATTCACTGGTAATAAATTATATAACTGCGTTGACAGTTTACTGATGAAAATACAATCAAACTATTCAAAGATTTTTCTCCTATTTAATATAAACAGTTCAATCTCCTGACTGGGATAACAGCGGAGGCCGATGTTTTCTACTGAATACACACTCGTGAGGTTCTGAGTGCTTGATGCAATGCAATTATCTGATTGTTTGGCACCAACGAGTCTGCGGCATGCAACTACCGCAGCCGAGTCATTTATATGACAGTGCAGAAGATAAACGGATTGTAGAGGGGCATAACATTACATGTGGAAAATGAGTAGAGACCGAGACAATCATATATCCAGTAGTTGCTGACAGGGCCGTTATGAAGAGCATGCCCCATTTACTGAAGAGGGACCACAGCTGTCACCAATGACGACCATATTCCGGGTTTTGCCACAAGGTAAAGAGCAGTAAGTGATTAATGGGGTATGTCAAGGCACTCAGCTGACCCTGTCCTCAGGTACTATAGCAGTACATACTGTAAACATTCATAATACCACTCCCATACTCACCCTTCTGACATGCCTTGGGATACTTGATGTAAGACACGGCTTTCGTGCAGAGGGACCAGACAGTAATTCTCAGCTGTCACGGCAACAACAAAAAACACGAGAATTGTTTTTTTTTTTAGTAAAAACATACTCTAAAAAACACAAATTTATTTATCTTACAACATGTAAAGGACAGATGTAATTCACAGTCGGATCTTTTATAAGAAAAGCTCTTCAGAAAATGTGTCAAGCCAACTACAAACAGAAGCTGCTCAAATTCAAGATTGTTATGTTTTCACAGCTGTTTGAAGATGTTTTTACCCACTGGCATGCAAATGTCTCAGATGAGCAAATCATGTCTTAACACCAGACTAAGATAATCTAAGTAAGAATAAACTTTAGCTTTCAAATTATGATTTAACTCATTGAGGGAACACGGTTTTCCAAACCAAGTTGGCCTATGTGAAGAAATAATCAATAATTCTGATAGTTGTTTATGCAAACCAAAGCAGCAACAACTGCCAAATATGTGTGATTGAGGTCATTTCAAACTGTCTCAGTCAGTTATATATTTTTACTTTCAGTGGTCCATTTCAAAAGTTTTCTTTAAAGCAATTCAAGGACTGCGGACTTGCCATTTCTGAATTTTTGCTGGAGAGAAGAATTCATGGCCTCATCCATTACAGCCGTTTATTCAGGTCATGGAGAACCAGAGCACCTCTGACTGTCACACTGCCACCACTCACCATGTCTGATCATTGGTGTAATGTTTCTGTTTCTGAAATATTTACTTGTTCGCATCAGATGTAATGGATCATTACATTACATCTTCTACGAGTTCCACTAATTTTGTCTCATACTCCCATGTTTCCAATGCATTTTCTTAGAAATCTTAGCAGGGGATTGGGTGTCAGACACGTTCTACTGAAATAAAGCCTTGATTGTGCAGGTCAGGCTTTATTCGGACCCGAGTGAAAATACTTGAAGTCAGTTGACCAAATACAATTTGGTTTATGAATGTTAATTCATGATTTAATAACTACCAGGGAAATAACTTTTTTTTTTCTCCACAGGATCAGGCTAGCTAGGATTGCTTTATTTTCAAAACAAATGAAATCAAATAAACATTTTTTTGAAGTTAACTTCATCTCGTATCTAATTTGTTTGAAGATTTTAAACATGTTAATTTGATTAAAATTGGCAAAACTTGAAAGTAACTGTAAGGGAGGATACACTGATTGGAAGAAGGGTAGAGTCCAAGTCAAGCATATTCTCATTTAACTCCTTTATAAGAGTTCATTTATATACATAGAAGGAAACTGGCTCACTCTGTCTGCTCCATGGTTTAAGGTTAGATACGTCCGCTACAAGTGTGACAAATTAACAGTTGTGTAGCTGCGAGTGGCGTGCAGACTGACAGACGTAAAGCAGCAGCGAAGAAAAACTATATGACGACAAGCCGACATGACAAGGAGCCACGTGTTAATAGTCAGTTTTGACAACAGTCACTCAAATATCCTCGTATCTCAGCTCAGCAAAGTTCCTGAGCAGAAAAAAAAAAAAAAAAAAGGAAGTGGGACATAAATTATAGTTAAGGAAAATAGTTGAATAAGGTAGTTTAAAAGCTTGGATCCTCAACAATGAATATTTAAACAGAATAACTCAAAAGTTTCAGGGCCATAACTGATGATGTATTACTTCAGAATATTTCCCCGGTTGTTAGCGTACACAGAGAGGTGTTGTTGTTTTTTTGTTTGTTTGTTTGCACTTAGCAAGTACAAACTAAAGTAACTCTGCAAACTAAATAAAACTAAATAAAAAAATTATGGCAAACTTTAAATGTTTCTCAGAAATAATATTTTTGGCCATTTATGGCTATTAGAAAACAAAAACATGCCTACTTATTATGCAGTGCATAATACGTTTATATCAAGCTTCTATATCTGGTTGCAAACCTGTGTTGTCATTTTTGTGCCAATATTTAAAGCCTTAAATAGTATTGTGACATGCCATAGCCAAAGTATCAGAAGTGAATCTTTTGCATTAAATATTCAGCGGTGTAACTTATACAATTTCTGCTGGTAATCTTCTAAGAATCATTTAATAAAAAAGAGGGTTGAGCTAATTCAATATTAACAGAATAGTAAGTTTTACTTGGTAAAGAAAAAAAAAAAAAAAAAAACCCAGAAAAGTAACTCTTCTTTTGGATGCTCGTTCTTAATAATCCTAATTTTAACTTTTAGAGCGTATAACTTTTAACTTCTGAAATGAGGACCTTTTGTTATAGCATTCAGTCAGACATATGAACAGGGGATAAATCTGTCACTGAAACGGACTGAAGTGTTGACCCTTCTGTTTAGTCAGCCAGTTTGGACAACCAGCTGTGTAGACCCTGCAATAACATCTCACTGCAGACTTTCTGGACTTCCCCTCTGTTAAGCTGCCATAACAACCAGAGTCAACACCGCTCAAATACCCACATGCTTTACACATAAATGCTTTGAGGCCGTCACATATGCAATGCAGAGTGATCAGGACCAGAACAGAGTGTAACTTTAAACTGAGGAGGGAAAAATGTGTGTGTGAGAGCAAAATAGGTGGGAAATGATTTTGCTTGTGTGGTGGAATGCAATTAGAACCAGAGTCAGTAAAGCTAGGATTAAAATGAAGTATTCTCACCAATCCTGGAGGAGCCATTTTAAAGTGGGGGGATGGGATTTGAGAAGTATCGGTGGTCTGGTGGTTACCCTAACCTAACCATGTGTTTAAAAAAGTAAGGAACTCATTGAGAAAATACAGGTAATGAGGAAAGTCGGCAATAAATTTATCATCTATTTTATTGCATGGTTGTGTGAGAGCTGGAGAATAGGAAAGTGCACCTGATGCTGGATAACCCTATCTGTCAACAGAGGATTAGACAGAGGGCATTCCACACAAAAAACTATCTCAAACCAATATAGACCATATATCCAGTTACCGTCTCATGAATTTACCAAGGAACTATGGCCTCTCGTGGCCTACAAAGGCAATGGGCGACTTATTGTCCCACTCCGCGTTCCATCTGCTGCCTACATTTACAGTCTGCAGTAGCAGTATTGCCAACTATGTTACATGTAAGTAATGCTTCAGCTGAACCTCCCAAAAACATCCCCAGCTAATCTGATCTCAACAATGTGAAAAATCCTAAAAGAAGATACCCTCTCCTTGGCTATATATTTTTTTTCTGACTTGGGTTTATTGGTTATAAAGATAAACAGTCATGTTAGAGGGGGATTTTGAGGTAGTAAGGTAAATGACTGGAACTTAAAACTTGCAGACAACAGACAAATACAAAACTTCTAGCCGAGTTTTATAGTAAGTCTTTCATGTGGGCCCATCCTTTTCTCCCAGATCTGGAAAGTGATCAAAAAAAAAAAAAATACCAAAAATATTGATGTATTTTGGTTTAGATTAAAAGTGAAAAACAAAAGCAGTACACCAAGCAGATTTACCAGCACATAGATGCACAAACACTTCCACAAAGGCAGGACGCAAAGCACAGGCAGCTGTCACTAAACAAGTTAATATAGCAGGCTGTTTATGAGTGGAGCTGAAATTTAAGCTTGACACGAACACCAGCCTGGCACTGCCTTAATGAAATCCTGATTCAGGGTGAAGGTAAGTTCAGTGGGCTGTTTGGCAAAGTTGGAATTATTGTCAGTTTTTTCTTGCATTGTGTTGGCTTGGTCATCCTTTGCACAACAGCATGGTAAGTGAGGAAGTGTTAATTCATCAAACTATCTTTGGTTATTTACCGTGGAATGTTTACACTCTGGATGCCACAGTATTAATTATGTGTAACTAAGCAAGCTACAGATCAGTAACTTATGAACCATTTAGTTTGAAACAGTGAATTTGCAGAGTGCTAAAAAATTATCCATGCTTATTAATTGCAATTAACAGTTCCTTTCCCTTTGAATCTTTTGCAGCATGGTTTTGAAAAGTCACATCACTTCCAATCCAGAACAATGTAAGATTAACAGCATAATAAATGCTTTTAATCAGGTAGAGCAGAAGAACAGCATAAAAACATGAAAGTTACAAACAAAAGTACAAGATCATATTTCTTAAATTGTGTGCTTTGTTGGTCAGGCACAAACAAATTGTTAAAAATTACAGCAATTTTGTCTCACAATGACATCAATCATAATGACACAAGTACTCATTAATATTAAGTGTAGAAATTAAGCCATATAAATAATTTAATCTGAATTGAATGTATGACTGAACAGATGGATGGGTCTATGAACTAATAGAGGGATTTAACTTTTCAAAATTGGAATACAAAAAAAAAAATAAAAATCAAGAAATACTGACTTTTCATGTTTCATTTTTCCATACTTTTACAGATCTGGACTTGAATGGCATCCATTCTCTGCCAGACTGCACCCTTGGTGCAGCCATTACGATCATAAAGCCCACATTATCTAAGTTAGTGATTCCCAAATTATTAGCCAATGATCAAGATCAACCATTTTTGATTTATCTTTAAATAATTTATCTTTGTTTAAATCAAAATGACAGGCAAGTCCAATAGAAAATTATTACGGGAAAGAAAATCTAGAATTAAAATTCAGAGTGTGTTTGTATATGTTTTCTGGGATACAGTTAGGTTTAACTTTAGCAAAAAGAAGATAAATAACATTTCCACACAATGAAAATTATATTTTAAGATACAAATTGGATATTGACCAATAAAAAGCAAGATAGGTACGTCTCTAATTAAAACATATCAGCAAAACTGAAATCATCTGATCGAAATCAGACTTCAAAACCTATTCTATGCTTCTTTTTTTTTCTTACAACTACTGTTTTGTTTCTTGGAAGACACAAACAGACACAGAGCACTAATACCACAGACACTTGCACTCCCTGCACCCTTCTCCAGACCAGACAGACTACGTAGTTGCACCACAACACCTGTCAACTGAGTCCTGGAGTCAGGTTCAGCATGACAGACATGGCCTATCACGGTGCCTTGTCATATTCCACATGATCTTAGTACAGCTACTATGTTTTCTCACCCTTTATAAACACATGCTTGCTCTAGATTCTAAATAATACAGGAATTAGGACGCACAGAAAATAACTGAACACGTCTGTATTATCCTGGATGTAGTTTTACCAACTTCTATTAATGTGCAATCAACTTCTGCTGACTTAATTGTTTTTGGCAGTTGAGCTGGTTAAAAAGGACTGAACCATGTTTATGTACTAGATGTGTGACAGAAAAAAAAGTCTTAATCCAAAACTCAAAATCTAAATCCTAATTCCTCGAAGGACTTTTTTTTTTTTTTTTTTGTGTTAAAAAGCCTCTAGAAGTATACTGCTTTTAATGTACTTATATGTAGAAAACACATGTTGACATCTGATGTTTTATAACCACTATGAGTAAAGTCATTGGTTTTTGATTATTCAGCTCTTATTTGTCGCTACTATGTGGCCCATCCTTCCTCGTCAAAGTTTAAGATGATTCTTTAAGATTTAGCAAAGAAAAAGGAAACTTTTTTTATCATTTATCTAAATGGCAGAAAGCTTTAAATTATTCCAAAGTAAGTCCAACATCTCCACACTTTTTTATACAAAGATGGCTGTGGGCTTTAATATTTTGTTTATAGGTAAATTTTACAAATAATGATCTAAGAAATTATCTCAACTTCAACCTTCCATACACTGTCAAAAAGCTTCAATCAAAGCAGAATAAACCACCTTGTAGGACACACACAATATTTTATGATGGTAGATTGAATCAAGTTGATATCTCCGACTACATAACTACATTCTTAACCAAAACCAAACAAAGAAATGCATACAAAGGGAAACGTCTTTAAGCAGCATGGTACAAGTTGCCATCTCTTTGGAGATAGAGACACTTTCAAAATGTGAAAGTAATGCAATAACTACATACTATCTAAGACATGTGTGATGTGTGTTTATTTACATATTTGTAACGAGAGATGTTTTATTCCACTCCCCTAAATACTTGGAATTGGTTTGATTTATATTTATCTCAACTGAGCTGAGATGTGATTGATTAGCATGAACCATTTAGCAGAAGTTGGACACTGCCGAACCTAAGAGGAATTAGATTTTAATGAATTGAGGGAGAGAATGAGAAAGAGAAGAAAAGCCTGAGCCTTCATTTAGCTGATCTCTCCATTTTATCTAAACTGTTTTACATTCAAGTTTTAGAGTAAAACTGTGTTTGTGAATAACACCAGATGCTCAGATTTGTAAATATTTGGGTGAAAACCAACTCTCTGCAAGCATCAAAACACATGCTAAGGATTCTATGGTCAAGAGTTCTCAAAGGTTCACAGAAGAAACTTGATCACTTTACTGACAGGCAGCAGACTCATGAATCCATCCAGCCAACTCTATTTAATTAAATCAATGATTTAAAAATTAAAGAATACAAAGGTTTGAGTGACCCCTTTTTCAGAGCTGGCATTTTTATTAAGTGATTTCACTATACTTCCATTTTTTTTTAGCACTGTAAGTTTACAATAAGAACGTGCTTGCCAGGATCATAACAGAGCAATCACACATTTCACCTATGTGTTAAAGGTACTTGAGACTCATGTATGACAGGACGCTAACAGGAGGGGAGGAATGAAATCAGGCTGAATACATGGAGCAGGTGGGGGTCAGGAGGGCGTAGAGGCAGTCAAGGAAAGCTCTGGTGTCTGGCTATTTTCAGGTCTCCCCTTCCTCACAAGCCAGCAACAGTTGAAACCAAACAAGCACACACATAAAAACACTTGCATTAGATGCATGTACGCGTGCATCAACGACTTTCACACTTACATGGAACTCGGTGGTGTTGAGAATGTGACGTCCGTCTGGACTCCAGCGTGAGGAGACTAGTCCGATTGAGCCCTCATCGATCTTACAGTGCCAGTCCGGCTGTTCCAGAGACCACACCTAAAGGACAACGCCACCGCCAGGGGAGACAATGGTAGAAGAATAACCATCAAGCAGTTATCGTTGTGGTTCTTATAGGCACACCTGTAATTTCAAACCATTGATTTTAAGCTTTGAAAGACGAGTGAAAGTTTGAAACCATGAAAGACTGGCACTGGATGCCCTTTCAAAGGTAAGATGCTTCCACTGCATTCACCATGACTACGTTCACAAGGAAAGGAAAAATTATTTTTACTAGAATAGTGACATCTAATTTCTGCCAAGCTTTTGGCTGACAAGAAAATTATTACTGAGTTCAATAATTATTGTTTCTGGGGTGTTTTTTTGACAATACATTTTTCACACAATCTAAACATATTTGAAATCAAAAATAAGATTGGAGTCTTTGAGTAACATGTCAGAGGCATACAGTTTACACATTATACATTTTAAGACCAATTTGTTAATGTTAAGAGCCTTTTTTGTGTTTCAGTGCAACAAATAGGTTTTACCTTTTACTTGAGTGAATAACTTTAAATCCTATCTCAAAAAGAAGTGTATTAAATAAAAAGCACAATCTCTGGCTGTGATGTTGAAGGATTTTTAAAGTAATTCTTTAACTTAAATCAGTTTTTCATAAAATATTACTAACTTACTAATAAAAATACTAATACGAACCACTGACGTGTATTCTATTAATAATTTTCCAGAGGAGACAAAATCATCATTAAAGCCTTGAAAAGTTAGTCAAGTATCCTATACTTATAATTCTCTCTTTTAATGTGTTTTAAAAAAGGGGAAATTACTTTAATCTAATTTATATAAACTGTATAGAGAAAACTATCACAAACAATACATCTTAACAGAATATTGCCTATTCAAAATTTTAAAGATGTACAAAACAACAACTAACTCTTGCTAGATAAAAAAATGTATTTCATGGTGTTGACTTCAGCTTTTGAGTGTCATATTAAACACCACAGCATTTTAAGGGTAAAAAATTATAATTATGAACAATGGTCTTTTGTTTGCTTATTAGATTAACTTCTGTGACTAAATAAATAAACAAACAGAATTTCCATAGCAATCAGTAACATGTTTATGATACTCAATGAATTTTAATACTGTGGTTGTCAAACTCTTCAGCTTCTGACCCATACTCAAGTATCGTTTGATTATAAATGATAATAATTAAACAGAAACATTAACAACACAAACATAATTAGCCAGATATGTATCTATTTACTAGTACCGTCTTCGATATAATGTACAGCATAAATATAGTTTTATTATTATCGTAGCTTTTTTTTTTTTTTTAGTATAATCACAAGACTAAATTGTTGATTCTCAGCCTCAAGTGGGACTCAACCCAGACTTTGTGAACCACTTTTCAGAATGTGATTTTAAAAAATATTCTCCAACTGCAAAACCTATCAAGATACCCCTAGAAAAATGGCTAAACTTAAATCCAGATCTTGGCTTATACTTGTATCCGTTACCTGCACCAGCCCCCTCTTGTACATAGCACATAGGATGAACAAAGAGTCAGAGGACCACTCCATGTGTGACACTTGATCCAGGCAGGTGTATAGCTGCAGGATTTGCAAAGTGCCAAGATCTCTCACAACTAGTCTGTATTGTACACAGGTAGCCTGTGGAAGAAAAAGCAAATGTTGTAGAAGAAAAGACTATAATATTAGAGGTACACAATCAATTGGACATCAGTCGGAATCAGACGACACCCCTTGATCAACAAATCAAACGTTGAAATTAAAAATCTGGTAGCTTTTCTATTTTTTAAATGAGACCAAACTAAGAACTTCTAAAAGTCAGATTAAGGCCAGCTACAAAAACCTTAAATGTACAATCCTGTAATTCATTCATTTTCTGTTAGACTCAAAAAACGAACAGCATATTTTTCTCCTTTATGTTTAACATTCCATAGTGGAAATACAGAAATTAGTCCAAATCCGTTTCAGCAAGTCAGACCTCAAAGAAAACTGGAAATTGTCATTTACCAGAGAAGTGCTGATTGGTGCGTCTCTACATAAGACTTTACATATTTATTGATACTTCTGCCACAGTAAACGTGGCTTACCATAAAACAATAAAAGAATTCAACTCAAAGACTTACCAAATATTTCCCATCTGGGGAAACTTTGCAAAGATGGTTGGACTGCTTAAAGAGTTCAGAGAAATTCATTTTGCAATCACAACTGTTCCTATGAAGAGATAACACAGAGTTTGCATTCGGTCTAAACAGGCATACACAAAGATGTGTCTTCAAATTTTCCAACTGCATACAGTTGATATTGTAGTTTTCTCGTACTCCCACGTGATGGCGCCATAGGTCCAGAAAAATACTACACTTAATGCATTAGGTAATATAGTTTTTCTCTCAAAATAAGCCAAATAATTAAAATGTAAAGTACGTTCAAACTTAAACTGAAATGACACCGTTTTTAAACATAACACCCGAAAGCACTGATACAAAAAGTTAAATGTGTTATTTTGACTCGCTGGTAAAACATAAAATAAAAGCGCTTTCAACCCAAGTAGTACAAACATTTTTTTGTTGTTTGTTTAATGAAAATATTATTTAACAAACCACTACAGTAGAAATGAAGACGTGAACTGCAAACATAAACTATTAGGAATTCCGTTAAACTAGCGCTAACTGGGCTCGTTCACTGCTAGCATGTAGCACTAGTTAGCGGTTAATATGAAAGCAACCCATGTAAAATACTCAAACATGGTACACTTACTCCTAACTTCAACAGCATCACTCCCCTCGGCGAACCCAGAGATGTACAGACGTCTAGAGCCCATTCAGAGTTTCTTTCTTCGTACGAAAGCGTTAGTCTCACACATTTTTAATCCAACTGTTGTTGGGGTTTGTTTCTATGAACGTAAAATGACACACCAGTGCTGTCGAATCAGCGCTCGCCTCCACCGAAACGCCTTATGGGAAATGTAGTTTAGGAAAAGATAAATGTTTTGTTTTCTCTTTCCGAGTCAAAATGCTCATGTAGACCAAATATAAAGAAACATATTGTCAGAAGTATTTTATTCCCATGACCAGGCAATTTTATTATTTTTTTTCAGTCTATTAATTAGTTTTACAGTGTTCATGCCATTCTCATGTGTATAACATTTTAAATGGCTTTTCGAAATTTATATATCAAACCAAAAGTGTCTATACAAATAAATTAGGCAGGTTTTATTTAGGCACGGCGATTTCCTTTCTCGAAAGGTGACAAGGTTTTTTTTTCCCGCTTGTGTGCGGCCAAACCGCGCTGCCCCCTCTCTGCTTCCCTCAGCGCAAAAAAGACGCTTCACCTCCTTCCCTTCGGTGTCGATAAGCAAAGCCATCATCACTTCTCTGCAGAGGATGCAAATCAGCTCCCCTCCTCTCTGCGGTTCACGTTGCTTCTCTGATAAGTCAATGAAGTTCTTCCCCTCTTATCAGAGCTGAATTCGCTCGATATATATTTCGTTTGTCTGCCTTTTCCATGCTGCCATTTTTTATGGAGGGTCACTTTCTTGGCATGTTAGACAAACAAACAGGTACTCGGTGCAATATCACTCCTGGTTGTTTGGATTGGAATAAGCGCAACCTTCAGGTAGGCCTAATATTTCTTCATATTCCATCTTCTGTTTAAATAATTTAAAAAAGAAAATATAACACAAAAAAAAGACTTTTGGAAAACTAATTTCCCTTTTCCTATTGATTAAGGTTAAAATGTAAATATATTTATTTTAAAAATTGTGGTGAAGATAGTTGTTGAGAGGGACTGCATATAGTGCGCATTTTCAAGCCGTTTTTTTATTTTTGCTTAGTCTCAGAGCAACAGGAAATACATCTGATTTTGTTAAACATCACAAATAATAGAAATAATAGCGTCGTTTTGGATGCGAACTTTTAAAATAGATATAAACGAAAATCTAGGATAACCTGTTTTATTGAAATATATACCTGAGATATAATTTTAGGCACAGCTTACATAAATAATAGCTGGGATTTAAGGTCCAAATTTCATTAGCAACATTAATAACTTCAAACACGCTCAGATAAACAGCACATTAAATTGTCTAAACCGAGAAAATTCACTTGGGCCTAACTTGATTTCGTCTAAAACAATTTTTAAATTTAATTTATTCTCATTTGAGACCGTTTTTTTTTCTCTCCTTCGCACTAAATAACCCTTGGGAAGGAAAAGTGCGTGCATAAGCCATGTTTGTTGTCATGGTCGCTGTAACCGTGGAGTGAAGACGCAGAGAGACCGGTAAAAGATTTTCTGCGTAAGAGCAGCATACATTAAAGAGATTGAAATATTTAATTTATTTTCTAATTTATTGATTCTTATTCAACAAAAAAACTGCCCGCTATTTTATTTTATTTTATTGTTGTATTTGGATACTTCACCTTATTTACTTCGTACTGCCCACCACCAGCTCATCAGTGTGTTTTGGTTAATATTACATGTGCGCATCCAGTAAAAATATTAATGCAGGATAATTATCTATTTACATATTTATTTATGAAAACTTTGATGCCCAAGTGCGCCTGTGACCTTTTTTTTTCTCTCTCTCTCTCTGGTAATACTTTTTGTTTGTTTGTTTGTTTTGCTTTGTTTTTGTTTTTGTTTTTTTTTTTTTTTTTTTTTGGTTTTTTGGTTTTTTTTTTTTGTTTGTTTGTTTTTTTTTTTTTGTTGTTTTGTTTTTTCAAAACATCCTGCTCTCACAATCCGACCAGGGATCTGCGTTTGTGTCTGCGGCGGTAGATCCCTGCTGGAACAGCGGGAATTTACTGCAACCAATTCTTTTTTTCTTTTTTCTTTTGAATCGTCAAAAAAAGCAGTCTTCGCGGATGTTTACCGAGGAAGTTCCATATCTCCAATCGATCCGGTGAAGACCAAAGTAAAGACGACTGTGTGTCCTGTACAGACAGTCCTATAGTCACTTTTAGCAATTCGGAGAATTTGTTAAATCGTTAAGATTTGGGATTTATTTAGCCTCTTTGTTGTGTATTTTTCAGATTCTGTACTTTAGCCAGTTTTTCTTCTTGAGCAATCACAGCCGCGCTGGTCCCTAAGGAGACGCGACGCTGCTGCGCGGCTCTAAATAAACTTTCACAAACCAATATGCCCATCAAGACGTTTTTCAAGACAATTTTAATGCATACTCAAACTGGAGACTAAACGAAAAGTCGAGACATCCAATCATCATCAACCGCGGTAAGCCTACATTTTGCGACTTTATCAAACGTAGGCCGCTGGAAACACGCGGAAAGACGTTCCATCTCTAGAGATATAGGCCTCCTTATTAGTGAGCGAAATAGCGATAAAAACCAGCAGGTAGTTTGTTCAGTGGGATCCAAATCTGTCCTGCACTACCTGGAGTGGTATGGCGGCGTAATAGTGTTTCTGCCATGAGCGTGTGTGATGCAGTCATATTAAAGGAGGACAGCAGGATGCGGTGCAGAGACTGGGGAGGATCTGCTTCCCCTCGGAATGGAAAAGGCGATGAGTGAGGCAGGTCTGGACTCGCTCAGGCCCCCTGGCGCCCTGTGGCACCTCGCTGGGGCTACATAAGTGCAATCACACGTGAATGAAGGCGTTATGTGTCCCCGTGCGTGTTGAACACCTTCCACTATTTTACTCGACGAAAACTTTGTGCAAACAACTACCGCGATAAAAACGTTATCTGTGCACCACGACGGCCTGCTTAGCAGCCATGTTAAAATAACGACAGCACTACGTTAGATGTTCTTGGTATGGCTCTTCGCCCAGGGCGTCTTTCTCTGATAGGCGGTGTGCAAAAGAAGTTAGCACTTGCTAATCAAGCAAATGTTCTATTTATTGGCACGGGCAGTTCATCGTCTGTCATTGTTGTCCACTGATCATTGCAGGCTGCACTCACAGTGTTTTTGATTCAAGATTCCAATTGGTACTAAATTAAACGCTTACTTTTTGTTGTTGTTTTTTTTATGAAATCTAGTGTGTACATCTAATATGTAAACCAGACTGTTCTGTCCCACACACACATCTAAAAACTCAGTTTGTGATTGGTGAGGGTTTTTTTTTCTTCTGTTTTTAAAAAACATAATACTTTTAAAGCATCTAGATACAATAAATAAATATAATCACTTTTCAAACTGATTCCAGATTCTTTTAAGCACACTCTTGGTTTGTGAACCTTATTAAGAAATGTAGTTTTCCCTCAAAAATAGCTCAATATTTGTCTCAGTCTCAGACAAAGGAGGAGGGGCTCAGTGAGAGGAGCAATCACTCATGAATTACCAATGATGGAAATAGAGCACAGTTTACTAGGGGTGCACCAATTGCAGTTTTCTGGCCGATCACCAATAACCAATCTTTTAAAAAGCTTAACCTACCGATTCCGATGTTGGCCGATACCAATTTTTTTGTCTGAAATGTTGCTTAATATAGTAAGAACGTTGTTGAGTTGGTAACAGTGGGGTCACTGTTGTTAATTGCAACCGTGCAAACATAACCTGGTGGGCCGGTCACTCAGTCAAACGTTTCTCAAAGGAGAGCAAAAGAGGACAATGGTTGATTCTTAGATCTTAGCCAAGCTAGGTAAGATCGGTGGATAGGGTCGGCTTCATATGTTAAGATCGGCCGATCTCCCAAAATTAAGGAAACCGCTAAATAGGCTGGCCGATAAATCGGTGCACCCCTACAGTTTAGTTGTTCTTGATGTCATTTCTAAAAACGAGTTTCAGACTTTAGAGGCGAATAGA
Source organism: Poeciliopsis retropinna (assembly GCA_010277075.1). NCBI lineage: Eukaryota > Metazoa > Chordata > Actinopteri > Cyprinodontiformes > Poeciliidae > Poeciliopsis > Poeciliopsis retropinna. The sequence goes on along the minus strand of VMRM01000009.1, from coordinate 8,279,929 downwards.
CCAAGTAGGCAATGAGTAAGGAGTTTGATTCTACTTTGCAAATAACTCATACCAAAATTTCTCTACCAGATAATAACCACACGCCAGTGGTTGTTTTGGAGATTTTAATGTTGTAATAGTTTTTTCTGCATTATCCATGCATTTCTAGTCAGTTATTATTTCAGAAATTCCCCATTCAATATGCAAACTTAATTAAGTATCTCTGTGGCTTGCAGAGCAATCTGCCCCTCATCAGACTGCCCGTCCTTTAAGATGTCCCAGTCCACGGTTGTTGAGGAAGGAGGCACATTGGAGCACCTGTGGAGCTCTCTGTGAGTCAACATCTGCTGATGACTGCTTTCTGTGATTATACTTTTTATTAAAGCAATCTATTTTTTATATTTTTAACTCACTGCTTTCATGGCAATTAATTTTATGGATTACACAATGAGATGAAAAACAAACGTATGTTGCTTCCACTTTAAGTTGTGATACAAAGGTTTTCTGATGGTGAAAGTAGATTATTAGCTTTCTATAATCAACCAGATTTTAACATAAAGAAGTGCGGTTTTTAATCAAAAACCAGGTTTATAATAAATTACCACCCAGGATGCTGGATGGCATTTCATAATGTCTTGTTCAAGATATGTAAGACAATATAATTATTTTAAATGTTTTTTGCCACAAAATTTTCTAAGCTGATTGCAAATTTTTAAAATAGTTTAAGGTTGTAAAACATGTTTGAAGAAAATAAAGAGAAAAATAGCCCTATTGTTTTCATGAAAGTAAATAGGATACAGGTTGAATTTTTCATAAATGTACTTTATTCGTGAACATTTCCTATTCATAATATTTTTGTCCACCCAGAGAGCCAGACAGCACCTATTATGAGCTGCCCCCAAGCAGCCAGCGAGGTGAGCACCCGGTTCCATCTACGAGCACGCCAGGGAATCACCGAAACTGTGCGGAGGTCTCCATGGACGTCTATCACATCAGAGACATGAACGACAATGTCATGGTAGGAACATGAGTGTTGCTTTGGTTTTCAGAAGCATATCATTTAATTAGGTTTTTTTTTGCAAGATTATTTTTGATAAATAAAATAATATCTTCTCCTGCTTATTGTTCTTATACATAAACATTTTTTTGCCTTTTTGGTGTTTTTTCTTTTTTTCTCCTTTCCCTCCTTTTCAGGGAGAATTCCCACCTATTTAGTTTCCCTCTCCTCAGCAGGTTTTTCCCTCTCTGTTTCTCTGCTGAGCGATCTGTTGGGACTGTGGGGTGGTCTGTGTAAGTGTGTGTGTATGTAGGTGTGTGTGTCATGAAATCCCACAGTGCCCCTTGCTGCTCCACAGTAGAGCCATCTGTTGGGTTGTGTGTGTCTATGCGCGGATGCATTAACAAGCAAGCACATTAAGTTTGCAGGTGATCGCTCAGCAGGTGGCACCTGTGAAACTTCATATTCACAAGGAAAGAATAAACAGCAAATCTCTTTTTTAATACAGGGACATAATTGCAGGGCTCATTTTGTCGTGGCTCATCTTGTGGCTTATAAAAATCTTTGTCTCAAAATCCAATTTCCAACCCCACCTCTGTTTTGTGTCTTTCCGATTTTGAATATTGGTCTCATGTCATTTTTAAGTGGGCAAGTCTGGACCTGTCGGCTTGCTTAATGAATAGACAGGCCTGAAAAAAAAAGAGAGAGAGGCAGGGCCAGAATTTGTTGTTGGATTGTTGTTAGATGCATAACAAATAAAGAAGGCCAAGTGGAGAAAGAGAAGTGGAGGAGGAAGAGGCAGGGCATCTTCTGTCCTCCATCATGTTCGGCTGCACAGAAAGGTCAACTGGCCCCACAGAGGTCACAACCTGACCACAGAAGCATCACAGAGGCAGGTTTATCTTGACAGGAGCCTAACGATGCTGTGTGATGTGGTGAGTTGATGCACATTTACGACAATGCATACTGAGATTGATTTATTTGAAAACAGTTATGCAGAAGATTGTACTGCTAAAGTGTTCTGAATATTATCTCTATATATCTCCATCTATGCTGTTTATTAATAGCATAGATGGAAAAAAATGTTTGAGATGTGACTTGATAATTATTGATTATGATGTTTGAGGTTTTAAAAACAAGTAAAGCTTAATATGTGCTTTGAATACTTAACAGTCATTTCTAATATAAATGTGATTTTTTTTAAGATTTTGGCTTGGAATACTTTCTACTTTATTTGAAAAGGTATTCCCAAGGGGATAACATTACATTTTCTTGAGCTTTGCTTTAGTTTAGGTTAACCAGGTAAAATTATGAGAACCGTATTAAGACGTAGGTTGGTACAGTTTGGACCCGCCTGCTCCATGTTTCCCCTATGGGGGGATTTACCTGCACAAGAGAAACAGCAGGAGGCAGTAAATCTGACCGCCTCTTGTTCTCTTGGTTCCCACCTATTTACCTGTCACTTCTATTAGTCAAATCTTTCAATCAGCTTTCCAACAATCAGCATCTATAGGTATTGCTGAACACAATCGCTTGAAATATAAACTGGGGATCAGAAGGGTCAAATAAGATAAGCGAAGTTGCTTAGTATGTGGCATTATTAATGGAGTAGATATCTGGTCTGCATGTTTCAGAAACTTCTGACCTACTGCAGATTTTCAGCATGTCTTTGATTTTTGGATCATTAACTCTGATTTAGAGAAAATGACCAGAAAAAGAAATAAATATGAATTGCCTTGTTGATGTCAAATTGGTTTGAAATGATTGAAAGATGACAGTACCTTAAAAAAGCACTTATTACTGTAAACCTTAAAGCAGATGGACAGTAACAAAAGAGCACACAACAGGGACTCTTAATTCTTCCCTTGCATCCATAACGGCCCTAATTAGATATTACATTTTACTTGTTTTGCATGAAGTTACAGCACTTTGAGATTTGAAGTCTCCTTTTTGCGTTTCGCCTCATATATCCAGCAGGGGGAAACCTTGATGCACACACTTCTGCATTGACCACCCTTTATCCTTGCATCTGTATACCACGTGTTTCCATCGGGAAAGTTAAACAAATATAGGTAGTTTTCATATGTTATGATTTTGTTCATTTGTGCAGTTAAGCTTTAGTTTTTTTTCCAACCTCCTTCCAGTAGATGTGACAAAATCATGCTTGCTTTTATTGTTGACCATGTTAAGTGGCCGTGGTGTTTTATATCATTACAAGGTTTGATGTAATAAGTGGCTGTAAAAATAGGTAAAAGCTGTTTTATCCAGGACCTTTTGTGTTTCATTCATTGTGACAAGTGAAGGTAGCTGCAGCAGGCTTATCCTCGTCTCTTAGTGTTTTGAGCCTTTAAGCTTGGCTTTGAGTGGCAGCAGCCAGGATGACTGCCCATAGGGAAGATCACATGATGCTGGGATGGGAATCACGTACACACACATAAACACGCACACATTTGCTCACACAGTTGCAGCGAAGGCTTAAGCTCTTGTTTCAACTTGTTGTGAATTCAGTTCAGGTATTAACACAGAGCACACCTGGGAGTGTATGCGTGTGTCCATGTGTGTGAGTGTGTGAAATACTTTTTTTTTTTGCTGTTGACACATACACCTGGACCTCTTTTATGCCCAGAAAGCTTCTTTAATAATAGAGCTAGGTTGTAAACAGACATTAGGGGGACATCACAATTACTTTCTACATCCCACTTATAAGAAAGGCAAATATCCGTATAAATGCTAATTGCCATATATTTTAGATGGATGTACGAGCAAGCAGCATTTTTATCTCTGCAAATGCCGGCTGTGTTTCTCAGTTGCAGTGTTTGTCATTATTTTCTAAGAATATGACTTTATCTGTGCAGCACATACCAAGGATTCAATCCGTCGATGTATGGATCCAAGCAGCAACACTTTGGTGAATTAATAATAGTTTGTATTTAATTTTGAACATTGACTAACTTTTGTTTTTTCCACTTTCTGATAGAATGATAAGACGGGGGGTTATTATTTGTGGGTTTTTATGATCAAGATCACAATAGGATTTTCCAAAGTGAATGGACGTGGAGCATTGAGTCAACGTTTGAAATAAGTGTATCTTATAAAGGGGAAATGTAATGGAAAAGCCCTGTTTTTTCTGTTTTTCTTTTTTGTTTGTTTTTGAAAACTTGTTGACAGTAGCTTACTATGTTTGGTTAATCAATGATGTCTAGAAAGGAACATACAGTCTTACTTTAGCTCTCTTAAAATCACAACATGTAAAAGAAAGTAGCTGTCAATTGTCCCATCTGCCTCCTTTATGGCACCTTAAATTGTTTTATCAGCCAGTGTGCAGGATTTGATTGTTTTTAGAGGAAGGAAGAAGAAGGAACAAAGGAAGGAAAGACAGGGAAAAAATGAAAAAATGAAAGAATAAATTATTGAAAACTGAATGAGCAAAGAAAGGAAAAAAAGGAGGAAGGAAGTGATCAAGGAGGGACACAATATTTTGCTTTTTCACATTATAACCTTAAATTTGATTTAATTGGATTTCTTATGTGTGTGTGAGCAATCTAGAAATAAGACGTCTGATGATTTTAAAATTTTCACAAATAAAAAATCCAATAAGTATGCTGTGTATGTGTATACAGTTCCTATGAGTAAATATTGAGCAAGGCCACGTTCCGCTCCAAGAACAGCTCCATGTATCTTATAGGATTTCAACACCATCTTGTGTATGCAGACTCTCAATTCTTTGGCCATTCTTCCTTGCAAATTGGCTCAGTCTAAGAAAATTGGGTGGAGTTTGAGTACAAACAATAGTTTGAAATTCTTCTCATATATTCTGAATTTGTACTTGGATTAGGCAAATGTTAGTGGGTTTTCTTGTAGTTTTCTGACCAGCTTTCCTGTCCCTGCTGAAGAAACCATTCCTCACAGCATTGGTTCTGCCACAACCTGAACGATGTGCAGGCGGGGGATGAATGTGTATTTAAGAATAGTTCACGGGACATTAAACTTTCTCAATGTGCTGCACATGACATATGAGAGCATTAAACAGGACATGCAATGCTTCTGAGTCTGTATAAAACTTAAAATGAAACATCAGAAACCAACAATCATCCTCAAGTACTATTGACTTTGTTTGACAACTCATTTTATTGGCTCATGCAGTTAACATAATAATTCTTAAGGCAAGATTTAGCAAGCTTATTTATAGCACAGGCAGTCCACGAGATCATCTACCCATCCATTCATCCATCCATTTTCTAACACCCTTTTCCCCAGTGGGTTTGGGAGGTGCTGGTGCCTATCTCCAGCGAGCATTTTGGGTGAGAGGCAGGTGAGAGGCGGGGTACACACTGGACAGGTTGCCAGTCTGTCGCATGGCTCCAAGACATCATGTGAAAGATATAAAGAAAAAGAAAAAAGTTTTTAAGTTCTTATTTAGAGAGAGAGATTAGTATACCAAATACAGCACAGGCTATTTGGGTCCGTTTTTTTATTGCAATGGTGTTTAACTGACATTGCGTTGAAAAATGTGGTCTTCAATGAAACAATTTATGTGACACATATGACATTATTTTTGTCACGCTTGTAAAGCCGTTGGAAGTTTCAGCTTCTGAGAGTGCTGACCACCTGACTGTGTTACTGACTGTATTGGTCAGGTTTGTTTGCACAAAAATCCCTGTTTGTGCTCACAAACCTCACCAATACAGCCGATTCAGATTCTTATTTAGAGTGAGATTGATCTGCAATGCAGGAAGGTGGGGGTTCTGACCTTTGAACTTCTGTTCTTTTGTGTGTGTTTTTTTTCCTCTCTCTCTCTCCTCGCTCACCCCCTGTATCTTGCTCTCGATGTCAGACCAGACAGTGTTGACTTAGAGAAGGCCTTTACAAGGAGCATGTGTGTACATGCGCCCCGGCATTGCCGTCTATGTCCGGGCATGCCATAATTAGAATGTCGTACCATTTTTTGGGTTCCCATCCCTCTTTTCCTTCTCCGCTTCTCTCCCCTCATCTCAGTGTATCATTCCTCTCTCTCCACACCAGTCCTCACCTTTTTTTCCCCTTGTCCTGGCAGCACATGTGCCTTAAGTGTGCGGTAGAACATGTCCACTGATGCACACCTTGCTTGAGGTCTGAGGTTATAGGCTATGCTCCTGCACTCTGCGGTGCTCTGTTGTGTTTGGACGTTTGACTGGCGGAAGATTTGATAAATGAGACCAATGCTCTAGAGGATGTACTACGTGAAAAAGAAGGTAAAAAAAATTACATTTTCTTTGGCTGGTAGTTTATTTTTCTAATGCTGTTTCTTGACTTGTCTAAATCAGAAACAAAAATCTGTTTTGTTTGTAAAATCTGGAATACTTTTACTACTACTTTCACTTAATTGTATGGTTCTAGTTATTGAAGATACATCTAGAAAATTACTGTTTATGATCATTATGCAAAGTGAACGGGTGAACTTGTTTGCGTAGTTTATAATTTTTTTAATTATTCTTTTGTGTGTGTTTTTGTGGACATCCTTTGCCAGAAAAGTCTAAGGTAGTTAATGTACAGCCAGATTTTGGCCTAAAAGAAGTCATTAACACTTATTTCTAAATACAGCACATCATTGCTCTTCACAAAAACGCCGGAGAGGAAAAAAAGGTTTGCACTTAGGCAAACCTTTTCATGTCTGTGTTGTACAACATGCATCACATAGCCACAAGGAGGCTGCAGGAAGGACGTCTGTACGACCGCCCTTAAATTGTATGCAACTTTGGGTGTTATGTGTACATTTCACCAAAATTGCAGATGTGGGAAACCTACTCAGTTAAACATGCAGCATCACACACAGTGCACACATAAATCTCCCTCTTCTTCTGTAACCTGACCTCCCTTAAGCTTCCAAAATCTCTGTCTCTCTCGCACCTCTAGCTGTGTCCTCCCTCTGCCTTCCTGCTCCCTCCCTTTTTCACCTGTTTGGTTCTCTTCCCTCTTGGCTTCTCCCCCCAGTCCCAGTACAACTTGCTGAGCAGCAGCATGGAGAGCCTGGGGAGCCGCGCCACGTCCGCCAGCCCCTACAGCTCCGAGAACACGTCTTCGTCGGCCGTGCCCACCCCTTCGCCTTACTCCCAGCCCAACTCCACCTTCGAGGGCCTGTCCCCTGCCCCGGCAATCCCCTCCAACACCGACTACCCGGGGCCGCATGCCTTCCAGGTGTCCTTCCAGCAGTCCAGCACCGCCAAGTCTGCCACATGGACCGTGAGTAGACAAACACACACACACACGTTTGAGGCCTTGACATGCAGTTTCCCTGTCTGTGCATGCAGGAGCTTTTTTTCTCTTTCTGTCTCAGTGTTAGTCACACACTCATCAATATTCACACAGAGACACTCATTCTCACACATTCGCCCGAGCCAGCACATGTGCAGGCGTGTCGAGTGCAGGCAAAAGCGGGTTCAGTGATTTATCTTGTCTTCTATTAACATTTTTAGAAATCTGCCTGATGAGCACAGCAGAGAAAGCCAAAGGAACTGCTTAGAAACATTTTGTCCCGAGACTGGATTTAGATAATCATCAGCACGACAAAGCTGTAAACTTTTTTTTTTTTTACTGCTCATGAAGTGTATCAACTCTCACTATATTCTGTTATAGTTTTGAGAATATTGAAATAATGGCATTTAATATGCAACTAAGAATTGTAGTAAATATGTGTTGGTGCAGATGACACGGTAGTAATAATAATGAAAGACTAACACGATCAAACTTGGGACGTTTTGAGATATGCATCGTGGGAAACCGAACTTTAGGATAGAGGGAAGGCCGAACACAATCAATCACGCAAACCTTTACAGATCTTCATCTGATAATGTGCCTTACCTTCCATCAAACATAGGCTTAGGACAACATCACATATGTATTGCTGATATAATCCACACATTGTGTGAAAAATGTTCCATCAGTAGCAGAGCTTGAATAAGTACTAATCGATAAGAGACTGGAATTAGGTAATCATCAGCACGTCAGGTCTGTAAACCTTTTTTTTTTTTTTTACTGCTTATGAAGTGTATCAGCTCTCACTATATTCTGTTTATAAACCAACAGCCAACAGTATATAATTTGATGGTTATTTATTTTAGTTTAGCAGAATTAAGGTGCAGGTTCAGACAGATTCTTTGAGATCCAAATGGGGGAACAAAATAGTTTCTTAATGTCTGTTCCATTCAACGCTACTAACTATCCAAGAACCTATTTTTGCTGTATTTTATTTAGAGTAAAAAAAAATGAAATCTGAAAAAACTGAAATCAACATGTCAGACCAGAAAAAAGTGGAAGTCAGCCAAGAAAGTCTTGATCGTTATCTCTCTTTGAGGAACTTCCCTGAGAGAAACCTAAGCGAGGATATTTACATTAGAAGCATAAAGGAGTATAAGGTAATGTGACAGTGGTGAAAGACAGGTGAAATGGGAGCTGAGTAATTTGTCATCAAACCAATGAGAAGCTTCTCGCTGGAAAGGTGTCACCTCCGACTGTCACACAGTTGACCTCCCTGAAACAAGAGAAACAAGAGACAAACCGCTCTTCCCTCACACTTTGTGTGAGGCTGAAGTCCTGGGGGGCTGTGTGTTTGCTTGGAGTAACCATGCGTGATGGACTCCTCCAGTCTGTCCTCGGTGATGTAAGAAGATCCTGCCTTGGACATTAGAGCAGTGGTCTTTGACCTGCCACTTTTCTTTCTCTGTCTGTTCCTTCTTCCCCGTCTTAGCATGCGCTCATGGTTGTCACCTCTGGCGCCCAAAAGTTTCCTTTCTATCCTCTGGTAAATTCTGTCTCCCTGTCCTGTTTGTCTCCTTTACATCTCTCAGCCACATTGCATTCACATAGCCCAAAAACAACAGAATAAAATTTTAAAATTAAAATTTTATTTTTAAAAATAAAATAATAAAAAAAAAAAAAAACTGGAAGAAAATAATTAAATGAGCCAAAAACAGAACCCTCTGTTTGCTTCTAAAATTTGGTGTTTTTATCTGATACTTGATAGAGATGATAAAGAATTATTCCTAGCAAACGAAGCAAATATTTTATGGAGATTTGGAGTGAACAGGCTTAAGATCCTTATACTGCTGATGTGCTTACCAACAGAGATTACACAGAATACTACCCATATTACATTGAATAATAAAAAAATCCTAAAGTTAGAATTCTTCTCACACGGTTCAGTAGACTCTTTTGATATTTGATATGCTCAGCCAAATTATTTTTAAAGTTCTGCAGTAAACATTAATCTCTTGTGAAGGTTGCTGACCCTGGCTTTAGACCAAGTTTTGTGCCAAAAACACATCAAATTCACAAAACGTCTCTGTGAGCGAATTAAAGATAGTCTGTTTGATCCAACCTAGCGATAAGGTTCGATTCAGTTTGTTACAGTTCAGCTTTAATTATTCATTAAAGTTTACAACAAATGTCTTTAAAAACTTTGCAAAGTTTAATTCATAAAAAGAAAGTATCAAATCAGTTTAATACAACCATCAGGTTAAACCTGAACCACATACATTCCAGTTTGAACCTAGTTATTTGTTATGCAGTCAAATTGTGTTTTGTGGTGTCATTTGGTACAAAGTTTTCAACCTGAGGAAGTTCAACTTGTGGTTTTGGTTTACTCACTTTGCATCATTCCCTCTTCCTGATCAAGTGGTGCCAGTGGAAAGGAACAACTCCTTCATGACAGAAAGAAAACTCCAGCTGAACCTGGAATTTATTAACCAAATAAGTTCATAAATTCACTATTGAAACACTTTCAAAATGTCAACTTGAACATCTACAAAACATTATGACAACTTTGAGTTTCATTGTGTAATGCTGGCAAAAAGCAGAGAAAAAAGCATTAGTTCTCCTTGGTTGATTTTTGTTTTTCTTTGAGGCGATAAACTGTTTTGCTATCATCTCAAGAGAAGCACAAAGGAGTGTTTGACTGGAAAATGACTTTTACTGAAAATAGGGATTGAGAAGATAACCTGTGATTATTTTAGTGCCTCCACTGCCATTAAACAAGGGGATCAGAGCGAGGGATTTAATCTTTTATAAGGCTTCGTTCTGTCTTCTGGGCTTGGCGGTAGAATTGGAGAAGCAAAATCAGGATGGGCTAAAAAAAAAAACTCTTCTTGAGCTATGAAGCAATTCTTTTCTTTTTAAAACCAAATAAGACTTGTGACTAAGAATTTTTTTGTGGAAATCTGCTAAGCAAAAGGATTTTCAAAATATTTTTATCACAAAACAACCACAAACTTCAGTATATTTTATTAGGATTTTATGAGATGGACTAATCAATTTTTTTCTCATAATACTATTTTTTTGTCCATTTATTAACTTGTTAATATCTTAAAAATTAGACAATTGTTATTTCGTTCCTAATTTTGCTTGTTGTGTGTATCTTGTAAAGTCACGTAAAATCTGAGTGCTGTTCATTTGTTTTCAACCTCCCTGAGTCGATACTTTTTATAACCCTCTTTATCGGCTGAAAGTCTTTTGAGGTGCAACCATGTTCAATATTATTAGAATGCTATTCTAATAATATTAATAATAGCATATTATTAGAATGCTATTCTAATAATATTGAAAACATAATATTATATCAGAATAATCACAAAAACACTTAATACTTCATAAAAAGCATATTTAATATCTGCTTAAAGGTTGCTTTTTCAAAAAGTGCTTTTTATCTGACAAATGAGTCTCATCAGGAAAATAAATATTCTGATTCATTGACTGTTGTCTCTAATAGCTTTGTATATTTAGACATGAATATATTCCACTCTTGGAAATACCTCAAGCTCAGTCAATCAGATGGAGAGTTGCAGCTATTTTAAGTCTGCAGCGTATACTAAATTGTATTTAGGTCTGGACTTTGACTGGGCCTTTTTCGCACATGAATTTGCTTTGATCTCATGTATTCTGTTGTAGTTCTGCTTGATGACAGATGACTATCTGCTCCAGTCTAAAGTATTGTGACTTAACACTGCCCTTTTATTCAGCTCTATTCCCATAATTGCTGACCAGCTTCCCGTTACCTGCTGAAAAAAAAAGAATCCTCAAAGCATGATCCTGCCACCACCATGTTTCCAAGTGGGAATGGTCTGAGTTCTGAATGCCAATCAGAGGACTCAATTTTATATAAAAGCACCAAAGTAAAGAGGACTGAATACATTTATCATTACTAGTAAAGAAAATTTTAAAAACCAAATATCTTTTTTAACATTTCTCAAATACCTGTGCAGTATATTATGTTGGTTTACGACATTAAATCTCAGGAAAGACATTTAAGTTTGTGACAAAATGCAGGCTTGTTGAAAAAGCATTATATTTTTGGGCAGCACTGTTTGCATATAGTTACCAGGTTACTGCTACAGTAAGTAGGAAGAAATGACAGATAATTATTCTGTAATTAAAGGTCTGGAACGAAAATATAAGAATAACATTTTTTATTTTTTTTTTTTAATGGAAGGAGACAGTCAAAAATTGGAGGTTCATTATTATTATTTTTTTAATCTTCTTAGAAAAGTTGGACATATACAGTCACATTGCTAAATATAGTCAACCATCTAAGTCTGTGCTCATTCCTTGTAGCCTCAGGTAGTGGGGAATTTCAGCAGGGTAATATTGACTATAATCAGTTGCCTCTTTTCCCAGCTCTTTGCCTCCCACTAAGACTGGGTGGCAAGGCATCGCTTTTGGAGATTATAAGAAATTGAGCTACTTGTTGCATCAAGCTTTTATTGTTAAATCCTTTCCTCTCAGGTCTTCAGCTGCAGTTGTGACGAAATGTTAGATTTATGGTCACATACCGACGGATCCACCATTAAAAGAGGGCAGAGAACAGAAGAACCCATTCTCCTCCCCCGACCCCACATTTTTCATAATGTTTCCACACACCATAATTCCATCCAAGCCCATGTTAAGCCAGCCTGGTAATCCCCCCTCCTTGTCTAGTCAAGACAACACACATTAGTGATAATAGCTCTGAAACTCTGCCGCTCTTCTGCCTCTTAAAGATGATGCCTTAGCTTGGATGCAGACGAGCGTCAACGCGACTGGAAATGAGATATAACACCTCAGCATTGTCAAATTACAAGACCTCTCTCTATACTTTCAGACTCAGCATGTGTGCGCGCGCGTGGGAGTGTGGCGCGAGTGTGATTGTGCACATGAAAACCGCATTTGATGGGAGTGGGGTGTGTGGGGCATGTGTGTGTGTGTGTGTGTGTGATGCGGCTGAAATGCAGGCTCCAGCTTGTACTTCACTACAGTTTGTGAGGAGCTCCTCTTCCCAGCTATTAGCGTCTCTCCGTTAGGACGCAGGTCCCAACAAGTCCTGCACAATACATCCTTCCCTTACTTTCCAAATACATCATTCACAGCCACATCACCATGCTCTCCCTGCCAAGCAATGAAACTCACTTGATACACACGTGTAGGCGTCTAGAGAAGATTCTACAGATCAAACAAATATGGGAATTTTTACGAAAAGGTTGCTAGCGCAAAGACATATATCTGTACCCCTGGCAGAGTTAAGTTAAAAGAAATCTCTTATTTAGCAAAATAATTGTCAAAATACAGTTTTTTAAATAAAATGTAGAAAAAAACTCCTTTTATATAGTTTTGCAAGATTTATTTTAGGATTCCTGTCTCATTTCCTGTCAGAAACAATGTCCTTGGTTGAAAAAAATGTTAAAATCTAAATCTACCAGAGGACTGAATAACTTAGCACAAATTGATTTAAAGAACACACAGTCTGGGTAGAGTAATTTTGCCCCTGTCATAGTTTTTTTTTTTTTTTCCGTCGGAGTTTGTGTAAAGCATAAAAGTGACAAGAAAATAATTCATTAAGGCTACAAATAGTCTCTTTTCCATTTTGATTTACATTTACAAAGCAAGTGAAAAAAGCCATTCTAGACTATGTGGATATGTAAAGTATCCACACTCTATGGTGATTCTAAGTGCCACTGTGAGTTTGAAGGTGCACAAGCTTTTTTTTTTTTTTTTTTAATATTTGTCAGCTGAATTTGCAACAGGCATGCTGCTGCTTGTGTATATGGATGATGGTCTGGCAATTATCACCTTGTCTGCAGGAGCCTGTCCTGACCTGCCTTCAGTGGTCCTCTAAGCAGAAGAAAGGATGGATTCCTCAATCTGTGGCAGCGCTTTATAAAACTGACCATGTTTTTTGTTCTGGGGTATTATAAATGTCTCTGTTTTATGAACGGTATGCTACAAAAAGAACAACAAAGCTTAATTTGGTACAATTTTTGTTGATAAAAACAATATTAAATAGTACCAAAGAATAAATCTACAGCACAGTGGGTAAAAAAGAAAATTTTACATGAAACTATTGACACTATTTTTCATTTGTGACAAGTTTGTTAGCTGACTATAATTTGGAACTGCTTGTGTTAAAATAATTAAAAAGAAAAAAACTAACATTTATCCTAATTTTACCCTCTTTTTACCAATCCTAATCAATAATCTTTCTTTTTTCTCCAACATTATCTCCTCCCCTTCAGTACTCTGTGATCTGAAATAAAGCTTGGTTGAGTCATCGCTCATAATCTCTTGTTTGTACATGAAGATACAGGAGCTACAGCAGATCCCTTTTTTTATTGCTTACTCTTTGACCACAATAATTATCCTGCATGTGAGTGTGTGTAGGTGTGTGTGGGAGAGAGTATTTGCAGTACATATACTGGTGACCACAATAAGGAGCAAAATATACTCTGGAAGGATAAAAACACAAAAATGTTTACTATTTTCCCTTTTTACAGTTGTTACATGTAATATTAGGTCAGACTAATTAAGAAAAAAAACTTTTCGCTTCTGAAATCAGCTTTACGTAACATAAGTAACATTACAGGAGACATAAGAGTCTAAGGAGTAGTGAATTGCAGCAGCTCTGTGGCAAAAGCACTTTTTTTATTGCACCTTATATGAACCATTGAATTTTTTTTTCTTGTAGATTCCTTGTTGTCTTTTAAATCATGTGAGGGATCCTGAAAACATACAGAAATTAAATTAATTGTATCTAAATGTTGAAAGTGTGAAAATATACTGAAATATAGAGACTTTGCTGGAAAAACAAAACCAGTTGAACAAAGTCTAAAGACATACTGATGACTTATTACGATCTGATTTGAGTTCAGTCAAGCCTTAAAAACTGATTTATTGTTAATTTTAAGATCAGTAAAAATAATTAGAGTATAGATCATAGTCACCTTTATAATTCCTTGAAGGTTCATTTTCTTTGATCCTTGACATTAATGTTCCATTCATTTCTGTCGGAAAGGAAACCAGTAGTTTATCCATGCGTGAGTGATTGCGGTAACATGAAAAGTTCAAAATTCAGTCAATAAAATGAAACATATTTATTCACAGTATATAGGGGCTGTTGAGACTTGTTAGGGAAAGTTACATGGAGTAACGTTGTGCACAGGTTTTAACCCTAACCCCTAACCCGTGTGTGTGCAGTTTGGTTGTCAGCCCCCTCTTACCTGTGTATATGGATGTGTGTGAAATGAACAAAGAGGGCATTTTATGGGTTTACTGCTGTTTCAGAACAACCCGTCATAAGTCAGGATAAGTTAGCTCAATTATGCTGATTCGATGATTACCAAATCTCCTTCTGGCCTCCGCCTGAAAAAGTGGTGAGGAAGAAATGAAAAATTATAACTAGATAACTAAAAAGCATAACTATTTTTTTGTTGCAAATAACAATATCCAGTTTTAGGAGATACTTTTCATTAAGCAGTAGCAGAGGATGCAATACAATGTATCATTGTAGCCATGAGGCACACCAGTGTTTTGCTTTCCACCAAGGATTTCAACCGTGGCTGGACAATGACGAGATATGCAGCGATCAGAATTTTGTGGCCTATTTCCAACCACTCTTGAGGAATTTTAAAAATAAGAATATGTAAAGTCTGCATGCATGGGCAGCTGGTAGCTGTGTTGCCTTACAGTAAGAAGACCGTGGGTTCAAATCCTAGTCGATGGTTTTCTGCCTGAAGATTGGATGTTCTCCCCGTGAACGCCTGGCTGCTTCCCATAGTTCAAAAACATCCCTGTTAGGTTACCTGGTTAGTCTAAGTGGTCGTTATGTGTGAGAATGTGCTGTTGGTTGTTTATCCTGTGTGTGTGTGTGTTGCCTTGTGACGGACTGGCAACCTGTTCAGGGTGTGCCTCACCTCTCACCCAATGACTGATGGAGTTAAAAGCTCAAAAGCACAGCAACTTTTCAGTAAGACGTTAAGCTTTCTTGCTGCCTGCTGAAAGTCTTGATGTCTTCCCCTGTCTTGCAGTCTGAATGAAATGTAGACAAGACTTCACATTTCCCAGGGTTTCCTGTAAAAAAGTTTTTTTTATTTTTCTGTGATTTATCCATTTTTTCTCTTTACTCTTTTTTCTGGAGAAAGAGCATCGACACAGAAGAGTGTTGTCAGCTCAACCTTGTAAACTTTACAAGCGGTGTTTTCCCTGCTCACACAAAAATCTGACTTTTGAGATAGGAAGTGTCGCTAGGACTTTACCACTCTAGACTACATCAGTTATTAAACCCAAAATATCTCAAAATTTATTGTTCATAAAACTCCACTTCCAAGATGAAACAGTAGACCGGTCCATGTAATGTAAAGTGACTACTATTATTTTTGGAATTTGTCAAATTATTCACTTTTGAAACGATTATCATTGGAAAATAATAGGTAAAGATGAAATGCAGCTGATATTTTACATTTACAGATTTCATCCAGAGCCACTTACAATGTGGTTCTATTAATTGTTTTTCTTGTCTCCTATCTATGAAAAAAGACAAGATTCCACCCTCATGTTTTTGTATGCTATGTTACAGATCTAGAGCTGCATGTACTTTATCCCTCCTTTGGGAGGTGCTATTTTATTTGCTTTTTAGCACATCACAGCATGTCTGTACAAGCCAGAACAGACTTCTTGTTTTTTTTTTCCTAGAAGGTTGTAGATTGAGTTGTGGCATGCTGAGCCTGTTTTATTTCTTGCTAAGTATTTTTATGCATGTGTTTCTGGCACTTACATTCTCACATACATGCATGTACATGTGCAGACGAGTGTAAACTAAGGGATTGCAAAGGATTTGGCTTTAACACAGATCAGCATATTTTCTTTTTACTTTTTTTAAGAGGGATCAACTTGAACGACTTAAGAGAAAAACATTGTTTCTTATAGTCCGCTGATTTCCAGTTGTTTATTTGTTTTTTTATATATACTTCTGCAATGGCCTCCGCAATCTGCGGTTGACGAACAGATCCAGTCAGGCATATACTGTAATTTGTTTCTAGTGATAGGCTTACATCAGATCACATGTTTTTAAAATAATTTTCAGGTAATTGGTTAACAACTCTATTTGTTTCTTTCCCTGCAGAATCTTGTTCTTGTCCGTATTTGTGTCAGACGTGTTCTTTTGTTGTTGTTGTTTTATCTGCATTTACATTCAGTTTTTCAATCAGTGAATTAATTTCTCCGCATTTTGAGACATTTTTGTGACAAAAATGCTATAAGTGCACTGTGCTAATTTCATTCACTGGCTGTTATAATGCCATGTGTTTGTGCCATCAACATTGACTGTTACTTATATGTAAAACAGTTTCACATTCAAAATGCATTCAGTGTAAGATTTTTGTACTTTCAAAAAGAAAGAAAAATATGCTATCATGTTCCACATGTTAGCATAACATATCAGCTGAATTGTTCCCAGAATATGTGACTAGAAAGCACTTTCATTTCTGGTCATTCATTTTCAATTTCCTTTCTTGTTTTTCTCAAAAACTCAATATTTTTATTACTATTATTATTCCACGGGACTAACTTCTGGTATCTCTTTCTTTTTCTAGTACTCTCCTTTACTGAAGAAACTCTACTGTCAGATTGCCAAAACCTGCCCAATCCAGATCAAGGTGTCGTCCTCTCCTCCTCATGGGAGCATCATCCGAGCTATGCCGGTCTACAAAAAGGCAGAGCACGTCACAGAGGTTGTCAAACGGTGTCCCAATCACGAACTTGGACGGGAATTCAATGATGGTATAATTAAGCAAGCTTTACATTTCACATGGCATTATAGTATTATGCGAAATGTAAAAGAAATGTAGCAAAAAAGCTCAGTTTTGTTTTTCAGTTCAATTCAATCGATTAATTTTGAGTTAATGTCACCTCAAGGTATTTATACTGAATACACTGTGTTTGGATGTAAGTCAACAAACTAAATGCTTACTGTGCCCTCAGGTCAAACAGCTCCAGCCAGTCACCTGATCAGAGTAGAGGGAAACAACCTTTGTCAGTATGTGGATGATCCAGTCACTGGCAGGCAAAGTGTCTTTGTGCCCTATGAATCTCCGCAGGTTGGTGGTTCAACATTTCTGTGAAGAAGTGAGACACACAATGAAATGTATTTAGTTGGATGGATGAGAACTGAAAACACACAGTCAAGAAATATGGAGATAAATAGAAAGGCATCATCTGCATGAGGGGAAACTTTATGTTCATTGTGATCTCTAATAACAAAATGAAAAAATTACACTCTATAGGACTTGTGATTTCAAATCTTTGAAGACATATCCTCTTTAAGAAATGTACTTTTAGTAAATTCTTGTGACAGGAAAGTCTCACAGACGTTAAATGAACAGTAAAGGAAGAAAAAAGCAAGTGAAAATATGTGGTGGTATTTGAATGCCTTTGTATTTTCTACTGAAATTTGAATGCTTTTGTGTTTTCTACTGAAATTAGAAACAAGTTCAAACTCACAAGTCTCATAGTCAAGATCGTTGCAGAGAAAAAGAGAATTTCACACAAGTACCTCGAAGTAGGCACTTCTATAAATAAAGCATCCCGGCGTGTGCAGACATGAACAGGCATCATCATGTCTATGATTGCACCTGTGGAGGGCAATAAAAGGCACAATTGTCTCTTCTCACATCAAAGTGCACTACAACACCTCCCCCTGGTGGTTAATTAATGTTATGAAAGTAATGACTTGAGGAATAACTTACCTGAAAGTGTCAGACAGACTAAGGCAGTTTAGCCTAAATATGTTGTGCTGTGTTTCAGGTTGGGACAGAGTTTACTACCATCCTTTATAATTTCATGTGCAACAGCAGCTGTGTGGGTGGGATGAACAGGAGACCAATTCTCATCATTATTACTTTGGAAACCAGAGAGTAAGTAATTGACACAAGACTCCCCACATTATATCTTCATTTAAATTACACTACATTTAGACTTAGATGTGTTGATCTAAGTCTAAATGCTCTCTTGATGATTATTTAAAAGTCAAGGTGTTGGCAGGTCTACAGCAGAGCAGAGGAACATTAAAGAAACTTTCTCAGTTCTTTTTCTGTCATTTTAATTCAATGTATATTGGACCAGTTAAAGTTTTGCCAACCAACATGCTCAATTCTGTGATTATCTCTGTAGTGGCCAGGTGTTGGGCAGGCGATCATTTGAGGGTCGGATATGCGCATGTCCTGGCAGAGACCGCAAAGCAGATGAGGACCACTTCAGGGAGCAGCAGGCCCTGAATGACAGCGTGGCCAAAAACGGAAGTGCCAACAAGCGCAGTGAGTTGATAAAAATGAATATTTTTTGTGTTGGGAAAACATTTCAAAAGTCAAGAGTGGTTTTTTTTGTTTTGTTTTTTTGAGTTTTTTGGAGTTTTTAAAACCTGAATGACATTGTTTTCTGATGTTTGCAGATTTTAAACAAAGTCCACCAAATATTTCCAGTCCACATATCAACATAAGAAAAAGACGGCATGGAGAGGAAGAGATTTACTATATTCCTGTAAGAATTACTCTGACAGATTTTTTCTTTTCACTACTAATAATAAATTAAAACCATTTGTCTGTTTCTGATCTTTTAGCAATGTAAGCTATCAAATTTAATCCAGCAATAGACAAGTCATCATAGACATTAATTTCTAATTGCCTTAGTTTTCTACACAGAATCACAGCAAGGCACAGATCTCGAATCAAGCTCATTTTACGTTGTTGTAACACAGAAAACAACTGTTCTGGAGTTTTAAATGTTATTTTATTTATAACTTTCCCAACATAAAGTTGAAGCAAACTGACCTAAAGCTAGAAACACAATTTCAAAGGAATTTACTCTTTTCATAAATATCAGTCAACAGAAAAGGTCTTAAGTGCAGTTATTCCGCTTAGTTCTTGGTGTGCTTGGTTTTAGCGCCTCCTGCTGTACAAACCGGATTGTGTCGCCTCTTAAAAGTGACAGTAGTTTGTCAGTTACTGACCACTGATCGTCATTGTCCCTGACGCTGTCTTTGTGTGCAGGTTCGTGGGCGGGAGAATTTTGAGCTGCTGATGAAGATTAAAGATAGTTTGGAGCTGGTTGAGTTGGTACCGCAGCCACTAGTGGACTCCTACAGACAACAAACACAACAACAGCTGCTACAGAGACCGTGAGTTCAATTAAACCATACACACGCTACAAATGTGCATGAATTATGACTGAAGAAAAAAGTTCACCAGCACTGCTCAGTGCAAAAACAAATGTCATAACTAATGTGTAAATGCTCCTGAGACATTTTACTGTTTAATTGTTGAATTATGCTGGCTGATTTTGGTTTTGTTGATGCTTTTTACCACGCTGGATTTCTTTTGGGATAAAAATAATATTTTTTTATGTAAGGTCACCTAAGTATGTAACATAAAACTTCAATTTATCCTTTGTTTTGTTATTTTCTTCCAACAGGAACCATATAGCATCCCCCTCCTCTTATTCTCCGTTGTCCAACATGAACAAGATGCATTCACACGGCGGCCTCGGAAAGACACAGTCCCTCAACCAGATGGTGGGGCACCAACCTCAGCAGCATCCCAACGCCAACCCCACCATTGCTCACATGGGTAAGTGTTTGCAACACTCTTATGATCCGTCCTAAAATCTGCCATTAGACTTCCAGCAGATCCAGTACAAACCCATTAAGACACAGTTCTTGATCATTCCTCTCTTCCCCTTAGGTCCGAGCATGCTCAACAGTAACCACATGCAGGGTAACGGTGACATGAACAGTGGCCACAGCAGTCAGAATATAGTGTCTGCTTCCCACTGCAGCCCGCCACCTTATAACCCTGACCCCAGCCTTGTCAGGTACCTCACCCTGCAGTGACACTCCTACTTTAGCCAACTGTAAAAGGCCAGCCGGCAGTCAGATGCCCTTGTTGGGTTAAATGTGAAATAGTGGGATGTTGATGGTTCAGTGGTTACTTTTTTTTTTAATTATTTTGGCCATGTTTAAGTTTACTTTTTTGCCAGGTGATGTCTAAATGTAGACAGTTTGGTGTGATTATGGCTGCTTTACAAAAGCTTGCAATTACAATGCAAATCTCTATACCTTATAACTGCTGCCATAATGAAGGTCCAATTTTTAAAAATATATACCGGTAGTTGTATATATTTTTTTCTATTATTATTATTTCTCACCCCATAATTTGGCCATCGTATTGTCTAGCATTCTGCATCAACTTCAGAACTGCTTTGATAATGCTTTGTGGTGACCAAGAAGGCACAAACCTAAAACATCAAAATGTCTGTTTATGTAGCGAAGCTGGTCAGGAGGTGTTGACCTTCATTATGCCTGCAATAGCATTTTGTCGCTGTCGGGCAAAAACTTTGTATCTCTATTTTTGATTTTATTGTGAGAATCAACTCAGTTGCTCACTCTTCATTCCTCTCTGTGGTTCCGTTGCTAATTATTGAAATGCATCGATGAGCATGTCACATGTGAATTCACTTACATTTCCTGTAAAGGTACATTTTTTTTGGAGTTATGAAATTTCTGTCCGACAGCAACGATTTGTTATTAGTTACAAACTTAGATCTAAAATCCTTCATTCTGTCACTGTGTATACAGTCTGGCTTTGCAATGCACTACTGCTATTTTTCTATAAAAGAAATGTTTAAGTTGTATTAATTTAAAGCTTTTTTTCCCACATTCTTTTTTTATATATATTTTGTTGAGGATAATGTGTCAGTGCAGTCCCTGGTCTTTAAGATATATTTGACAGTTTTGCTACACCATCCTTTTGGTTTTTGGGGGGGCTGTTTTGAATATTTGAACAGTTACAATGTACAGACAAACTCTTTTTACAACCTCTTTGTATTACCACGACTTTTAACATTTCATGTATTTATAATAAAGGTTTTTCAGCAAATCAAGAATGTCCTCATGAATCATTAATACAAATGCATGCGTATGCTCTTGCTTCCACCGCATCTATCATGCTGTGTAACCTTGCATAAGCACTTGATAATAGAGTTGTGCAGTAAATCTGTCACTCAGTATCAAAATAAATGCAGAAATACAAAATTAATCATAAACAATTGATCAAAGAAAAATTGACACAAAATTATAAAAATTATGTACTTTTAGAGTCTTTTATTAAATCAAATGTAGTCAATAAGCTAAAGTTTCGATATTCCTTGTTTTACTAAGGAATAATTATAGTTTACAATAGTGTATAAATAATTAATGCTAATATTTTAATCCTTCCTTCAGCTGTAGTTTTGGTCTAAGAAGCCCTGCTTTTCTTTCCATACAGTTTTCTCACCAGTCTGGGTTGTCAGAACTTCATTGAGTACTTCACCTCACAAGGCCTCCAGTCTGTCTACCATCTCCAAACCCTTACAATGGAGGTAACTATTCTGAAATTAATTATTTACCTGACACACCTTTATGGATTTGGCTTTATAGAAAAAGAAATCAAGCAAAGAGCACAGCACAACAAAAACGCTAAACCTGCACTTTGCTTAATAGTTGACGCAAAGACTTATTGTTTTAAATGCTGTCAGTCCCCATAAACACATATTTCTATTCAACCACAAGAGGGCACTGTAATTCTTCTGTTTTATACTTTTGTGTTATTATTACAATTTTACATTCTCTTACATTCTTGTCTGTGCCTTCCCCAGGATTTAGGTGCTCTGAAAATACCCGAGCAGTCTCGCCTTGCAATCTGGCGAGGTCTGCAGGACATGAAACAAGGAGCTGTCCATCAACTTCCCAACTCCACCCATCACCACGAATACCACGGCCAGCAGCTGCTTCGCTCAAGCAGCAACATGGCAGCCTCTGCGATGGCAGCTATCGGGGCGGCAGGCGGGGAGCTGCAACGTCAGCGGGTCATGGAGGCTGTGCACTTTCGTGTCCGCCACACCATCACAATCCCCAATAGGCCTGGCGTTGTGGGGCCATCTGGGATGACCCCAGCTCCTGATGAATGGGCTGACTTTGGTTTTGACATGCCTGACTGCAAAGAGTCCCGAAGCAAGCATTCCATCAAGGAGGAATTCATGGAGAGCGATGTTCACTGAGACTGCACTTTTTTTCTTCTTCTTCTTTTTTTTTTTTTTTTTTTATGTCAACATAATGAATTGCTTGTTTATGTACTCCATCAGGATGTCTGGTGGTTTTGAGAGGTCTGATCTTTCCCAAAGAATTAACTTGCATTTGAATTGTTGGATTATTCTCAGTAGCTTTAAAAAATATTTTCCTCCCCAGGATAACACACACAATTCCACACACATGCAAAGTAAATTACAGATATAACCATAGCTTTTTAAACAGTATGCCTACGACTATTTTTTTCCATCATAATGTTCACATGTTGAAAGCCAGCCACCAGTTTCTGAGTTTTATGGGGTATTTTTGTTTGTTTGCATATAATTTCTTCTCAACTAAATTATTTATTTTATTTTCAGTTTTTTTTCTAACTTGTACAAATGTATATAGAGTATGTTGTAAATGTTTTGGAATAGATGTGGTTAAGAGTATTTAGATTCTAAATGATGCTGTATGAACCAAATGTTTAGGACTGAATAGTAAGTCAATTCTATGGCTACAATACCACAGTTACGTTTTTTTTTTTATTAACTATGACAACATGAACAACTTTTAGTTGAATATGTTGTTCATTATGTTGACTTTGGCTTTCTTGTGTATGTTAACAAGTGTTATAGCTTTTACTATTTAATATGCTCTAGAAAATATTGTGTGTGTCCTTTATTTTAGTAACATACTCACAAACAGCAGAAAAAAAACAAAACTCCTGAAACAGTATTATAGTGAAATGACTGGATTTTAATTTGCTGTGTAAATAATAAATTAAGAGTAAGATCCCTGTTTATCAAGATGCATTTTCAGAGTAGCTTGAAAGTCCTTGCAGGGCAAGGTCACCACATGTTGAGCACTGCAGGAATAGCATGGAATAGTCTTAAACCATTTTTTAATTATACAAAGACTGAAAACCTTTCCTCAAAGCCCTTTTATAATACTAATGGAATGCCCAGTTACTCAAGGGAAAAATATTAAGAAGAAATGAAGATGGTTTAAGATTTTTCAAAGTTTTTTTTGTGTGTGTGTGTCTTTATGGTTCTTTTTATGGCTGCATTCCAGTTTTTTGTGTAGATTTCAAACCAACAAAAAAAAAAAGTTTCATACCATCACATTTATGCGCAGAACTATGGTCTGCACCAAAATAAAAAACTAATTTACGGCCATTTTCTAAAATCCTTAGCAAATGGCTTCTTTTTGAAGTTTCCTCAGTGAGAAACATAATGTCACCCACTCACCACTGCATGGCCTAAGAACAAGCACTTTAATGCTTTAAAGTTAAATGTCCAAATGATCAGTATTAGGTAAATGGAATTTCAAAATGTAAATTAAAAAAATGTTTTGTTTAAATATTCTGATCAAATATCCTTTCTTTTTTGTACTAGTTTTGTAAAGCGATGTAAGATGTTCTTCAGTGTATTTTGCTAAACACAGTGTTTTTCTTTAAATCATCATTTTAAATGTTTCCCCTCCTTAATGTCTCCTTATCATACTAATAAAGAGTTTCAACTCACATCTCAAGTTTTCAAGTATTTTCTCATTCCTGTATATTGAGTGATTGAGTGATATTGTGCAAATATCCAAAATTAGATATTTTTTATAGAGGAATGAATAAAGCAAATGTCTGAAAATAGCAAATTAAGATTTCATCCTTAAGTTAGGCGATTTAACCTGTATTTAACAAGTTATTTAACATTATATAAGTTAAATACACTGCTCAAAAAAATAAAGGGAACACTCAAATAACATCCTAGATGGACAGTTTGATTTCACAGAAGTTTGATTTACATGGAGTTATATTGTGTTGTTTAAGTGTTCCCTTTATTTTTTTGAGCAGTATAATTTTATACAAGTTAAATACGAATAACTTAGTGGTCATTTTATGGGTGATAGGGTTAGGTGGAAGAAGATAGACCAGGAAAAAGTTTACCCAGTAGATATGAATCCTCCCCCCCGGGCGACAGGCGGAGTTGAAAGTATGAATGAGCATTGAGGTCGGTGATTATATGTTACTACGGCCTGCCATACAGGAATGCCCTCGTGTTCGCGGAAGTACTGACGTGTTCACACGAGAAGTGGCTAGTGTAGCTAGCTAGGTAGAGCCGGGTAGTGACTCAGAGGCCATATCAGGTAAGAAATGTCTGTCATTGTTGTTTTTCGTTATAATTGCCAGCACCACTGAGCCACAGTAAGGTTGAATACATCTGCTGTTCAGACGTAAAGATGTTTTGTTATTATTTGAACATAAACGTGTTCACTAGAGAAAACTGCTTTTCTAAACATGCTAAAATAAACTAGCTTCGGAACCGCTGGTAACGTAGAAACGGATCACAGGAAGTGAGTTGTCCAGTTTTCTTATTCACTGCTGGTATTTGTAGTTCTTAGTAGCCTTTTAACAAGCGCCCACCACTGAACAAGAGGCTGTAATGAACTACACGTACTTTCGAGGTGCTGCAATTGCCTCTGCTTAGGAATTGTGGGAAATGTAAGGTACATGACTTGCTTTCTGAACGATTGTATGTAGCGTAGGCTCTTTACAAGAACTACATAACCCATACCAGCCACAATTTGGACCAAAGGGTAACGTACATTTACATGTCTAGTTAGCTATTTCTAGAGCTAATTTTAAGCTAATGCGGATAGTTCAGATTTATGTCACAAATGAAATGTCATTCACACTTATTTGATGTACATTCCCTGTTAATCTGTTTATAGCGACAAAACCCAGCGCTGGTTAGCTTGTAATGAAACAAATCTTTGCTAGCCACAACCAGGAACAGTTTCCCACGGTTTTTCAAATCAGCTTTTATGTTGATGTTAAAATATATTAGTTAAAATAATATATTCTTTAGCTGCTCTCCAAATACCTCTCTCTTGATATTATTAAGCAATATGCTACGTAAACGTAAGCTTCAGTACGGTAGAATTGGTAGCTAGCAAGAGCAACAGAAATCATTCTCCATTTAACAGTCAATTAATTTCCTGATTACCTTTTTCAGTATCCATCTATAAACCCGTGGTAAGACTCTAAAGATTTTTCTTTAAGTCGTATTTGTTAGACTTACAACATTGTATTCCATAATCTAGTTCCTCCCACACGTCTGTCTATTGCTAAACTTTAAACTCCCAAGGGATTGGTTACAAATACTTACAATGGGTATGTCAGCAAACCCTACACAGAGGTTATGTATCAAAGAAACAATTCAATCTGAATGAGCATTGAAAGTACCTTCAGAGCACACTAAAATCACCAAATGTTGTGAAGGACATGGAGTAGTTGTTTTGTTCACCCAAAAGCTCATGTTCTTGTGACATACACCATGATGGTTAAATTTAATTTGTCAATAGAAACTGGACTTTGTGTGAGCTAATCTATCACTTGATGATGTATCAAATTGAGATTTGAAATATAGGCACTTGAAAACGTAATGCTAGGTTATTTATAAAATTCAGCTCCTCTGAAGGTAAATCAAACTTTCATTTTGCAAGAGCAAATTTCAACTGTAAGGCTTTGTTATTAACTGCAACAATTTTTAAAAAAAAATAATATGTGGGTAAGTTTACATTTTCAACAATTATCAAATCTGCAGCATGCAGGAGCAAATGAAAAGCTGTTTTAGAGGTTGCGATGAGACCAGGAGCATTCATATGAATCACCAATACCGCCAATAATGAAAATGTTTTTTTTTCTGGTTTATGGCAGGATGTCAGAAGGGGACAGTGTTGGAGAATCAATCCATGGGAAACCATCTGTAGTTGCTGCCTTTTTCACTGGGGTTGGAACGGTGACTATCATTTCACACACGTCACTAATATTAAGTTAGTGGCATTGTACATATTTGCTGACAAAAATTTCCTTCATTTTTCAACAGGTCTATCAGACATGGCTTGACAAGTCAACACCCTTCTATGTGGTGCGATGGGCGCTCACTCTACTACTTACTGCAATCTACATGATCAGAGTGTACATACTACAGGTGATTATTATCCCTGTTTTCTCCAAAAATCAGAATGTGCATATATCGTTTTGATTAAACGGAACTCCTGTTTCCATACACATATGTATTACCATTAAAATCTTTTTGGAATTTTTACTTGTATGTTTTTGAATATACTTTCCAAATCCATATTCACCTTGAGAAAACCTTGATTGCAAAAAACAGCTACAAGAATCTATTTCTCCTGTGCGTCCTGTGACCATCGGTTTGGGTACATTTGATTAACAAACTGTCTGCCTTTCCAGGAGTTTTTTATGTTTTGTTCTTGTGTTGCCTTTCAGGGGTGGTATATAGTAACTTACGCTTTGGGAATCTACCACCTCAACCTGTTCATTGCATTTCTGTCGCCAAAAGTGGATCCTTCTTTACTTGATGAAGGTAAGTGGACACTTTTAATATTCATAATGTTTTTTGTGTTGTGTGGATTTTGTAATAAACAACAAAGTATGTGCTATGTTTATTCAATATAGATTTTTGGCTCCTTTCCAATATGATTTAATTTTATTGCAAAATTAGTTTCAGTATCAATAAGTGCCACAAAGTCCCTTTCTATATTCTGTTTGTACTTTTGGATCGTTAAAGCCTTTGGAATGCAGAGTGTAACTTAATTTCTCTTGCAGATGAGGGCCCATCCCTTCCGACCAAACAGAACGAGGAGTTCCGCCCTTTCATCAGGAGGTTGCCTGAATTTAAATTCTGGTAAGAGTTCAGCTCCAGGTCTGGCTTTGTGTTGTGAACATAAGAGAGACAGTCTGGTTCTCTTATAGCTGCAGAGAACATCATCTCTGTAACAGCTGACCTTTAGTGTGAAGCTCAGAAAGATTAATTTGGTACAAGTTCATAAGCATAAAACTAATAGCATTATCATGATATGATCGTCAGATTAATAAAAACATATTACCTTGAATAAAATTTTCTGCAACACTGTCTTAATGTTACAAATTAGAAAATTGAACATTTAAAAACTTACAGAAGTCTTCGCTTCCTCTGATTTTTGCGACAGGCACTCTGCAACAAAAGGCATCGTCATCGCCATGATTTGCACGTTTTTCGATGCCTTCAATGTTCCAGTGTTCTGGCCAATACTCGTAATGTACTTCATCATGCTGTTTTGCATCACCATGAAGAGGCAGATTAAGGTAAACCACAACTGGAAAAACAAAGAGTGTATGAAATTGTTGCTTGTTTGGGTTAATGGAGAAAAATAATATTTGAAATAACAGCAACAAAGATAACCTGAGTCAATTGTAAGCACATGACCTTTTAAAATATGTGTATATTATGTTTAAATTAATTATTGCTTTATTTGATTGACAAAAAGTGTGCATGTCTATTCTTTGTGTCATAAAAACATTTGCCTGTCTCTAATTCTCTTTCTTTGCCCTTTTCTCTGTAGCATATGATCAAGTACAGATACCTACCCTTCACACACGGGAAGAGGACATATAAAGGCAAGGAAGACACAGGGAAAACTTTTGCTAGTTAAGAACTCCAACTTACCCTTCGCCTCAGTCTCATTTGAAATGCAGTCATCACAGCTAGAAGGGAGTGATGAAGATTAGAGATTATCTTTTTCTTTTTTTTTCTTTTTTTTTTGTAAGCTGGACAGTAACATTGAAATATAACAATAAAAAATATTAAGCTTGGATCCATAATTGACAGTGTTGGATGAAGATATGAGCAGCACAGATCAAAAATACCGTAGTCACTTGCCCAACATTTCTTTTGTTAAAAAAGTTTTTTTAAGCAGTAGTTAAAACTTAGTTCTGCCTTTTGACCCCATTGGATGAATAAATATTAATTAAGTAGAAGCTAAACTAAATTGATATTACAGTAATTTTTCAAAATTGTGGATCTTTCAGTGCTACAGTATCTCCCCATCTTAGTCTGCCAACTTTTAATTCATATGTTGTCTCTACTTATTTGTAACTCATTAAGTGGTATATTATTAATCAGTTAAGGTTGGTTGCAAAAGAATGTTATTAGGTATAAAATTTGATTTTAAAAAATCTTAATGATAGATGTTCTGGATCTCAGTATTTGCTGCTCTGCTAAGTGTGTTGGACAAATACTAAATGAAGTTGCCTAGGAGTTTTTAGTGACACTTCATCTGAATATGCATTCATGATGGGCAGAAAAAAGATAAATGTGTGAATGTCTCACTTCAAATTAATTCAGTGTGATTTCTGAGTGGCTGTTTTGGTTTGGTACATCCTTTTTTCTTTTCTTTTTTTCCTTTTTTGTATAATTTAACTGTTGCATAGGCTAAGTATTTAGATATAATATTATTTTACTCATTTTCAGACAGCCCACTCAATATTTATGAATGCATATCTCAAGGATGGTGTAACTGATCTTTATTCTCCTGTAGTCTGCTACCGTAAATCCACTCATATTTGTGTTTCTGTTTGCAACATTAAGCCTCAAATGGGAAATACCAGAAATTTGCATAGTGTCAGACTTATTCCGTATGATTATATTCCAAACCATTTTTTCTCCAATGTGCACAACCAGTATCAGTTTCTATAGCACATCATCCGTCTGAGTTAAAATTGAAGTAAACGATTTCCAAAAGGCAGTTTGTCTTTGGAGCATTTTCCCATGTGCTCCAAAAACAAAGTTTGACTTAGATTTTGTAGACTAGCCGTTGTTGTCCTTTATGATCTGCGTTTACCTTAAATTTTTTTAAAAAGCTACAAACAGTCATTCCAAGCAAACTGTTGTTCTCTTTCTTTTGCAGAGGAAACATAGGACAACTGATTGACACCCTTTATTAAAACAAATGGATGAAGTTGGTGGCGATCATACATTTTTCTATGAACCTTTTGATTTTTTTCCTTTCCTAACAAAGTGCTGAGAATCTGTCAATACTAAACTGATCTACACTGTATGTAGTAAGGGATCAAAACATTTTCCTGTAAAAAAAGTTTGTGTTTCAAAGGGTTGTCTGGATTTGTGTATATACAGTATATATATATTTTAAAATATAATTTTTGTTTGGAAATCTTTTCTTTTTCATTCATCCACCTTGTTATTTCCCCATATGAAAATCCGTTTCACCTGAAACTGATGAAAGACAAATTGGCTAATTGGGTTTCTGAGCTGAATTTAATGTTTTTCATGGATTGCATGTTATTTTCTTGTGCTACAGTAAAAAAAAAAAACAAAAACAAAAAAACTTGATTTTAAAAATGGAAGTGTAATTTTTTTTTTTTTCCACTCCAAATGCTATTAAAGAGGCTGTGTCCCTTCGGAACAGTACAAAAGTGTCTTGGCTTCATATTTTGGATGGTTTTTGGTAAAATAGTTTGAATATCAAGGAAGAAATCGATCACAGTATTCTGAGAATGTTAGTACAAACTAAAATTTGTGCTAAAATTGTGATATATTTTTGCTTATATCACATCTTAACATGATATAAGTGAAAAGCTGTTTGATTCAACTAAATCGGTAAAAAAAACAAAAAAAAAACACCTTTTTTTTTAATACAAGAAAATGTGGTTTACGTAAGAATGAGGAGACTGTTGACTTTGTTGGACAACTTTCATGAGCAAGATAAGCCACAAAAGTTTGCTTGAAAAAAAGCTCAGACTTTATCCAAACATGTTAGAGGAAAGGTAAGTGGAAGGGGGAAAAAAGTGAAATAAAAAGGGTGCATAAGTAACAGGGACCTTTATATTCCTCATGAGGAAGGTGAAGCAAAACCCAGTTTTTAGGAAAACAAGTTGAGGATTGCAGGAGTAGTTTATGCTGCTAAAGCTACCACCTATAGATGTATCCAGAACATGAGTTACAAGCTACTTTAGGACTAGAAATGGCACACAAAAAACCTGGACTGTTGCTCAGTGGTCCATACTGTACATGCACTTCAATCAGTTAATGTATTTTAATCATCCTTATTTTTTGGTCTTATGTAATAATTTCCTCCTAATCTGAATTTTTATTGGATGTAATCACCCCAAATGTGGCAGAGCTCTGAGGTTTTACTTCTTCATTTGAATTACTGAAATAAAAACACCTTAGAAGGAAACATCCTGTGTGAAAAAGCCCTGGATCTGTTACAAGGGTTTGTGTTGAAATCCAAGAGACAGGCCTTTTTAGTTTTAGGTTATTTGTATATTGAAAACTGAACTGGCTCAGTTTGTAGATTTGTTTTCATGATAGTATCCTCAAACTTACCCTCACAGGGGAAACTGGTTTCAGAAACCAGGATGTAGCAACAAGCACATAAAACAACTTTTGCATGCTGATTTGTTAATCTTCCTTACCCTACAGACTTATGAAAAGTATGCAAGGTAACTCATGAGCAACACCTTTCATGAAAATGTAAGAGACAAGATGCAAAAAAGTTTCCACCGGAGTGGCAAACAACAGACGTGGAAATGACACGGATTTTTGCTCATCTCTGTCTGCTGGGGTGTATCCTGTATTCCCTGAATGAGGCTGATGCAGTCTCAGAATTTGAGCTGCATGGAGATTATTTAATAGGTGGACTTTTTGACATCCATCATGTAAGTAAAAGGCTTCACCGTGACAAACCGGAAACCATTACCTGCTCAAGGTGAGACTTCTAGTCTTTGTTTCTGCCTTTTTCTTCTTTTCAAGAAGAAACTTAGCAAAGGTTACTTAACTTGTTCAGCACATTTGAAACATTTTGGTAAGTTATAACTGCCCCTTTTACGCTAATCTTAGATTTTGTTACATCACACGATGTAACAAAATTACAGTTTGGTTCTGCAACGCTGTCACCTGCCTTCAGTTGTTTACTTGCAGAAGAGAGCTAACAACTTCATTTCAGGGAGCAGATAGCTTGTGAAACCAGACTGAAGTCAAGGCTTAGTCTGATGGGGAACATTTCAATTCTAAAAAACAGACATATTAAGTCCAATATCCAAACTTTTACAGCAGTTGATGAAAACATTATTTATTAAACCTTCCTTGTCACTCCCAACCTGTTGGTCCACTGGCTTTAATGCCAAAGAGTCAAAAGTTTTGAGCATAGTAAACACAATAACATACTAATGTGATTAATTAAATTGAATAATTACAACAGGTTAACTTTAATTGTAACATGCGACTTTTATACATATATCTGCTTAGAAATATATAGTGTTAATGTAGTGGATTAATTACTTTATATTTTTATTCACTCTTTAGTGAGATCAGCAGTCAACTGCACCATTCTTAACCCTGTTATAAAAGCACAGGTTGAAAAGGGTGAAAAGTAAGTTTAGTTTTACTGAGTTGACACAGACACATCTTTTCAAAGAAAGGGTGCTATTGATGACGAAAAAGGCATCCGCTGTGAATACCTTATGGAACAAAGACTTCTCTGATTAGCTTCACTTTCTAGTGAGACTTGGTTTCTTGATCAAGAATTTCCTCACAGCAATCCAACAAGCAAAAAATGTTATCTACCAAAAAATGGGTTGGATTCATAAATGTTGGTCTACATTTTTCTGTCCCCAGTCAACCCTTCATCCTGTCAAGTTACCGGAGGTTTCAGCTGATGAGATTTGCAATAGAGGAGATCAATAACTCTACCAAACTGCTGCCAAATGTGACGCTCGGCTATAAAATATTAGACCTCTGCTCAGACACACAGAACTTTCCTGGAGTTTTCAACCTCATCTCTGATGAGAGTCTCATCCAGCCTTGGAATGACTCACAGAGGCTCACGTCCAAAATGGTCACAGTGGTCGGCTCTTACACAAGCACAGGGACGCTGAGTGTTGCCCCGCTCTTCATGATGGATTTCTTCCCGATGGTAAGCGTGCCAGTTGTTTCAATACTTTCTAAATGACCTGAGAAATGTTCTGTGCGATGTTACTCGAAGGCTCTGAAATGTCTCTTTCAACAGGTCAGTTATGGAGCTGCCAGTTCCGTCTTTTCAAGGAAAAATAATTTCCCGTCTTTCCTACGAACGGTCCATCCTAATAAAGATGTGATAGAGGTGGTTCTAAGGCTATTGCGAGAATTCAACTGGCGCTGGGTTTCATTTCTTCACATTGACGACGACTACGGCAGAGACGGCCGAGACTTGTTCATTCGGACAATTGAGCACACAGAGATCTGTATGGCTTATACAAAAGGCCTTGATCAAGACACAAACTACTATGAGGTTTTCCGACAAATTACTTCACTAAAGGTGAACGTCTTGATTGTTTTTGCACCAGAATGGACGGCTGAAGCTCTCGTTGATGCTGCTATAAAATACAAGGTCACCGACAAGGTGTGGATAGCGGGAGATGCCTGGTCCTTACACAAGAAGCTTCCCGAAAGAACTGGAATCAGGGAAATTGGGACTGTAGTTGGGATAGCTGAGCCAAAAATGGCAATTCCAGGTTTCAATGATTTCATACATTCTTTTAAAGCCCAGGCTCAACAGGAAGATGATACGGAAGAAAAGTTTTGCCGTCAGGCTTGTAACTGCAGTATTCACACTGCCGCAGATATCATTGATGCAGATCCATCCTTCAATTTCCCTGTTTACTCTGCTGTGTATTCTGTTGCCCACGCCTTACACACTGTGCTACAATGTGGAACTGGCAGGTGCAACAGGAGAATTACAGGAGTTCCCCATATGGTAAGTATATATATACCCATTTGGATATATATATATATATATATATATATTATATATATATATATATATGTATATATATATATATATATATATATATATATATATATATATATATATATATATATATATATATATGTATATATATATATATATTATATATATATATATATATATATATATATATATAATATAAACTTGGTTCCCTTTTCACTTTTTGTTAAGGTTTTTTTAACACTGAATAGTTAAAAAAAATCAATAAAATATAGTTAAATATAAATAAATACATATTTACATTTTAATAAAAAAAAAAAAAAATGCAGTTGATTAAAAAATCTATCTGTCCAGAAATTAAAAAAAAATCACTGCAGATTTGTTGTTTTCGCATTTTGTTAGACTTAAATGTGTGTATTTCTATTTTTACTTCTACCAACAGATGTTACAAGAGCTGCGGAAGACCAACTTTACTCTTCTAAACCAGAGAGTTCAGTTTGATGAGAATGGTGACCCCTCCTTTGGATCATATGCAATAGTTTTCTGGAACGAAAATAAAGAAGCAGAGGAGGTTGGCCTTTACAGTTATGACTCGTCTTTACAGTTCTTCGTCAACAGAACCAAAATCAAGTGGCATAATAATGGTTCGGTAAGTAGGTTTGTAAATTTTTCCTGAAAAACACAAAACAAAACATATTACTTGTACTTGGATCTCCATTTTTAGTGCAAGCAAATGTTCAGTAGGGAAAAATCCACTCAGTTTCTAGATCTGAAAAGAGTACATTTGTGATCATAGTTATGGTGACAGCTGGCTTATGTGGATATCTATGTACATTGAAAATGATCTCCGCTGAAGCATGACAGTGTTTTTCATTACATTCATACAGCTTTAATTGCTGTCAAACTCAGCTCCTTGTTGAATGAACACAATGTTTACTTTCGTGCCTGATGTATGACCCGAACAGGTGCCGCAGTCGATTTGCTCCGAAGAATGTGATGCTGGATTTGCAAAAATACCAGAAGGGCTCCACAAATGCTGCTTCAGCTGTACAAAATGCAAAAGTGGAACCTATATCAACAGTACAGGTAAATAATCCTGACATAGAAAAGCAACTTCTCATTTTTATTCATCTATGAAATGCAAAGCAACACAGGCCACTTGAAAAAAAAGGAAGGCTACTGACCGTCTTAATACAAAAAAGCTTTGAACTTAGAAAGTAGCTAATTCTGCATCGATGTGAAGAAGTTAAATATTGGTGCTTTTGAGGTGGTAATGTAAAAAAGGGAAACTCTACTTAAACTAAACTCTACCTGTCACTAATTGGCAAATATATACCATTAGATATTTTTTGGATATTATAAGAGAATCAATGTTTATTTGTACTGTTTGTATTTCAAGCATTTCATTGCTTCTAAATAAATCTTGATCATAACTGAGCTCCTAAATCAAATTCTACATGGTGCCTCATTTAAGCTCAGTCCAGTCATTATTTTATAAAAGGTATACATTTCAGCAAACAAAATAAGACTGTAGTATGATGTCTCAGTTAATTTAACCCTTGCTTGCTGGCTGTCCATGTTCTGTACCATTACAACAGCAGATCCTTACACCTGCCACAAATGTGACGACACAGAATGGTCCAAACCCGGAAGTACTTCATGCTATCGGCGGCAGGAGGGCAACATGCCTCTCTCGCATGCTGGCGCTGTGGTTGTCATGCTTGGAGCCTTGATCTTTATGGGCCTCACTGCAGCTGTATCTGTCCTCTTCTTTATTAATTACAAGACTCCCGTTGTCAAGTCTGCCGGAGGACCGATGTGCTTCTTGGTTTTAGGCTGTCTGGCTCTGTCCAGTCTGAGTGTGTTCTTTGCCTTTGGTAAACCAACAACAGCTTCTTGTGTCTTGAGGTTTTTACCAATAATATTTTTCTCCACTGTTTGTTTGGCTTGTTTTGTTGTGCGCTCTTTCCAGATCGTTTGCATTTTCAAAATAGCTGCCAGGTTCCCTAACATCCTCAGTTGGTGGATGAAATACAAAGGACAGTGGTTGGTCATCTGTGTGGCCTGTATCTCTCAGGCAGTCTTACTTATCATTGGCTTGTCTGTTTTTACCCCATTTCCTCAAAATGACACACAGCAACCTCCAGACATAATCATCCAACACTGTGGCAGGAATTTCAGTGAAGTATTTGGTTCTCTGGTTTTAATTGTATTATTGATTATTCTTTCTTTTTGTTTCTCCTACATTGGAAAAGACTTGCCAAAAAATTACAATGAGGCTAAATCCATAACTTTCTGTCTCCTGCTGCTGATAATCATCTGGATCATATTTGCCACTGTCTATATATTATACCGTGGAAAGTACATCCAATTTATTTATGGAATGGCAGTCCTTTCTAGTCTCTACTCTCTTTTATTCTGGTATTTCCTGCCAAAATGTTCCATCATCATTTTTCAACCTCAAAAAAACACCCAGCAGTACTTCCAAAGCCTCATTCAGAGTTACACAAAGATAGTTAACCAATAGTCCCTTGATCATCTCCAAGACTCTGAAAACTCTATTTCTGGTTTGAATTGCTCTTTGTGACTTTTGAAAGTCCTATTTTTTATCAAATGTCAACTCAGCCAAAAACATTTAAGTAAATCACTTTTAATGTGATTTAACTCTCACATTAAATGCTGAATTTGTCTAAAGAAAAAAAACAACACATTTCCCTTCAAATCTTCTGTCAATAGATTTATATTAAATAATGCTATTGGAATCTAGTAACTTGCAGTGATAAAGAAAGGAAATAGCTCTGTATGACTGTAGGCGACAGAGGTGCGTGTTTTAAACGACTACAAAATATCTAATGAGATCTTTTGTAGTCAGGTATATGTAAATATAATGTTTCAAGCAAAGCTAGACATCTAAAACTTGTATTTCCAAAGATCTTTTAAAACACAAATGTTTATACAATTAATTAACTCTGCATGATATTCAGTCACTTACATTTAAAGCTTGTATACATTTCTGTATTTACACATGTACTACTTTTCCATTAAAATAAATACATTTCATACAACCAAATGTTTTGTCACTTTTCTTTTTCTTTGTCTTGGCTTGTTGTCAGGTTTTAAAAAGGTTGCTTCATAGACTAATTATTTAAGTTATTTATTTAAATTATTTATGATTAAATTATTTTTTGGGTTTCATGTGAATGTAGGAAATGAGTCTCATATTCTATTGACCATTAAAAATAGCAAGGATGATAAGGATACTTAAATACATTTATGCATGTATCTTTAATTCTTATTTTCTTGTCAGTCTGAAGCTGTTTAAGAATCAGACCAAATGAGTAAAATGTTTTTTAATCTAGACACTAAATCACAATATTGACAGCAAAATGATAGTCTATAATTATTTTACAACTAGTCACTTAATGAGATTAGTTGATTAGTAATCATACTGATACCATTAATGAGGGTTAGCAAACTAACTGAGGTAGATTGAGTTGTCAAAAGAATGTAGATTTCACTTTAATTGATACTGAAAATGACAGAAAATCTTTGCATCAAAGAAAATTTCAATATATCAGCAACAAATTGAAGGAAAAAAAAAGGGAGCACAAAAGTGCATTCTAAAAATAATCCATCATAATTACAGAAAACAATCCATATCTTCATTCATACAACCAGGGAAAGGTCATTTGGTGGTCAGACAGGACGTTGTGACTGCTCGCTCCGTCTCTTGTTGACCACACATCTGCATCCTGCCCAGCTTCTCCTGAGCTGATTGCTTTCCAAAAAGTCTGAACTCAACAGAGCCTAGTAACACTGTAAGACACAGACATAGTTTACCTCCAATGTAAGATTACAGTCTCACTAATGAAGTGTCTCTTCACAACCTTAGGAACCATTTTGGATTACTCTCAAGCCTGGACCATCCTCCAACTTACAAAGCACCAGTCCCTTAGAAGAAAGATATCCTGGTACCTTAGTTTTGGTGGCTACTGTTATTTATTTATTTATATATAAACAGAAGACTGTTTCATGTTGACGGCTTCAGACCTGCACACAGACAATGTGTTGTTTGTTGAACAAGTATTTGACAGCTGTAGATATTTTGCATGCTTATTTGTAAATTATCAAATGTGACAGGCATGTTTTTATGTTGCTACAGTTTATTAAAATTTATATGAGAGCTCAACTCTTCATGAGCCAAGCAGCTTTAGTATGAAAGAAGAGGCAAATAGGGAAGGAGTTCACAATAGACTGGTAAACAAAATCAATGTCAATGAAAAGTATGTTGGCTCGTATTTGTCAGCTGGGATGTCTACTGCAGGCTTTGACAGAGCCTGTCTCAGCCTCAGAGTTTGTTTTGGATGGAGATTTTTCTATTGGAGGACTTTTTTGACATTCATCAAGTCAGTGACCGCCTTTCTAGGGACAGACCAGAGACAATCATCTGCTCAACGTGGGTCATTTAACTTTGATAGATATCATGACAAGATTAAATAAATGAAAATTCAGAGGATTTGGTTTCCTCCTCCTACAGGAGGAAATCCAGATATTAAGTCCAGACAAGATTTTAAATCTTGTCTCTAGCAATCCGTTCAGCTGTTCTGAAATTCATTGCCCTTTCATACAGGGTACAAACACTACAGGAACCTAAATCTGAATAATAAACTATAACCTTGTCTTTTTTTTCTGTCGACAGTCAACCTTTCACTCTATCAAGTTATCGGAGATTTCAAATGATGAGATTCTCTGTAGAGGAAGTCAATAACTCTACAGATCTGTTGCCAGGTGTAGCTCTTGGCTATGAAATGTTTGACCACTGCTCAGTCAGACAAAATTTCGCAGGTATTTTCAACCTCATCTCTGTTAATGGTTTCATCCAACCTTGGAATGAATCACTGAAGAACACATCAAGAATGATTGCAGTGGTTGGAACCTATACAAGCACAGCAACGCTGAGTTTTGCCCGTTTGTTCATGACGGATCTCATTCCTCTGGTGAATATCTGAACTGCCATGAATTGTTCTTAACACCGTGTAATGTATGTATTTATTTTGTTTATTTAAGATAATTTTTTAGAATATAATTTTTGAATTTATGTCCATTTCTAATTAACAGGTCAGTTATGGGGCTTCTAGTTCTGTCTTCTCAAAGAAACTTAAGTTTCCATCTTTCTTAAGAACAATGCATCCTAACAAAGATGTTATAGAGGTTGTTTTGATGATTTTGAAAGAATTCAACTGGCGCTGGGTTTCATTCCTTCACATTGATTATGATTACGGCAGAGATGGCCGGGACGTGTTCATCAACAGCATCGAGAAAACAGAGACCTGTCTGGCCTACACAAAAGGCCTGGATGCTTACACAAATTACACAAACCTTTTCCAAATTGTCGAGCCGCTCAGGGTTAATGTCACGATTGTTTTCGCACCTGAATGGACGGCCGAACCCCTCATTAAGGCCGCCATAGACCACAACGTCACCAACAAGGTGTGGATAGCTGTGGATGCCTGGTCCTTACACAAGAAGCTTCCCAAAGAAGATGGAATCAGAAACATTGGGACCATAGTTGGGATTGCTGAGCCAGCAATAACAATACCAGGCTTCAGTGACTTCATACATTCTTTTAAAGCCCAGTCTCAACAGGAAGAAGGAAATAAAGAAAAACTCTGTAATCAGGTCTGCAACTGCACCAGTGTGACAGCCGAAGATATCATCAATGCAGACCCGTCTTTCTCTTTTTCTGTCTACGCGGCTGTGAATGCCATCGCCCATGCTTTACATACTGTCCTGCAATGTGGAGCTGCCAAGTGTAACAGCAACACAACTGTACAACCACACATGGTGAGTTTATGATAAATTACATAACTAATTTAATTACAATTTTAAAATAGAAAATATCTTTCTAATTACAAATGTCATTAGATCAGTTTGAGTAATGCGGTTTGAGTAAGACCGTGATTCTGCTAATCTCCTCAGGAG
Organism: Poeciliopsis retropinna; assembly: GCA_010277075.1. Lineage (NCBI taxonomy): Eukaryota > Metazoa > Chordata > Actinopteri > Cyprinodontiformes > Poeciliidae > Poeciliopsis > Poeciliopsis retropinna. The sequence goes on along the minus strand of VMRM01000009.1, from coordinate 8,241,017 downwards.
TTGATGTACTACTCCAAGGTACTTTTGAAGATGTTTACAAAAGCCGAACTGAGTCAATTTAGGTTTATACCAAACCATTCAATGTGTATTGCTACAATTTCAGTTTAATCAACGTTCAAACAATAAATGTAAACAATGTAATCACATGCGTAGAGGAGTTACACTCACAGTACCAACTTCATGAAGTTGCACCCCAGAGAGGTCCCACTGTTCTCTGGGAATTTATAACTCCTGCACAGTTTCATTTCCTGTATCAACACTATAGTTTACATACTGAGCTTCAGTGAGTTAAGGGAGGGGCAGGAAATTATTTTTCCCAAAGGACCACAAAAGCAACTGTCTGTTAAAAACCAAACCACTGTCTGATACCAGTTTTCCATTCTTGTTCCTGGTATATACAAGTTAAAAGTAAATGTTGCCAACATTTTCTTTGTGGCATGACTTTTGATTGTTTATTGTGTTTTGAGATGTGTCTGTCTCATTTCCAATCAGAAGCAAACTTTTCAGATAAATGAAAGTGATTCTAAATAAACATCTGCTATGGCAGTCAAATGTCACCCACTGTTCTGACATAAAGGTCATGCTTCAAATAAATAATTACCCTTTATGAAAAACAACTATCATAGATCATAGATCTCACACTCACTGCGTTTAGTCTGATATTTAAATTCAAGTTATAATTTATGATAATAAGTCTGACTTTGTATTCAACAGACTGAACAGACCAGCTTAACTTTCACTTCTGAAAATCAATACTTAAATACATCAGTATTTATCAGTTTTTTCTTCTCATTGACCTTAGAGTAATTTATATTTTAAAAAAAGAGTGCCTAACAACACCAGGACATTAAAAAAGACGTTTTAATGCAAAGGGAACTCGATCACAGTCATGAGCCGCTCTTTTGATTTTGCTGTGTTTCACATAAATGCACTAAAGCACATGTTCCTTCTCTCTTACTCCATTAAGTGAGACAGAGAGCAGGGACAACATGTGCGTGATGCTTACTTGATAGGCAAAAATTGCATGTTATCATCTGAGTTGTTTACATGGCCTTCATATGAGTGCATAATAGCAAACCTACGATCCTTCCAGTTTTAATATTGTCTTTGACAGTTCTCAACCCAATTATAACAGTTTTTGTAATTTCCCTAACTATTTTCTCTGTTTGATCCCAATGATTTGACCTTTCTTAGACAGGATGTCTCTTTCCCCATGAGTGTTTAAGTAAGGACAAGCTACTCATTACACTAAATTATTACATTAAATAATTTAGTGTCAACTGCAAGCCAGTTGTCCATGCAGTAAATATCCGATGGGAAGCTCATGTCTATTTGCTCAGTTAAATTCAGGTGGCAACATGTATGTCTGCATATGTTTAAAAGTAATCTGATTTTGTTTTTCCAACTGCAGATGTTAGCAGAGCTAAGGAGATCAAATTTTACGCTCCTGAACCAGAGTATTCAGTTCGACGAGAACGATGACCCCAAGTATGGACCGTATTCAATAGTTTTCTGGAACCAGAACGGTGATGCAGAGGAGGTTGGGTTTTACAGGTCCTCCCCCCTTTTCTCCAGTTCTCCATCAACAAGAGCAAAATCAAGTGGCATGGAAATGGGGAGGTAAATTTTATGCATGTAATTTTCTTGTTTCTTGTGATATGGGTGGCAGCCGAGGGAGGGGATCCTGGCGGTCCGATCCTCAGTTGCAGAAGTTGGCTCTTGGGACATGGAATGTCACCTCTCTGGTGGGGAAGGAGCCAGAGTTAGTGCGTGAGGTTGAGAGGTTCCGGCTAGAAATAGTCGGTCTCACCTCCACACATGGCTCCGGTTCTGGAACCAGTCTCCTTGAGAGGGGCTGGACATACTTCCACTCTGGAGTTGCCCATGGTGAGAGGCGCCGGGCAGGAGTGGGCATACTTGTTGCTCCCTATCTTGGCACCTATACGTTGGGGTTTAGCCCGGTGAATGAGAGGGTAGCCTCTGTCCGCCTACGGGTGGGGGGACGGGTTCTGACTGTTGTTTGTGCTTACGGGCTGAATAACAGTTCGGATTACCCACCCTTCTTGGAGGCCTTAGAGACCGTAACCTTTCTTGATTTCTTTAAAGTTATTCAGCTTCCATATATCAGCTTTCCAAAATGGTGATTTTATCTGTGTTTCTTACGTTTTTAATGGCTACAAGTACGAATTTCCCAACAGGGTCGATAACAGATTGAGCCTGATTCTGTGCTGAGGCTGAAGCTCTTTGTTGATGCCCACTGCCTTCCATAGAGTTGTTGGAAATAATCTTCTCTCAAATGATCAGTGTGGCCAAAGGATTGGTCATGCAAAGCTCATTTGAAAGAGGATGTAGTTTTTCACCCATAAGCCAAAATTATCTGGTTGAATGAATCAAGTCATTTGAATGAATTTGCTTGTAACCTCATGCAGCAGCAACATCACGTCATTGACAACTCATCTCTACTTGTAAATCCATCTGTCTATCCGTCCATCCATCCATCTGTTCAGGTTGCCAGTCAATACAGTCAGACTAGTTCAACCAATCGCCTACCACAATTTTAGACTTTGGGAGGACATCAGTGTGAAGCCAAGTGAAAACTTCCAAGCTTATCCAGCCCTGTAAAATCTTTACATCAAATAAAAACCAATATAAATATTTATATATATGTTTTATTTTCTCCCTAAAGGTAAATATTGAACATGTCAGCATTTCAGCAGGATGGTACGGCTGACAGCAATCTACAATCCAGCACACAGTCGGTGTCTGTTGTCACTGATCTGCCTGGAGGTCTGCCATCAGTGCCATTCACTGCTACGTTTATGCTGGTGTCAGAACGTGTTTGCACAAGATGAACAAGATTCTGACATCTACAGTTCGATCATAAATTTTAAATATGGAGCAGACAAGGAGAACATTGTGCTGACTGCTGAATCAAAAGGTTTACAGCTTTAGGTAGAGGTTTTCAGTAGAAATCTCCACTTGAGGCATAGGCCTGAATGGAAATACAGGGGTTGTCAATATTGGAGAAAATCTGAATGCAGAGAGACTTTGAGATGAGATTCTGCAACCTATTGCAATCCTATATCTCCATAGTGTGAGACCAAGCGCTATCCTTCAAGATGACAACACTGTCCCACACAGGCCTGAGACTACAGCCATAACTCATGAAAAGAGATTCGCTAAGAGTCCTGACCAGAACCTCATTAAACATTGTCTGGATAATCTTGGAGGTCCGGTTTGTGCCAGAGAGACTGACCCATCCAAACTCACTAGCTATATTAAATGCTTGTTGAATAATGGGATAATATCCCACAGCAATGAGACTAGTTCCCAGCATGAGGAAGTGTCATGTTGCCTTGATTTCTGTTATGTATTTGTTGTTGTTTGTTTGTTTTAAGCTTATTACTGAGGAAAGTTTGGTGTCTTCAGTACTTATTTTTCTTCCTGTATTAATATAAGACAACCATGAACACAACCCAATGACATTCTTGCCTGTTTTTTCTTTGTTGCTATAATCTAGTTCTGCCATCATTAGGATAGTTGGCTTTGTAAGAATGAATTGATGTTTTACTTCTTAAATCTCTTCTCGGCTAAATTAATTCATATTCAGATACTCAGAACATTCACCATAAGAAACACCTAAGGAAATTTGGTGTATTTTACTACAATGTACAATTGCATTTGGACTGATCCGCCATAAAGGTGGTGGACTTAGTGGCTCATGGTGGTTGTTTACATCACGTGAGCATGCAGAAGTGGATTAGAGAATGTTTGCATGCTGATATGTAAATTCTCCTTTAACCATGGCATTTATGACACCTCATTCATCTCCAGTTCTTGGATCACTGTAGCTCAGTCTCCGGTAGTGACTCTTGGAAAAGTTGCTTGTGTTTTTATGCAGAAAGAGGCGTACAGTAATTATGAAAGTTAAACAGGCGGTTGCTCATCTGCATCTGCTGGGATGTCTTCTGCCTCTCCTGATCGATGTAATCGCTGCCTCAGAGTTTGAGTTGGATGGGGATTATTTGATCGGGGGTCTTTTTGATATTCATCATGTCAGTGGAGCGTATCATCATTACAAACCAGAAACCATTGCCTGCTCAAGGTAGGTTTAGTAATCTTGGCTCTGATTTTAGATGTGATCAACCTTCCCTCTAAATTTTTACTCTGATTCTCCTTCCTTTGTTGACAGTGAACGATTAACCCTGTCAAGTTATCGGAGGTTTCAGGTGATGAGATTTTCCATTGATGAAATCAATAACTCCACTAACCTGCTGCCAAATGTAACTCTGGGTTATGAAATATTTGACCACTGCTCAGACATACAGAATTTTCCTGGCATTTTCAAACTTATCTCTGAAAATAATTTAATTTACCCATTGGATGAGTTGAGCATGAACGTTTCTAAAGTGATTGCAGTGGTTGGTACTTATACAAGCACAGAGACTCTGTCAGTGGCCCCACTCTTCATGATGGATCTTATTCCTATGGTAAGTCTTCATACTATTGACTTTAACTAAGAAAAAACCTATATCTGCAGGACGAGATGTACATTTGAGAATTTTATTTTATTTTTATTTTTTTCGTAAAACAGATCAGTTACGGGGCTGCTAGTTCTGTCTTCTCAAGAAAACGGAACTTCCCATCCTTCTTACGAACTGTCCATCCCAATAAAGATGTCATTGAGGTGGTTTATAATATTCTGCAGAACTTCAACTGGTGCTGGGTTTCATTCCTTTACAGTGAAGGTGATTATGGAAAAGATGGCTTGGACTTGTTCTTGAAGAAGATAAAGGATACTGAGATCTGCTTGGCATACACCCAAGGCCTCAATGAAAACACAGATTATCCTCTCTTATTCAGACAGCTTGAGGCACAAAGAGTGAATATCATCATTGTTTTTGCTCCTGAATGGACTGCTGAAGCTCTCATTAAAGGAGCCATGAAGCATAATGTGACCAACAAAGTGTGGATAGCAGGGGATGCTTGGTCCTTACACAAGGAGCTCCCCAAAGAAAATGGAATTGGAAATATTGGAACTGTTCTGGGGGTAGCTGAGCCCAAAATGGCCATACCGGGCTTCAATGACTTCATCTATTCCTCCACAGGACAGTCACAACATGATGACAAAGATGAGCAAACATTTTGTAATCAGATTTGCGAGTGCCCCAATGTAACTGCTGCAGATGTCACCAACGCAGATCCATCCTTCAACTTTCCTGTTTACTCTGCTGTCTATGCCGTTGCACATGCTTTACACAATGTCTTGCAATGTGAGTCCGGCAGGTGTAACAAAGCTATATCAGTGCAACCACATATGGTAAGTATGCAGAAAACATACAACAGTAATTTTTATTTTTTTATTTTTTTTTATCATTTGGCAGTATTTACGGTTTTGTAAGAAGTCAATGCAACAATAATTAAGGTGTTATTCAAATCACACCGTTTCTAAACATTTTGTTGTACTTTGAATTCACCTTATTTATTCCACTCTTTAAATACGAAGGCAGAGCAGTGACTGCATCCAAACTTTGCTTGTCAAATGCAGGTTTTAACAGCACTGAGGAAATCCAACTTTGTACTTTTAAACGAGAGCATTCAGTTTGACGAGAATGGGGACCCCATGTTCGGATCTTATTCAATCATTTTCTGGAACCAAAGTGGTGAGGCAGAGGAGGTCGGGTTTCACAGGTTTCACCCATTTCTCCAGTTCTTCATCAACAGCACCAAGATTCAGTGGCATTCTGACGGGAAGGTAACCTTGGCTTTTCAAATCAAAAATTGAAGCATTACTACTAGCATTAAATTTGGTTGGATGTAGAGATGTAGAGGTATGGAAATAATATTCTGAACAAAAATGAAACACCACCTCTAAAGGGGAAAGTCATAATATAGTGTGAATCCTATTTTCGTTTCAATCCGACTAAATAATGGAATTATACCTGTGTCCTTTTGTTTAATTTGTGCAGGAACCGGTGTCATTTTGTTCCAAAGAATGTCCTGAAGGGTATTCAAAAGCACAAGAGGGAATCCACAAATGTTGTTTCAACTGTAAAATCTGCCCAGATGGGACTTTTATCAACACTACAGGTAAAAGCTTCTACTGTTTGTGTTTTTGATACTTTTATCAAAAAGTGTAAGTCGACGAATCTCCGTACGCTATGCAAAAAATGCATGGCATTTGATGGTGTCAGTTCTCATATTAACAACAGAGGCTTCTTGAGATGTAAGGTAAGATAAAATGCTTTAGGAGATTTTTCAACCTAGAAACATTTGAATTCTCTTTGATATTCATAAAGTATTTTTTAACAGAATTGAAAGAAAGATGCTATCTGTATTTAAACTGCAAACATATATGTAGTTTTTCTCAGCCCTGTTGACCATGTGGTTTTATTTTGTGTACATCAGAGGATCCCTACAACTGCATCAGCTGTAAGGAGACGGAATGGTCTGATGAAGGAAGTACGCTGTGCATCATGCGCCTGGTGGAGTACGTGCCGTTCACAGACAGTGGTGCCATAGTGATCATGTTCGGAGCCTCCACCTTCGTGGGCCTTACTGTAGCCATGTCTGCTCTCTTTGCCTTCAACTACAACACGCCTGTTGTCAAATCTGCTGGAGGACCGATGTGCTTCCTGATTTTAGGCTGCCTCAGTCTGTGCAGTATCAGTGTGTTCTTTTACTTTGACAAACCCACGATCGCCTCTTGTGTGTTAAGGTTTTTACCGTTTATGTTGTTCTTCACCGTTTGCCTGGCATGTTTTGTTGTGCGCTCTTTCCAGATTATTTGCATTTTCAAAATCGCAGCTAAATTCCCCAACCTCCTCAACTGGTGGATGAAATATCACGGACAGTGGTTGGTCATCAGTGTGGCCTTTGTCACACAGGCTGTCTTACTTATCATTGGCTATTCTGTTGCTCCCCCAAAGCCTTACAGCAACATGTTTTCCTACACAGAACTCATCATACTCGGTTGTGACCTTAACCTCACAGCGATATCTGGTTCTGTTTCTTTACTCGCCTCACTGTGTTCCCTTTGCTTCATTTTCTCCTACATGGGGAAAGACCTTCCAAAGAATTACAATGAAGCCAAAGCCATAACCTTCTGCCTGCTGCTGCTGATCCTCACCTGGATTGTCCTCACCACTACAACCATGCTTTACCATGGAAAGCACATTCACACGTTTACCGCTCTGGCAGTGCTTTCAAGTCTCTACTCATTTCTGTTATGGTATTTTTTTCCAAAATGCTACATTATTATTTTTCAACCTCAGAAAAACACTCAACAGCACTTCCAGGGTCTCATCCAGAACTATACGAAAACAGTTACCCAGTAGTTGCCTTCAAGTATGTTCTGCTTTAGACAGTAGCTGATGATTATTTTGCGAATTTTTTTCAGTGATGTGATACTGTTATATTCTTTCAAATATTTTAGATAAGTGGGTGATACAATTGATGTAAAGCGATGGCAAACACAGCAGAGTAAACGTAAAGCCGGTCTTCAAATGTATTTGAAGAATTGTTCCAGCTGGTATCTTGTTTGCTAATTTTGATTTTGTTTTACACATTTAAATATATACCAAAATATACCTATGTGGTAAATATAATATTCATTATTGATCTTACGTTAGTATTTTTTCGCCTCTCTACTCTAGAAATGTCTATATATAGATTCTTAAAATGTGCATTCAGATACATACTTTTACACTATTATTTAAACACAATATAAAACTGAGCCATGTTCTAAAAACCTCACAACACTCTGTAGTCAACCGAATGTACTAATAATCTATGTACTATTTCTGTGTGTTGTTCCAATGTTTGATCCCTGTAAACATGACTTAATAAAATACATAGTAGGTTTGTTTTGTTGGTTGTGTAATTTTTCATGTTCCACTAATAGAAGGCAAAATGTCACCTCTGTTTTGAACAATGTCATGAATGACAGAGTAAGAAGTATTTACAATTAAAATATCAGCTATATTCTCATCCTCACTATTCTCTGGAAGCTGCTCTTTTGTTTTGTGTTTTTTTTTTACTCAATAGGTCAAATGACTTCACAAAGAAAATGCAGATCATATTTTCCAATTGACTCACAATGAAAAACATCCATTCTTAAATGAATTTAGGCGAACTGCATGGCTGAGATCTTGGCACACTTCTTTTAGTTTATGCAGAAGCAAAGGAATTGGTAAACAACCACAACAACACAGCAGGTTTTGACAACAGACTGATGGATTTGCCATGTTTATGAGTTTATGAGAGGGTAATCAGAAGTATGTTGTTGTAGTTTTACATGTATATAAATTTTGTTATCTCAGTCACAATCATCAATCATTATCAATCACCAACAAGTATCATATCACATCTCTGCCATGATTTTTTAAAACTCTGTTAGCAACTTACTACGCATTGAGGGGGGTTATTATCTAAAATGTACATCTTTGAAAGCTTTGTATCATGTTATAATGTTATTCCCTCATCAAAAACTCACCTGCAGTGTTGCCTTGATTATTTCATGCATGTTAGAAGGATCTTGAATCTACCCTGGCAGTCATTCAGGGTGCCCTAAAAGCTTGCTCCCACAATGTGGTGAATATTTCTACACAGGCTCACAGAGCAACCCTCCTTCGTTACTCACCCATTGAGCTCCCCTAAACTAGTGGCTGCAGTAATTAGTGAACACTTGGTGGAAATGTGTATTTGCTCAGCTTGTCATACACACTATTTATCAGTCAAAGCTCCCAAGAATGGTTATAAATACTAAAGATGCGATGTTGACAATAATAAGAGCTTGTTAAAGAGACAGAGGCCCAATTTCAAGGTGTCAAAATTCAAACATAGCTTAAAACTTCTTTTAAGCTATGTTTGAAATATATACAGCATTTTTATGACAGCAGAAGGTTACATCGTTACAGGACTGCACGATATGATGGCACTATGTGGCTGGAAACTACACAATGATACCACTTTAACTGAAATGTCATTACCAACAAGCATGACATCAAAGACTAAAGGTCATATTTTTTTATTAATAAAATGCTGACATAGCTGTGAGCTTATTCATTCTATTGGCAACATTATGAAATTTACTTAAAAGAGAAAAAACTTAAACCCGTCTGATTTTATCATAATTAGAAAAAAGGCGATTCGAGTTATTAGTGTAAACATGTGAAGTCAGGTAATTTTTTTATCTCCAAAAAAAGCTAAAATATTTAACTCTCCATTGTCTTCCTTCTACAACTTTTGTCAAAACCCCAAAATCACCCTTAAACCTGTCTCTTTGCATTTTTTTACAAGCAGGATGACATAAATGCAAACTTTAATAGATTCCTGCTTCTGTTTTTTACAAACCACCACTGCCTCCCACAGAGGTCTTGCAAATAATCTGTGTGGCCAAAGATGAAGTCAAGCAAAGCTCATTTGTAAGAGGATGTAGCATTTTACCATAAACTAAAGACACCTGGATGAACTAGTCAAATCATTGGAGTTCATTTGCCTTTTACCACTTACGGACTTCGATCAGCAGTTTTATTGTTCTCATTCACATCTGATCCTTATGTGAAATTCATCCTGAATTTAAACACTTTGTGATGCTGCTGAAATGTTTGTGTTTTCACAAATATGTTATAAGTTTGTTAGAGTCTAAAATATTTTCAATGTTTATTTAAGAACAAAGCAAAATCTGTAAGCATGACTTCAGACTTTTTCAGTTTAACCACATTAAACATATGTATCCAATATTTAATTGCTTTTATATTCCAGCCAGTTGTAATAAAGTGGTTTTTGGGGGTTTGGGGTTTCACAGCACACATGCCCAATATTTTAAGTGGCAAATCTTGGATGTTCCAGTTGAGGTATTAAAGTTATCTACATTACACAATTTAAAGAACTAGACCAGCGATCTGATTAAAAAATGTTAAAACAGGATGACCTTTTTGACAGTCATTTCCAACTTGCACGTGAAGAAATAAGAGAGAGTCTTGAACTACTGGGATTTTCTTTGCATGCTCATTTGTTAACTGTCCACCAATCATTTCAAGATATGTGCATATGATACGTGAAGCCATGCATAAAAAAACATTGTAACTGTGCTTGGGGTGGTTCAGTCGGTGTTGCCAATTCCTGGTTTTGATGATTTTCTTTACTCTTCATGGAAATGCAACATTAGAGGATTGTCCTTCCAAGAGATTCAATTCCTCGTTAAAAGTAGAGCCTAACTAATGTCTCCTACTGACATTAGTTAAATCTTAAACGCATTAGGATGACATATTTTCTTTCTTCAATTATTATTTTCTCATAATTTTTCAGCTTTCCCTGAGGCTGTTTGCTGTCACAGCCTCAGAGTTTCATCTGGATGGTGACTATTTCATTGGGGGACTCTTTGATATTCATCATGCCGATGCTTCAGCTTATCCCACAAGACCAGAAGCCATCGACTGCTCCAGGTAAATTTCACAAAAATGAAACTTTTTTTTTTTCCAGAGGTTAACCTGAAGTCATATCAGTCGTCTCACTGTAACTTTGTTCCACACTAATTGCGCAGAGAATTGTTAACTTTTCAGGGAATATTTCCAGCCATTCAGAAAACTAAAGAAAAACTATTTTCTCTGTTTGCAGTCAAATCTTCTCTTTGTCAAGTTACCGAAGATTTCAAATGATGAGGTTTTGTCGGTGGAGCAAGTCAATAACTCCACCAACCTGCTTCCAAATGTCTCTCTTGGCTATGAGGTATTTGACCAATGCTCAGACACAAAGAATTTTCCAGGTATTTTCAGTCTCATATCAGAAAATGGCACGTTCCAGCTCCAGCCGTGGAGAAATTCACTTGAGAATCCCAACGTGATCGTTCTGATCGGCCCGTTCACCAGCACCGACACCTTGGCTGTAGCCCCACTGTTTATGACATACCTAATCCCGATGGTAGGCTTTACTTTATTGTTGCTGTATAAAATAAACACTGCAAACCAATTAAATGTATAGTTTGTAAATTTATTGCCCCAAAACTGTGTTAATTATTATTCTTTCTACAGGCTAGCCACGGCGCTGCCAGCTCTGCCTTCTCTCAAGAAGACAGATTTCCATCTTTTCTCCTAACAGTCCCTTCCAACAAAGAAATCATAGATGCCATGGTTAACATCTTAGCACACTTCAACTGGCGCTGGGTTGCTCTCCTTTACAGCGACAACGATTTTGGCACAGATGGACTGGAGCTTTTCAGAAAAGCAATTAAGGAGACCGACACCTGCCTGGCCTACACCATGGGCCTCGATGAAAATACAGAGTTTGCTCAAATATTCAAACAATTGGATGAGCAGAATTTAAACACCATCATTGTTTTCTCCACTAATTTGGATGCAGAAGCTCTCGTTGAGTCAGCAAAACGACTGAATGTCAGTAAAAAGGTGTGGATAGCAGGGGACACCTGGTCTTTAAACAAACGGCTCCTCAGGTTGGAAGGGATCAAAAACATTGGAACTGTGCTTGGGATGGCTCAGTCGGTGTTGCCAATTCCTGGTTTTGATGATTTCGTTTACTCTACCAAATGCCAGATGGCCAAAGAACAGAAGTTTTGTAATCAGTACTGCAACTGCAGCAATCTAGTGCCAGAGGACATCATTTCAATGGACCCGTCCTTTTCTTTTTCTGTTTATTCTGCTGTGTTTGCCATTGCTCATGCCTTACACAATGTTCTGCAGTGTGGAGCTAATAAATGCAACCGGGACATTGAAGTCCAGCCATATATGGTAAGGAAGTAAGAGAATAATAAAGGTTTAATTTATTAATTTAAATAATGATGTTTTAATTTAAAAGAGACTTTTCTGCATGATTTAGCATACGTACAAAAGCATACTTGGAATCATTTTTCTTAACGAATAGCACTTTGCATTCAATAAGTCAATGTGTTGATTTTTGTGGGGTTTTTTTCTCAAATCTAGAGCGATTTTTACCAAAAAGTTTTAAGCTGTGAATCAACAATTTCTATGTTCTGATACCGACTGTAGGTTTTGGAGCAGTTGAGGAAGTCAAATTTTACACTCTTGAATGTGACAGTTGGGTTTGATGACAATGGGGAGCCCAATTTCGGATCATACTCCGTAGTTTTCCGGAACCGCAGCAGTAGTGCAGAGGAGATTGGCTTTTATACATTCTTTACAAGATCCGCCAGTTTCTCCATCAACAGCACCAAGATTGAGTGGTTCACAAATCATGAGGTAAAGTTGTGGGTTTTTATTAACACATGACTAATTGTATTATCGTTCCACTCCAAAATAATTTTTTGTAAAGAGACAGCAGGAACAACATAATCATAAAAAAAGTAGAAACAGATGGATTGCTGCTACATAGGAAGTTATTACAGTTGTAGATTTGTTTTCTTTCTTGGGTATCTGTCATGTTTGTAATCTTTGCTCTTGCTGTATATGTGAAGGTGCCCATTTCACAGTGTTCCCAAGAATGCCCTTCTGGATATGCAAAGACCCAAACTGGGATCCATAAATGCTGCTTCAAGTGTGATATGTGTCCAAATGGAACCTACATCAACACTACAGGTGAATAATTATCCTTGAGATTTTTATTTTTTATTTTCAAAAGACTGGTTCTTTTCCTATGAACAAATAAGGGTGTACTATTTCCAATAATTGCCAGCTGCTAACTAGTTGCATCTAGTTGTAAAACTGTTTTAATATGTAAAACAGTTAAGCGTATTAACTGTATTAAATGTTTTCTCTAAATGAATGTAAATACAACACAAACTATTCCTTTTGTAGTGCACTGGATGTTTTTCTAAATCTAATTACATAGCACAGTTTTAAATTAGAAGAAAATGTGCTAATTTAAAACATTTAACTGGACTTTGGACTTGAAATGGCACAATATTTTCATTGAGTGTGCTTTCAGTAAGTCAGAGCCCACAGTGCTAATGCACAGAATATTAAAATAAAGTTGGGATTTAGACATAAATCTACTGCATTTTTAAACCAAAGTACTTTTTTTTTTCAGAAGAACTTAAATGTCTGGGAAATTGAACAAAATCCATATTTAATGTTTCTTTTCTTTCACATATTCATCTAAAGCTGTAAAATAATAAAAACAAATTTCAGACATTTCACAGTGTTTCAAGGCCAAATAGGGATCCTGCCTGAAGCTATGATGTACACCAGCACTGTTTAAATATTAATTGTTTTAGCAAAAAATAGGGACCCAACTTCCAATTCAAAGAACTAAATGAAACTTTTCTACTTTTCTTTTCATTTTTCTCAGTGTATTTAATCGTGTATTGCTTTCACATCTTGTAAAACAGAGGATCCCTACAAGTGCATCAACTGCAAGGAGACAGAGTGGTCTGAGGCGGGCAGCACATCGTGTAGCCTGCGGCTGGTGGAGTACGTGCCGTTCACAGACAGCGGAGCTCTCCTCATCATAAGCGGGGCCTGCATCTTGATGGGCCTCACTTTGGGAGTCACTTTGCTCTTGTCAACTACAACACACCTGTTGTGAGATCTGCTGGAGGACCCATGTGCTACTTAATTTCAGGCTGTCTGATTCTTTGCAGCCTCAGTGTGTTCTTTTACTTTGGAAAGCCAACCACTGCTTCCTGTGTCTTAAGATACTTCCCCTTTCTCTTGTTCTACACAGTTTGTTTGGCTTGTTTTGTGGTGCGCTCGTTTTAGATTGTCTGTATTTTCAAAATAGCTGCAAAGATCCCCAAACTTCAAAACTGGTGGATGAAATATCATGGACAGTGGGCGGTCATTGCTGGGGCTTTTATCATGCAGGTTATCTTTCTTATTAGCAGTTACTCTTTTAGTGCTCCTCTTCCCAACCACAACACTTTCACCTACCAGGACCAGATCATTCTGCGCTGTGACGTTAATATTGCAGCCGCCACACTATCTGTGGTAGTACCTCTCTCTCTGTGCTCCCTTTGCTTTATTTTCTCCTACATGGGCAAAGATCTCCCAAAAAATTACAACGAGGCCAAAGCCATAACTTTCTGTCTGCTGCTGCTGATTCTCACCTGGGTCATCTTTGCCACAGGTTACATACTCTGCCAAGGCAAGCACATCCACACGTTTAATGCTCTGGCAGTGCTGTCAAGTCTCTTCTCGTTTTTGTTGTGGTATTTTCTCCCAAAATGCTACATCATTGTTCTACAACCTCACAAAAACACACAGCAGTACTTCCAGAGTCTCATTCAGAACTATACCAAGACAATCAGCCACTAGTTAATGTCCACTGCAGATAAAGCAGTGAAAAATGATTTGGCATTCAATAAATGTTTTAGAGTTGTGTTTTGTTTTTTTCTAATTCTTGAGTAAGACTGCTGAGAATGAGATGGTGCTTTTAGATATAGGTTCTGCATGAGTCTCTCCTCCACCTCAGCTGAATTAGTGATTGTTAGTGATTGTTATCAAGGTCTTGTATTGAGTCACACAGTTGCAGAATTTATTCTCCTGCTGCCACTTTCATGGTTAACAATCACAAAAAATCACAATATACAAAAAATGGGGAAGAGACTGAGGAGAATATATAGTTTTGAAGCAAACTTTGCTCCTTTCACAACTAAAACAGTAGCTGCTAAATACATTTTTTAAAGATTTGTCATTGAATAATTAAAATGTTTGTGTTTTTGTTAGAATATTGACATTATTTTACTTTCATGCTGTTATTTTAACTCCTGATTTCTACTTTCATCTGTGTTTGCACTAAGCCTCCAGCAGATGGCACAAAACAGCAACTTTCAAAGTCAATTCTGAGTTTGAATACCCCATTTTGAGTGTTTGAGATAGATGGATAGAAACCAATTGACAAAAAGAAAATTATGTTATTAAAAAATAATTACAGTTTCTAATATTCAAGAAAATTTTGTATGGAAACAAAAAAAGGTAAACTAAATGTTTAGTATATAGGTACAATGTCTTTAGCAAGTCTGAAACCATTTTTTGGAGACATTTCAGATATTCTCTATTGTATGGCACAACATCTTTACTCCATATTGAGTCAAACCTGCATTTTGGGATATTGGGATATTGTTGTAAAAGCCAGAAGATCAGTGCGATTTTTCTGTTAGAAATTGCTAATATTGAATTAAGTTTACTTTTGTCTTTTAATATGGATAGAAAAGGAATACAATAGCAATATATGAAAATAAAAGTTAAAAAAAAAACTTTTTTTAAATAATCAACTCTGACATCTAATTAGACAACTATGTTGCACTTTACATTTACATTATTAGCAATAACTTTTTTATTTTCTTCTTCGTGTCTTTGTAAAACAAAATCTCATGTGATTTAGTCAGATTGTATCATCCTCATGCAAAATCATGGCATCCTCTCATGGTTAACTTTTGTTCTCTTTCAAGATCATTTTTTTTTATGTAAGCTAAACATCTTGCTGTTTAGAAATGTTTGATCCAAGAAATAAAGAAGTAAAGGTCCAGATTTTGCAAATTCTTAATTTTCTTGTTCTCATTTCAATCTACAAGAATGCAGAATGTTAAAGTTGTCTTTCTGAAATCTAACTACAAGGATTTCCTATGGTAGTAATGATACTGTGGTACTTTTTCAGATTTCACAGTCTCATATAATAGTTTGTGTGGGTTTTCTCCACTCAGCTCTGGCAGAAGTAAAGAACAAACTCGAATTGAAATAAAACACAATCTGGGGCATTAAATACATAATTTATTCACAAATAAAAATCAAGATCAAAGATTAAAAAGTGGGAAACAGCAGATCATATAATATTTTCTTCTGGCCTGGGTGGTAACATTGAAATAACAATGGGGAAACAACATTTCTGATTCGTACTAATTTACATAAAAAGGTCAAATGTAAGGCTTATGCATATCAGAGCTTAATTACAATTTCAATTAATTGTAATTACATTTTGAAAGGGGAAACTGACCAACAGAAAAGAAGAGACAGAAGAGTAGACAGTAGATAAGACACAAGGAAAGAGCAGGGAAGTTTGTTTGTTTGTTTGTTTGTTAATGAGGACAAAAGAAAATAAATCACATAAACTTACATTTTATCAGATTTGAAATAGTTAATTCTTTTCCTCAATAAAGTATGAGGGGTAGCGGGGGGCTGGAGGGCAAATTTAAATGTGTATCTAGATACAAAGATAAGAGTTTATTACATGCAATAAAATCCTGTCATTTGAAACATGAGGACTTATAAAGTTAGATTTTAGATATGGACAAAATCTTGTACAAGTATTATTGCTTCCTGAACTTCTGCTTATTTTACCATGTTATAACCTCAAAGAACATGTTAAAAAGTCAGTCAGGCAAAATCTTAAATGAAATAAGTAGAAGGACCATGAGTCATTTTGTACAGCACATAAAGTCATTCTAGCATGTGTAGCTTCATGGTTGTAAAAGGAGCAGAATGAAGTTTGCTTAAAATGTTTCTGTTTTTGAAGGAAGCGAAACTAAGACGATGCTCACCACCCTGAACGCAAGACAGGGGATAGTATGTTATTTCCATCTCTACCATCTGTGTGCTATGCTGTAATGTTACTGTACTGACTCAGATTTGCTGTTTGAAAATGTTCTTAACTATGAATTAAATTGCAATTTTCCTTTAAAAGCTAAAAGAAGAAATAAGTAAAAGTGAGATTTGTTTTTTTGTACAGGAATTAAACTTCAAACCCTGGTTTTCTGAGAAACACAGGAGTAATTTCAATGCTTTTGCATGCTAATTTGTGAATTCTCCTTCAACCATTTCTAAGGATGAATTCTATTACCACAAGCATGGAAATGAATAGGGTTCAGCATCACTCGTGTCTAACAAATCCATTGACAGTTCATGTCAGACCGGCAAACATTAATCGTGAGGATGACACATTTTATTGCCGCTGTGTGTATGATGGGGCTTTTTCTCCAAGGCATCACAGAATCCACACTGAGACACTCAGAGTTTCAACTGGAAGGAGATTATTTACTTGGTGGACTTTTTGACATCCATCACATCAGCTCACCTCGTTCTCAGAAAAGACCTGAAGGCATCGACTGTTCTAGGTGAGTAGCAGCAATTCATTAATAAAGTCTGCAAGTCTAACCCTTTTGACAAGATAGCACATTTGAGCTTTTAAAAACAATATCATTGATATAGAAATGCACATCTGATGCACCTCCGTCAATTAATGGTTTCCTTTCCCACAGGGAGATTTTCCTCCTTCCAAATTACAGAAGGTTTCAGTTGATGAGGTTCACGGTTGAGGAAATAAATAACTCCACCACCCTGCTGCCGAATGTCACCCTCGGCTATGAGCTGTTTGACCACTGCTCGGACACACGTAGCTTCACAAACGTCTTCAAGCTCATCTCCATCAATGGCTCCATCCAACCTTGGCGTGAACCATCAAAGAATCTGTCCAAAGTGATTGCACTGGTTGGTCCTTTCACAAGCACACATGCAGTGACTGTAGCACCGTTTTTCATGGTGGATCACATTCCTGTGGTAAATATGCCTTTCACTTAGTTATTAATTACTAATTTTATGTACCAATTTTACACTAAAAACTATTCTGTGTGAATTCTCAATAGGTCAGTTACGGAAGCTCTGCTTCAGTTTTTTCTGAAAAAAGCAAATACCCGTCTTTTCTACGAACAGTGCACCCTAATCAGGACACTGTAGGAGTGATTGTCAAGATTCTTCAACACTTCAGCTGGCGTTGGGTCGCTTTCCTCCACAGCGATAATGATTTTGGCGTTGACGGCTTGGAGATGTTCATTAAAAAGATCAAAAACACCGGCACCTGCCTGGCCTATTCCAAGGCCCTTACCGAAGACACTGATTACTCACTAGTCTTCAAACAGATGGAGGAACAAAACCTAAAAGTGATAATTGTGTTCGCTCCAAAGATGAACGCCGAAGCTGTCATTAAAACTGCAATTGAGCAGAATGTCACCAACAAAGTGTGGATAGCGGATGATGGCTGGTCTTTAAACAAAAAGCTTCCCAGAATGGAGGGAATCAGAAATATTGGAACTGTACTTGGGATTGCTCAGCCACTGGTAACAATTCCTGGTTTCGATGATTTTATCTACTCTACTGCAGGGCGGGCACTCAAAGCAGATGCCGAGCAGCAGATGTTGTGCAGTCAGGTTTGCAACTGCAGAAATCTGACTGCTGGAGAAATCATTGCAGCAGATCCGTCGTTCTCTTTCCCGATTTATTCCGCTGTGCATGCTATTGCCCGGGCCATACATAACATCCTACAATGTGAAACTGGCAGATGTAGTGTCACTATACCAGTGCAGCCATCTATGGTAAGTAAACATTAATCTTTTGCAGTTCCCAGAAATTTGCTGAAGAATTCCCTGTTTAAAATCCCCATTTTCTAAAGTTACATAATTTCGCTGGTTGATGCAAAACCAATTGCAAATGTCATGGGTTAGACTTCTTAGATGTTTTGCATAATTTTTACTTGCACTCACAGGGTTGTCCAAAAGAATTTACATCTCTGAAAATGTTGACATTTTTGTCTCATTAAAACCACAAAATTAAATTTACACTTTTTTATTTGCACTTTTTACCCCAATAGCCCAACACAAAGCAAATATATACAAATGAAATGGAATAAAAGTTTTCTTAATGTAATTTTACAAAACAATCTGAAATGTGCAAGGACCTTTACTTGATTCAACACTTTGAAGAAGAACAGCCTTTTTTTTTTTGTCTTTAGTCTTTCTCTTCTCAAGCCTTTTTCTGTTCCAGGCTGAGAGTCGGAGTGAATCGGCCTGCACAAACGTCTTCTCAGATTCTTACTTGCAAAAAATGTTGAAAGTCATGTGTCATCTACTTCAAAATTATGTGCTGTTTTGTGATGGTCTAAACCCTGAAGTACTTTGAAATGAGTTGATGTAGCATTTAATTTTATTGCTTTTCAAAATCTGATTCACTTTCAAAGTTCATCATGATTGTCCGTTGACGACAGTTCTTGGTATGTTGTACAATTTCTGTTAGGTGGTAGAAGAACTCAGGAAGTCCAACTTCACATTGCTGAACCAGAGTGTCCTATTTGATGAGAACGGAGACCCCAAGTTTGGACACTTTTCAATAGTTTTCTGGAACCACAGTGGCAAAGCTCAGGAGGTTGGTTTCTACTATTTTAACCAATCTCCTGGCTTCTACATCAACAATACCCAAATTAAATGGCACACAGGTGAAGAGGTAAGTTTATTTTATTAGTAATACACTCAGAGATGTGGATTAATTCAGGCTGGGATTCATATGTGGATGATGATTGCTCTATGTATGTGATGATAAAGCTCTGCTGTGCTGCACTAATGAACTATGTTGTACAGGTTCCGATCGCAATTTGTTCCCCCGAATGTCCAACAGGATATGCAAGAAAAACAGTTGGAATCCATAAATGTTGCTTCAGTTGTGAAATATGTCCACCTGAAACATACATCAACATCGCAGGTAGGAACTGAACTGGAAATGTAAGAACTGTTTCTGTCTTACAATCAAACCCTAAATTCACCAAAGGTACAATAAATCTTCACAATGCCAACATGGAAACATGCAATAATAAGAACGGTTTGTAGTTTTAATCCCAATAAAAATGTTACATTGTTTATTAAGACTGGTGTAAATTATTTTGACTCATGCAATTTTTAAACTAAAATTTAAATAATATCTGATTAATCTGATAAACTTTTTGCAATGTTGATCAATTTAGCTTGTTAGATTTCTAACAAGCTCTATGTACATGAACATGATACAACCCGAGTAAATGTATTCACTCAGTCAATTATAAGACCAAAGTTTCCTCTGTTAGCAAATTTGTCAAAAATAGAAGAGAATTTAACCTGTCTTGAATCTTCTAGCTATTTTTTATTGTTTATCTCTACTGTACAACAGAGGATCCCTACAACTGCATCCGCTGTAAGGAGACAGAATGGTCTAAAGAAGGAAGTACATCGTGTACCCTGCGGCTGGTGGAGTACGTTCCCTTTACAGACAGCAGAGCTATACTGGTTATGGCCGGGACCTTCGTCTTCCTGGGTCTCATTCTGGCTGTAGCTCTCCTCTTCGCCATCAACTACCACACTCCTGTTGTCAGATCTGCTGGAGGGCCGATGTGCTTCCTGATTTTAGGCTGCCTTAGTCTGTCCAGTCTCAGTGTGTTCTTTTATTTTGGTAAACCCACAAATGCTTCTTGCATCTTGAGGTATTTCCCATTTCTTCTGTGCTACTCTGTTTGTCTGGCATGTTTTGTTGTGCGCTCCTTTCAGATTGTTTGCATTTTCAAAATAGCCGCCAAGTTCCCCAAACTCCAAAGCTGGTGGATAAAATATCACGGCCAATGGCTGCTCATCACAGGGACATTCTCAACTCAGGCCATGTTGATTCTCATTAGCGTTTCTTTTTACCCTCCCAGACCACACAACGAGACATCATGGTACCAGGATCAAATTGTTCTGAGCTGTGACTTAAATCTCGCTGTAGCTTCTTGTTCTTTTATTATTCTCCCATTGCTTTGTTGCCTTTGCTTCATTTTCTCCTACATGGGAAAAGACCTGCCAAAGAATTACAACGAGGCCAAAGCCATAACCTTCTGCCTGCTGCTGCTGATTCTCACCTGGATTGTGTTTGCCACTGAATACCTACTTTATCGTGGAAAGTACATCCAGACTCTCAATGCTTTGGCAGTTCTTTCAAGTCTTTACTCCTTTCTCTTGTGGTATTTCATCCCAAAATGTCACATCATGATTTTTCAGGCTCATAAAAACACACAGAAACACTTTCAAGGTCTTATTCAAAATTATACCAAAACAATTTCCCAGTAGCGTCTTCAACGGAAAGTGTGAGTAAGTAAATAAAGTTTATTTATAAAGCATTTTTCACTGTTCAAGTCACAAAGAATTACTTAGCTATAGAAAATATGATAACAAGCCTGAGAAGCATAATAAAATTATGAGACAAGTGACAGGGTTTGTTCACTCTGTCTTTGGTTCATTAATTCAAGCTAAATGAGTGTGAGTGTCTTTCTTAGTTTTTATGTCAGTGTTTTGTCTAATTTAAACCATTAAAGGTGACATTGTTTTATGTAAATAGGAATACTTTCCACTTCAGTGTAAATATAACAAAATCCTGATCTCAGTCCTATAAGGGTGTATGTGCAGAAGATGGGACAAACTTCAAGCAAACTGTTTGGAGAAGCCGAAATTTTTGACCCGAGTTGTAATGTTTAAATGCAACGTTACTGAATGGTAATTAAATGTGTGTGACGTCTGAATTTAATGAGAAGAATAAAACAAATCTGTGAAAGAACATGATGATTCTCCTCAGTGTCAACTGTACGCCCCCACAAATACACAATAAACTGAGACATTTAACCAACAACTTTGACTGCTTCACTGTTTTTGTGCATGTGTGTTTTTGTTGGGCCAACCGTGACTGGAAAGCAAGCACCGAACTTCACGTAGGGACTGGCAAAAACTCCAAATCCCAGAATGCATTGCATCAACATTTTTTTTCTACAGAGATCCCAGAGGAAGGGGACCTCTGAAACAAACTGTGTGATGAGGTGGGGGGTATTGGACTGAAGAAACCTTCGATCCAAAGTAAATATTCAGAATATTGTTGGTCACTGTTTCCAGACAGATGACAAGCCTGAGTCTGACCTTTCAGCTCCTGTAGAAAAGCAATACTAAAATTATTATAGATTTCCTCAAGTCTGATCATAGTTTCATAGCAGCTTCATTACCCAAAGACCGCACAAAAAACTCATAAATGAATGAATAAAAATTCTTCTTTTCACCTTTTTTGAGGCTTTATGATTTGCTCATACCTGCCCTTAGAAACTCTGTTCAGATTTCTATTGTGGAAAAATATTTTATCTTTTCCTTTACATGTCTGCTCTGCCCATCCCTTCCGCCCACATGGAGAAGCTGTTCTGCCTTTCCACGAACTGAATTCAAATTCAGGCGACATTACTGCCTATCAATCACTTTAGTTTGTGGTCTGATTGCAAATTTTTCTCAAACAAATGTGCTCAGTGGTTTAGTTTTAAATTATGCAGGGATCATTTGTAAGAGGAGGTGGATTTTAACACAGACCAATGAGCTGGGGTTAAATTAATTTGCATTGATCTTATTAAAATGCATCTACAAATAATGTGACTGAGTCTCAGATATGGTTCTAGTTCAAAGATGTTGTGAGAGAATGAACAGATTGCAACACGCTACAGTTTATTAGACAATTCTATTTGTAAGTAGCATATCAGAAGAACATTTTTGTTAAGTGCTGTGTTGCATACAAGTACGTGAGTCCTGACTTAACTAACTGAAACAATATTGAATCATGAAGCAGTATGTCCTAACATTGCAACTGGCCTGATCTTCTGAATAATCATAAATGAAAAAACAACACAGTGTAAGGATTCCTAATATACTTTTGTTTTAGTTTGGTGCATCTTTTTATCGTTTGTGAAAACTCTAGGTATGAATCCCTGCTTTAGATTAAGTTTGCATGTCCTCCAAATGCATGCAAAGATTTCTTTGGGTGCCCCTTAAACAGCTAATGTTTCACATGAATGAATTAAAAGCAACAAATAAAATGAACACATGTCCAAAATTAGGATCAGATGAGATTAAATACACAACGAAGGCAATCAGGGGAAACGAGGGACAGCAGAGCCTCAACGAAACACAGAAACCAAAATAAACACACAGAAAAACCAAATCCTCACATAAAGAAGAATGACAAATTTGTAGTTACCTTAATTAGAAGACTTAACAAATAATCAAATTGATCTTCAGAGCTCCAAAAGTGTTGTTCTGAATCACTTTAGCCTGTGTGTCTGATTGCAAATTTTTCTCGAACAATAGACAATGCAGATTAAATCATATAGAGA
Organism: Poeciliopsis retropinna; assembly: GCA_010277075.1. Lineage (NCBI taxonomy): Eukaryota > Metazoa > Chordata > Actinopteri > Cyprinodontiformes > Poeciliidae > Poeciliopsis > Poeciliopsis retropinna. The sequence goes on along the minus strand of VMRM01000009.1, from coordinate 8,218,142 downwards.
TTTGTTAGTCATGTTGGTTGTGAAGTTCCTCCTCAGAAAAACTCAGTCTGCAGATATCAAATATTTCTGCTAAACTTTCTTAATACACTCAACATTTTCAAACCCTAACTCTGCAAAACCCATAATGTTTTTTATTAAGTCTGCTTTTGGCCATTTTATTTTTATACAACAGCAAGCCAAGCTCTACCTTTTAATTTATATCCATGTAATGTCCAATAGACAACACTGGATGTCAGTATTTAATAAATAATACAGTGGATCTAAAATCCATTAAGCCATCTTGGATGAAAATAGGTTTCATTGCTATCAAATCAGTAAAGGAAATGTTCTTTGGCAATATACAGACCAATACATATGCTGCTGAACATTTGCACTGCTTTATAACCTGACTGAATCATTAAACTTGCTTGTTGTTGCTTGTTGTTAAATGTCCAGCATGATTCTTTTGCATACTGATTTGTAAAAAATCCTTCAACCATGTTCCTGTACCTGTGTTTGTTGCCAGATGTCAAGTATTTTCTCAAGCGTGGAGAGGAATGACAGAGGCTTGACCCACACCAGTTTATCACAACAAACTATAAACAGAGCGAATTCTCACTGCAGCACACAGCAGACGAGGAGGGCTGCCAAAATGAAACACTTTCTTCTTGCTGCTGTGTTTTTGTTTGAAACTTTTTTGCATGCTTCGACTCGATGCACCGCTCCAACCTCAGAGTTTCATCTGGATGGGAATTTTTTGATAGGTGGACTCTTTGATATTCATTACGCCTGGGGCCCTGGTCGCCGTCTCCGACCAGAAGCTGTGGACTGCTCGACGTGAGTTACGACAATGATTCATGAGAGAAAATGATGAAAGAATGATGCAGCATTTAAAAACTGGCTTATGATATAAATATACTCTCTCAATATGGCTAAAGTACATGTTGGATTAACAGCACAGACAATACATTTATTGACAAGATAACTTGAGTAAATGCAGATCGCAGTTTGAAAGTGATGATTTAAAAATACAATTTTCTACAGCAATTACAGTTTGTTCTGATACTTTGCCTTCTTGTCCTCAGTCAGTGTTTCAGTATCTCAAATTATCGGAGGTTTCAGTTGATGAGATTCACGGTAGAAGAAATTAATAACTCCACCAGCCTGCTTCCAAATGTGACTCTGGGCTACGAGATGTTCGATCATTGCTCAGACACGCTCAGCTTCCCAGGAATTTTAAAACTCATCTCAGTGAATGGTCAGATCCAGCCTTGGGCTGAGCCAAACACAAAACTGCCCAAGGTGATAGCAGTGGTTGGTCCTTTCACAAGTACTCAGGCCCTCACTGTAGCCCCGTTTTTTATGGTGGATCTCATTCCTATGGTAAGAACTGAATCACCACAACTCTAAATAGCACAAGTTATCATCACAGGTAACTGTGTATTGGGGTATTGGGGCTAAAATTAAAATGGTGTTTTTCAACTAGTGCAGCTAAATTTTTCTGTAACTCTTCTTTGGCAGGTTAATTATGGATCCTCAACTTCTATTTTTTCAAAGAAAGCAAAATTCCCGTCATTCCTACGGACAGTGCATCCCAACAGCGATGTTATAGAGGTGATTGTTACCATTCTGAAGCACTTTAAGTGGCGCTGGGTCGCTTTCCTTTACACTGCCGATGATTATGGCAGCGACGGCTTTGCCTCATTCGTGAATCGGATCAGGGACACTGACATCTGCATTGGGTACACCAAAGACCTCAACGGTGACATTAATTTTTCTAGATTATTCAAACACATCGAGCTGCTGAGGATACGTGTAATCATTGTCTTCACAGCTGAAGTGGCTGCCGAAGTTCTCATCAAGTCAGCTATCCGCTTCAACGTCACCAACAAAGTTTGGATAGCAAATGATGCATGGTCTCTGAATAAACAACTGCCTAAGATGGGAGAAATACAAAACATTGGAACTGTACTTGGTGTGGCCCAGCCGATAGTGACAGTTCCTGGTTTTGGTGATTTCATCCATTCTGCTAAGGGTCAGACCGAGTGTGGCTACGCTGGGCAGCAGATGTGTGGCAATCAAGTTTTCAACTGCAGCGACTGGAGTGCACAAAGTATCCTAGAGGCAGACCCATCCTACTCTTTTCCTGTTTATTCTGCTGTTTATGCAATCGCTCATGCACTGCACAAGATCTTACAGTGTGAAGAAGAGGGATGTAATAATATCACAGTGTATCCAACTATGGTAAGGACTTGATCTTTCATTTCAGTGATTTAAGTTTAGTTGCACCTATAAACATAGTCATATGACTCAGTTTATTGGTTCTTGGATTTGGAAATTTTATAAATCTCATGAGCAAACAGGATACTGACGGGGGTTAAGGGTCATACTTATACTGTTTGTGGGTGTGAAATACCATTTTTATTTACATTCATTGTGAGACAGTTTTGTATAGTAAAAGTTGTTGAAAAAAGGAAGCACATTATCCTTTAACTTCAAGATCTAAAATTCTATAAAAATTCCAATCTTGTACTGCTTGAATAAATGCTGTGCAAGTTTAAAATCATTCGTGGTTTAGTTTTATGCAAAAACATCTTCTGAATTTCATGCTGCAATAAATTTTCAGAGATAATTTGTTGTTAAAAATTAACAAGTGATCCACAGATCAACAGCAGATCTCCAAAACTGTCAGAAATGAAACTAAAGTGGTTGGAATGATCTAGTCAAAGCCCACTGTGTTGTGTTGGAGCCTTGACTGAGCTGAGGACCAGACAATGCATCCAAATCAGAAAAATAAAACTGTATAAAAGTGAGACAAATGTGTTCATAACTAAATGAAAGTGCTACATGTTTAGTTTGCTCACACGCTGTTTCTGTGTTTGGTATGTTCTGGTTGAGTGCGTTCTGTCATTTATCTGATGCTTAGAACATTTAGTTATCTTAAAGGGACTTTAAGAAATTATTATATTTCATTATTTTTGTAATAGCCTCATGAATGTACCAGAATAAATTTGTGAATTTTTGTTTTATTTTCCTTTTTGCAAGGTTTCAAAAAGTATTGCTGAAAAATTATAAATTTTTTTCAGTCAAATTTATCACCTCATTTAATAAATGTGGAATTTTTAAGGTATCTTTTAACATATGTGTGATAAAGAAAAGATGTTAAAAAGATAGTAGTCTGGTGCATGAATCTCCAGTGAATCATTTGAATTTTTTTCATGACTTTGAGATGTAGTTGGAGAAAAAAAATACATTAATTAAGCACAAATTTGGAAATAATCATTTAGCTATCGTTTAACCATTTTAGGTTCTAGCAGCGCTCCAGAAGTCAAATTTCACTCTGTTAAACCACACCATTCAGTTTGATAAAAATGGCGACCTCAAGTTTGGACTCTATTTCCTCGTTTTCTGGAACCGTACCGGTGATGCACAGAAGTTTGGATTCTATAAATTTTATCCAACAGTCAATTTCTACATCAACGGCACCGAAATCATCTGGTACACAAATGAAGAAGTAAGTCCTCTCTTGTTATGTATGTATGTATGTATGTATGTATGTATGTATGTATGTATGTATATATGGATGGATGGATGGTAAAAGCAGTAAGTTTTTCATTAAGTCAGCTAAACATTTACTAGAGGATTCACTGGAAGCTAAATAAACCTGCTGAACAGAGTGAAGATTGATCTAATTATTATTCTCAGATGCCACCTTAAAACGCAAACTAAACATTTTGACAAACAATGCTGTATGAAAGTTGTGTGTGAGCTCATTTTTTTGTCTGCTTGTTGTTCCTTGAACAGGTTCCCACTTCTCTTTGTACCCCAGAGTGTCCTGACGGATATGCAAGAAAGCAAAATTACATCCACAGATGCTGCTTTACCTGTGAAATCTGTCCAAATGAAACATACATCAATGTTACAGGTACATAATAATAATTATTGAGTTATTATTATTATTTGATTTTTAACATTTGTGGTTGTTTTGAATAAACATATGTCAGTTATAACCGCATTGTAAGAAAATAATCAACAATGAAAACAATTTTATACGAGCTATCACTTCTCAGTTGTGTCAGAGTTATTTAATTAAAGGCGATTTTAATTTCTACATTTTTAGAGGATCCCTACAACTGCGTCAGCTGTAAGGAGACAGAGTGGTCTGATGAAGGAAGCACATCATGCAACCTGCGGCTGGTGGAGTACATACCATTCACAGACATGGGGGCGGTGCTGATCGTGGTCGGAGCCTGCATCTTAGTGGGGCTCAGTGGCGCTATATCTGTTCTCTTCGCCGTCAACTACAACACGCCTGTTGTCAGATCTGCTGGAGGACCGATGTGCTTCCTGATTCTAGGCTGCCTCACTCTGTGCAGCATCAGTGTGTTCTTTTACTTTGGTAAACCCACAAATGCTTCGTGCATCTTAAGATACTTTCCCTTTCTATTGTTCTTCACTGTTTGCCTGGCATGTTTTGTTGTGCGCTCTTTCCAGATTGTTTGTATTTTCAAAATAGCCGCCAAGTTCCCCAAACTCCAAAGATGGTGGACTAAGTATCACGGCCAATGGCTGCTCGTCACTGGAGCATTCACCGCTCAGGCCCTGCTACTTATCATTAGCTTTTCCTATGATTCTCCCAAACCTTACAACGAAACATTGTGGCACCATGACCAAATTGTGCTTTTCTGTTCTTTGAATCTTGAAGCAACTTCTTTTTCTTTTGTTTTACTTGGCCTATTGAGTTGCCTTTGCTTCATTTTCTCCTACATGGGGAAAGACCTTCCAAAGAATTACAACGAGGCCAAAGCCATAACCTTCTGCCTGCTGCTGCTGATCCTCACCTGGATCTTGTTTGTTACCATTTATATGCTCTACCACGGAAAGTTCATCCAGACTCTGAACGCTCTCACGGTGCTCTGCAGCCTCTACTCGTTCTTGCTGTGGTACTTTCTGCCAAAATGTTACATCATTATTTTTCAGTCCCACAAAAACACACCGCAGTACTTTCAGTGTCTCATACAGAACTACACCAAAACAATCAGCAAGTAGACATTCTGATTAAGTATTACAGTGCCAATCACATCTGTGCATGAACGAATCAAAGCAACACTGCAGGTATGTTTGAGAAATTCTTGAAACTGGCCAATTTCAACATGTCAAATTGCAAAGTAAACTTTCTTTTATTATATGTTTGATATATACAGTATTTTTTACAACAGAAGGTGACATAGTTACTCTATTGTGCTATGAAATGGCACTATTTAGTAACATTTCTGTTGCTTAATACCAGAACTTATAATGAGCTGCACAATATTTTTTTTATTTTTATATTGTTGAGACTGACTTCCATTGTAATGGAGGCGCCATGAGGGCGCCACTTTAATGCAGCAGGCTAAACAACCATCCTTCTATGTGTGTGAGAGTTGATTTTCTTGTTTTGTTTACAAAAATAAAGTCCAATAATTGATACATTATTTTACATTTGTAGTTATTTATTTGGAGCCATGTTACAACAAATTCCACTTCTGGGTCTTTAGAGTTCAAATCAATATTTTTGCTCATTCCAGTTCATTTCTTTACAATTCAGTCATTTAGTCAGGTTCACTTACACACAATTTTACCTTGATTATAGCAGAGAACAATCAAAGATTGATGAAATAATGTTCAGTGGTGAAAGGTTCTGTCTGGGGAAGACCATTCAATTTGTTAAAACCTTTAAATATTTCATCCTAAGAAATCATGAGGTGACTATGGAAACCAATATTTTGCTTCTGGATAGTACAAACATTTGTCAGAGCCAGTAGCAGCAGCCAAGCCATCATTATTGTATATTTGCTGACATTCATTATATGGTCTGGGGTTTTTTATTATTATTATTATTATTATTATTATTATTCATTATATTTCCAAAACAGGAAACTGTTTCCATTTAAATGAAAGTTGCAGAAACTGCATAACTATAAAATGCAATTAAAATCTAATTAAAGTAATTCAGTGGAGGTGAATATTCTGATTTGGCTTAATGCAAATAAATTTAATTTGCTGCCAATTCACAACAAAATGTCATCTTGAAGCATTTGTTGCCTCGATCACAGGATATCCAGAGGTATTGATTTGAATTATGCAATCTGGTTGGTCGAGATTCTTCAGGGACACCAACACTGAGGACTAGGCACTTTAACAAGGATAAATCTGAAGGAACTACTAAGGTCAACATGCACCTTTTCCAGAGTCTGGCCAAAGTTTTATGAGTCTTTCAGCCAGGTATTTCATGGGCTCCCCTTTTTAACTTGTGAAAATACTAGTGTGATGAATTCTACTGAGGATTTCAATACTAATAATATTAATAACAATTTGTTCAGTAATTTGTATAAACTATACTGCTCAAAAAAATAAAGGGAACACTCAAATAACACAATATAACTCCAAGTAAATCAAACTTCTGTTAAATCAAACTGTCCATGTAGGATGTGTTATTTGAGTGTTCCCTTTATTGTTTTGAGCAGTGTATTTTCAGAATATGACTACCAATTATCAACAAGTTATTTAACCTAGAAGAAATAGACTCATTTGTAAAACAAAAGTCAGGCCAGCAGGGGGCCCTAGCAGCCGCAAACTCCTCTTGGTGGCCCTCACCTTTTCAGTCAATATGAAGCTGGATCTCAGAGATAAGCCCCTTCAAACCAAGTCCATATATCTGTTTGTTTGTTTGTTTTATCTCTTGATTTAATCTGTATAAAGATATACCCTGTGTGTTTCCTGTTGCCAGGTTTACTCAGAACTGGTTTTGAAATAAAGTGCTGAGCTGAGGCAACCTATTCCTCTTCCCCCCGCCTTTTAAAAAAAAGTAAAAGCTTCACGCCGAGATGCTCGGTTGGACTGGGGGTGGAAGGGTTGCCCCTCCAAGTGAAACGGAAGAGGCTTGCTGCAAGGGGCACAAGGGGGCCGCAGTCCTGGTGGGTAAATTGCCATTTTGTTGTGGCTTTTCAGCTTCCAGGCAAGGGGGGGGGAGGATGGGAGGACGGACCGTGAAACTAGGAACGAATTGGTAAAAAAAAAGTGCCACTTAACATGGCATATGGCACTTTTCTTAGAGAGCAGGACGCTGACACCTACAAATTGACAATTTCATACCAATTTCAGAGTTACTTTAGCCACACACGATGGTGCCTCCATTAGCACCATTTTAGATTGACGCAATCTTCTAATTACTCTGCGAAACACGAAGGGGTAAAATGTGCAGCTGGTGACCATATTTATTTCATTTCTATCGTCTTAAAAAGTCTCCACCCTGTGCAACATTTTTGACAACTTACATTGCACAGAGAAAAAACAACTATTTGCTGTACTGCGTGTTGTAATTCTGATTATTCTAAATGTCTCCATTTAATGTAAAAAAGCATCTAATCTAACATTAAAACAACGTGTTGGCTTTGAGAACTGCTGCAGCCACAGATAAGTTACATGTTTGATAAATAATGCTGTTCTTCTATTTTTTTTTATTTTATTTTATTTTTTTTTTTTTGCGTTTTTGCTGACACAGCACACATTTTTCTTCTAACAGAAAATATAGAGCGAGGAGAATCGCAGGAACACCCCGCGGCTTTTCACTTGTAGCTTTTCTGTTTCCCACTTTTGAGCAGATAGAAGGGAAAGGCCTGGGAAAGGATGGAGCTGCAATTGGTCCATAGTTTTAGGTAAAAACAACAACAAAAAAGGCACTTTAGGATACCAATTTGCGTTTGGTGATAATAAGAAGGTTTGGCATAAAATAATCTTTTAATTCTTGACATGCTTCAGTAACAACCGACACTGGACAGTTTTGTTACAATGCAATCTGATCTTTTATTATTATTATTTAATGGCTGGTTACCAAACCCTTTAACTGGCGGCGAAAAGGGCTGAGGTTCCTTTTGACAATGACGTTTCAAAATGCGCAGCTTTCATAATTACGACACCTGAGTCATATGTGCTGTTTTTTAGCCATACATCACTATAGCCCAAATTCAGTAGACATCGCACCGTAAATCTAAAAGACAAAGTAATTTCATCATCATATTGTTGCTTAAAATCAAACGTTGCTCTTGTGGCTGTCGCCTTACGCGCGGCTGAACGCGGCGCACCAAAATCTGCTCTGGCATTCTCATTCAAATCCTGCTCTGTTCCTTCAGAGTAAATGGCAGATGTTTTGCAATTCAAGATGCATCAATGCCCGTGCGCGTTTCAGCCTTTAACAATGGCGAACTCCTTTAGTCAAGCTCTTGTGTCTTTCACTTCAGAGGCCAACAAAAGGGCTTCATCCTCCAGCGCAGTTATAAAGTTACTTTCCTGGTCAGTTCATTTCGGCCCTTGAGAAAAACCTTAAGCGATGTTAATGTGCGGCCTCTGCTCCTTTCATGCGCACACAGGAGAACAGCGGCCTTTGTGTGGCCACTCCAAAATAAGAAGTCTTTAAATAACCCGGGGAGTAGTCCATAGAAATTCATGACGACATTTTTTCTTTTCTATTTGATGTTTGATCGGAGTTTCGCCAACACGTTCGTCGCGTGGCTTCTCCTGAAATCCTCCAAATATCTTCAGTTTTTTTTTCTCCCAGCCCACCTGTTCATGTACCTGCTCCCTCTCTCGCTCTCTCTCGCTCTCTCTCTCTCTTTCCCTCTCTTTTTTTTTTCTTGTATTGACGCCCTGCTGTGCACAATGAGGGTTTGGTCACACCTCGAGTTCAGCTCAATGGAAGGCGGTTCATCGATTTGCTCCGCTCCCCGTGAGTCAAATTATGACCCAAAGTTTGCGTATATTTTGCCACTGAACTAAAAATATATAAGCTAAAACTTTTATAAAATACTTGATGAATAAATATTTTTAAAGGTTTGTTTTTGGAGAACATAACGCTGCTAATTGACAAAGCCTAAAAATGGCTTCTAATAAATTTAAAGGGGAATTAAAAAAAAAAAGGCCATTGTTCTCTTTATTAAAGACATAACTTTGCATGAAACCCGATGTTTCATTTATTTATTTATTTATCCCAGATATAAATAAATATAGAGTAAGATGTATAGATTGGGGGAAATATTTGACATTTTCTTTATCCAATTATTCCACCCGTTTATCCATCCGCCCGATCGACGCGATTTCCAGATGTTTTATTTCATATATGTAGCAAAAGACGCAGTCGAGGACGTTTAATGCAAATTCCATGTCGAGAGGAGCCAGGATAAATGTTGCTCTTTGGGTTAGAAAGGCTGCCAACCCCTGGCGTAAAGAGCCACCTTGGTTTCGGCGCGCTTTTTGCTAAAATCTTTACTTTCGTCCGCTAATGACGGTCTTGGCTTCGCCTGCAGCCATTGACTTGCAGATGCATCACTTTCCTTTCAGCGGGGAAGCGGTTTATTGCAGTAATTGCATAATTGACGCACTAATTGTTGTTAACAAGTTCCCCAATAGTCCAATTATTACAGCGGGTTTGTGTCGCGTCTCCTCCGGCGGGAATCCACAACAAAAGGTCCTGCCGGTTAATGAATGACCCGCGGCTGAAAAGTGACAGCGGGGGAAGAGGACCGATCCCTTTTATAAACATACACCTAGCGTGTCATTTAATGGCACTCACAGTATTGTCTCCATTTTGACGCACACGTTTCTTGCTGCGCTTTTCTTATGGATCGATGTGGCACAACACCACGTGGAAAAACTGTAAGAGTTTTTTTCTTGTTTTTTTTTCTTAAAGCGTCCTGCAGTCATCTGGGCTTAAGGCTTTAGAAACATTCACTAATAGTAACCGACACTAATTTAAATTAAAGCGAGTAATCAGAGGTGAAGCCTATCATTAGGGGTGCAAAAAAAAAAATATGGGGGTGGGGGGGGGGCAAGAGAGAAGACAACTGTTTTTAGAACCGCACGTCAAAATCAACTCTCCACGGTGCTGTGCGTGGAATAAAACAGGCGTGAAAACGATGATTATGTGCCGCAACCCGCGGGACAAAAGCCACCAGGAAGGCCACTTAGACCAGAGCATCCCGAACAAATTTCATACCGAGTTATAGCGTCACAGCCTCGGCAGACAATTTCTCGGTTTTTATTCAATTAACATTTATAATAAATAAATAAAACACAGATAACCCTCTGCATCTGTTGGAATCTACACGTTTCTAAAGTGGGATTTGATTGAAGCTTCGATCGATCGAGTCCCATATAGAAATAGAAATGTTCTAAACTATTGGTTTTAAATAAAAAGAAACTCTTAAGAATCTATTCATGTTGCAGGGAGAGGAACGTCTTTGATCCCATAAACCGATCGATTAATTCGAGTAAGAAATAAGAAATGGTTTATGATTAAGGGCTAATTATGTGCAGTAGCTTTGGCTTTGTGTCTCTTTTAAAACATTTAGCAGAGTTACATCAACAAAACGTAACTCTGCCAAGGTATCAAAATGACATTATTGTTATAATGTAGAACGCGTTTGGAAATTCTTATATTTACGTCAATAATTTGAATGACTTGATGTCAAATGCAACTTTTACAGTGGAGTCTATCCGGGAATTGAAGCCAAATCAAAATAAAACATTCTTCTACAATGTGCTTAAGGAAACTTTCTTTGGTTTGCGCGGCAGTAAAAGCTCGATGGTTCTCCTTATGCCCCTCAGAGGACATTGGCAGCACGACTCTAAACTTTGGCATTGCAAATGAGAAGGCATCTATAATCTCAGACACATTTACGGGTCGTCTTGTGTGCGAGCACGGAGGACGCGCACTGAGCCTCGTTGAGCCTGAAGCATTGTTTCAAATGGCACGGCTTTCCCAAGAGTTAACCCTTTTCAGAGAGCAGTGTGGCAAATCGGGAGGCGAGAGTCTAAGGGCGAGGGGGCGGCCCGCAATTCTCCTCGGTGCCCCGCCGAACCCGCATGCCACGAAGACAAAAACCCGCCGACGCACAAAAGCCAAGGAATCCGAAAAGTCCCAAAGAAATTTAAAAAAAAAAACGTCCGTAAAAGTTCACATTTCACTTTCCAACTTAAGCAGGTGTTGTGTTTGTTTATTTTTTGTCGTTTCTACTGTTTGGTGTAAAGCAAAGGAGTTTGACTGATAACAGCATTCTTCTTCTTTTTCTTTTCTTTTTTTTATAACCAGCGCGCACCAGAAAATCAGAATCTTGTGTGGACATGGTGGGGAATTATCACGGTGCTGCCTTCAACCAGGTGGCGTGAAACTCTCACATAAAAGCCTGAATGCAAGAGTCAACACTTCCCTCTCTGCACTCCAAGACCAGCCGTTATGGTTAACTTTATCATTTTTACGCTTCTCGGTGTGTGTGGTTTTTTTTTTCCCTCGCGCCCCCACACGTTGATTTTTGGACGTGTGCAGATAAACATACAGTAATAGACCCAAAACGTCTGTGCATCTGTTTCATACAAACTCGGGCTTTACTCGTGTGAGTAAAGTTTGTGTTACTTTTCCGCACATGCTGGATAAAATCCTCCGCAATTATGCGCAAAAATACAGAGTCTTGCACAAGACGGGAAAAGTCGTGTGTGCCACAAAGATTAATGAAAAACATTAAAGACAGAAGGCATGAATGTGTTGTTTTAGACAGAGTTTGCATCTTGAAAACGCGCGAAGGCGCTCTGCGTTATCAACACCAACAGTGAACCTGAGGATTACATTTGCAAAACACTGTTTGTGGTGGAAAACTTAAACGGCACACGGCCTGTCAACCCTCACTATAAAACGCGGTGGTGGCATCATCATGCTGTGGGGATGGGTTTTATTTTTCTGCGCGTGAAGCAAACAAAAAAAAGAACTGTTTCTGGAAATTCAGCGTCGGAATATCTTGTGAATGTTGCACAAAGCTATTCCACAAATGATTGAATTTGGGAAGCAACACAATGTGAGATCTTCATTGTTAACTTAAAAAGGCTTTAAGTTAAGCTTTAAGTATACAATTCAAAGAAAATAGATTCAGGATGTGGAGCGAGAGAAAAAAAAACCCAATATAAGTTAAATCATTTTTGCTTGATTATACCAATAAGTTCCAACAGTTTTTAAAATGTTTGCTGTTCTTGTTGTGTTGCTCTGCAGTGGTGGTTGGCTCATGCTGGTGAATGACGCCATTGATGTTCATTTGAGCGCAGGAGACAGGCGGGATGGTTTGTATTGACATGTTAAGTGGGTGCTCCTATAAAAAGCTTCCCCGGATGCTCCGCTCAGGGCCGCGGAGAATCGGGGGAAAGAAATTCACTTCAAGCAGAGTAAATCAAAAAAAATCTGGAGTAAAAAAATAAAGAATGGTGGCAACAACAGAATGTGGTGAAAAGGGCAAATCCGGAAACAAGGTACAGATATAACGAAACTCGGTGGATGGGGGGCGGGAACGTAAAGACTGAAGCTGTAGAAATGAACCAAAACTTTTTTCCAGGTTTCAAAGCCTCTCATGGAGAAGAAGCGAAGGGCGCGGATAAACCAGTGTCTGGACGAGTTGAAGTCGCTTCTGGAGAGCTGCTACAGCAGCAGCGTGAGTGCGGACGACATGTCTGGACTTTTAAAAAAAGGTGTATCTTCACCAAATGTGACGGTTTCTATCAAACTGTTCCCTCAGATTCGGAAGCGCAAGCTGGAGAAAGCCGACATCTTGGAGCTCACGGTGAAACACCTGAGGAACCTCCAGAGGATTCAGAGCGGTGAGTTGCTAACTTAGTCTAGGTTATTAAAGCAGCACAAAGGTTGTTTCTATAAATTATTCGTCTTCTCTTTCCACCTCGATATTTGCCGCAGCTTCCGCCGGCGCCTCTGAGTTTCCTGATTACCAGCTAGGCTTCCGGAACTGCCTGGCAAACGTCAACCAGTACCTGCTGCTGGCGCATCACCTGAACGGAAGTGAACGCTGGATGACGTCGCAGCTCTCCAGCAAGCTGCGTCGCTCTCTGCCGAAAGGTGAAGCGTCCAGCACCACGGACAGCGACCCGAGCCGAATTGAGGCGGTGGAGGAGCAGGAGGAGGAGGAAGAGGCGGCGGGGAGGCTTCGGCCGCCGAGCGCAAATGGACACGAAGGAGAGAGGAACCCGACCAGATCTGTAACACCGACACTCCGAACGGCTCGCACGGTTTCTTGTCCAGCCATCGAAGATACGAACAAGTTATTTGACGCCAAACGCCAAACATACCGTGTTTTGGCGCAGAAAGGAAACACAGAGACGCAAAGCAGCCGCCACGGGAACGCTGAGTGCGCCAGTCCGCGGCTTGACGTTGGGAACACGGAGCGCCATGTGTGGCGGCCATGGTGAAGCTGACGGGAAACGTCACTCACTGAATGTTTACAATTGCACTGTAGATTTTCACCATTGTGTTATTGAGCTCACTTATGTATTATTTTATTAATAAACTGTCGAAATATTGACTGAGTTGTTCGTGTAACTTGGAAATAAGAAGAGAAAAATGATCAAACTTGGACCAAACATATTTTTTTAATTATTATGCTGTTTTTAGTTTATCGTGTAAAAGCTTTTTTGTTTGTTTGTTTGTTTTAAATAAAACAAAACAAAAAAAATAAAGAAATAAAAATATATTTCGGGCCTTTATTAGTCGAGTCATAAAATCACATACTTGGAGGTCAGAAATATTTTAAAAAGGTGAACACCAATAAACATAAACATAAACAACACTGATCACTCTGTTGTGATCAGTGTTGTATTTTGCACAGAGCAACACAAAGTGAAAACTGGAAGTCCCAACTTCTGACAAGAAAGACAAACCGAACTAAAACATGTCAAATATCTAAATACTAAACAAAACAAAGTTTCCTGCGTCTGCAGAAAAGATAAAAAGCTGTTACGGTTCGCTCAGTAATTCCGTGGGTGATTAATGTAAATGTAATTTATCACCTAAAAGACACATAAACTCAGTTAAATGGCATCCAATTGAATTCAAAATAATCATTAAATTAGTTTTCCTCTTTTTTGTACTTCTCTGAAAAGAAACAATCAGAAATAAGAACTGATTTGTGATTAAAATAAAACGTTTCTGTAATAGTAATACACCTATTTGTCCTATTTTGAGAGTAGCAGCTAAAAGGTGCCGTTCACTAACAATGACAACACTGAGCTTCAAGCCAGATTGACTTTAATAAAATGTTATCGCTTAAGGTGGATCTAAACTTAAACTTTCAGTTAAAACCAGATCAAAGCTGAAGTTTCAACTAATTGACGCTGAAGTTTTATCACAGTTTTTTTTTTGTTTTTTTTACTTTTACTAAGGTAACGTTTTCAATCATGATCTAACCAATGTAGGTAGGATTTTTCTTCTGTAAAGAAAGCAATATCTGGTTCCAACTAGAACCATTTCAAAATAACATACTTCATATTTACATAATACCCTCCAAAATGGAGTTTTACAGTGACCCACCAAAGGTTGCATCTGAAACTGAAAAAGGTCCTGAAACTGAAACAAAACCGGAACCGAGACAAATTCAGTACAAATACGAAAAATTAAACGAATTAAAATATAACAAAGATTATTTTAAAAACAAAAGAGGTGTGAGGTATGGAAGACAGAAATAAATCCACTAAAATCAGGATATCAGAAAACATAATCAAAATTCACAGTTTCAGAGTTTTTATTCATTTTCACAGCTTTTCTGGAGCTTTTTCTTTCCTTCTCTCGTCTTTGTCACGCAGTCACTTTTTTTTTTCCTTCCTAAAAGTATGACATGAAACGCATCGGACGTGGACGCTCTGCTTCAATTCTTCTCCACTTTCACGCATAAGTACCGAAACAGGAGCGGGGAAATCGGACGCTTGTCGGACAGCGTGGCGATTTTCTGCTATAAGCTGCGAATTACACGCCAGGATCTTTCATCAAAATCCACGGGAGCTGGAGACAGTGGCTGCAGGAGGACAATGACGCATATAATAACAGACTCCGCAGATTTGGTTGCACGTTGAACGAAATCAACATTTTAAAACTAAGGGCGGAACAAGTCAGTAATGTGTAGTTGCTTTTAAAAGTGGGCAAAAGTTTGATGCATTCTGACGCAAAAAAAAAAAAAGCGCAACATAGTCTTGTCATATTCTAGAGAATGTCATTTCGAGTAGATATTTAAAAGCAGATTATATTGTGTACGTTTAAATGTAACAGTAGGCCTACTAAAAAATAATAATCAACCTGATGCACAATGACTGCGGTCTGCAGGTGTCTTTAACACAGCAGATGAATCAGCGCTCTTTAGATGTCATAAAGCGTCTCTCTATCCTGGGAAGGATGGCACCTCACAGCGAGGAGAATCGCAGAAACGCCCACAAGCTCTTTGAAATGGCGCAAACTGAAGCAGCGCATCTGCCTCCCACACGAAGCTTGTTCCCAACAGAACAGGACATAGAAAAGTAGAAGCAGTGATTCCAAACCAAAACATTGAAATGTAATTGTCATTTTAAGTAATATATTCGCTAAAAACTCGTCCTGGAGAGCTCGGATCATCAAAGTCAAAGCTGCTCCGCTAATAAGAGCTCTGGGGGCCAGAGGCTCCAGGAAAGTTTGTTTAACTCGATAAAGGGAGCGTCACGTGACGAGCGCACTGAATGCGCTTCAACTTTTTCTAAGGACTTCTATGAACTCTTCCACACATTGTTTCACTCCCCAAGTTTGCGCCACCAGAATAGGGACGCACATGAGAACTGAGGGGAGGCAGAGGATCCTCTATTAGCATGAGAATGAGGTCAGCCGGGCGGAATTAACGGGCCAGACGTGGATGAAGTGCGCTCCATCCAGACGCTCCTTTCTGTGGCCTGTTGCGGATAAACGATGCCCTTGAAGGCGCAGATTTAGCAGTTGGACGCATCATGATGGGTAATGACGACACAGGGTTTATAACTCATCCATACGTCGGGGGCAGAGAGTAATGAGCCATACACTGCCACCTATAGGGCAGTCAGTGCATAAACAGAGAAAAAGCCAACAAGTCATTGAAAATATACAGTATATTTTTTTTCTTCCATTGCACAGAACAACATAAAAACAGCCGGTCATATCTATCACTTAAAGCACTTTAAACTACAACCACACGAGCATTTGCACACACATGCATGCGCCAACACACATATGAGCAGGCAACCTGGGGATTAGGTACCCTGATCAACACAACAAGAGGAAGGTCAATCCAAACCAGTCGCTTTGCATGCTTAAACTTTAAATTATTTGTTCAATTAGCTTTTGCTGAACATCCATTTGTACGTCCTTGTTGGTCGCCTGCCTGAACATTCTTCTTCTTTGGCAAGTGTGTCTAAAAAATTATTGCTTTTTTATGAATAAGTAGCCTATATAAAAAACAAACTTTCAATTTATATTAACAGTTTGGTCATTGAAACACGTGACTGGAAGGGAGTTTGTGCCCTCAATGAAAAAATTACGCTAAAATGACTGTGCCAAAAAAGATGATTACCCTTACAGTTATCTTTAGAGAACATGGCGGCATGTTTGACATTTGGGAACAATTCCTTTTGGACTGAATGGTGTCCAGCATCACTTTATGTAAAAGCCAAACTTTGCATATTCAGAAAAAATATTACAAACTATTGAGGATGTTGGAGGAAGAGGGATCGTCTGGGCCTGTAGTCATGACAACTGAAGATTGTTGAGTCAAATTAATGATGAGAGAAGTCTCATGGAACAGAAAATGAACACAAACATGGTAGATAATATAGAGTTGAATGGAGGAAAAAGAAAAGTATGAAGTCTAGACCTCGATCAAAACTGTAATTGGTTTTACAATTACAGTTGTAAAAATGTAATCATAATATATTCTTATAATTGAATATGTTATTCAATTATAAGATTGAATAATGAGCAATCTTATTATATTGAATAATAATCTTGAAAATGCAAGATATGAAAGATATGAAAGAAATGCAAGTACTTTAGCCAAGGTCCTCACCATGTTAAGATTTAAATAATTTTATTGGCTAATACTTAACACCCTCCAAAATGGATATTTTCAGTGTGCCACCAAAGGTTGGATCTGAAACTGTAAAATGTCCTGAAATTGTAACAAAACGGACACAAAGACTAAGTAAAAAAAGAAGAAAACAGAAAATAACACACAAGATGTTTCACAAGATGAACTAAAATAAAGATTATTAGGAAAGAGGTGTAAGGTATGAGAAAAAAGAAAGAAATCCATTAAGACACCCCCCCAAAATTATTAAAGACATTTGATTAAAACAGCTAAAAGTATTTTTTCCCCAGTGTTTAAAGCATTCCAAGATCTCATGTTTATCCAGGTTTTAGAAAACAACACTAGTCATCAGATCAACAGTTTCCACTTAAATCCAGTGAAACCACACCAGAACGATTCTACACACAAAGTCGTAGGTGTTTTCATGTGAATTTAATCAGTCATATCATGTTAACAAAGTCATCAACTCAACAAAAAAACTAACATTTAACGTCATTCGTATTTCAGTAATAAACTTTTGAATATGTCACAAAAAATGTTTAATATTGTAAATACAACGAAATGAAAAAAAAAAAAAGTACATATACCTATACCACAGCAAAATATGACTGTGTAAGGTGATTTGCTTCCCAAAGAAAATGTGTTTAAGCAAAGCTGTTTGACTGAAGAGTCTGACATTGGTAAGAAACACTCAAAATTTTAACTAAGCTGCTGTTTAAAAAAAAAAAAAAGCATAAAGCATAAATGCCCAGTAAGTGCTACTTTATTCATTTGGATGGTGATGATAAAACGAACAAAAAAACAACAACTAATTTTATGACAAATAAAGGTGCAAAAGGGGATCATTTCAGTTCTTCATGCCTACTTAATAAGTTGCACTTTATTAGTGCAAATACATTCACATTCACAGTTACTATCCACAAGCACCCAAAGCTCCTAACTGGGTTTTCCATTTACTGTCTTCATTGCATTAGTTTAGCAAATTATCACTTCGGAAGAGATGAAATGTAGTTTGTTGATTTATTTGGAACTTGTGCAGAAACACATGGTTGATTTTTGGTAAAGGTGTTGCTATGTTAGAAATTATTGAGCATTTTACTTTCTGAAAATTTGAATTCAAAATGAGAAATGCAGATCATCAAGTCGCTTGTGAAAGTATTCCTCCCCTTTGAAGATTTTTAAAGATACCTTACCACATTACAACCACAGAAGTAAACTTAGTTTTATGAAATTGTGCCCAACAGATCAACACCAAGTAGTGTGTAAATGTTAAGCGGATGGACAATGACTCACATTTTTTTCAATTCCTGTTAAATTAATTATAATCTAAAAATTTGGTATACATTTCAGGTGCCTTAACACTTTGACACCCATAAGTAAAATCCAGTGCTCCTACCTGCCTTCAGAAGAAGACTGCAGATTGAGAAGAACAGTAATGTCTAAAGAAAGTCTTGTTCAGATGGGAACTAATTAGATTTTTAACTTTTTTACTTTACTTGTGTGCACACCACCATTTGTGGCAGAAGATTAACACATCATGTTCTGCTGAACACACAATCTTCACAGTGAAATGTTATGGTGGCGGCATTATGCTGTGGGAGCGTTTTACCTCAAGATGCATGGTGCTAAAATAAGGGCAGTCCAGAAGGAAAATCTTCACACGTTTGGCCTTCCTGTTGGTCTTTCATAAAATAATAAAAATACACTGAGGTTTGTGGTTGTAATGAGATAAAATGTGAGATATCTCTAGGGATAGTCTCTGCAAGGCGCTAGAGCATCCCTCGAAAGGATTATAGGGGTTTACTCTGATTTAATTTTCACTTTATTTTTGCGATTAAACAAAAGAAACATTAGCCTGACAAAACCTTCCAAAGCCCATTAATTTTCACATGTCACCCAGGAGAACCAGGTCACGTATAAGTTGAATTTTAGTTCCAATTTATGGGTCATAATTTGTGCTTTTCAGCTTTTCAAATTTATGTGACATAACTAAATGTACAGTGCATCTGAATCAAAGCATGGTGTGAAGTCAGATTATTGAGGATCAGCAGGGGGAGTAGAAAACACAACTTGCATATTTGTCTTAAAAGCTGTTTGTTATGTAATGAGCTACATCTGTGCCTCATTATCACCAAAGTCAAGTAAGATAAACCTTTGGGAGGAAATATTTCATATAAACAGAAATTTCCGAAAACATAAATATCCAATGTTTTTCATATTTACATAACATCTGAATTCTATTTTAAAAATAATGTATTTTTTTATATAAAGGATGAGTCTTCACGTTTTCAAAAGATCACAGAAACCGTTAATTAGGCAAATAATGGAGTGGGATTAAAACTCATTTTCAATTTTATGTGAAAAATGTTTTATAAAAGGTTTTATGTGGTGACTGGTAATTTGAAAACGAAAGAAGTTGAAATGACTCCTGCACTTAAGCAAAGCTGAAGGAAAATGTATTGTATTCAGGAAAGCTTGTGTTCGTACCACACAACAAAAACACATTACAGGCCAAATGAAACACAACTCAAGTTCAAGATTTTAAAAGAAGACAAAAGAAAACATATTAGAAAAAGATCCTTATCGATGCACATGAAAATATTTTATCCTCCTATAAGAGCCAAACAACATCAACAAGGTTCAGGAATGATCACACCAATTAAAAATAGTTCCCTTGTGTCAGTGCTGGCAGAAAAGTGTTTGTTAAAGGAGAGTTTGTGTCGTGACAGATAAATAGCTGGATTGATCAATATTGTCACCAGCCCACACATGAAATCAAAGCCCAGTCAAAAAATAGGTCCAAAGTTCCTAAGGCCATCTAGGATTAGCAGATGCTTATCTCTAGTAGGTAAGAAAACTGAATAATGGCACAAGTAAAAAGGTCGATATGTTCCAGCCTGTCACTTCTTTTAACCCACTGAGGTTTTCAATTAGATATTAGATCCTACTATTTATATCAACATGGGTGCTTGGCTTCAGGTGGTGGAGCCAACAGAATCAGAGTGAAAAGTAATGTATCCCGAGGACGATGCTGAAGGTGTGCTTAGGAAACTGTTTGTGCTGCTTTTACTCTCAGCTTTGCTGAGGTGCTTTTGCTTCAGCCAATCAGCTCCAGCATTGGACACGGCACCTTCACCTGTCCTGTGTCTACTGCCAGAGTGCCCTGCAGTTCTCTCTCTGCGTCGGGGTGAGCCCCCTCTGTCCTGTTGCCCCCCGTCACGCTGGCCTTTACTGCAGCCCTTTCCTGAACCACAAGCCCCGTGGCTCATCTTACCAGGGGACCGGTCCGGTTTGGGGGAGCCCTCTGGCGAGTTGCCCCTGCTGCTGCTGGTCCTCTTGTGCTCCGAGGTCCGCCTGAGTGCCTGGGGCTCCCGCTCAAAGTCTGTGAGTGGAAAGTGGGGAAGGATGACGGCGTGCTGCTCGTACACGTTGGGGATGAGGGAGACGGTGGACGTGCGGCGTGGGCTCCTCCTGGGACTCGGCACGGGAGTCTCGTCTATAAAGTTAATCACCTCGTCGCGGCTGAAGCACCGCAGCTCATCCTCGTAGCGCTCCCCGCCGCACACGATGCGGGGCAGGTGCCTGAGGGAGTGCATGCTGTCCTCAGATCGCCGCCGCTTGCGGTGAGGATGGTGATGATAGTGGTTCTCCTCGTGGTAGGAGACCAGGCTGCTCCTGCGCCTCTCGCGGCGCGGCAAGGTGGAGCTGTAGTGGGCAGTTACTATCACGTCCTCGGTGGAGCCCCATCGATGCAGGTATGAGGGGATCTGGTCGCTGGTCCACATGTCTGTTTCGTCGTGGGAGTATCTTCTTGTAGGGGGCACCTGGAGGAAAGACACAAAACAAACCCTTCATAATAAAGACTGATACATTAGAATGCATAAAATACAACACTGGCTACAAAAAATATGGTAAACATGCTATGTATCATTACCATCCTTGTCAATAATATAGATTAATACATGTAGGATTTATCAGCTTTATGTAAAGATTTAGTGCAACCTAGATTTTTATTAGTGGTAATTAAATTTTTAGAGGCTGTTTACTGTTATCAGTGGAGAAAGAAATGAAGCAAAAACAACTTACATTCTGCATAGAGCCCTGACTCAAAATTAAATCCCACATGTAACAATTTCAAGCTTCTATTTCCTTATTTTAAGATATATGTATATATTTTTGTTTGCATAAAGTTATTCTATTTCTATAATCTTATCTTATAAAGGTTTCCTACTTGTTATACTCACATTGTGTTCTGACAACTATTCAAAGACAGTGGGTTTGTCAGGATCACGTCAAGAGCCTCAAGACTGATATCAGTCTGCCCCCCTGTGGCGTCTTTCAGTAAATGCAGAGAATTAAACAGCAGACGATACAGTAGCATTGAACTCTAAAGGTGAGAGAGCCGGACAGCAGAGGGCAGCACAAGCTTTAGAATGAGTGGAGATGCAGGACGGACAGGGAAACATGGACACAGAGCAAATAAAGCCAAAGAGACTTTATTCTGCTAATCAGACACCTTGCGGTTGTGAAGCTCAGGCTACATTTAATAAAAACCAGAAGGATTTGTAGACACGGGTCACCCTTGATCTACTTCGGAAACAATGTAATAAACTTGATTGAGTCAAAGTTCAGTCAGTCATCCTGTAACTGAAACAACAAGTTTATGTTTTCTTTTTTTTGCAGGCACACACAAAGATCAACACAGTCTAATACAACTGCACAGCAAAATAGATCTACTGATGTAAACAAAGGACAAAAGATGATGGACGGGGCACCGAGTTGGTATAATGGAGTGATGGCTACTGTATACATCTCTGTTTGATGACGTCTTAACCACAGTCAGGTTAAAAACACATTAAATGTTTCGTCCATATTTTATGTTGGACATCTGATGTATTGGGCCAATTTTAAAAAATTGATTTGCAGTACGGATACGTATAAAATGTCCTCGTGATACTTTTTAGTTTTCAATTTTTACTGAATAACACAAAGATGACACAGTACTACTGTCAGATGCTTTGCAAGAGGTAATATTGTATGGTTGGGAATTGCTGACTTTGATGTTACATATCCCCACTACAGTCTTTTAGGACAGTTCAAACTATGATTACTTTAAACCACGTTAAGGTAATATGACATCAGAGAGGGTAAAAGGCTATTTTCAAAATGGATGCCAATGTCTGAATCAAAGCAAATAATTTCATTCTGGATTTTTTGAACTGCCCTGGAAGGCTGCGAGTTCCAGCTTTATTGCAGATGCAGGTTGAAAATGAGCTTTTTCACAGCTCTTCATCTGACTGGGATGGAAGCTGGATTGAATGAACAAAATGCTATTTTTTTTTTGCAGAACATGAGCAGACATCTATATCACTTGAGGAAAATCCTGAAATGTAGAAGGTACGTAAATTACTACCCTCTTCCACAATATTGTAATGTTGTTTGTAAGTTCATGACTAGGACATAGTACTTGGTAAATGAAGCACAGTTAATGTATTGATGGGACTACTGATGGTCATATTTACCAAACATTAGTCAGCGTGAGAGTATTTTAGATTCACCCTCGGAAAACAAAAAAAGGCCAAACAAAAAACAAAAAACCCTGCTGCAAATCAGAGAGAAAGCATCACAATTATTACCATTTCAATCAAGCTGCTGCAAAGGCATTCAAGGCCACTTCACCATGCATTCAATAATAAAGTCAAATTAATTCAACTGATAAAAAAAAAAAAAAGAAATGAAGGAAATCAATAAATATACCTGCAAATACTGCATTTTATCTTCCTGTTGTTCCCTCAATGGATACCCTTGCAGAACCCCCCTTTCTAAGGTTGAGAACTCAAACTTGGCATTACGGTCTATCGTCACGATTTCAGGCGCCGAGCTATAGTCATATGGTCTGTCATATATTAAGTCGGCATGAATTCCTCCATCTTGGCTGTTTTCTGCAAAGTGCAGAAAAGCACGAGCGTCAGGATTAGAGAGCAACGAATTCCATACACAAGACAGACAGACAGACAAACAGACGAATAGAAAGGAGAAACAAGTTCAATCGTTCTCTGATTTGTTGACTTCTCCTAAGTGTGTTCTCAGGAATGTAAGCTATAAGCAAAGAACCAAGCAGAGATAGCCAAGGAATTGCTTGTGAAATTCAAAACCAAAACCAGAATTGTTGAAATTTTTAAAATCTTGTTTTTAATTATTATTCTAACACAATAACTGTGTTTATGTTCACAACAAATCAATTGAAGATGGGTATAAAATGATCTTGAGGATCAATGTTGGCCAAATGGATGGAGGATGAAAGTTGCTATTTGCACAGGCAGCTTTGCATGCAACGTTAGTAGCTCTGGGAAACAGGAAACAGTTCTTATACATACAACTGTGATGAGTTATACATGGCAAGCCCTCTGGAAAAAAAGAAAAACAAAACAAAACAGAGAACTGGGAGTGTTAATTATCACACAGAATATGAACTGCCTTGTGTTTTTAATGGCACCCTTTGGACAATTTTCAGCTCTGAGGAAAGGCGTCAAAAAGAGAAAAAGGGTCAGAAGGTCTAGAGGGTTAGAAACGGGACAGGAGGGGTTCAGATATGGTTGAGTTTAAACAAAAACAGGGGGAGAAATTTTTAGCCCAGTTCATGTTTCTACCTGCTGCATGATTATCATGTGACCTCATTTTAGAACCAGATGTTGCAGAAGTGTCTGTTTTCTTGATGGAAATTTAAGCTGCACTGAATTCAAATGAATTAACTTGAAATGAACTGAATTAAATCGAGTTGAACTAAGTACTAAATACTTGTTTACTATATTGTGAAAGAGGTAGGTTCACCGTCTGCATCATGAGACTTTCTGATGTGTGTGTGCCTTTAAATGACTTCAGTCAGCAGGTGACTTATCATTGCACAAATACAAAAGAAAAAGCAAAAGAAAAGAAAAGAAAAAAACAAACATAAAAAAAGCATTAAAAAATCATTAATTCAATGTATTTTAGGTTTGTAGCCAATACCCAATTGTTTTATTCCTGACGTGAGGAAAATATGACCATCAAAATGACATGAATATGCATCTTAACAGCGTTTGGTTCACTTTCATTAAAAGCTGCCGACCGACTGAGGAATCCTTTATTCTGTTGCTCTCTCAAGAAAATCTTTCAAAGGGAAGATAGCCCATTTTAAACCATTACAGTAAAAAGACAAGCAATATGTAGCTGCATGTATCTGTAGCAGTTCTAAAGCATAAATACAGACATCATAGAAAATAAAGTTATAAGCACTTTATAAAGCTACACAGACACTTGTCCTTTCAGTTTTTATTTCATAACAAAGGTCACATGATAACATCTGACCTGTGACTTAAGATCATGTACAGACTAAAGAAAAGTAATTAAAGCTGCTTAAAAAACTTATTTGCAAATGTTCTAACTTAAAAAGTACACAAAAAACAGGGAAAAAAAACCCTACATCTTGTGATTTTGAGATAATAGCTTCAAAAATCACAGAAACTTTCCATCAAACAGTTGCTGAAGTTTAAAGTCTTTTCAAAGAGAAAGTGCCTGTGTGACAAGATGGAGCATAGAGCAACATATCACAGCCACTTCACAAAGTAATTGCAGTTTTCAACTGTATCATATATCAGCTTGTAATCCAGGACGTTTGATCAATAACAAAAATAGAAATGTTACCTTATTTTCTTGACTGAACAGAAATAATTTCACCTAAAGAGATTCATTTAACATTTTCCCCAGCAAATATTCTGTTTTCATTCTTTTTAGTCATGAGCAATTTGAAATACATTTTCTTTGGACTACTCTAGACTAAAGCTGTTTAGAAATGTACGTGAAGAGCTTTCCTTCATTAATTTAACAAGTTATCAATTTAAAAAAGGCTTTAAACATCATCAACTGGGCAGGTGCAAATGAGGGAAAAACGGAGGCGGGGCAGATGGGAGATGCCTTACAATAACTTACCCTCATCCACTTCATCGTTGGACATGATGGCGACACACTTCTCCCACACCATACGGATGTCGGCCCGGTAGCGGTCGCAAGCCCAGAGGAACATGGGCAGCAAAATGGACTGAGCGATGGAGCACCACAGCACACACAGCACCATCCAGTTATAGGAGCGGTCGAACTTCAGACTGGCAAAGCTCACCACCTTTTTAGAACAAACAGGAAAGCCTGTTACAAGTTGCAATTAGGCTTTTAATGTCACAAATAATATGATACTATCAATTTGATCAACATTCAGAAAACTGTTTAGGGGGAAAATTGAGGGAGCTGCATAAAAATACTCACATGATACTCACACTCTGGTCAGGCGTTAAGGCTGCATGATATTAGAAAATCTTGTGTCGGTGGCAATAACTGTACATTTTATGATGACAATATTATCAGGCTATTTTCCCATTTCCTCTCTTCCTTATCTGTGCTTCCATCACTCTGTGTACTTTAGGATTTTGACCATTGTCTTTTGTGTCCAATGTGACCATCTGCCTCTTTGAGACTGTGTCTATACTAGCGTACAAAATGCAAATTCACAAAACTTGGGAGTATATTATTAGCCGACAATTGTAGCACTCCAGACAGTCCTTTATGGTGTGACTATTGCACAGCAATATACTGTACAGTTTTATCAGACATCTATAATGACATTACTAGATTGTAAAGTTGAAGTAATGGAGCACAAACAATTTACATCAGCATTAAAGGGACATTGCCTCATTTCAGTGTTAATATAAAAAAAAGAAGATTACACATAACACACAAAAACACCAACAGAAATCACAGCTCGCAGGTGATTACAATTCTTAGTATTCTTTTCATGTAAAACAACAAAAAACTCAATCTGTTCAACAGACTGAGAAACGTCAGCTAACGTTGAACAGAGGCCACTGACTGCAACAGCAGTCTCGCTCATGGTGTTGTAGCACTGGCCAAGCCCATCACCAAACAGCCAGCCAAGTACAGATGGCAAAACATTTTGTTCATACAACAACTATAAACCCCAGAGTTTATAGTTAATGAAGAATTCAATGAGTCCTTGCACCAGTGGCCGCTCCCTCTGTGAGCTGTAATAAATATTTCTAGCTGGTGCCAGAGTTAGAAAGTGATGCAGAAAAACTGTAAGTATAGAGAAAACAGGCTTATAGTTTACATATAGAATATCCTCTCATGTTCATCAAACATGTCAGTTTTTTTAGAATCATTTAATATGCAATTATTTTACCAAACTTCAAACGGATATACAGATACATCACTTTTAGATGCAACCCTGAAGTTATTGATCTTAGCATCAAAACAAACCCCATCCAGACGAGCATAT
The DNA here is from genome assembly GCA_010277075.1 of Poeciliopsis retropinna. Taxonomy (NCBI): domain Eukaryota; kingdom Metazoa; phylum Chordata; class Actinopteri; order Cyprinodontiformes; family Poeciliidae; genus Poeciliopsis; species Poeciliopsis retropinna. The sequence continues at coordinate 8,191,901 of VMRM01000009.1, read as the reverse complement.
GGTTTTGTTTCTGTGCTCTCTAAGGCTGGATTACTCCATGTAACTCCATACACTCCAAAACAAAGACGGAGTATATTTGTGTGTGAACAGCTTTCCATGCATTTAAATAGCTCATTAGATCAGGACCAGAAGACTTGCTGTTTAAGTCTAGTGTTCGGCGCACTAGAAACATGATCTTTCATCAGTAACTCATCTCTACGAAACAATATACAATGCAATGTTGTTGTTGTAAAGTGTGCAGTTATTTTTTTTTTAACAAAAGGAGTGGATTATCTTCAAGATAAAAGGCATTTTTAACACAGATGCTGAAATAAACTATTCCAGCGTAATGCTACATTGTTGCTATGCACTGAGAACGCTTTTCATCTTGCACCACAAAATTGCAACACAGACTCAAAAGTATAGCCTCTTCTCATGATGACATTTGTAACAAAAAGAAGAGGTCTACTGAAAATACAAAGAGAAAGAGAATGTTGAGCTGCTCAAATAAGAGGCCCTTGATTTGGCTGAGCGAGTTTTTTTTTTTTCCTCTCCAGCTTAGAGGACCACAGCAGAAAATTTAGCAACGAACTATTTTGGTTTCACGGTAAAATTGCAACTTAACAAGAGAAAATAATTCAAAATCTCCAAAATCCAAAGTGTCAAAATACAAATAAACTTCACAAAATGTACACATGTAATAATTCTAGACTGAGACGCTTCAAATAAACTGATAGTACTTACAATGCTTGTTCACTTAATAAGTCTGGTGTGTAATCAGTAAGTTCTCAAAAAGGGAATTATAGCAGTATTTCTTCTGAATATACAGTGTTTCTCTCTGTGAAACACTGTAATTGTTTTGGTTTGGATAGACATGATGTGAGTTTAGAAAGCTTTATGGATTATAAAAAATACTCAGCAGATCGCATGTGCAGTCAGACATAACCTAAGCAGCATAGAAACTGATCAGCTTTTTGTGCCTTCTGCAGCTTTTATTGTTTAAAAAAAGTGAATTACTGTTGGAAAGTAAATGTACCAAACGGTTACTAACTTGCTTTCAGGAGGCCAGGCTGGTTCATTGTGGATACAAGAAAAAAAGAAGGCCGGAGCTTTCAGTAACACCCAACTTTGAGAACTTTAAATGTCTTTTGAATAGGGAAGATGTGAAAGACTATTAACTCATTCACTCACGATTCAGGCATACTTTAACTCAACATTACCCAAGATTGCATAAGCATATTTAATAAAAGTGCTTTAAAAAACAAAACTGGATGAGATTGTTTGACAGATAAAAATAAGGGATAATAGGGAGGAAATATGCACGGCTGTTTTGCCTGACTGTTGAAATCAACAACTTCAGATACCAGGCAGTGTGATTCATATTTATTGAATTGCATAAATCTAAACCGTTCTTGCAAATCATGGCCACATTTTCTCTTTTTTTAGTCTCTCTGACTAACATGACTCCATTTCCCATTGAGAGCTCAAATATAACCATCTAACCTCTTAGCCACTACCTACAATAAACTCACCAGTATGGGGAAGCCAGTCAGGAAGTCATAGATGAAGACGATGCCACTGATCAGGTAAGTGATCTGCAGCGAAGTCTTGAGAGGCTCTGATCCGTCAATGGATGACCTGCGCTTCCCCTGAGCATCCTCCACCACGATGGTCGGGACATTGAACTTGTTCTTGTCGGCGTTATGGCCCGCCTGAATGGAGAAGGTCTGGAAGAGAGCAATCCCGATGCAGATCACGCCCATGGCCACGCTGCCGCCGATGAGCAGCAGGAAGCACACGCCGAAGCCCAGGCCAATCTCTGTCACAATGAATCTGCAGTCGGAGGTGTAGAAGCGATCGATGGTGTCGTGCCAGCCCACTGCTGGGAGCGTGGACAGGATGAAGGACACCATCCAGATGCCCATCACTGTGTGAACCGCCTGCTTTTTGGTGTTACTCAACCTGGAACCATAAGCAAAGAATTTTGTTTCAATTCAGCGAAGCTGTCAGGGCTTCAGCTTAAATTGGCCTTCGCTTTATGTTCTGCTCCGTAAGTCCTGCAGCTTATTAGTTTAAAGCTTGTGAGCCTCGTCTTCTCAGCGAAATCTCAGAGGTATTCCTGCTAAAACTTTACCACAGTTACTGTATGCCTGGAAAGCTGACAAAGGTCTACAAAACCCTGCTAAAATGTTAAGAGTTTGATAAATTATTTCAAATTCAAATCACATTTAACCTCAATCAAATGGAAGGCTGATCAATCACCTGTTTGCTTGTTTGCTTAGTGTGAATGTAACTGGGTCTATATTATCAAATCAAATCAAATCAAATCAAGTTTAATTTGTATAGCACATTTCAGCAGCAAGGCATTTCAAAGTGCTTTACATCATAACAAACACAAAAACACAAAGTCATGAAACATAGAATAAACAATCAAAACATTAATTTAGATGGCCGTCAAATTTATAATTTGTTATCCATTTATCTAAATGTTTTGCTTTGTGCGGATCCTGATCTTTGATATACTTCCAGTCATTTGATTTTATACTGTCTATTCGCTAATTTTTACTTATCAACGAAGAATTTCCTATCAGTGTGAGGATTCTCCCTAATGGGGTATCCTCATTAAAAGAGGGGCTCAAGAAACACCTCTCTTGTAGAATTTAGTTGAAACAGCTGGGCCTCTAACCCTCTGGGACTTTAGTCGCTGTTTGACAAGGACTCCAACCTTGGACTTTAGCTGAGAAATATCAGCTGGGCCTCTAACCCTTTAAAAGCGCTTAAAGTCTAGAATATACAGGGTTTCCAGTACACGCAATGACCCTCAGTCACTCGCCACTTTTTAAAGAAGACATTAAGTCAAGTTCCATCATTAAATTTTTAATTGATTAAGTTTCAAATCCAACTCTAAACAGGTGGGTTTTTAGTTGTGATTTAAAGGAACTCAGTGTTTCAGCTGTTTTACAGTTTTCTGGAAGTTTGTTCCAAATTTTTGGTGCATAGATGCTGAACGCTGCTTCTCCTCGTTTGGTTCTGGGGATGCAGAGCAGACCAGAACCAGAAGACCTGAGGGGTCTGGAAGGTTGATACAACAACAGCAGATCTTTCATGTATTGTGGTGCTAAACTGTTCAGTGATTTGTAAACTAACAACAATATTTTAAAGTCTATTCTTTGAGCTACAGTGGAGGGACTTTAAAACTGGTATTATGTGCTCTATCCTTCTGGTTTTAGTGAGAACGCGAGCAGCAGCGTTCTGGATCAGCTGCAGTTGTTTGATTGATTTGTTGGACAGGCCTATGAAGACGCTGTTGCAGTAATCAATGCGACTGAAGATAAACGCTTGGATGAGTTTCTCTAGATCTGGCTGAGACATTAATCCTCTAATCCTGGAGATGTTCTTCAGGTGATAGAAGTTGATAGTTGTATAATTTAATAGTTGTATATTTTCACAAACTGTTTTCTTTAATGTATTTGTCTGCATATACTTGACTGTCCTTGTGTTCCTCTGTCTGCTATAAGGGGTTTAGTACTCCACCTTACTTTCTTCTTCTTTTGTTCAGGGTCCTCCAGGACTATTATAAATATTAAGTTATTAATTTCCTCTTCCCTTTTGTTACTCGTTCCACTGGGCAGAGGCAAATTTTATAATCCATTGGAATCATTTATATTGTTTATTTTTTTCTGTATTAATGATAGGTGTTTGGATATTTTCATTTGAGTTGCTATTACGCCTTTATAGCATTTGATGCATGCTAACACTATTATTTTGTATAGTTCGGGTTGGAGAACTGGAGCACATGCTATGTGCTAATGCTAATATCTCCCGATTGACAGATTAAATAAACAGAGACCAAACCGAGACTTGTGGTTTGTCCAATCATCACATAACACACACAACGCAGATGTCCACCGGTCACACTAACACCATTAAACTAACATTTTGATGACACACCCTTGATTCAGTTTCAACTCTCAGGCTTCTTGTGTTCATACTTGCTGTCAATTATAGTGAACCTGAGTAAACTAACAAAGTTCAGCTGTCCTAGTGAGACGTTCCAGACATCTGTTCCTTTTCCTTCTTGGCTGAACCTGTTTTGCTGAAAACGAACACCCTTTTAAATCTAGGGTGCAAAAACAATCCACAGCATTATGCAAACACTGTTCAACAAGAAAGACAGCCACTGATAAATGGAGAAAATGTAAGACAACAGGGACAATACAGAAAACTAGATGTTGTAATAAAACCATTCAATTGAAACTAGTCAACAAATCTGCCCAGAGGCAGACAGCAACATTGAAACGGCAGCAGAAATGACTAACAACTTATTTATTTAGTTCTAAATGTGAAAATCTCCTTGTAGCAACCTGGACTTTCAATATAATTTTCTAACTCTACTCTTTTCAGGTTTGCTTGCATTTCTAGTTGTAGTAGTGTTCAGTTTTTGTGCTCCCTTTCTTAATCAGTACTTTCTCCCAAAGCCTTTCATTCCACATCTGTTCTCACCTGCAAAACATCCAATAACTAAACTCCTAATGGTTTAGTTACTCCGTTGTCAGATCCTCTGTTGCTGCTGCCAGCCTGTTCTTGAATTTCAGGTTCTGCTGTTGAACTGCTTCATTCATTAAACTCACTCCGTCCATGTGGTTGTATTTGTGTCAGCAACATCATAGCCTGACACTCCTGGTATCTCCATATTCTGGTCTAAGATCTGGTATTGAACGAGAAAGATTTTCTTCCACAGTAAACATCTGTTCCCAAATAAATCTCCCAGAACCTTTTGGGGGAAATGCATTAAAATCTGTTAAAACAAAACCTGAATTTTTAGCTACCTAAAGGTAAGCTTGGCACCAGAACCACACCGAATGTTTTTAAAGGATGATTGTATTAATAGTGCAACATCAAATCTTGGGTTAGGTTTATTTACATGGAACAGCTTTTTGTAAAGGTGGGTGAGTTTATGAATAGTTCCAAATACCAGTCAGGATTGACCCAAAATGTTCTCCTCTCTACAAGACACATTGCAAATCAGCATCACTATAAGGCCAGGTGTACATCCAAGTTGATAAAAGAGCAGAAAAATGAGAAGAAAATGTGAAACGGCTGAGGCAGAGTTCAGCTAAATCTGACAATTAAAAATCCATTGGTTCTTCTTCAGAGGTCTGCTAAATATGATGAATTATGGGGATAACAAATGTCCTCATATGCTGCTTTATTATGAGAATGTATCCATGAAGAATATTGTCAAAATATTGTCAAGTCAGAAAAAATAACATCTTCCCACCAAAGTAAATTAAATATTGAAATTGAAAAGGTGTTTCAAGAACCAATTGAAATATTTACAATGATCTCTCCTCTAAATCACCAATCCTCACATTTTAACAGGTGTGTGAAGCGGTAGGTAGACATGTTTTTCAAAAAGGTTAAATACAGGCAACCTTTAGACATCAACGAAAGAGTAATAAATTGCGCAAAATATGAAATGTGCAAGGGAAAAACTCTTCATGTTGGCTTTTGGTGGACAGGAATGTAAATTAAAAAAATACATTTAAGATTATGAAACTGAAGATCTGTTTAAAAAAGCACCTCATCAAAAACAGTTATGGCCTGGACAAAGCAAAGAGGAAAGTGGAAGAAAATCGATTTTTTGCTGGTTGTTTCCTTCGGTCCATTTGTCATCTGGGTCTTTTTCAGCATGAGAGAATTTCCATTTCCTTTCACCTCCAAGTCGCTGCTACAATGAAGAATTTTCTCTGTCTTTGTCTTCTGGTGGTGTGGCTATTGGCGCATTTAGCAAGAGGACATGTCCTCCTGCTTAAAGCTATTGGTCAGTTTTGATCTGTGTTGTATTTTTCCATATTTTCCTAAAAAAAATAAATATTTTTGCAACAGCACTGAGCCAGGCAGGAAATTAGCAGAAAATCCTAAAGCACAAGCTTCTTCTTAACTCATGCAATATGAATAGCTGCTTTTGGTGCTTTGTGCCACCATAAAAGTATGAAAACATATAAAGATGGACCAAGAAATCAATAGGTGACTGGAATTAGCTGATGTTTGACTACGATACAGGTAGAAATTCAACAGATAACAGGCAAGTTGAATGTTTTAATGCAAAGTTGCTCTGTTTTATCCTGCTTTATCTTATGTGAAATGCTAAATTCTATAACAGCCTTTCAGTTATCTCTTTTAATAAAGAACCTTAATTGGTTTAAAGCAGCTAACACTTAGCAAACTTATAGAAATAGCAGTTTTCCTCACACAAACCTTTGTTCTCCCTTATCATTTCGCCCATTGTGAATTATTTATGATCTGTGTTTGCTCAGAGTCAAAATTAATCTGTCATTAAGAAACAAAACAGGGCCCAGGAAAAGTGTTAAGGTTGTATTTTTCTTGGTGAGTTGCTGCTGATATTAGCTATTCAAAAATGTTGTATTTACATATTTTTCACAATTCTTGGCGTTAACCAATTTAGATGCATGTACAAAACCTAATGAGAGCTTTTCATTGCATGAACCAAGGAACTAGTTGGGATTTAGAGAAGCTCGATTAGCTTTGATCAGCTGCCATCACATCAGAATCTTAAAAATTGTGTCTTTTTCCAAATGGTGATTGATGTTAAAAAGTCAAGAAGGTTTTTTTCCAGTTTCAGTATGATATTCAAAAAATAAGTCAGCCAGGATGTAAGAAGCTCTGAAAAGAAAACAATTTTCAATTACATAATGAAGGTGTATTTCATTCTGGATGTGAGGAAGAAAGAGAAAATGAGACTTTTAGCAGATAACAGGAAGGCTAAAATGATTACAGTAAAAGTGCTCTGCATTGTTCTGTTGAACTTTCAATCTCTCTTTGTTATGGAACATGCAGGATTTAGAAATATTGATAGACTAGTTCTTAAAGAGAAAATATAATCAGTTAAAGTTGGCTGACTGCAGGTGAAAGCTCTATGAAAACTGAGAATAGATCATTTTATTCTGACAGTGAATTTTACCACTTCTGTCTTGTACTAATTTTGATACTAATAAGTGGTCCAACAGTCTAAAAATTACAGATTTTTGAAGGTTATGTTTATTTTGAACTGTATGTGCATGTTCACTGTTTAATAAGCGCAATAGAAAACCTAATTACATAAGGAACAGATGGCTTCCCTGCAGTTAGACACCATAAAATAACCTTTGATCTATTTATTTACATTCCCACTTCAGTTCATAAAACACTTGCTTTATAAATTGATTTAAAAAATGGCCTGGCTGAAGTAAAGTATTTCTTCTGCCTCGTGTGTCTAATTAGAGTAAACTCTTTTTTCTTCAAGCTCTTTCAGCCAAACGCCACATCAGCCTCTCCAAAGGAATTAAGAGCAAACATCGCCTTTACGTCTCCTCTTCTCAGGATTATTTTTCTGAAGATGCATGTCATTTTTATCAGGTTAAAATGTGATTTTAAAAATATTTCAAACCTGTTTAGTCTATGCGCACTGAGGCAGCATAAATAACACAGAAGGGGCAGCAGTTGCCTCTATTTTTCCACTGCGTTTTTTTGGGGTGGGGTGGGGGGGGTTTCAAAAACAAGTAGATCTTGTTGTCACAGTGAGTAATGCTAGCCTTTCCTGAATGTGCCCGGGGTACATGGGGGAGGTTACGTCACCGAGCTGCATGAATCTATTACCAGAGTGAGCGAGGAAAATAACTTACACAGGGTGATGAGAATACCTCCCTAAATACAAAGCTGGAACTCATAATTCAGGGCTTTGGCGTATGTTAATGTCAGGAAAAAGGCAGGCCTGCCACCTCAGCGGGGTGAACGGGAAGCCATTTAAAAGAAAGACGAGCACTAATTACACAGCCCGAGTCTGGAACTTTGCTTCCTCCATATCATTGTTGAAAATACCTTAAAAACAAAAAGAAAATCTGGAGAGGGGACAGATAAAGATGAGAAAGTAAAAAATGAAGGCATTTTGTAGGCAAAACCATGTAACTCTGCATGTGTGTGTGTGTGTGTGTTAGTCAGTAGTGGTAATAGAATGGGTAATACATAGAGCAAGAGCAAGCACTTTTCTTTTTTTTTTTGAGCAGATGCTTGTGTGCAAAACTTGCCAAGCTGACCGTAGACCGAGCATCTGTAGGGTTGATTGCCATTGGCAGTGCAATCACTCTGTTTTCCAGGAGGGAAGAAAAGGGAGTCAACATAATGCTGCTCTTTACCAGATGCACCATGGTCAGGCTTTCAGGAGGATACAACATGCACTATGCATGTAATCTGTAGAATAACACACATCGACAACCTGTTTTATTTAGCCTTTACGTTATGTTTATATTAGAAAATCTTTTGACAGAATATCATAAGGCTGAGATTTGCAAATGTTGAATAAAAGCGGAATTAGACTAAAGATGAGACCTCCGGGATACAAAGGTGTATGGTTTACAAACTACACACCTTTTCATCATCCCATATTCAAAATATCATCATGTGTTAAAAATAAACCTAGCCATTCTGTTAACCCAGCTTCTTATTTTAGTGCAGCACTCCAATGCTGATACAATAAAGACACAATCCTGTTTAAAGCATATGACTCGGTGTGAACAGCAGACATCCCGGGAGGTCCAACGAGACAAAAATAGTGCTAATGCTGCTAAAGTGTGGTGAACCTCGGTTTTATTATTATTCACTGTTTCTTGTTAATATCATATGTTGTGAGAGAACCAAGTGAAGGTGGAAACTAGAGCTGGCAGATACTGGCTGTTCAGACAGTCTGACACGGTGTTACCTCAAATAACTGCAACCAGCTAACATGCTGGCAGGAAAGAGATTTCACCTGATGCGATCCTTCCCACTCGCAAACTGTACACAGGCTGACAGATGGCACAAGTCTGTCTGCGTCCTGTCTTGGAAATCCGCGACAAAAAACTAATATTTCTGACCTGAATGACACCTTATCTTCTGAGATTTGCTTCTTTGGGTCTATGGTTAGACTGTAAAGTTTATTTCTATCTTGTTTAATATTTATAGTTTGAAGATATTTTATATGAATGCTTACACATAGCGATGGGACTGATCCACCCCCGTATCAGTGCTTGAGCGATACTAACAGCGTTCTTGGATCAGATATTTGACTGATATCCTTGATACAAGTACCGTGTCTGTCTGCAGTAGCTGCTGATTATCTCTGACTGAATTTGCTGTCAGTAGGCAGCCTGCTGCACGCGTAGCAGTTATTTTGGTCCTAAAAAAGGAGAAAATAAAAGACAGATGTTTGTTATGGGTTTTGTGTAAAAATGTAGAATTGTGAAAGTTATGTTGAATAGTTTATGAAAACCTGAGGAGAGAAGTGACTTTACAGAAAACTAAGAATCAGCCGCAGAAACAATTTGTAACTTCTATTTGGGTTCTCACTAACAAATAATCTCTTCAATCGATAAATTCACAATGTGTTTGATAAATCAAATATATGGCGACAGTAGTAGAAGTTGGTCATGTAACCGATAGATTGCTGGTTGAATCCCTGCTCTGTTTGTCTCAGTCTTTATGTCCTTGGGCAAGACAGTACACCAGCCTCGCCTGCTGTTTGTGGTCAGCAACCGTTGTTGGGCACCAGACAGATTAATGCCACAAGAATGCTGACAATATTTATGCAATTAAACCAAAGACTACAGGGAAATGAAAAAGAAATGCCCTGTGCAAGAGTTCCTCTCAATCTTAATGCATAAAATATGAACATGTACCTTGAATAGTGGCGCACCCATCATATGTATTCTCACTCTTATGTCAGAGGATACTCCAAACATAGTTTACAAGGCAACTATTTCTTCTGCCAGGAATAGTTCCAATAATAAATGTCCCCAGAGGGAACAAGTGGAGCCTCTCCATAAAGGGCAATTTTACAAACGGAGAGAACAACAACTGATCGTTTTATCTATAATATGAAAAACAGGAGCTAGTCTTTTAATTTGTGTTATGACTTTGGTTTAATCTGAAACAGCCGCAGGACTTTTTAGTTTCATAATTAAATGTCATACCTGTAGTTCACTGGCCAGCGGACCATCCACATGCGGTGATAGGAGAGCGAGGTGACCGAGAAGCAGGTGACCAATGTTAGCGTGTAAAAGGTAGAAACAAACACCTTGCACAGACCCTCGTTCCACTCATAGTCAGAGTGCTGCCGCCGCAGCGTTATGACGCAGTACATGGTGATCGGGATGGCCATGTTGAGGATGTGTGTCCCTGCCAGGGTGCAGATGAGGAACTCCAACGGTTTCCACTTCTTCTGCTTAGCACTGACACTAAGAATGCTCCAAGTGTTGGCCAGGATGGACACGCCCGAGCAGACCAGCCAAGCCAGCGTGTTGGCATTGATGACATCATCCTTCATAGTGGTCATCTCATCCACCATGTTGGTGAGGGGCGGGGCGCGGCCTGAAGGGCTGGGAGGAGCCGTCGGCAAGAGCAGGTACAGGTAAGGAGAAGGAGGTGGTGGCGATGGGCAGGAGGGGACGCAGCGAGTCGGACGAGGCCGGCATCCTATCTGGGTGAGCGTGTACTCTCCATGGGTTGAGGACAGCAGGCAAATGTGGTGGTTGTGGAGCGACACAGTGGGATGGGAGAAGAGAGGGTTGGCAGAGCTGAGCCAGTTCTTTCACGTGCATAAACCTGGAGAGACACAAAGAGGGAACAACCATCAAATTCAGATTGGTACAACATCTGTGAACTGAATGACGATGCCTCCAAATACACAACACTCATCATCAGTACATTCATAATAATTTGGATTAAACGCATATTGGCAGCGTCTTACCGAAATAAATGCATGCACATAAAAATGCATATTTATACGAGTTTTTCTGCTGAAAAAACTTTGAACAGCTGAGAGAAAACACCAGGAAGGCCGCCTCTGTCCTTGTAAGCCCTTTCAACCCAGTGCAGGTGGCGCCAAACAGGAGAACTCTGACTAAATAGCATCTGAATATGTTTTCCAGCCCATGCATAAGACCATTACAGCACTGAAAACCTCCTGTAGGAAAACGAAGTTGCATCTATAATGTGCAACAAAAGATATCATAGGTCATTTCTCCCAGCAGCTGGTAAACGGAAGAACTAATTACATACCAGATGTCCAATTTTAACACTAGCTTAATGGACAAATACATTTGCTTTAGATAATTTACATCTACTTTTATTCATAATTGTAGCATTTTCTCACAACTTAAAGTACCATTATTGTACAGTTTCTACTTTGTCTTTAATATTATTGGTTGAGGTCCATTTGCCTGTCACATTGCTGCTAACACTTGAATTCTCCCCACAAATAGAGGATTATTCTACAGGGTGGGCCATAAGTTTCCATACATAGAAAAAATATACATTTTATATTGGACAACCGTTTTTATTTTTGTGGGACTCTGTATAATCGCTGCACTTCGTGGTTGATCTGCAACATTTCCAGTTTTCTGAAACTAATAAGTGTTGCCCCAGTGTTGTGTGTGATGCTCGTTCCATGTTTTCTGTTAAAGTTTCGTGCAACTGTGCAAATGCTTCCCAATCCAGCTATCAGTGTAATTTCAATTCTTTGCTCTTTTGTCAAACGCATCTTCTTGGGTATCTGAAATACAAAAGAAATACACATTTTACATTCTCCTATGTATGAAGACTTATGGCAGACCCTGTATTCTATTCTATACATAGTATCTCATTTCTCAGGGAAGAGCTTAACCACAGCCTGAATTAACTGTCAAGGTAAAAGAAGAGGGACAAAGAGAGGTAGAAACCAGTTCAGTCACTGAAACAAGAACAACAACTAATTATCAAAGATTTTGTCCATCAAATTTCAATGATTACCAATCATCATCAAAGGGGTTGGAAAGCAACACAGGGAAACTAATACTGTGCTACAGCTATTTACCAGAAGAACAAAATCTAATCTGCACAAGGATCTTTTTTCAGCCTACCACAACACATCTCATGACACTCATCACAAGAGGAAAACACTGGTTCCCCCCAGAGTGACGAGAAAAATACCTGGCACAGCTGGAGCCTGTTGTCACATCCATTTCCTGTCTTTTGGCTTGTCTAAACACTGACATGCTGCAGGCAGGACCCCTGAGAAGGAATGATGAAAATGGCAACAACTGTGTCACCGGGAACCCTGATCAAATTCCCACTGATCTAATTCTACTTTTTCTTTACAGCAGGATTGTATGTAAGATCGTCGACTTTGTCTCTATTACTGTTGTTCTCCAGGATAAAGACTAACCACAGGAAACAGGTGGCAGTTATTTTTCTGAGAAATAAGACATACAGAAAGGAAAAGGATGATAGATATAGCAGATTACAAGATTATACCCATTTATGCATTGAAACATATGTGCTTTGTGCTGTTATTGTTCTCATAAATGTGCATGAAAGTATGAGCGATTGGTTGAACCCTTTTATAGACTACAACTGTAAAATTTTCGTTATTTTGTGAACTAAAAATATTGTTATACATATCTGGTCTTTTAAGCTCTAAAGTTCAAAGAATCCAAAGGTTTAGCTTCACTATATTCCTCTGCTCATTTATTTTTCACTTTTTGCTGCCTTTATAGAAGCACATTTTACCCAGAGAAGGATGAAGCAACGCACATCATATCCACAGCCTTCAAAAACAGTCTGGGATATGAAAAGAATGATTCATGGCTTTGATTTGGGAATCTCCAGGTGGTTGGGATGGACTGAGCAACAGAAGAGTGCTGAATCAAATAAGTACTGAAGCAAGCGTCACAACATGACCCAAATCAACCCAACATATCCCATAAGGGAAAATACAATAAATCTGTTTCCTTTGCTTGGAAGACACAGAGGCAGAGCAAGAGAAGGTATCCGAAGCAGTACGTTAGGGCGTAAAAGACATAATGGCGGTAGAGCTGATTTCTCAAATACAATCTGTCCAAAAAGGGTTTTTGACCACATATTTGTATTTAAAAAACACAGAACCTTTGTTTTCTCACAGATGAATTGTTCTTGTTGGAGATCAGTTAGGATTAACAAAACTATTACTAAATGCAAGAATAATGAGATAGAATTTATTACATAACTCCTAACTACTTTCCTCAAAGTCAGATGCATGCATGCAATAACATAACTATGGAAAAGTTTGCTTTGACTTCACAGTGAGGAAAAATAAGCTTCTGACTCATTTAATTCAGTGTTTTCTGGTTTCATCAGAGTGTAATGAGAATCACAATAGTTTTTATATTCAGGAATTTAACACAGACTAAGAAGCTGTGAGATTTGCCCCTCCCCCTCTGTCTTCTACATAAATGACGTACTGACTACGTCTATTTGACGTGTTTTCTGTGCAACGGCTACTCAGGAGTCATCCAGCAGGAACAACACGCAGAACAAAAGCACTTTGGAAAGTATGACTAAATTTGTTTTAGTCTGTGATTACTCACTGACGTGACACATTTACTGGATGCAGCTTTTCACAACAGTAAAAGTATTGTTGCGTCTATTAGTTGTCTTGAGTTTCTCAGACGTCCAACTGAGCACAGACAAATATATTTACTGGCTGAGGCACATGCAGTGCTGTTCATTCATATAATGTGCAACTTAATTCAAGCAAATTGTTTTGCAGATTAAACATTACAGGTACAATCTTTGTCATATGTTCATGAACGTATTTAAAATCTAATCACAGCAGAAGTTTTAGAATTGAATAAGGATCATATGAAAGATCGTGACCAGGTTAGTACTTAATGAGCAGAGACACCAACACCGGCAGAAAGTCGTGCTCAGTCTAATTGCTATTCAGGAAAGGCAAAAGCAGGTTTCTGCTGTTAAAACGACTATTTTATTCCATGGAAATCATTCTCTAATAAGCAATGGCAGTTTAAAGGTTCTTTTTTTTTTTTTACAAAACAGCATCCAACTAATTAATGCTGAAAGCTCTTCATGGTGTATTCAGAGTGATTTGAATGAAGTATGACACTTTTGAAGACATTTTTTACATTGGAGCTCTTCTGACATGTCATAAGTCGACTTTTGTCTTAGCCCTGCTCTAACTAGCCTCTGTTTCACCAAAGTATAATGTCTGCAGACATTAAACATCGAATAAAGGAGAGATTATACCTTTGCCAGAAAGCAGAAGAGAGTAGAAAAAAAATTTAAGCCCTTCCTCCAGGATGACTCAGCCAGCTTAAGAGGTACACAAATAGGTTTAAATTCAATAGAGAGAAAATATTCGACGGCTTTATCTCTGAATGTGTACAACTGGTATTTTAATGTCCAGGGATACAGTGAACTGCCGTTAGCAGGTACAAAATAGGAGCTACTTTGTTAAAGATGAGTCAATGTCATTTAACAAATTTAAATACATCTTTGACATACATATGCCCAGTTTTTTATTTTGACCTGAACAACATTTTTTGCTGGTTAAAAATAGAAGGTGAAAAATCAGAAACACCAGGCCAATAGGTTCACAGGATGTCACATTGTGCTGAGATTTCACATTAGCTGTAGATGACAATACAGTTCGTGATTAACTGATGAAATTTCCAATTCAAATTAAATGTAAGAAGTCCACAAGGGCCTATATTTCATATAAGTTTGTAATTTTAAGGATCTTGACCGACCGCATTCTGATTTGCCAACAACCCAGTAAGAAATGCAGATCCAGCCAGCATCATTTTATACATTGTGAAACCTTCAATCAAAAGAGGCTTAATCAAATTTTAAAAAAAAAATCCACCAAAAAACATCAAAATATTATTTTCCTGCTTCTCAAAGACGTATTGGGGCAGAACAGGAGGAGCAGCAGTAGTAGTTGTAGCTCAGGTTTTATTTAACCATTTGACTGACGGTCTTTCTAACTACAGAAGCTAACAGCTCGATTGCCCACAATCCCACGGGCCTTCAAGCCAAATCTGTCCTTTACACAAGGGAAATCAGCACTGACAACTCCACACACACACACACACACACAGAGAACGGAGACTTTCTCTCTCTGACACCAAGACATTGAATGTTAAATGAGAGGCACAGATTGGAAAACAGAAATGGGTCATGCATTTTAATAGTAATTCATTTTACATGTTACCTAACTTACATGAACTGTTGGCATAAAAAGCTCTGCATGAAAGTGAAGCTGAAGTTAATACCTTATGAAATTGGCTGGTTTGTTACCAAATGGTTATTTTTTATCAATAATTATGCTATTTGGATGTTTCCCTTAAAATGCTCCTATTAGTTATATGTTATTTGCAGATTCAGATTTGTCCATTTGCTCTTTATTTGCATGTGGAGCAGATAAAATGTTGTTCCTCCTCCATTAAGAAAAACTATTAAACCTGTTTTAATAGGTTTAATTAAAACCTATTGTGTTGTGTACAAAAACACAACCTCTCAGAGTATTTGACCTTCTAGTAAAATGAAGCTTCATTCAGCGAATTCCTGTAAATGAAGGAAAAAAGTTACTCTTTTGTTTTCCTGGGTTTTTGACATGTTTTATTGTGCTTCTCATATTTGTTTTTATTTGTACAACTTTGATTTTTGTTGTACGACACTTTGTGACTTTGTTTGTGAAACGTGCTTAATAAATAAACTTCACTTACTTATTTACAGCAAGTTGTTCGGGTTCTGAAATAGCAAGCAACTCCAGATCATCACACTCAACTGTTTGACTGTCAGCATCTTCTTTGTTTAAATATTAGTTTTAAACCACATGCAACCTGACACGTATCTAAAAATATAACATTTTGGTGTTTTTATGGCACAAAATGTTTTCAGAAAAATCTTTGTCAAGATGTTTTTTGACAGGTCTTTGTGTTGATTTTGTCAGTAAAGGTTTTGGACTTACGACTCTCCCAGGGAGGCCATTTTTGCGAAGCCTCTCTCTTATTGCTGCATCACAAATACTAACCTTATCTGAGGTTAGGGCTGCAGTTCATTAAATGTTGTGGTGGGTCCTTTAATGTCCTCCAGCACTAGTCATTAAAGTACTTTTGGAAAGGCTCACCAATGTTTTCTGTTTTCTTAATTTGCAGATAATAGCTCACTGCAATTTACTGGAGTCCCCAAGTCTTCAAATCGGCTTTATAACCAACCAGATTATATTAACGGCCAATGATTTTGTTTCTTCACCGTTTTTGAATTTCTTTAGATCAAGTTATGATTGAGGCAGTGCTTCATGTCAGACAGGCTCTACCAAATGCTAGTGCTGCTAGTGAAATTCAACTCAACTTTCCAGAAATTGTGTAGAAAAAGTATTTTGTAATTGTTTTATTCTGTTTTGAATGTGATTTTCAAACAGCAAAAACAGAAAAAAAAAATCTGTAAGGGGACAAATACTTTAATAAAGGTCCTTGTAGTGCACATCAGGTAGTGGCTGCGTGTTTACAGTAAATACCAAACAAACCACATTACTTCATTCCTGGAGCAACCGAAATCATTTATCACCATAATACCTTTGCCTGTAAGATGCGCACCATTTACATTGGGGAGTCCTTGCGAAAACAGCCACAGAGGAAAATGTGTCTCTATTCCTCAGCACACAAACTTATCTTGTTACACACAAGTCATATTTTGGATGGAGATAAAAGGAACAAATGCTTCTCCTTTGCTTCTTTACCTCATTCTATAATCATCTTAGAAAGAGAGGATGAGATCAAATCTTGGCCAGCCAAATATTGGCAGGCATGAAGATGGATTTATTAATTAAAATAAAGGATAAAATGGTATCTGCAGAAAATCAGACTGGTAATTAAGCTGTCCCTTTTTTCTTGGTGATATCTATACTACGCCAGCTACGATTTGGTCATTGTGTCAGGAGCTTTAAACAGTAAAGTAAAGCTTTTATAAATGCCCCAGTGTCTAGTGTGATTCATGGGGGCCTTGTTGGCCAGCCAGCCACACTTCTATAGGCTGTCAGAGATTAAAATAAAATATGCTCCAAGGAGCATTGCTGCTTTCCCCAGAGTACAAGCTCAGTATTTGATAATACATCTCTGATGTTTACACATGACAGGTGATTAACTCTGAAAGTACAGTCAGCAAAAATACATTTACAGTCATTTCCTGCTGACACAATGTTAAAAGCTCAATTCTTCCTGGTTCTTCTCCTGTATTTAAAAGCTTGAAACTACCTAAGGTTTGCTGAATATATGATGTATATCTTTTCTCTGCAAACATCCAGTTACTAATTTAAAAATAGACTGAATAAGAGATGAACATGGGGCAGTCCCCAGAGGAATCTCTATTCCAGAAAATCACTTACTAAAAGCTTTCTTAGACAGATCGGGGGATAATGTTACATACAGACCTGACTGCTGACAGGAGGGACAGAGGGATAAAAATCAATATACTAGTAGAGAATTGATTCACAATGAAGAAATAAGGAAGTGATCTCAGAGAACATTTACCTTTGCCAATGACCATGAAAAGAAGCTGATAAATACAGTACAATGGGGTTTAAAATAAAATAAAGAAGAACAGGACAAACTGAATGTATGGACCAGCTTTTTCGTAGGGATTTTACCAAGAATATCACAATGACTGGCTGAACAGTGCCAACATTGAAACATAGGAAATGGGATTGTACTGTGGTGCTGCTGCATTAGAGTAAATGACTGTTTACAGCTGACATTTACAGACTGACAATATATTCAAGTTGGGCAAAACAAGCAACACAGTAATCCAGTGTACAGAAATTTGTTGCGAGAGGGAAAAAGAGTAGAGAGTAAAAGTGAAAAACAGAAATAACCAACAGGACATTATCTATTGGTTTTTAGAGTCATTCTGAAGTTGTTAAATTGCTACTGGCATATTAATATATTCTCCTTTTGAAAGCATCAGGTTTGTAATTCTGAAAGTAAAACAGGAAAAAATATGAAAAAATGTGTAAAACTTTAACACCTTTGTCAGCAAAGTTGAATGATTTCTATTTAGAGGACTATGCAGCCAAAAAGATAAATAGAACATCTAGATCTGAAAGATCTATGGCACAGTTCTGATTTCCAGTTCCAGCGCAGCTTTAACCTGTTGATGTTAATTTCATCCTACAACCATTTCTCTTTAAAAATTTGAATTAACAGCATTCGAAATATTTTCTCCAGCCTTCCTTTAGTGAATATTTATTAATTATTAATATCATGAACAGATCACACAACATGTGTGAGAAAAGACTCAGCTAGCTGACTGGGCTTAGCACCGCTAAGCTCAGTTAGCATGACTCACTGTAAATGGCAGGCTCTATGTTTGCTCCCTAGGTAATGTGGACCATTACCTCAATGCAGAAATTTCCAAATCTAGTCTGTCCTATTACAAGCAAAAGTTAAAAGCTCAAATCTCAATAAGCTCAAGGAGCAGAAGGACAAAAATATTTTCATCAATAAACAAATCTGTTCTGAATAGAATGATAGGAGCCATAGTAGCCTGGTCCAGTGCCTCATAAATAAAGACTTCCTTGAAACAAAACAACCTTGTAAATAGCACTTTCCTTTTTCTTTTTTTTTACTGTTCCATCCTTCACACAGTGTTGAAGTGTTCCTCTTCACCACATGAAGGATTGGACTGACCCTCAAAGACTAATACACCATCAATCTTGCTCATTTACATTGAGCGCTCATTATCTATTTATAATGAGGCCAAGAAAAATTCCTTTGAGCCAAGACAGATCACCAGCACAATCCACTTTATCTCAGTGTCCCAAAGATAAACTAGAATGTCAAAGTGTGCACTCATCCTAACGAGGAGATAAAGAACAGGAAGCAGAGGAAAAACATCAAACATGAAATAAAATGTTCTGCCAAAAGTAAGTGTTTTAATTACAGTATGAATCACAAGAATCTGCAAAGCAACTGCAAAAAGTACTGAAATCCAAAAGTCAAATCAAATATTGTTTATATCATATTGTGTTATATACAACTGACAAGCTCACATCATTTTTTCCTTAATTACACAACAATTAGTACACTAGTGCAGTCAGTATAAATGTACCGTATCTTTTACTGTTTATGCTGCTTTTATAGCAATTGCACCAAATGTTAAACGACTCTTAAACTGAAATATCAGCAGAACCTCAGCCTTTCATTCGTTTTAAAAGGTAAAGGAGCTTTCCTTGGGTGTCATCTGACTTTTAATGGTTAACCTGCCCAGCTGACACCCAGTGCTGCTCTGCCATTATTAAATTATTCAGACATAAAACTTATAAGACTAGCAGCTCCATAAACACCAGCAAATCAGAACAGGCTGATAGAAAACTAATAATGTTCTACAATTCCAGCTATCCTTCTGCATGAGTTGCTTGGAAACATTAAAAGGTGATTAAATAAGAGTGAATTATGACTAATGCAGCATCTGAGTTCACTCGTCCATCATCTTCTATACAATACACATTAAGCCTGTAGTTACAAATTAGTTGATCTAACAGCAATCATTGGCAAGTGTAAAGAAAAATGTAGCATCTGTTATACACTGCAAGTAATTTTAAGCAGCTTTATTCGACATAAAATGGAAAATATTTTAATATAAAATATATATTTTAGAATACAATTTAATATATTTATGTACATATATATATTATATTCTAAAAAGAGAATATAAAGGAAAAAGGAAAGAGCAGAAAACAACTTCTATGTTAGATAATCAATGGGAAAATAAAACAAAGAGTTGAGACAGAAAAAATGCAACAAGTTTTTCTAAATGTATTATAGTTGAATTGGTTTAACACTGTATTTTAGGCATTATTTTATTTATGCTTTATTTGCTTCACGTATATTTTAAGTTGATTCAGTAATAACTTGCTTATCTACCAATGCTGATGAGATTAATCTTTGTATTACTTTTCACAAAAGGACAGCCCTACTTTTAACTGTGGTTTATTTGCAACACACATCAAAAGTTTTGCTCCATCTCTTATTTTCCGCTTAAATATATTTTTAAACTGTACATATAGTATAATAATATGCTAGAGATAGCAATTTCTGCTTTTTTATGTGCATAGAAAATTTTAATTTCACTAGCCTTCCTAACATTTCTCTCTCTGGATTATGTATAGCCAAAACATGGAAGCCGTTCTTATAGGACCTCCGAACCTTTGCTGATTGCCATGTAATAATTCCCTTTAAACTGAAGCACCTTTTAATTTTTATTTTAAAAGTTGCTGCATTAATAAAATAGATTAACTTAACTATATTTTTTACTTTACCAGAAGTATGAGTAACCACAATTTTTGTTTTCTTTCAACAAAGTAAAAGCAATTTATATAGAAATAAATTGCTTTTACTCACAAATGTATACTCTTACTTTGAATGAAGTTTGTGTATTTTGCACATCCCATCGAGAACTCCTCGCTGTAAATGCTAACTTGTAACAGAGTACGCTCCCAGCAGATGAAAGCAGACAGCAAATGTGGAAGTGCACATACTTAAGGCCTCAAACAACAACGATAACATGTTGTGAGCACATGCCCCTTCCGCTTAATCACAGCATTTCACTAATGCACAGCAGGGTGGCAGAATAAGTTGGCAGCGTGCTCTCCACTCAGACTTGAGCCCTTGTGTCAGCCCCGCTCAGCTGAAGTCTCCAAACAAACATCTTCTGGCTCCGATCATCAGAAAACACAAAGATTAGACAGTAAAAAAAAAAAAAAGGTATTAAAGTATTTAAAACATTCTAATATTCTGCAGTACCAAGCAATGCTAATGCTAATTGCTAACCCAAGTGAACAATTGGGCAGGGGTGTCAATTAAAAATGGGTGATCAGTTTGATTTATCTTTATTTACTTTATACGACATGGATTAGACATAATAATGTTATATAAAAGTGGAGATTTTAAATGCAGGGATAATATCACCAACTAAATAGATCACCACAAACATATTTTCATAATGTACAGAATTTGTACAGCATTTGTTAGGAAATGTAATTCACCTAAGCATGTCCAGTGATTCTATGTTGCATTCTGTAAGAAACATATCCAGACAACAATTACCTAGAAAGCTGGTTAAATTAACTTACACTTAAACAATTTTTACCCATTTTAATCACACTCATAACCGTAATACATTTATGTGTTTAAGTCACAGCATTATAAACAGATAACATGTACATAAAGTCTGGGGTTTTTTTAAAGACAAAAATGTGAGACAAAGTGAAAGCTGGATCAACTATCATTGCTAGTTGAGTGTAATTTCTTTTTAAAATAATACACAATATTGGAATGTGTCCAATTACTATCTCAAATAGGAGTTTTGTAAAACACAACCTTATTATCAGAAATATTTGTATTTTTAGCATGTTTGTGTTTCAGGACTTTTTAATCATTCTTATATATGGGAGATTTATTGCCATTTGTATCATCAAGCGTTCTTACTGGAGGTTTCATTCTACCTGCTTCTCAAAGCTCTCTTAAAATAGTTTCATCTATCAGACAAAGCAGAGTCTGTACCTATAGATCAAATGCTGTTGTAAACTTCCAGCACACTTTTGCCTTTTATTTACAAGTCAAGCACTGAAAAAATGTTTTGCTTTTTTTCAGTGCTTGAAGATTAACTCACCTACATAATCCTGACATGCTTATGAAAGACAGACTATATTTTATATTATGAGCACATGTGGAAATTTCTGTCTGAACTGTATGTAGTTTAGACTGGTGATATTTTGATAAGTAAAATAATACTTCCACATTGGGCATTTTCAATCAAAAAATGTTACATAACAGACCCAGAGCAATGATTTAGAAAGAACTTTGTATAAACACTAGACCCTCTTTGAAATTGTAGCTCCCATTAGCCTTCCACTTTCAGAGCCAAGAATCTCATTGTATAATCTTTAAAACCTAGCAAGTTACCACTATGAAAACGATATGCAACATTCAGTATTGTTTTGAAAAAAGGAAATAAATAAAAATAAAAATTGTACCAGGCAGATCATGCTTCACAATCAAAGGCCACAATCCATCAGGTTTTATGATCATGGAAAAAGCATAATGATGGCTCCTCTTAACAACATGAACGAATTGTTACACAGTGTGCAGCTGAATTTTCCATTACAAAAGCAACCCTGAAGCCCTCTTCTTGTTTACAAAAAGTTACCTTCAAATGAATGGCAAATTAGATAAAGTACCTGGATGTAAAGGGCTCCGTTCCCCTTTAATGTTTTTACATTTTGTCAGATTACAACCACAACCCTAAAGTATTTTAAAGTGGTATAATGATACAGTCCAACAAAATATAGTGCAGTTGTGAAGTGGACAGGAACACATGGCAAGATTTTTAACCATTTCTTTTTTTTTGTCTTCATGCTTTTTTCTGTATTCCTGCAGCATGATTCTGCCACCACCACAATTCGTTGTGAGAATAGTTTGTTCAGGGAGATAACCAGTGTTACTTTTCCACCACAAATTATTTTACATGTAGCTAAAAAAGTTTAGTTTAGGTCTAATCTATCCAGAGTGCATTTTTTACATCTTTGCTGTGAAAAGCTTGGCGAAAGCCGCAAATGGGATTTCTCATGGGTTTCATTTTTCTTCTTTGTGATAGTTTGTGTTTCACATGAAGTTCCAGACTTCATGTGAAACAAATTGAAGTTTGTAAATTGATGAAACTTGACAAAAGGTTCAAGTAGTATGAATACATTTGCCAAATATGTTAGATAGGTGTAAATATCCTAAACCTTCTAGAAGAGATAACATTTCAGTCTGCTCTTTAACGCTGCTGTTGCAATATAACATAAATATGTCTAGACGAAAACAGTTGATTTGTTGTTGGTAAATGGAGAATGGAAAAGTGTGAACGCAGCCTAACGTGGTCACAAAATGACAGAGCTGAGCGTGCGACAAACAAAATGTCACACTTGCCCCGCAAAACATAGAGATCTGGTGTAGCGCAAACTGTGGCACACAGGCCGCAGCTCTTCGCCCCCCCGACAGTGATCATTAGCTACCATGGCTGCTTTCTGTACAGTGGTGGGACCTGTGCTAAATCTAATGTTAAAATGAACTGATTGCTCATGATCAATCAAATGGTGTGGTTCTCATAAGTGTACACGTCAGCTAAATGTCAGGTTTTTGTATTGTGAAATATTAGGACAGTGATAAATAATTTCTAAGAATTTTACCACTGTAATGTGATCTAGGGTTTAAGGTCGTGGTTGTAATCAAACAGGTTTTCTTATTCATTCAAGTATGTTCACTTCTTGACAGTTTTTGTCTTCTGCATCAAATTGATCAGACTTTGGAAATGTCTCTTGTCCAACTCTACTTGATGTGACAACACACACTTTGTCAGAGTCATTTCTGAACTGTCAAGATAATCCCAAGATTTTAATATTCCTTTCATTGAAAATAAAACTCTCTACCATGCTCCCCTACAGGTATTGTTCACTTTTGGTTCATGTGTAAGCTACGTCCATCGTTTTCAATACGCATTACATTCTAAGTAATATTTGAATTTGTTTTCTGACTGGAAGACATTCATCGTATCGCACAAGGTGGATGATCAAAGATACCAGCGTAAACATGCTCAACAACGCTAAGACTTAAATGTACTCTCTGGAATTGTAAATCAGAATATAACACATTTTCTCACAAGCTTTAAGAATCTTTTAGATAGGACTGGACATTTCATTTGGAATAATATGATTCTGACTTGATATAAAATGTTTCAACATGTGATATTATTGTCACATCAAACACATTCTGGATTGTTGTCAGCCTCTTTGACCAGTTAAGATTCAACTGTCACAATATCAGTTTTATCAATACGTTTTCTTGTAGTGAGAGTTATGAGGCAGGTAGAAAACTACAGATTTTTTTTATATCATGCTCCTGACTGATACATTTGTATGAGGAGGTAGTGTTAGTCCTTTGTAAGTGCTACATTAATCATTGATTTAGTTGGAGAACGGAAATATTATTTCAACCCTATGAGGAAAGCTGAACTTTATTACAGGTTAATCAGATTGATTTTATTGATGTTCAGTGTGTACCAAATAAAACTAAATACTGAAATTTAATCCAAATGTACTTTCACGTAGTATTGGTTTAGATGTTTGCACACTTATGAAACTAAATTATTGCCTTTTTTAACCAAATGTTTTAAAAAAGTTATGTTTTTTTTAAGTGTTTATGTCTCGTCATATAGTTACAGTAAGCATAAAAGTGGAGTTTGCCCAAATTGTCCCACATGGAAGATCCAAATTGGAACAAGGTTCCATTGTCTGTGGAAATCATCCAGATTTTCTTTAAGGCATCAGTAAAATAAGTAATAATAAGTAAAGGCAAGCCACTAGTTCTATTGCTTGCTTGGTAAAGTTTCTGACTATTTGATTCAACAAGTTCAAATTGTAATGATGGCAAGGAAAACTGTTTTGATAAAGTGGGTCAAACATGAACCTCCTTTTCTTCAAGTTAACAATCGTAAACATCTTTGTTTAAAAAAATAATAATAATAAACTAGGAAATTCACTGATGAAAGGACAGATGTTTTTCTGCAACAATGGAAACCATTAGAGGTTTTGGGTTTGAACTATAACTTGGACTCTGGGGTATTGTGTTGAATATTTTGGTGGGTCAAGGCGGGATTGAACTTCCTTCTTTTCATTTTGTGTGTTGTTGTCTTATGATGCTATGTGTTAGCTTGTGATTGACCACTTTTCCATTGAGCATGCAATGAAGGTACAAAAGCATGTTGGGAAAAAATGAGGACTGTTTGCTAAAATTGTGTAGGATATGTGTCACATCATATTCGGAAAAGGCTGTGAAATTGTTTGCCATGGTCCTCTCTGTGTTCCTTTGGGAGTCACTTTAGATTAGAAAATACTAAGGCAAAACTTGTTCCACATGCTTGTAGAGCATGAGGTCACCCTTAAACTTTTGTACCTGCTCCACCTTAATTCAAGTTAAAACTTCCTTAAAAGGCAAAAAAATATATAAAATAATTCAACCCATGTACTTTGTACTAAGCAGTCGAATGTTGTAAATGGATATAATCACAAAAGAAACGTCTGACATCAAATAGGATTAACACATTCCTACAATTAAGTTTACAAGTCCTATTGATATCTCTAATAACGTTTATGGTTTCTAAAACATTCAGGAGGCTTTTTTTCATGCTAATGTCAGTTTAGTCAATAGGTAGACTGGTGTATCTAGGTTACATGCCCCCTTTATTGGTGGGTGTTCTGTCAATACTCTCAGTAATTACCAGTAAAACGTCATATACATTTATGGTAGCTGATGCTCCTCATTTAATTAAGCTGCCTAATCCCAGTGCTGACCCTACAGTATATATTGCATGCCATTCATCTTGTAATCAGGCCACTTCTTGGTCCGAATGTGTTCCTGGTGCCATTTGATATAGGTCAGACCTGCCTGGCCAACGCAGGTCCACATTTTGATTCAAACATTTGCATTCATATTCACTTTCTTCGCCAGCAGCTGAGCGGTTTCTGCTTTTCAGAACACCACCTGTTTGGATGGAGCCTCGTTATTTCTTGTTTGCTTAACATCAATTATAAATTAGCGGGTTAATCACCATCGAGTGTGGCATTAACATAATAAGCTACCAGAGTTTTATCTTACCTTTTTCCCCCCACACAGGATGAATCAGTCTCCTAGCAGCTCATTATTTATTTTTTTTCCCCCACAAGAATGAAAGGCGGTTGCCTCGTCTCGTCAGTTCAAGTCCATTAAAGTGGCTTTCCTGCGTTTAAATCCTCAAGCTGCATACAGTGACGGGAGCGTCGACAGCGTTAAGTTAAGAGAATGACCTACAAAGAAAAAGAAAACCCACCACAGCACCGCAGCTGGAGCCAGTTACTCCTCGTCCTGCCAGTCTTTTTGTTTCATTCACAGGAAGGAAAAACATGAGAAGAATATCGAGCCGTTCGGCTTGTTTAAAGGACAAAACACCGGCTTGTCTTTGGAAATAGCGCTGAGCGGAGCGACGGTGAGAGCAGGTGAGATAATTACAGAATAAAAGACTAAAATCTTCTTTTACCCTCCGACGCAAGCGAGGCGCGCGGTGGATGAGGCATGACTGATGCGCGCTCCCGGCAGATGAAGCGCGCTCGTGAGTCAGACACGCCGCGGCGGCCGTGGGAGTGAATCGCAATAAGGAATAATTCATAGAATTAAAAAAAAAACACACAGGACCCTCATTTAGACGGAGTAGAGCTGTTGATTTATTTTCTTTCCTTTTTTTTTTCTTTGCTTTGACGCGAAAAACAAATGTAAGCATCACGAACATAAAATGTTGTAAACTAATCATGAGTGGACTTCATTTCCCATGTTCGGAGAAAACCAAAAATTTAAATAGGCCTGCAGTGTTTAGATTTAGTGGTCGCCTTTGTAATTGTAAAATGATCTGAGGCATTAAACCCTGTATCAGCTGATACATGGTCCTTCTCCATGCTATTCATGCTTCTTTTGCATGCGCCTTTCATTGACATTATAGGACTCGTTATATAAGTCTCCGTCCCTGGATAATTCAGTTAGAGCAGTTTTCCACCCGCAGGGCAGAGATTGCACCCATGCAATGAAAAGGAAATATATATATACATATATATATAAG
This sequence comes from Poeciliopsis retropinna, assembly GCA_010277075.1. Taxonomy (NCBI): domain Eukaryota; kingdom Metazoa; phylum Chordata; class Actinopteri; order Cyprinodontiformes; family Poeciliidae; genus Poeciliopsis; species Poeciliopsis retropinna. Next base: position 8,165,387 of record VMRM01000009.1, on the reverse strand, counting down.
AGAATACTTTCCGCCTCTTTAATAAATGGAAAGACTCAAATTGTCCCCAGTGCAGTAGATTTTTTGCAACAATAATGATGATTATTTCATTTGTTTCAGGAACAGTGTCTGCTGAGCCACACGCAATCTCTTGCTTCCCATTCATTAAACGAGATGGCTTATGATACGCTCAACTACACCTGGGAGCTGCCATTCCTGCACACAGTCAAACGCTTTCCTGTTTAAGTGCTTTCTGGAAAAATATTAGTAAATCCCCAGCTGATTCAGTTTGTACACACAGTACCGTGCGGCATCAAGGACTACATTCATAAGTTTTTGTTGGTTTTTTTTTCAATTTGTGGCACAGGCTGTTAACATGCAAAACATTATATTCATAGTTTTCTTAGCTCATGTTTATGCTTTCCTTACCACTTTAGATTCCTCCTCCCTTACCAGTACATATACATCAGTTTCTTTCAGATCATCTTGTTTCTTATCTTTTTACCTCTGGTTTGTCTCCTGTTAACTTTGTGCTCTTCTGAATATATCTCTGATGTTGTTTTATGTTGTTCATGCTGAAGGACCAAATGTTTTTAAAGGGACTGGACACATTTAGGCTTGGCTGTGTCTCCATAGTATTGGAAATGTCCAAATGTGTGGTGACTCTTCGTATCGGTATTGAAGTTGTATTTACTGCTGTTTTTTTTTTTTTCCTCGAAGCATTCAGAACCATATAAATCACTGCATTTGCTGATGACTCTTAGTCACTCATTGGTCAACAAAAAATACACACTATCATTTTTAATGATGAAAAAGTGTTGACCGATATCCCTACTTGTGATTTCTTAAAAGAATTCCACCTAAGGGAAATTTTTTTAAGGACAGAAATCTCAAAACAAGTAAATAATCTAAAATAGCTGACTTTGACTGTTGACAGATGGGAGTTTGGAGAGTGTAGGGATAATAAAAATAAGTAAAATGTCTTTTGACGCCAAATGATGAGACTGGAAAAATCTGGAATGCATGTCTTCACAAGTTCTTTTCTGAAAAGGATTGGAATAAATTTGAACATAATTACCTATGTTCCCTGGCACTCGATGCCTTTAAAATGTTCATTTTTCAGTCGTCAGAGTAAAACAAGTCTAAAAAGAGCTGCCTGTACTGCTCGAATAAAAATGAAGCTGTAATTGAACAATTAAATGTAGTAGCCTGGTAAACAGATAAGAGGTTATAAGTAGGTTAATATTCATTGTTGAATACGATAGAGGCTTTGTTTTTGTACCATAAACTGACATATGTCCTTTATTTAAACTTGACAAGGGGAAAGTGTTGGAGTTTCTAAGATGGTAGGTGACCTGGAAGTAAAAAGTAACAGAAGGCATTCCCGCCCACTGGCTCCACAGGCACCAGGCTGCCCCCACTCTCACTTTCAGCTGTAACCTCCCATTAGACACACATATAGTGGTGTTGCACAGTATAAGGAATGCATGGAACATGAATATGGCTGTAATGATATGACTTGAGAGAAGCAAACAAAGTAAGCATACAAACTAAAAAATATATGAAATACATGGCAATATACAAAAAGAATGTGGTATTTACACTGGAATTTCTATTCAAAACAGGAAAGGATTATCATAGGAATTTGTAATTTTTTGAAATATGGGTTTTGTATTTTTGAGTTATGTGTTTTCTATATTTAGCTCTGTTTACTAAGTGCTGATTGTTCTCCCCCACTCATTTCCTGTTTCTGTGCTGTCATTAGTCTCTTCTTCCCAGGTTCCTCATCCTGGTTCCTGTGTCTCAAGTTTCCTGTGTGTTTTCTGTAAGTTCACATTTTGTTGTCCAACAAATCCACATCAACATGAAGCTCTTGAGTTCCTATCCCTTTGAAAACCCCATCTTGATGTTTAATTTTAACTTTCAATACATTGTTCCATCTGGAAAGGTCTGTAATTTGAATTTGCTATTTTCAATGACTAAATGAGCATGTAAACAGAAAATAAGAATATAAAAAAAAAACTATCTTCAGACTTTTAATTCTTCTAGTATCTAAAATTGCCAAAAGTCTGGATGAATATAGAATTTTGCAAGAAAGGTTCATTCGAACCATGTGGAGACTGGTAACCGGCCAATACCTACATCTTACTGAAAGGCATGTATGCAGAGTAACAGTGAAGTATTTTCCTTCCATAACTTTCACTAGCTACTCCAAGGCCTGGTTACAACTCAACCAGTAGAACCAAGAAATGTCCATTTTCTGAGGCGTTGGGGCTTCAGTGAAGTACAGTGAGCACTGCCATGCACAAATAGAGAAAACACAGATCAGTGGTGAACCTTTCTTGGAGTGGCCTTGTCAAGGCTGGGCTGAAATCCTCTTGAGATGATGTAACATGACAATATTCCTCCACAGGGCTGCGAAGGATCATTGTAAGTTATGAGAAACGTTTCACAGCAATTGTTGCTGCCAAGAGTTGCATAGCTGCTATGTTTGGAGAGCAACTGCTTGTTCTCATTAGAAGGTTGGTATGGATAGACTTTACCCTTAATAAATTGAGTCATAATTTGAAGACTTCATTTTGTGTTTTCTCTGGTTGTCTTTAAATACATCAAATTGCTTTATGATCTTAAACCTTCAAATTACAAAAAGTGGAAAACAAGACATTTGTAAAAGGGACATTACTTGTTTTTTACTGCATGGTATAAGTGTTATAGTCTATAATGTTATGGGGCCTAAGCAGTCCTTTGCAGTTTCAATATAAGATTCAATGACACTGAATATTTTTTTAATATTTTGTACACCCTTAAAAATTAGAGCAAATCTTTAATAGTCAGAACCAGTCAATGGTGTAGTGGCTGTGCTTTCCATTCTTTCAGAGATGTTTGTGTTCTGTGAAAAAGAGTTTGTGAGAAGGCAACCACATTTAGAAGTACTTTATGAGGTGTGCTGTAGCTTCAAAGAAGAAAGATATAAACCAAACAAACTATAGAGTGATACGTCATCCCTTCTGCAAGGAAAGTCCTGCTGGCTCCACTCCTAGATAACACGTGGTGCCTGACTTTCTCTGCTCTGTGAAGGTGTGCAAGGATGGATAAAAGACGATTCTCACATAAAAATACATTTATTTATTTATTTTTTTCTAAAATTATCTTCTGTGTGCAGCTTTCCGTGTTTCCGTATCTGCGGCATCGACCGGCGACTGCAAGGGAATCTTTCCCTCACAGAAAATATTGACAAACTTATTTGTGCGAGTCAGATTTAAGCACACGATCCACCCAGGTCAATGTGTTTTGCCTCACATGTGTGGAAGCTGAGGTCCCTGCAGCAAGAAAATGACTGACAAAGCAATCCCTGAATACAAGCACTACCAGGGTGGTTGGGGGTGTGAAAAAGATGCAAAGTCCTGGATTTCATTGCTTCATATAATGCATTAGGTTTCTGAACACCTCCCTGGGTCATTTATCGTTTCCTCTGCGTTCCCTAATGGTTTTACTTGCTGTGCGGGAGAATCATTTGTAAAAGCAGCCTTGACAGTCTCTCCAGGGTACAGGATACAGCAGCGAGTGTGCCGCTATCTCCTGATTTGGATGCAGAGGCATGAACGGAAACGTGAGATCAGCATTTCGTCCTCATTCATTACTCGTATTCTCTCGTGGGAAAAGCAGTTTAACATGGACCCTCTGGTGGGGTCACTGTCTTTAGAGTGAGAAGTGTAAATTGAAGATTGCAAGTGAATGGACGTAAATTCTGTCTTGGTATTCTGTTAGGACGCACTTTATAATATTCAGTAGCAGCTTTCCTGCTACTTGTATGGGAAGTTGAAGAGACTGCTTTACAATAAGGTAATTTCTTTTTAAGTTTAATCTTGCACTTAAGTAATCATGGTTACAGTATAGTTTCTAAGCTGCCACCAATTGAATTGACTGAAGACAGTAATGGCCATTGAAACGATGAGAATAGTTTTCAGGCATGCACGCCCGTGCACACAGCATGTTGTGCATAATGCAAATGTCTTCCAATCAGCTCAAATTTCGTGGAGGTCTTGTCTTGCCATGTGAAAAGCATCCTGTCGTTTCAACATTGTGTCTCCCTCCCTGTGTTCTTCTCCCACAAGATGCCTGCGATTCACTGGAGTTAAAAATAGAAATGCCCCCCCCATGCTTCCCACCCCCAGTGCAGCTCGGGCCTAACTTTATTTTCGCAGGGGAAATGAAAAGCACATATACTGATCGGGCTGCAGGGACAGAAGGAAAAACAATAACCTTCAAGAGCCAATGACGAGAGAGTTTCTGTGCACAAACAAAGAATGGGGATTTGGAAGCCTGAATATAAAAAAAAAAGGTATTTATCATGATTAAACTAATATTGCTTTTACTTTTTAGAAGTATAAAATCCAAGTGTTTTGATTGTGTCTCTTTAAATTGTTTTTCTATAGCTGACAGCCATGATAAAAAAGACAGTACACCCTCCTTCAATTTCATGTTTTAAGTGTCAGAATATTTACATATTCAACCATTTAGAATATGCATCCCAATGAATCTCATTTGTCTGCACACCTTTTGAAAATAACATTTCATTAAGTCTACATTTGTTTTTTTTTTAAAAAGGTGTTTTATTGGTCTAATGTAATATTTAAATTTTACATAATTTTTTATTAGCTGTAAGTGGGAAATGAACCTCATTAACAGAACATCCACCTATGTGTAATTAATCTAAATAAGTTTTTTTTTTTTTTTTTTTTTAAGTTATTGAAAAAAAAACAGGCTTTTCAAATAGTCTTTATCTATTGAATGCATTAGTAACGAAAGGATACGGTGTGCTGTTTGAGTTTCTACATTATGTTTTGTTTTGTAGAGGCTCAACAGATTCAACACATTAATTACTGAACAAAAATAAACCCAAAATGTAAAAGCTGTGTGAAAAACCAAGTACTCTGTTGCCAAATCCTATACAACTCAATAAGGTAAGCAGCAGGTAGGTGCTGCTGGTTAATTATGCCTGATTAACTGGACATCACAAAATGTTACCATTTTTTTTGTTCGTTGTTGTTTAATATTTAATGAGGGGGGTTTCCACAATCCAAATATGATATAAATTGTTTTAGAAACAAGTTTTCTTTGTTGTATTCACACATAAGCCTTAGAATAGAAAAAGGCTATTCTGTCTTTTAATGGAGACTGTATGTGGTCCTCTCACTGGAAAGATAATTCAGTTTTGACACAGTCACATGGACATGGACTCTTCTCTTGAATAATTCATTGTCCCGATCTTACCTTCTGCACCAAGCAATATAATATTAATACTTTCTGTTTCTTATAAGGCCGAAAGCAATCTTCATATCTCATCTGTGCAAACTGAGAATGAGGCAGACAGATGATGGGATAGAAGAAGAGCCTTAAGGATAAATAGAGTAAATGAGCAAGAAGGCGACGTTGCGAGGAGATGGAGACGGATGCGAGTATGACACGGGCTGAAGTCAGAGTGTGACAGGCATGCAGAGGAGGCGGAGGAGGAGGCAGAGGAGGAAGAAGACGGAGGTGGGGGAAGAGATGCTGGATGAGTCAAAACCCCTGAGCTTCAATGAACTCTCTGTGAAAGACACAGTGCTGAAAAGATGGCTGGCATGTGCCCTCTCTGCCAAGACATGCCTAAGACAATGACATAATTATCATCAAACAAGCAAGGACACGCTGCGAGAGCCCCTGACTCACGCTTTGCTCTTTTTCTTTTTTTTTATTCACTCACTTATTAATCATTTTCCTTTCACTCTCGGTATTACTTTGGGCTGACATCAAAGCCAAATATGTATAGTTAGAGATATTCCTGCAAAACAAAATGTATTTCTACAATCCCACTGTCAGTTAATACAAACAGTAATAATAAATAGATTTTACAAACAGTACAGTCATAAAACTCTCTCTAAACTTAAAAAAAGTACTATTACTTTTACATTGATATTGCACACATGTGTATGGGAACACTTTGGTGAGTAGCGCTGCTGCAAAACAGGGTCACAGAATACGGTTTAACAGGCTACAATAACAGAGAGGCATTAACTCCGTCATAACATGTGTGTACTGTGTGGGTTTTGATTCTGCTGAGCCACAGTGTCACTGCTGACGCTCCTTTTCCGCAAGTCTCCTTGCTTTGTTCTGGAGGTAACGTGACTTGCCCTCTTCAAAACGTTTCTGCTCATGCTCTCCTTCAATCTGAGGACAAAAGCACAAGGACAAAAGACTTGCTTTAAGATGTGCATTCGTCACTTTCACATTAGTCTGCACAGGAGTGCTTCCTCTGCTGCAACATTATGCAAAGGCGCGAAAGCTCTGATCTAATTTACCACCCTGTACTTGGCAATCACCATTCATCATCTCGGTGAAGTGGTCTTTCTGCATCAGACGCGGAAAGTTTGCAGAGGACATTTGTGATCAACACATCTGAAAGTGTTTAAATTTTCTGTAAGGTACTAGGCTCGAGTGTCGTATTAAACAGCAATGCAGTGGGAAAACAGTGTAATTCAGATAAACTGACAGATCACCAAACCTGTTAATATTATAGTAAATGTAAATTAGAAATGACTATTTTGAGATTACTGCTATCTCCTTACCAAGCTCTCAGATCTCTTGACCTGTCCAACACGTGGAGCGTTGTTGTTTGTAATGTAACTAAATCCACTTTATAAACGTTTTAAAGAAAGTAAGACATGCTTTTCAAAATTTCACACAGATTTCACTAACAACTTTCAATAAAAACCTTTTTTTTTTTTTTTAACTCTTTCCCCCTGGAATGGATTTTTGGTGGAGTCAACTTTTGCTCTGCATGCTCTAGCCTTAACATATCGAAGCGTTGCATGTCGAAGGAGGAAAATTCTCCCTCTTTGAATTCTCCTTTGCAAAATAGTCCAAATTCGCACCAGCCGCTGACAGGATGCAGCTGGTGGAGGATGATTGAGAGAAAACAAAGATGGTATATTTTTCTTGACTGTATCTGCTGATAATGGGCAGGTTCGCCCAGTGTCCAGCTTCACTGTCCTTGCCGAAGGAAAGCATTCCCACTTGATGATACAAAAGCAATATTTTCATTGAAGATGATGTGTGCTAATTTTCCTCCAAACATAGTCTTTTGCACATCAGGCAAATTGTTCCTTTTTAGTCTCCTCTGTCAAGAAAACCTTCTACGTTTCTTGTATCCCTTCATATGACAAACTGCAAACAGAACTTGTATGTTAAGATCAATTTCTTTTTGAGGACACACTCAGATTGCAAACTCAAAAGCAGATACCAGTCTCACGGGTGAGGTGCAAACCTCGCAGATTGGTAAGAACTGTGCCACAAGAACAGTCACAGGTACAAGTCACTGGGGATCATGACTCCAATGTGACGAGAAAACAAACACCAGCGTGAACATATCATCGAAGAACAGGTTGAGGAGAATGCAGCTGCAGTTTTTGGTTTGTTTGCCATATACCAGTTATATAACCGTCAACATATTGCTCAGCCAGTTATGCTTTGTTGCCATTCAGCTGAAAGCAATGCATAATTCCAGTTCGCTGGGTTTCAAAAAGGGAGGAAGTCAGAGTTTCAACACAGTTCAGCATTTTAAGCAAATGTACACTATTGGACACGCTGTCCATTCATTCTGTTTTTAACGATGTTTGTCAACCGAACCTGAAGAGCGTTCATAAAATCAGCAGTTTATCACTTCTTGCGAGGGCAAAAAAAAAATTTATTGTGCAAACAGGAAAAAAACTAATTATGTATGTAACGATAGTGAGATGCTTCACCTTTTAGGCTGAGATTAAAAAGAGGAAGGCAAGCAGAGTTTCACTATTGACAGCCTGGAGGAACACAATCTGTTAGTATGTTTTTCATATGCCTTTATTCTTCTACCAGATGGCAGATGATGGGATGAATTATGTCCTGACTTGGGAGGGTCTTGAGATGTAAGAGGCTGTTCTATGGAGAAAGTCACTGTGGAAAGTTGCTGAAAAGAGGGAGTTGTGTGCCACTGATGTGTTCTGCTGCCTTTACTACTCTCGGCAGGTCTTTCTTGTGTAGACCAGTGCAGCTTTTGAATCATACTGTGCAGCAGTGGGTCAGGAGGCTCTCTATTGTCGACCGACAGAAAGTGGTCAGGAAATCCTGACGGCGCTTTAGGGTTCAGAGGAAACATGGTCTCTGTGCAGCATTCTCCCACCTGATGGGAGACTTGTGTGGTCAAGCTGAGGTCAGTTGCGATGTGTAATCAGAGAACTTTAAAGCTCTCAACCCTCATCGCTCTGTGTGCTAAGTTCTCAGCATGTTGTTATTTTCTGGAGTCGGTTATTTTTTATGTGGTTTTAGAGATGTTTCCGTTCAGGTTAAAACAAGAGAACCACTCTGTCAGAGGTAAAAACCTCCTTCCAATAGACTGTCATCACTTTCCATTAGCCATAAAGTGGCAGTAATCAGGAAAAACTGAATGATTGCATAATGACAGGGAGAGAGGTCATGGGTGTAAAGGCATAGAGAAAAAGGCTGAGGATTCACCCTTGTGTTGTGCCAATTTTCAGTATTACGTAGGTAATGCCTGACCACCGGCCCATCATTCTCTGAAGAAGTTGCAGGTAAATTTGAAAAGGTGTGTATGAGCCTACAAAAAGTCAGGCCTACAAATCTGACTGACATACACCACTTCTGCCGTGAGGAATGGGCCACAGCGCCAGCAAATTATTGTGAGAAGTTTGTGAAAGTACTTTTGACCAAAGTTATACAGATTAAAAGAGAATGATCCTTAATAGTGTCCTAATATATGATGACTTCTTAATTTAAATTCAGGTACAAAAAACTTCTTGAAATGTTTGGCATTTAGGAAAAAAAATCTTGGTTTGCTAACTAACCAAAAACACGAGAAGTCTCATCTGATTTAACTTTAGGCAGTAAGAAAAAAATGTGCGCGTCTTCGTGTTTGTTGTATGTAAAGATGTGGTTTCAACTGTCGGTGTGGTCCTGTTCAAACCATGTGTGGAGAGCCAATCACCGCCTCAGCTGTTTGCTTGGTATGCAGACTAATATTGGTCAAATTAACGGCGAAATGGACCAGAAATTGAAAAGGGGAGTCTAAAAACACTTGGTGATGATGAGGGATAGTGTAAATGGCTGATAGTCATTAAGGCATTTGACTGTGCTTATTTCGGGTTCTGGGATAATTGTTGGTGACAAGACACGGCGGGAGTGAGAAATTGGGGAAAGTTATAAATAGATGAGAGCCTGAAATAGACAATAAATAAAACCTAGAGATTCCCAGTAAAGCCGTTGCTCTTACATGACAAATGGTCTCCATTTAGCAGACCTTGTCAGAGACTTTGTGTTATCTTTGCCGAGCACCTTTTGACAACCAGCAACCACAGCAAAAACAAATATTATTATTAGCACAATAATACTTTATTGGTAAAGTATTATTGTGTAAAATAAACAATTCTTCTATATGGTGACGGTGAATTTTTTTAAACCCATCTTTACAATGATCAGTTTGTCGCAACTGAGCTTTACACAAAGATTAGAAAGAGATAAATAAAGGAACATTGAACAAGTTTCATAGCAACTGCATAAAAACATGAGGGAAAAAAACATCAGTACCAACATCTGTGTTTTTTACATGATCAAATCAAGTTGCCATGGCAACTGCACACCAGTGGACTGATTAGCCCTTTTATCACTGCTTGTTGCCGTGTTTATTGTGTTGTTTTTTTTGTTGTTTTTTTAAGGTGAAGCAGCCATCCGGAGTCTTGGTCACCTAACCTGGTCCTCATCAGAACTTCAACTGTAGTTTTGGAGCAAAGCTGGTGATATGCACTGTTTATATTTAATATGGTTTATTTCACCCTTTATAAGCACACACTGTCTTTTTGAATCATTTTTGACAGGGGTGTTTTATAATTTATTATTGTATTCTTTTTTGGCTTGTTCATTCTTTACCGAATCAGACGAAGAGATGGCATTCATTGCCAATGATCTGCTTTGAGTTCTGTCTTTAAAATGGCTTGCAGTTCATTACCAAGTGCATGGAATCCATTTGCCAGGAGTATCAGAGTAGGGAGGATTAGTTTGATTTTATAATCATAGACCCGCTGTGATTATTTTGTGCAAATTGTTCCTGTAATAATTAAATATTCCACTGGGAGATGCAGAATGACTAAACTACTCCTGAAAGTGACTCGCTGTAGCAGTTAGCCCCACCATGTCGCAACCTGCTCTACAGAACAGTTTACACCAGTGAAGCTACACCGCCTTGCAGCCTGAAAGAAAAAACATTATCTAGTTAAGCGTTTTCATCCTTTCTGTATTTGTATGCCACAACTGTATGGACTGCCACAGCATTGCTGTGTTAGCAGTTGCTGTCTCAAGGTAAGTTATGAATAAAATAAATAAATACACATTCAAAAGCATAAAATTCTTTCATTCATCCATCAATGTTTTTTTTTCATTCACACACTTGATTATTTTTACAAAACACCATAGGGAAAATACCAGAGGGAACGTAGTAGCTCTGTACCAGTCAAGTGTTGCTGTTGCACTCACGCTCCTTTGTAATATTTTTTTACAAAAGACGTCCAAATTTTTCTAAATTTCTCTAGCTTAAAAGACATATATTTAGTTAATTGTCATCTGAACTTTGTTCTCAAAAATAATAAATACATGTCATGTATTTAATGTGTTATTTTAGCGTTAGCAATGTTTTGATTTTATGTTTCAAGTAGACCAATTGGATCATTTTAAAGAAGAATCCACCAGGGTTTGGGAATCAAGAGACTGACCAAAAAATGTATTTCTTTCACTGTCTTCATCATATTCTCCTTTTTTTTGTTTTGAGTTTTGTCCCTCAGTAAAAAGTGTCTGAAAGGCGTCAGAATTTGGGCCCAAATCCGCCTGCAGTGATGTTTACTAAGCTGATCACCTTGAACCACGGAGCCTACTGCCGAAGCTCACTGCTTACTGTTGATCCTCGCCACCTAGTGCCGAGTCTTACCGCTTCATGTGACGTCATTGGCCCTAATACACACAATTACATTTGCAGAGCTTTCCAAGTGTTCCTTTTCGAAGCCCCGTTTGCGTGCGTGTGTGTGTGTGAAATCCAGCTGTGGAAATTCACAATTCATTAACCACCTGTGGATCTATTATCTTTGTACCGTTACTGAAAAGAAACACATCCCTGGAAGCATTCCTTACCAAAACACTGCTTTTGAATAATATGAGAAATGTTTGACTGTTTGACAGTAAATAAATTGACTGAAAGATTTGCATGGTGGAATTATTGCCTTGCAGCAATAAAGTCATGGGTTCAAACCCCAGCCTGTTTTTTGTTTTTTTTTCTGCATGGGGTTCGCATGTTCTTCCCATGCATGGTTCTTATCCTTCTCGCTATAACAAATAGTGTCCTACTTAAAGATGCAACACCCTTTGAGTGTCTACACTAAAACTGGTCATTATCACAAAACGGTTTGCTTTAGAAAATAGCGGCCAAGTCTTTAAACACTCTGCCTTTACTAAACTGGACTTTGTTTAGATTTGTTAGCCTGCCCATAATATTTCAGCATCTTTGCAAATTCATGAATAAGGTATGTCGAAAACCTTATGTGCATAATTAATCATCCACTCCAGATTCATGAGCTTTGCTTCAGTGAGAACAAACAGCTTTGTGGTCTCTGTGCCATGCTTTGGATTACTGGAGTTTCTGGTGTGAGTGCACCAGTTAACCCACGCGTGGCCGGTTTCAATGGTGGGCATCTAGAAGTAAATGTGCATCGTTTCATGTGGACTACAGAAGGTTGCCATGAGAACTGGCCTTGTTTTTGTGTCAGAGGAGGCTAGCTGAATCTCTGCCAATGAAGAACGAGGAAGATGGGAAGGAAGGAAGAAGAGGACAACAAAAAAAAAAGAGTAAAGTGAGGATGGAAGGAGAAGGAGAGGGAGGTGGGAAATCTGAGGAGAGTCGGGAAGACTGAAAGGGAAGGAAAAAATCAAAGATAAACGGATAAAAGAGGTGAAAAGAAATAAATCTGTTGCAAGCTCAAAAGGGATGAATGCGCTTAATTTATTCATTAGACATCGACAGCCAGCCTCGTTCCAGTTGCAGAGGAAATACCGACCCTTTTGCTTTAATAGAACCTTTCAAATTCATAAGAGAATAAAAAATTGTACAGGTCTAAGGTGCTTGAAGACATTTTCATTTATTTCCAAACTGGACCGGCAAGCGCATAAATCGTTTCAGTACTTTTCAAGGGTACTGCTGTGAAGACAGTCCCCTGAAGCCCTCCATGCTCACGCTGTCCTCATGCCCCACTTCAGCGCTACCAGCAGTGCACGCACATTACCACAATCCCCTCCCCCCCACCTAACCTCTCCACACACCCACTCTTGTATAGTCCCTCACCGCCCCCACCCCCTAGTGTTGAGCTATAAAAGGAAAATCTAAAGATAGTAACCAAAGCGAGTTCACTGGAGAGACACCAAGGATTGGAGAATGAGGGGGGGAAAGCACCTGCAGTTAAAAATAGCAGAGGCAGGCCTTTCGATCAGGCTATTTATAGAACACAACTGGCTCAAAAACCGCCACGCTGATATAAAAATTTTAGCAAGGATGGTCTGACACTTGTTTTTAGCTTTCAGGATGGTTATATTTTGCCCAAGAGGAAAGAAATCTAATAAGACTAATAAAGAATGTGGGGGATGGAGAGAAAGAAAAAATAAGTGGAGCTCCAGAGAGAAATGAAGCTAATCAAAGTCTTGAAAGGGAAATGTTCTTTTTTTTCAGTGCAAATCATTTATAATTAAAGTCAGATAATACACTAATAGAGAGATAAAACAGAAGCTGAATCGCATTATGTGTGACCTCCCCACATTATTCAATCCTTTTATAGGACACGGCAGGAAATGAAGACCCGGTGATATCCACCCAGGTTTAAGCCCTTTTCAATTTGAATTTTTATGTGAGCTTGTTTAAGAAAGAGAGAGAGTTGTTACTCCTGCGTTAGCCAAAGAAAGAGGACATTTTTTGGCTTTTATGAAGTTGATTCAGCAAAGAGATCTTTGAAAGAGGAAACACTAAATGGAAAGCAGCACCAAGCAACTAGAAAATTCATACATGCAGTAACAGAGGAGGAAAGCCTCCCTCCATTTATGCTGGGAAAACATGTTTTTGAGATGAATACATTCAGAGAAATGTTTTGGTTTTGTTCCTTTTAAAATCTTTTTTTTTTGATTCCAGCACAGCAAAACAATTTGCTGCCGATATACAAATTCAAAGCTTTGAAAACTCTCAAATTCATTTTGCCTGTGCTGTCTTTGTTCTGCAAAACTAAAAATAAATAAGAGGAAAATGTTATGCAAAGTGCTTCACAGCTTTGCACAACAGACTCCCAAACAATGGAAAGGCTTCAGAGTTAAAAGGGGAGTGCAGATAATTGTATACCTAAATAATTATGGTGGTGGCGGGCCACTTCTCACCACTTCTCAAACACAGTTCCACTTGAGCTGTAGTTTATGGCAATATCAAAGATTGCTAGACAACTTAAAAAAGAAAAGACAACTTAACCTTTTCAAGAACAATTTTATGTTGTTTTTTTTTTTTCACTAATTTTGCGATGTGTACACCACACACGACAGAAATATCTCTTAAGACAATCCCAAAATGTCTCCCAAAACACAAGGAATGCTAAGATTGTTTGAAACGGAAAATCGAGACAGAAAATGACATAAAAATCTTGCCCTGGTTGTTTGAAGTAGGCATTGAACAGGACTCTCATCCAACGGTTTATTACAGGCGGGTGAGAGCTCCAACACATTTCAGTTTAACTTGCATTAATGTTAATACTGGCTGCAACACATTTAAATTAACTTCAAAAGCCCCTGACCTTCAACAAAGCTGTACTCTTCTTCAGTGTAACACCGTTAACTTACCAATTTAACAGGTGTGCTCGGAAACTCAACCCAGACTTTCTAAGCAGTTAGATATCAGTTTACAGGATAACAATCGATCCCTATAACAATAGAAGGAAACTATCAGGTTTCATAGCCCCAAGAAACAAAATCCATATGACAGCTTTTATTATCTAAGGGTAATTAATAGTGTGTTATCTCAAAGTCATCCTAAAAACTGTATATTAACGGTTTAAAGTATCAAAGTGCTAAGTGGAAACAAGAAGAATCAATTTGAAAATTGAGTTCAGTAAGGAAGTTGCTTTAAATCGCTTCACTAAATTAATTGGCTTAACAATTAATCAGTCAACCAGAGTTCAAGGTAAATGGATTCAGGCCAATCATTGCAGTTGTATAACAGTGGAAAAGTAATGTTATATCAGCCCATTATTCATTAATGCAGATGCAATGAACCAAAAAGTGATTGGTGCCAGCATAAAAAGCTCATTTTAAACATGTACATCATTCGGTAAGATAATGATCACAAACTGAAGAGAAAACAAAGAGTTTGATAACAGATTCAGGTCTTATAAACACTTTAGTCCTCTAACATGCCAGTAACAAATGATAAGAAACAACAATGTTGGGATCAGTAGAGTTGCAGGCAGGAGACTGTTTAGCTCTAATTGCAGGGCTGGCAGATCAACCGCTGTCGTCTTCAGACAGTCATGTGACAGTAACTGCTTCTAAATGGGACATAAAGCTGGATCAGCTAAGCAGTGTCATTATATTTATTAAACTGTAGCACACAAAAAATGCTGAAGCACAGCTAAGATTGGTAGAAAAGTTTGGAAAAGTCTTTCTTGTAAAATCTAGATTACATCATAATTTTGTGGCATTTTGACTAACACTGATGTCTTTGGTTTTTGTTGCAGGACAGCAAAGTTGCCTCACTTTGTTCCTTCACCACAGGGTCAAGTCATCAGAAGCATTTTGTCAGTTTTTAATGGTTGACTGGAGAACCAAATAAAATCCCAGGTTCACTATTTAAGAACCGACCAGTTCCCATGCTAACCAGCTTGTGGCTATAAAACACTCAGCTCAACCAACCGTACAGAAAAGCTTTAAGAGAGGAGGAAATTCTGGAAGGATTTTCTCCTCTTCTTTTACACAAAAACAGGAAAAGCCATTGTCCTTTATGGCATGCCAAATGGATTAGAAAAATAACTTTTTAAAAGTAACACTTTTTTTCTCTTTTTATTGTTTTCAACTGATCCTCAACAGAAGTAATTAGGTGGCCATTTTCACAACAATAAAGTAGTCCTAGGTGAAATTCATTCAGGAGAAACAGCAGGGATGCTCGTCTTTATTTGTTCATCCATTGTTTTATTCTAATGAATGTCTTTCCTGCATTTTTAGATCTTGTGGCCGATATTATCACTCTTAAAGGAAACAGGGATGTTAATGAAGTTGACAGGCTGACATTGGCGAGCCAGTCATGTGAATAGTTTGCTCTTACTGATTGAAACTGAATGCATGCTCCCTCATTTTGAGTCAACCTCATGCCATGTTAAAGCCCACAGTAAACAGAAAGCTGGAAATAGCACAGAATGAGCTTTGGCGTTCCTCTCTTGCTCATTTGTGCTCAGTGATCTGTTCACATGGAGCCAAGGCTCACACATACAGATCTGCTCTTGCTAAGGCAGCTTCCTTATACTCAAGGTACATACAGTGTATGCATCATTGTGCAAATTTCTCTCTATTCTTCTTCTTCTTGTTAAGCTGGCATGTTACATCAGCAGTAAGGGATCCAATTAGGTCTCCTTTTTTAGTGTTGAATAGACTTTTTTAAAATAACGTTACATTTTCCTTAGAATGACTATTTTTATTAAATTTACAAAGGCTAATATTATTACTGAAAGTATTAAAATCCAAGCAGCGAGCTGCCTGTTTGAGATGGAAAATCTAGTAATGAATGCACAGAGGTGGGAGGCAGACAATGGCTGAGCTAAAAGGCTGATTTTGTGAAATGGAAATAGGAAGAAACATCGGAGCTTTTGAAAAGGCCAACCTGCAGGAGACACATGTTTGATGATCATTACTATTTAGCTACTGCATCACCGGATAAGGATGTCTCATAGTTAAGCACATCCTTTTCCTTTTTCTTTTAAATAAAGGGCAAGTACGATGGTTTTGAGATGGAAGATATAGAAGTCTTTAAAGCATAAAACATATATCAATCAAAATTGGCCTTTTTGTGTATTCATATAAAACAAATATGCTTACAGATAGCGTAAGCAGGGAGTCAGCACGAATGTTACTTATCAGCTGAAAGATTTTTCAGGTAAGAAAATGCATGAGCTTTTTTTTGGCACCTGAGTCCATACTTATTGTCGGATATTTCTGAATCGTGTCATTACTGTTTTGATATGATCCAGTGACACACTGTGCTAAGTTTAAATAAATTCACTGAAACTGTTGAGTTTGACTTGGAAGTCTGCTAGCACTTTCCTGGTGTAATTTAGAGAATCATGCCCATGCTTTAAATTACGGTGGAGTGCAGAGCGGATCAGAGACGCATGCAGTGTAAAGGTAATAGAGAGGTGATTGTATGGCATAAAATGGTAAGAACATGAAGGTCTGCCTGCAAAGTAATTTGTGCTCATCTCCTTGGCCAATACCAGAACGCAGATTATATCTTAGAAATATATCTAACTATCATGAGCTTCAAATCAGGACACAAGTGAAAACTAAAAGATGTAGCAGGATGAAATACACCTTTTAAAAATAACTGTCCACCTTCAAATTCTAGTGGATTCTAAAGTCAAAGTGTCATTGCAGAATTTATGAGACAATCAATCTGAGATAAATCTTTTGAAATACACAGATATTAACACTGCTAAGTTTGTCTTTCTTTTAGAAAATCTTTTGATTGGACTCGCATTTAAAATGACAATTTCAAGCTTAAAGATGTTTTGGAGATTTTACAGATACTAAATTTTAGTTTAAGAAGAGAAAATGGATTTTGAGATAGAAATCTGCTTCACTCTTCACTTTCAGCCCGCTACCATTTTTGCTGCTCTGGCTTCATGTATTAATGTGTCTCTTTGGCTTCTGCAGCAAGCCATATTTAAAGTTTAATGTTTGAGCTCAGGTACTAACTTTGAAAATGTGGTTCAAGTGTTCACTTGAGAGAATAATGACCTACTGATGGACTTTCAAATTTCTCTGAAGCTGCTTACTCAGCTCATGTCGCTGTTGTGAGCTTTTTCTGGGCTTGTAAAGCAAAGAGAAAAGCCTCATCACAAGATCACAAGGAACAATCTAATCCAATAGCACTGGGCAAACCTGAAACAAATTAAACTAAACAGGGAAAATTTGCAACCAAACATGAAAACAGTAATTATTGAATTATGAAATTAGGAATCATGACATTTATACACGTTTACAGTAAAATAAATATTACATTTAAAATTAATTGCAATCCATTGAACCCTTTGTTTATTTCTTGGAACAGGATTTCAAGGGCCCCTCTCTTGTTTAAATATCATGCTGACAGGATGAATTCACATCTCTCTGCAGTGTTGGACGAGATTTCAAAGGTCCATCATAGAGAGAGTCGGGGCGGGTGAGTGGCGCCAGAAAATAATTCAAATACATCGGGTTAAAGCAGATGGTTTGTGTGCATAATGTTTGCATAATAAACAGGGTTAGCATCACCATGCAGCACAGAGCCAGGGCAAACAGCATCCATCTCTTTCATGTCTACGTGTTAACCTCTGCTTTTACTCCCCAGAACTGCTGAGTCAGACAGTCACTGACAATAAGGAC
The DNA here is from genome assembly GCA_010277075.1 of Poeciliopsis retropinna. Classification (NCBI taxonomy): domain Eukaryota; kingdom Metazoa; phylum Chordata; class Actinopteri; order Cyprinodontiformes; family Poeciliidae; genus Poeciliopsis; species Poeciliopsis retropinna. The sequence goes on along the minus strand of VMRM01000009.1, from coordinate 8,147,681 downwards.
TGTTTTCAGCAATAACAGCCTTTAATTCTCAGAAATCAAATCTGGGTAATAACTAAAAACTTCTTTCTTCACTGCAGTCGGTTAATAGTGTATGTTTAACGGTATCTAAGTACCAGAATTTTAAAAAGTCTCAATAAATATCAATCAGGCTCCCATATATCTGATTAGTCTTGTATCTAATGAAAAATCAATAAAAAAATTTAATTCTCACAGAGCAAGATAATGTGTAAAGGTTTTGTAATTTAGTTAGAAGTTTAACCCTAATCACAGTTTACAATTTAGTTTCCTAATAACTAACTAAAACTGCATTTCAGTTATCTATTAGCAACAAATGAAAAAACTATCAAACTATCGAAAGGACAATTTCGATAGTTTGAAATAAACATTCAGAACAATATTTAATGTGATTAAAGGCATAACTTTTAATCAAAAGTTTTCTTGACCTCTTGCTGAAGTTTATAAAAAGCTTAATTTGAGCTTTAATATTTAAAATAAATTTGAGCTCTGTCCAAACAAAATAATCAGAGGGCCACTTTGAGGCAGAAAATAGAATCAAAGATGCTGTATGTCACAAAACAGGTGAGAAAATGTGAAGCGCTGTGCACAAAAATAAAACAGATTAAGACTTTATCCAAACTGACTGAAATTAAACCTATTGGATATGTGCTTTATCTGTTTTTTTCTCTAGTCTTCCCAACAGGCCTGTGTTTATTCTACAAGACTAGAGCAATGTATTATTTTTACATGAGTTGGGAAAATAATAAAGTTCCTTTTGGCCACAAGATTTAACACTTCTAAAGAAACTGAAGAGCAGAACTCTCAGGACGTCGTCAAAATGGCTCTTGAGACTTGCAATCATGAACATTTAAAATTTCTGACAAATAACATATTAGCTGTCTGAATGCACAGAAGGTAAATGTTTCAAGAAAAAGCTAAAAGAAAAGGAAAATAATCTGTTGTTTTCTTTTAGTTCTAGAAGAAAGAATAACTCTTTTCATTTCTTGCAGAGTGCAGTATGTGCAGCAAACATATTTTCATGCTAAACTAGGAAAAAAAAAGGTTAGATTAGAGGGGTTCATATGCTTCACAATCTTCAATAATAACCTTGTTGCAATCAGAATGAAGCAATCAGCGTCCAAAATAAACAAGACAGAAATCATACATTTAAATGATGTAGAAATTTACGGTCAATTTATCTTTTTCCGCAGTAAAATCTGATAGATTATAAAGCCAAATAAAACCTCTTCTGCCTTTTATTTTGAGCCACACCATTGAAACGTGATACTGTGACTCTTGGTTTTTTCAATGATAGTTTGTAATGCAGAAAAAAAAACCTGTTTGGTACCAACCTTTAGAGGTGGGACATTTAGCGGCTTATTTTCCTTGTCAAGCGAGATGAAGGTGAAGAAGGCTGAGACGGCACGATATTTCTCTGTCTGCCTCTCCACCAGCGAATCGGCATCCACCAGCACTTCTATTTCCATAGACCTGTTGCTGACAAACGTGAGCCGGCCTGTCACCGTCACTACGCAACCTAGGAGAGAAAAGGAGAAGGTTTAGTCTTAAATACTAAAGCACATATAGCATTTCTCAATGCTATTAATTTTACATTTCAAAATCACTTTTGTTTCTCAGGTGTTCATTACGCGCTTCAGGTACTCTGTTGTCTAATTTCATTACAAAAAAAAAATACAATAAGCTGCAATGGACAAAAAATGAGGAGCAGCAACACCCATTCATTTAGGAATGTAAATCTTGAAATCATGAAAACACTGAGTGAACATTTAATTGAGAACATTTACATTGATCCAGAAACATTTTGAGCTTTAGCTTTTAACTTTTAATTTCTAATTTTAGTCTTTTACTTGAGATGGGAAGCCAAATCCAACCATAAAACACTCACAAACTATATTTTAGGGATACTGCATAGGATTCTGACAGTTGAACAGCATACACAATAGCTTTGCTACATTAATAAATAAATACAATATTTACAGAGATAGTCAAACAGAAACCAAAGGTTGAAGAAGGTTGATGATGTTGCATCCATAGGTAAACTCACTGATGCAACATTTAGCTTGTAGCAAACATGATGGGTTGGTTGCAATGTAACAGTGAGAAATGAGTGGATAACTTGTTGATTTCTGTTTTGATTTTGTTAGAAATCTGATAAATAATTTAGTCTAAATTAAAAACTTGAGCCCTTTCAGAGAGGATTGCAAGACTAGTTCATAGCTAGTTATAGTTAGTGTAGGCACTACGACCGGGGCTGCCAACTGGCCCATACACCACTTGATTGTCCTGTATGTAAACTTTTTAAAAGGGTGTCTTGTGTTAAACTGACATAGGAATCAGTTTGTTCTGTATTTTCAGTAAAAAAATACACCTTTTTGAAGAGAAACCTCATATGGAAAAGAGGCAGCTCATTTTACACTCTCACTCCTGCACGCTACATGTGCCAATCTCATCAATCCATCAACCATCAGTCTGAGTGACAGGTTGTGGCTCCTGTAGCTAATCGGGCGTATCGTCATTCAGTGTTGCAAAGATACGCCTTGGCTTTTTTCCCCCTTGCAACAGGGGGAAGATTTTTAGAAAAGCCTGACATTGTTCATTAAAAAAAAAAAAAAAAAAAAAAAGCAAGAGTGAGAAGAAAAATATTTAAGATAAAAAGCTGTTGTGCATGGCTGAGAGGATTAGGGGGAAAATTTTATTCTCATCAAAAATTCAGCAGCATGCCTGCAGAGAGGCGAGACGGTGGGACATTTGGAGCAGGAGGAAACTTTACTGACAGCAAGACTTGTGAGACGGCCAGTCTCACAAGTTGCTGAGGAGAGTTTATTCATTCATCTGCTCACACAAATGTAACCCGTGCTGCTTTCTCTCCAAAAAATGTGCTCTTTTCTCAGGTTGCCACAGGATGGTAGGAGAACCAGTCTACCACTATAACTGGGCATGGCTGGTTCTCCTCCTTTATTCTCTTTGATGTGCCTGCGTTGTATTATTGCCACTGTTGCCATAGAGACAAGGAGAGAAGGTGTTATCTCTGCAGGCTGAGAAAGATCCTGGCTTAATATTGTAGCGCTAATAAAACAATAAAAAGCACAAGTAATAAAAGAAACAATGTATTCAACCGAAAAATTGAAAACGAAACAATTAAGACATGTTACTATTAATGTGAAAACACACAAGCTGGTGACTTTAATCAAAATATTGCTCTTAAAACAATAACTATAATGTTTTTAGGTAATCCTGATCTTTTTTTTATCTTTGGTGAAACAGTAGACAATGAGAAATTAAAAATGATAGAAGATTGGTGAAACAACAATCATTTGGTGAAGCTTTTTATCTAGCCAGGCCATTTTCTTCCTGTACAATTTTGCTCCCCAAAAAATGTGTGCTTCCCCCACAGTCTGAGCTTTCTCCTCTTGACTCAGATTCTCTTTGGTCAATTTTTGACCGAGTCAGTTGTGAACGATGACGTCGATTTTCTGCGCTGTTGTAGAATTGTTGTCTGCCTGCAGTTTGAACAGCTAAAAAAAGCCAAAGACATTCTTTTGCTAACTTAATTTAAAACATGGCTGATTCTGAGGAATGTGGCTACATAAAAGATGATATATTAACTGTGACATCCGGATCAAAAACATCTTTCCTAGATAAACTGTAAAAGGGTGATGTAGTACAATGGCTGTATATCAGGATGAGTAGCGACAAGTAGACGGGATGATACACTGAAGCCATTTATCTTCCCCCTTGTCATCTGCCCCTTTGAGTGTTTTAAGATGTCACCACCAGGACCAAGTCCAGTCTCATTGAGATAAATCGCCTCTGGCACAGATGTAGACAGCTCAGCAGAGAGAAGTGAGATCTGCTCAACGGCATTATGACAAAAATGAGTCCTGATGATGGGTCTGGGTTTTTTTTAAGATCTTAGTGATAAATAATTGATTCATGCAGAAACATCCTGCATGTGTGCAGCTCTGAAGGTCAGCTCACGTTTTCGTCTAATGCAGCAAACCTGCGGTAGAAGCTTAAAAATGTATACATTGAGCTGAGCGTACGAAACGAAATATTTGCCCTCTTTGGTACAGTCTGTATTAGTAACATTTCTGTTATGAACAACAAGCAAAAATGTTTTTCTCTAGAGTATTAAATTGGTTGAAGTTCCACTACTTTTCTCATCTCGTCTCTAGTGTTTATCATGAAGAAAAGCATAAAACATCCAAACTGTACAAGCATAAAAGCAAAAATCATGTTTATTTTGGTAAATAAAACAAAAACATAATTTTAAGGTTTTAAGATGAAACACTGTCATCATCCCCATCTTCATTGCTGTTTTTGTTCTCCCTCTCCTGCTGTGTCCTTTCATCTGACATTCAGCTTTTGAGGTTTTGTGTATTTCTTCTCATTATTTGTACCTCTGGCTATTTTGTAATAATTGATCACAAAAAAAAGCAGTGACTATACACGGGACATCAATGGGTAGAATCAAACAACTCGTTCCCGCTTCTAAATAACAACTATTGTTTTTTTGGGGTTTTTTCAATCTGACATTACAGTTGCTTTATGTTTTGTACAGAGTTTGGTTTGGATATTGTGTGATCCTGATGCATTAGCTGGGAAACAGTCAGGTGTTTTTGGACTTTGTTTTATTAAGTCCCTTTCTTTTATTATTCCACAAATTATTGTAAATCTTAGAAACAGACAAATCTGTATTTTATTTTAAAATGGAAAAGAAATTCCCCAAAGACTGAAATAAAGAAATTAAAATTACATTGTAATGGCAAAACCTCTAAACTGAAGTGAGACTTAAATGGACCACAGTTCACTCTTCTTGGCTCACATCAGAGTTCGATTACGTAATCACAACTCCCCAAACGGACAAGACTTTCTAGGCAAATGAATTAAAGTTTGATTAAAGCGAACTAAACAACCCTGAAACACTCACTACAAGGATTCGTTACATCTACCCTTAACAACATTTTGTTTTTTGAAGTCCAACTTCTTGTTCAGCTTCCAAAGCTGTTCAAAAAATGTGTTCAGTACAGAAATCATTCTCAACCAGCACGCTTAATCATCAAGGTGACTGCCCAAAAATAGTAGGGAGAACTATGTGTTACTGGTCATTGTTATAAAAGGTTAAAATAAAATGAGCACTGATGCTTGAGTCCTGGGAAAATGTATAAAAGAACAAAACACAATATGAAAAGGAGAAACTCTGAGCAGATATAGTCGGTGACCTTTTGAGAATGTTTTCTTTTTGATGCGCAGTAGTCCCTCTCGCACAAACTGTAATGTACCTGGAGACAAAGTCTGAGCAGCAGAGCCATTAGCTGGGCATTAGAGATGACCTCCAGGAAATAACTGCATTTTTTCCCCCCAGTTGATTTCTGTCACTTGGATAATAGAATGATTTTTTTGCTTTGTTTCCAGCTGTAAGCACAAACAAAGCATGTCTGCCAGTAAGAGACTTCTGTGTTTTTTCCTTATTTGATCTATTAGCGATGCTGATAACAAACATCAATCAGTCCAGGTCGGTGCAGGTTTAACTGGAAAACCTATATCTGAACTAAAACCCAAAGTAGCACAGCAGGTGCATGGTTACCATGGAGCCTATGAAAGCAAATTAGTGGATAGACATTGCTAATTCAAGAATAACACCAAATATTCAACTTTCTTTGCTGCCTGGGTATTTACTGATACCCAAACCGCCTTGATACCCTGTGTTTGACCTCCTACATCTTAAGAATGATACTACTTTGTCAAAACCATCTAGAAAAGATAAATACAAATGTGCACACACATTTGCACGCCAGAGCAACACTGGTACAGCTAGAAATAGTGGACATGCATGTGGATTTTAAACAATCTGTACCGATTAGATTACATTTTTTTTCATATTGCATTTTAGATTTGTATACAGTTCTTTCTGAAGTGAAACATTGAACAAAAGCAGAGGAGAACAAGTTCTAAAAATGGTAACGAATCAGTCCCATCCTGCTTGAAACCTCTAACTGCTTCAGCTCATTCCGCAGCCTCTTTCCAGTGTTTTCAACATCTCAGGTCCTACACACTGCTGCTTTTAAATCCTTAGATCTTGATTGACAAAACCAACACAACAAGTGAATTATCCTGCTTGAATGAAGGAGGTGTAGTTGAAAACACGTGTACTGTAAATGCAAAGCTGATCTGGCACAGTCGTGCTGAGCTGTGACATTTCCTTTCCACTTCATAATTCAACAATGGGTAGAGATGAAGCCAGTCTATTGTTAACATTTTATCCTGGGGGATCACAACATCTGAACATTAGGACTGGATGTTTAGACAAAGTTCTGTCTAAAGCAAAAATGTTTTTTAAAAAACTGCATCTGCTGCTTTTGAAATGGTTCTGTACCTTTATAAACATTTGGGTCAGTAAAAAAATCATTTATTTTCCAATCTGGAAGCCAAAATACCATTTATTCTTTAATGTTTCTTCCATTAGTTGTACTGGTTAGAAAGAAATATACGCAGTCATTATTATTGTTGACATACATTTGAAAGTGGAACACTTATATGCGCTATGTATATATCTCATACCTATGGTTGCCTTTTCTGACCAGCTTAATTCAAACACAGGACAAAACATAAAGATTTAAGTAGATCTTGTCTGCAAACTTGGTCACTGGTATAAAATCAACTGTCTATTTAGACTTTCTTCCATAAAAGCAATGATTCTCCAGATGGCATCATTTCAAACACCAGAGGTGCCACATAAAAAAGTCACCATTTTCTGCAAAAACCATAGTGTTCAAGACAAATGCAATTCCTCATGCTTTAGTAAAATACATTTGAGAAACCATTTGAAAACCTTTGACTCACAGGAAAAGTGCAAAAAGGCAAAGTGTCAAAATGACCAACACCATGTCAAACACTTAATGGAAAGTTGAATTTTTCCTCATTAAACTTCTAAAGCAAAATTAGAATCTCTCCCCATTCTATTAATCTAGTGCAACTGCCGAACTTGCTAGATTCAAATCGTGCAGATCATTTCACCACTACTACTTTAATAGATGAGTGATATAAATCCAAGTGTGCATTCACCAGTCTACCCTTACCTTTTCTGATCTTGCGATGAAAGTTGATGGCATCCACAGAAGCAGTGACGATGTTTGTGTTGCAGTGCCGAGCGGCAACAATTCCAGCAACCTCGTCCATCAGCTTCATGGCTACACCTGTATCAAACACAAGCACAGAGAAGCTTATAGATGATTTTTAGATGTGCACTTCATTACACTTAGAAAAATTTCTTCATTGACATAATTAGTAGTGCTACATATTTGACCAGATAAAAGGCTGATTGAGTCATCAAACTGCATGAAATTCTAAGAAATAAAAGACACAAAAAGCCATCTTGACATCAACCTCTGCTCAGGTAGGCTGTGGCATTTAAACAACGCTTAAACGGTGCTAAGGAGCCTAAAGTATGCCAAGAAAACATCACCCACACCAGCAGCAGCAGCAGCAACAGCAGCAGCCTGAGAAGTGAATACAAAGTTGGATGGATAAATGCTCCCCACCTGAATGTCAAAGCTGAAATCTACCCATTTTCCTTTGACCTCTGACATCAACATGGCATTTTCATCCACACCATTGTAGCCTGCTGGATATTTTCTTTTCTTTCCACCATTTTTTGTAAACCTAAAAGAGGGATCATGAGGTTCAATATCACAGAAAATCAGAAGTTTCTGAAATACCCTGAGCGGTGCATGTGGCTGCTGCTTTACGCCTTCAAAGATCAGCTTGCCATCCTATTTCTTTGTTCACCAAAAGAGACATTTCTCAGATGGACTTAAGTGGAAACTGGTTAACTTATAAGACCTTTAACAGGACTTCATAACAGTGTGTGAGTGGCAGAGTACTCCAGAAATCTCAAATAACTTATTGAGTCTTCCCGGAAAGTCTAGGAAGTTCAACAAATATCAACATTTGTTTATAATTAAAAAATTTATCAGCGGTTTTTCTCTAATTTTTGATTGCTTATCATTCTTGCATTACTGTTTTAGCTAACTCTTTCTCCTCAAGAATGGTACTAGGTGGAACCACAATTTTAGCACGGATATGAAGATAATTTGTTGGCAAATGTTAGTCTATTTCTAACATTTTGGTATTGTTCTGATGAGTAAAAACCAGCATTTATTTGAATCTTTATTTTAATCTTTTCATGCGTTTAAGAAAGGGGGAGCAAAAAGGCGGTGACTATGTGCTACTTGTTTAGGCAATATAAAATCGGCCATCAGCCATACTAGCTATATTAACAGGCCCAAGAGTTCATATCTGCGCATATCTAAATTTCAGGCTTAAAAATTTTAGTCTGAATCACTGAGCCGGAAACCAGAGTTAAAGCTTACCAATAATTACTTCAGAACATGGAAGCAGAGGAGTTCACACATACCACACACTCAGCCCTGGCAGCTGGTGACATGTGTAAAGGAAATAGTTGTTTGATGATTTCTCACAGAAAGTGGAACACGTTGTATGGAGTGGGTGGGATGGAGATGAGGAAAAAACAAGAGGATGACATCTGCTTCTCAGAGACAGTCTGTGAGCATGTGTGACGTGTCTGTTTGTGAATGTGTGCTCATTTACAGACAGTCAGATCGTTCGCCACACACTTCGGCTGCCCCGCCTGTTCCTTCTGAACCGCGTTATGTATCTTTTATGTTACAGAAAATCAATAAGGATGCTTGCAGAAGGCTGATTCTGCTCCCTGAGGTACGAACCATCTGCACTGTGTGGCTCTATTTAAGACAGCCAAATGTGTGGGAGCATAAACAAAATGTGCTGCTTTGCGTTAGCCATGAAACTGGGTCCACTGAGCTGATTAAGATTTACAAATGCAATTAATTTGACATTCAGCATCAGTCTTCTATTTAAACCGATTAACAGCATTTTTACAGTATGTCCATTAGGAGTTATACTCTGGTTATGTATTCAAATTTATGACCAGATATTTCAAAGCAGAAAATGAACCAACTTGTCAACCAAAAATGATCACCTCACAGTTCAAATTGGTGGCAAACTCCCCCATTCTGTATGCAACAAAACATCATGCATACCTCCCTGAGTCTGTTGAGAAGATATTCTTTAACTTTTCCACTGTTATGTTTTAAAAATTGATGAGATCTCATTTAGGATGGAAACTATCCCCTGGGTGTGTAGCACATGCAAACCCTAGAGTGGTCATGTTTGCGCATTTAAAGGTGGTGGTTGGTGATCTCAGAAAAATGATGACAGCAAATAAAGGTACTACGTTACAAGGGATTACAAATTAGCATTGGTTTGAAAAACCCTGACTTTAACCAATTTGGCTGAATTGTTTGATTATTTGGATCAACTGAATGTATACATGATTAGATTAAAGATATTTTTTCATCTAATATAAAGTCCCTTGAGATTAAAGGCTTTGAATTGGTGGTATATAATGCAAATAAACTCAACTGAATTGAACAAAAGGTGCAGCATCAAGAATTATTGACTTAATATATAGTCATCACCATTTACATTCTTGCTTAATGCACTAAATTAGCCTACTATATTTGACCCTACAAATCCATATTAGAACTTGCTCACAATAAAAACATTTGACCAAAATGCTTGAACAGAGTAAGTCAAGGACAATGCTGTCCTGAACGACCATAGATGCTTGTCTTTGTTAATCACTACCGCCGGCTTAAGCATTAATGCAACTCCTGCAAAAAACATTCTCCTTGTACAGTCAGAGTAGAAGGTTGAAGTAATCCTCAATGTGAGACTGCAAACGAGGACAGCCTAGGCCAAGACAGCCCTGGGCCTGATTTTACACATTCACTGGATGACATGGCACTCATGACTCTCTCTTTGCCGTAGGGTGGGAACACAAAAAGGCGGAGGGAAGGGGTAGCAGTGGTGTGTGTGAAGAGGGAAGACAGCTCACTCTGAATGGGGGGGGGTGGAAAGGGGCAATTAGCAACCAAGTCTCCAGTGGAGCCCAGTTCGCCACAAGGCAGAATACCTTTGTGATTAGATGCCTTGTGACGATTTCCCAGAACCTGAGAGCGGTGCTGCCCACGGGCTATGATGAAAGAAGTCTTCAAGGCAGCTCTTCCTGCCCTTTAACTATGTATTCTGACTTCAAGCTTTTTCATTCAAACACCGTACACTACAAGGAATACCTTCCACAAACTGCGACTAACTTCAATTCCTTGATATATTCTCTGATCACTATGCTTTGGTTTCTCCTCTCTTTCTGCTGTTTTTGGTTCTCTGTCAATCTTTATTGATGATTTTCCATCTCTTCCCGTCATGCTCATTCCCTCCCCAGCAAGTCCTTTAATCACGGAAGGTATCAAACAGCTCAAACTGCCTCCTAATGAGCTGTTTCTATGGAAACCGCTCCTGTTAACGGTATTTCAATGCACCCAATCCCACCCACATTTCCTTCGAAACTCCTATAGGCTGTGTTTCGTCCAACATATCCAGCTTTTACGTAAACATTAGTAAACAGCAGGCAGCTTATTAACTAATCTGCATGTGGCTTTAGGTTGCTGCAAATCACATTAAGCTCATGATGACTTTTCTTATTGACTGTAAACCCCATGAAAAGCAGCGTCTTCCATATTTATTGGCTCCAAAGGTAAAAAGTTTAAAAAGCCATGTAAAGAATCCCTCTTTTTGTTGCAGTAACATAATCTCACATTGACAAACAGAGGAACTGCCAACAATTACTACAAGCACATAGTAAAAGTTTTATTTTTTTGACACATTTCTCATCGCCACTCAGGTGGATGAGGATGTATCTTTTGTCCCCCTTGCACACTGGGCAGAATGGTAAGAAAGAAAAACATTCCCTACAGAACAGAAAAACCGCAGCAAACAGTGGCATGTCGGGGGTCACATTGTTACCATAACAACTACCAGACGCCATCTACATGCTAACCTGCTATTTGGGAGTGATGCAAGGAAAAAAACCTTCCTCAAAAATCTGCATTGGTATGTTAGGTACTTTTCAAATTCCTAATTTTATCTCGTCTAAAAATTTTCAACTTCCCATCCAGACAAAAAAAGATCCAAGATAATGCAATGGAATATACATTCATCTGAGTGGCCTTAAATTATTACTTTCTGGCAGCAACTTGCACTTTGGACTTACATTTTTTTTTTTTTTTTTTTTTGCTGCCTCCAGCCTCATCAATCATGATGCTGCAATGAGCTGTGATTGGTGGCTGCGAAAAAAAAAAGATTACAATTGCCTGCTGAGCATGTTTCCATGGAGGGGGGAAAAACTTTTAACGCTGTAGCTGAACAAATCTGTTTCACTGCCTTCTCAGGTCGAACATGTTTTTGATCAGCAAAAAGGTTTTTCATTTAGTAACTATATCTAAAACCTAGTGTCAACATAAAAGACAGTTCTTTTGTGAGTATGACTTCAGAAAGGTGGAACTTGAACATGAAACATGAAAAAAGTTGTTTTTTTCAACTTTTTACTAGTTCATTATTGAACTAGTAAAAGTGTAAGCAGTAGTGTGGAAGTTTAAAGATGAACTCTGGCTAATTATACTGTCTATTATTTTAAATAATTGAAATCAATCCATTCAATGGTTTAAACTACTTGCATTAAGAGTCCCAATTAATATTGGCTAAAATATTTGAGCAGATGTCTTGGTGTGAATAATAATATCTATGTCAATGCCCTCAGGATTTTTATCTCCAGCTAAACCCAACATGGCTGCAGAAAATGGGCTCTACTCACTGTGTTTTGTTAAACTTAAACTAACTGGTTTCTCTGTGCATGCACGCGTGTATGTGTTTTTTTGTGTTTCTTTTAAGATAAAAAGCATTAGTAGTTTTTGTTTTATTTGCTTTTTTCATTTTAAAAATGACATCAATCTTGTTAAATAAGCCCATCGTTACATTTTTAGACTTGCTGAAACAGCTTAGTGTACTGGATGATGTTGTCAGGGGAAGATTTGTTCACATCCACACTTCAGGACCCAGGCTTCCTTGCTGCATCTGCCTATCGGCTACGGATGTGTTAAATCAATTTGATGAAATTAAGGTGGGCGGTTTTCTCTTTCATTGATTCTATGTCAAACATTCAGCACAAGTAAACAGAATCTCTCTTCAGCTGGTTTAAACATGGTTTGCTGGGTCTTTAGATAATTTAATTAAAGCTTGTCTAAGGTGACGACCCCTAAAAAAGTAAAATGTATTTGAAATCAGTCAATCTGTCTGAAACTTGCATCACAAATTACAGACATAAAGGAACAGAATATTTACTTCTGTTTTGTTCCCTAATTTAGAATGCAAACAGATGGGTTGGTGCAGAGGTTCTCTTTCATTGCATTGTGTACAATAGATAGCTTGTTTTCCTTTCGCTGAGGCAAATTTGAAAGTGGGCTTTCTGTTTTTCTATAGCTGTCATGACAACATGATTTGTAAACTCAATAATGATACCATTTGTGTCTTTTGTCCTCCCACTAGGTGTAAATCAGTATCTTCAATCAACCACGAAAGATCGTTGGATAGAAGACAATCAATGCATGCAATTGCTAATTATTCTGTCTCCAAGATTGGATTGAATAGACTACATAGTCGTGTATAAATTGTACTTTTTTATTTATTTTTAAACAACTTTGTATATATATGTGTGTGTGTGTGTGTGTGTGGGTGTGTTTGTGAGTGTGTGTGTATAAAATAACAGTATAAAATCATTATGAAATGACATCACACGCATGATTTCTTTATTAGAAGTAGCCAGTGTTTTAAGGAAGTCATCTAACTATGTTGCCATATGTATTACCACTCGTTCTGTTCCAATTTTTTCTGCTTAAATTGGAACAGAATTTTGTTGTTTTCAAATCTTGTTTGATTACTTCCACCTCAGGCTTAAATACCCCCTGATCAACAACCAGAGCAGAGAACAGATGTTAGAACACCAAATAGCACATGCTCTGTGTTCAGAGGCTTAACATCGCTCTCTTCATCAAATTCCATAGTAAAATATCTACATTATTTTTATACCATCCTAAGAACTGGAAATGTCACTTCTCTGCTAAATATGCATGTAAAACTCTACAATACACAATCCAGCTGGTGATGAATTGTAGTTAGTTGCTTTAGTGCACATGTAGCAATCAGCTGCTGTGTCCATGGAAACAGGTGGCACGCTTGCTAATGACACAAAAGCAGGAAGGGGAAAGAAGAGAGCAAAAGATAACGAGCAGAGGTAAAGACAAAAGAAAAGGAGAGCAAGACTTCTGTGGGGTTCTATGTTCTGATCTTGCTTTTATTTGGAATATTTCAAGACACATCTGATGTTTCATAACTGTCCCCAGGCATCCACCATTTAAGAAAAAAATGTCACAGTCCTTGAACTCTCAATGTTCTTTAGAGTTTTACAAACCGTGTTAGGGCTACATGTAACCCAAGGCCCAATTCTAATTTCCGGTTACAAAAAAACTTTGATTCAGTCTGTCTTTGTCTTGTATGTAATTTTACAGATGCCTAATAAGATGTAAAACTGAAGCTACAGAGCAAAAACTCATGAGCCGTGTTTCCAAAGATGTTCTGATCTTTCAGATCTAACAGTGGTCGTGTGAGTCTGTAAATATTCCCTACTTTGTAGGGAATACCAGAGGAACAACTTCAGAGGAAATAAGTTGATCAATAAAATTAATTCATCTGAAAAACCTTTCTTGAGTTTCTCACAACTGCATTCATAAAGTAAGTTGGAAATATTTCTTATAATTTTATAATCAATATTTATGGGAAAAAAATTTATGGACAATCTAACAGTTTAGAAGAGGAAATATAATCTATTAATCACTCTACAATTATTAATAAAGTAAACTGCATAATTACAAGTATATCCTATCTACAATATCTAATATCTACAAAACAAATAATTGTACTTTTATGCTATCCTTTTTCCATAATAACTGAGCTAATTCAAATTCTGGATTTTTTTTTTTTACACAGATTTATTTGGACATGTAAAATTGTGTAGCGGGAGCATCACAAGTCGAAGAAGCCACGTATACTGACCATAAGAACCATTGCTGGTGAAGATTCTCATTTATCCAAGACATGCCAATCCCAAGTGCTTAAGTATGAGGCAGCTGGGCTTATTTTGTTTCTTGAAGACGTTTTGCATCTCTTCCAAGTTGCTTCTTTCGATCTGAAGAAGGATGAGAGGCGCAACGTCTTCAAGAAACAAGGAAAGTCCAGTTGCCACCAACATTACGAATTTCTAAGGAATTTACAAGAGTAATCTTACAGAAGTGACCCAATAAGAGCATTACTTATTTTTATCTTAAATAATGCAAATACTTACTCTGAGCTGATGACATGAATTTTTCAGAATTACATCAGCCATATCCTAACGTAAGCAATGTTCGGCATAAAGTTGTTGAAATAAGCAAAGTGTTCTCTGGAAGAATGTTTTGTTTAGTGTCTATCATACATGGACACATTTTACAACTATACCTGAGATCACCACAAAAGCAGATTTTTGAACATAGAACATAAGACTTAGCTTTTAATTATAGGACATGTCTGTATCTCATCCTATCTCAAATAAACTCAAGGCAAAATAAGGTTTTTTCCTTGATGACAGGGTTTTATTTTACATTAGTGGATTGCAGCAACAAGCTGTGTTCAGTGACAATAAACTTGATGTGCTCCTGAGCCTGTGCAGCGATTTCCACTTACAGAATCATGTCTATTTTTAATGCAGCGCTGCCTCAGGGCCTGGAGATCACAACCATTTCACATTTGTCTCCAGCCTTATTCTTTCCATCTAGAGACCATTTTAGATCATAGGACACATTTTATTATATTACGGTATGTACCATACATGACTGTCTAATCTATTATGCGTTTCAATACAAATTGTTTTTGAGGCATTTATGAAACATAATCACAATTTAAAACCTTGTAGGAGGAAGTTTATTTTGGACAATCTAGACTTTTTAATTTCAACGTTTCAGCTGTTTTCTCTTTCCTAAAATGGGGAAAAGGTGAAGGTTGCATAATAAGAAAAAAAAAAAATCTTCCTAAATAATCACTATGAAAACCACCCAAGAGTAGAAGCCCAAACAACTGCGAAACAAAAGAAAACTCACTATGACAGTTGGATTATCATGTGTTAGTGACCATGACATAACTGTCGAACCACTGTCTCTCTAAGCTGAGGATACAGTACGTTCGCAGAGTGGAGGGATGGAAGACAAGCTACGAGAGGAAAAGAGAGAGAGAGAGCACCCTGACTGCCTGACCTGACTTGGTTATGTAAACAAAATAACTGTAGCGAAAGCAGCAGCAAGCAAACAACAGGGTCCATTGCCTAATGAGCAATGGCATGAAAGAGTCAACCGAGTGTGTGTGTGTGTGTGTGTTTTAAATGCCCTGCATGCTTTTACCACATTTGATTTTAATTGGACACATTTACTAGCGAGCCCTCCAAATTAGAAAGGCAATCATGAATCTACGTTTATCTTTCTATCCATGATCCTTCTTCTTTCCATCCTGTCTCTCCTATCCTGTCTACTGCTCAGTTCCTCTTGTTCTTAGTCAACATCTTTCTTCTGCTCATCCTCTTGACTGGGCTCATGGCCTCCCAACATAGCTTACGTCAATAGAAATGGCAGGGTAGGCACAAACATCCAGTCATAATAATATACTTCAGCTAATAGAAAGCATCTGCTTTGTGTTGGAAAGTACATTTTTTGGATTTGCTACAAATGCATCCTAGTAATTATTGTTTTATAATTACTAGAAGTTGGCTACAGGAAGTTACAACAACAAATCTGGATCTATAACTATGTTCTTATTTTACACTGTCCTGTCAGCTTGGTTACAGAAGAAGTTATAAAGGGAAAGAGGGAAGATACTGAGTACCCATAACTTCACAAGAAAACCCCTTTTAAAAAAATCAGATCCATCTGAATATTACAAGCTAAAAATTTAATTCTCTGCAGTTTATTTAGACATTTTATACAACAAACAAGCACAGAAAAGTGCAAATGACACAATATAATTTCTTGTTATAAACACCTTATTATCTTCCTGCTGCTACACACTCCTGTCCTACTTTTCTTCACTGTTAATTTATTTTCACCCATCCCCGTTTCAGTTGTTCTCATAACGATTGAGCGCTCTCCTGCAGTTAACAGTGAACTACAGCTGCTCAAGCAGTTACTTTAGTTGCACAGACATTAAATCGCGCCCAACGCTACTAGATAAAACCCAACAGCATTTTTAATTATATATCAATTTCTCCCGGGAAAATTGATGCAGTAAAAGATGTTAAATTCCTTTTAAGCACCTCTGTGCAGTCTAAAACTTTAAAGATAAAGTCCATGTACAACATTAATGTAGATTCTTCATTTCACTTCTCTTCTCTGCTTTTTATCATCTTTCAGTTGAATAATTTAGCTGTTTATCAGGAATTAATCTAAACCCATTCAGAATATTGTGAGGAAAGAGTCACTTTTGTTTCAGGTAGACAAGATTTGTAAACATTACATGTAAAATCTCACTGAATATATTTAGGTTTGTCCCATACATGTTATCTGCTTTGGGAACGATTTCAAGTCTAATACCAAAGCAGTTTTCAAAATCGACAAAAATAGATACTTTCAAAATAACATTTTTACAGTCCACTCATTCCTAACTGTATTCAAAGATACCAGAGAGCATCATGATGGACATTCCTCGATTTCACTTGGTTTGCATCAGCTCTCAGCTTCCTCACAGCAGACAGAATCTCCAACCTGACCTGAAAGTACTGTTTTTTTGTTCTGGCACTGTTGGTTTTATGCAAGACACATGACTCAGTCAGTATTTGCAAAAAGCAGAGAAAGGGTATTGACACAATTTCTTAATATTTTCTTTCTTAACCTGCCCTATATCAACTATGACTCATACCTGTATATCTTTTATTGTGTAAGAAAACATTCTGTTGTTTATGTTGCACTTTCATAAAAATTTTGTTCAAGAATTTTTTTCAATTGTTGCGTAATAGCAAAGGAATTTCCACAAGCTATGCTTCTCTGCATTTTGCCACATTTGAACTAAAAACCTCAATGTATTTTACTGGGAAAACCATTGTTGAATGAAAGCAATTTAAAGTTCTCTTTAAGGTTTTCCACAAGCCATGGAGAGGACATAGTAAACCCTTCCTCTGGCCAGTTGAGTGTCTCTTTACATTGTAAAGTAAAGCCGAGATTTTATCTTGGCAAAACATTATTCAAAACAAACTGTCCTGTTAGTAACATGTATTAAACGTAACATAAGAAAGACATAAACTCACCACCATAAACAAAGTCATCCAGTGTGCAGTCTGAAGGCCCCACCAAATGGATCAGGGTGGACTGGCTGAAGCCGACTGAGTGCCTTTCTGCCATGTGGACACGCAAACAAAATCTTATCACAAACTAAATTCTGGAAAATTGAAAAGGTGTGTTTTCTCAAAACAACTAAACCAAATTCAAGCCATAAATGGAAAGAAATGCCTAATTTCTGAGCAACATTCTCAACATACGTGTTGATGTTGTTCACTTACCCTTTGCTGCATCCTCTGTGGTTTAGCAAAAATGACAAGAGTTGCATAATAGTTCAATATTTTAAATTGCAGCACAAAAATAAGACCATAAAAACACATTTAATGTTATTTGTGTTTTATACATATAAAAGGTAAAACTGTGGCACAACCATTTAACATTGAACGTTGAAAGGGTTTTTTTCTTCACAATCTGATTTCTCTTTCTTCTGTCTTTGTTTTCTTTAGT
This sequence comes from Poeciliopsis retropinna, assembly GCA_010277075.1. Taxonomy (NCBI): domain Eukaryota; kingdom Metazoa; phylum Chordata; class Actinopteri; order Cyprinodontiformes; family Poeciliidae; genus Poeciliopsis; species Poeciliopsis retropinna. Next base: position 8,129,871 of record VMRM01000009.1, on the reverse strand, counting down.
AATATGATTCAAATTTGATTGTAGGGTTAGGATTAGGAGTAATAACAATTCCCATGTCAGCACTCAGTGCCACATAATTTCTCAGTTGCAGGTATTTCATATTACAGATGTGGTATGTCTGTATTACACTTCATGGTCTGGATGTCATTACAACTGCAGTAATCTGGGAAAGAGAACGTAATGGAAACACAAACTACATGGCGCTGAACTCTCTATTTTGTTCTTCACGTAATTACAACCACTGATCAAAATTGCTGTATGAACTGCACAGCAAAAAAGAATTTGAATATTGTTTCCAGATTGTACTATGATAAACAGTTCATTCTCCTATACATCAAGTTCCTGCTTTTCCACAAACAACTTCCCACTGTTCTCACTACTTTGTGATGATTTTAAAACACAAATTTTTAATCTTGCCAGTAATCAACAAAGGTCAGGCTTCAGGAAGGAATGAAAGAAGAAAGAACAGAAAACATTTAGACAATAGGTTAGGGACAGGAATGTAAGTATCATTCTCTTCTATTTACACTTATTTAGAACTTAAAAAGTCAAATGAAATTCCAGACTTTTCCAGACTGTAAGAAACCTGATTGATTGACATGAACAGGCAGAAGCAGCTGCAGCGTACCTGGGTTTGGTCGAGGCGGTATCACCTCCTCAACCCTCGCTTTGGTCTCCATTCTCTCAATTTTCTGTGCTTCGTAGCGCTTTCTACCTTCTTCTTCCTTCTCTGCACTAGCATACTGCAACACAGAAGATATACGGTGAAAACATATGTATGCTCTGATTTATTCACTTTACTGGAGTCAAGATACTTATTTCTCTCATTCTGGGGTCAACACAACCCCAGAGTGCCCAGAACAAAAGCTCTAAGCTTACCAAGACAAGCTTTAACATACCTCAATAGGCGGCACCTCCATGATCTTGTCAACATTCTGCAGAGAACAGGGGACGTACCACAGCGCTGCCTTGTTGGCCAGCTTTTTTGCACCTGCAATAAGAAAGAACAGAGTGAATTCTTGTCCAGTTATGTCAGCAGGGCAGCTTCCAGCTGTTTTTGGCAGTCAAGACGTTCTGACACGTTTTTTCTATTAAAGGAACAATGGAGCAAAATCCACTCTCTACACAAAAAGCAACAGCCAATTTAGTTTTCGGCTGTTCTTTTGCTACAGTTAATAGATCCGGTTTTTGCTGCAAACCAAGAAGACGAAGAGAACAACAAAGATTCAGAGACAATGGTTCACATCCATTCAGAGCAGAAACGATCATTTAGACTAAGTTTGGTGACCACAAGGTTCTGCTTAATTTATACACTGTCAATCCCACAAGTGCAGAACACATTAAACACCATGACATTCCACACAATAAATGTTCCCAACAAATACTCATGTTGTTTACGACGAGGCGTAAAGGCACTCTAGCTTAAACGCAGTAGTTCCAGTTCTGTGTTTGTGCCTAAGGTTAGGACGAGAAACTCACTGAAATCACGTATCATCGCAATCAGGTGGAGAGGTTGTTATAGCGATTTACTTTCACTTAATTTACAAACAGAGAGAGGGGGTCTATTTTAAGGTGCTGGAATTATGACACACACGTGAAGACATGAAATAAGAGGAAATCACCTTCTTAAACTATTCTAATCTTTAACTTGTGGTTAAAGATTAGCTACTTGAAAATCAAGTAGCTGATTTTCACTATGAACTATGGAGCTTATATTTAATAAGTACTTTTGTGAATGTACAAACAAATGCATCTGCAACATAACCATCTTAGCCCCAACACTTAAGGCATTTTAATAAAGACGATACTCATAATAATAATAACCAAGTTACTACTGGAGTGAGCAGCTTTGTAAAACAATATAACAGACCAATAGATGTGGTAGCTAATGAACAAGCAACTAGATTCATCAGGGCAAATAACAATTAGAGCCTTTTATTTTGCATTATAGAGAGCTCATATCAATTCAGCTGCCAACATGCCTCACAACTGGTCTCTCGAGACTGAGAAGATTGCAGGTTAATTTCACAATTAATTCAAGAATATTAGTCTGGAAAGCTATCCAACTCACACAGTGGATTACAGAAATAAGAATCCGATTAGAAATCAGCTTTTCCGATAGTTATGTGTTCATGTGTGGATGAAATCTGAGAGGTTCATCCAAGCTAGAGCTGCACAACGTATTGTAAGCACAATAAGGACTGTAATTGTCCTTTGCACTTGTAAGCAAAATTTGATGGGTTATGATTTCCAGGTTTTCTCTGCATTTGGACAAATTATGTAGCTAGATGGATGCCGGGTAGGTGACATGGTGGAATCATTGTGTACTGGTAATATATTTTGCAGCCCTAGCCTTTAAAACATGAAACTGAATGAAAACTACAACTGAAAGAAGAGGTGTAGAACCACCACCCAGTGCTATGAACAATGCAGGCAGGTGAGCTACATGTTCTGGTTCCCTGACTAAACCAGTCATTATCAGCTTGTATGTCTCCATAAAGAAAATAACTTTAAAAATCTACAATATTCTGCAAAATAAGCACTGGAAAATTCCTCCGAAATGTACATGTATATTTTTGCTTGAGTCTATAAAAAAAAATAAATAGAAGACACTAATAATGTAAAAAGCAAAGCAACAGAAGTACTAAGCTGAAAATAATCAGGAATAGCGCTATTAATGTGGCCTGTGGTCATCTTGGTGTCAAAAGCTGTAGCTTTAGCATTTGACAAAAGACTATTGGGAACAGAGTACCCTACAGGTCACTGCTTATGTTGTACGCTGAAGTTAAAACTGAGCAGGCAGCTGGGCCTCGTTGCCATGCCCACCGTGCTTCTCTCCCACTCCTTCTCCCATTGGCTCAAACCCTTGCCAACAACCAGGAAGTTGCCCACAGGAGTGAGAGAGGCATATTTACATATCCTCGACTCAACCCAGGACTGAGCAGCTCCAGTCTATTGTTAGCTCCTGCTGGAAGTTTTAAGTGAATTGTGCTCGCAATCAAGGGAGGAAAGCGAGGAGTGAAAAGGAAGACAGAAGGGAGAATCTCCGGAACGAAGCATTCCCAGAGTGACTGATGACCTTTTCGGCCCAGAGTGGAACCAGGGAGCTGGCTCTGAATACTAAATCCCTCTGCAGCGCATGAAGACAATGTCGATGTCTGAGCATGGCATCGCCTTGCCTCCCTCCTTTATCCCTCTCCATATCCCCAATAAAATAGCAAAACCTCCTTCCTGTTATGCTTGGGGGATTATTTATTGCATTAGATGATAAAGAATGTTAGATCTTATGGGCTCAAGAAAAAAACTGCCCTTGAAAATGATAAATTGTGTTGTTTTTAAGAAAATAACTCCAGTATGGGTTAGTTTTGATTTTACGTGTGATCGCATAAAATTTTAATTAATATACTCATAAGAGATGGCAGAACAGGCAGCTGGTTCACTTATTTAGGATTATTAAATTAATTATAGATCTGATTTTGGCTACATTCCTTTCAGGAACAGAAGTCTCACAAATCTGCTCGCTGAAATTTCCACTGACTGAGTGCGTTTGGTTTTGAAATTGATCTTAGTCTGACGAGACACAGCTAGCCTTAGACTTAAGTCCATGAACAAAAGGGGAAAAAAATCCCTAAGTAACTAACTCATTTCCTGATTATTTTGAAAATACACATATATCCTTTAAAGAGAGAGTTTTGAATTTTCGAAACAGAGTTTCTAGAGAGGTTATCAACATGTTAGTTGGCAGGGATAAGGTCAGAAAAGTTTAAAAGCAATTCCAGTTTCAAAGTCTAGACAACAACTAACCCCAGTTCTGTTTCATATATGTTTTAACCACCGTCACAATTACATTAGTTGCTCCTTTCAGTAATGAGAACCAAGGTGAGGACCATTTCAAAGATGGCCGATATGAAAAGTCAACTCAGAGAAGAACCAAGAACAAGAATGAAAAGACAGATAGACCCAAGCTCCCACAGGAGAAATTCCAAAGAGAAGGCAAAACACCAAAGACTAAACAGAGAGGCTATTTAAAGGGCCGGTGCTTATGTGGAGGAAGACTCCCTCACGCCTGGATTATCCCATATTCAATCCCCTTTAATCCAAGTTTAAGTCATCAATCATGGCATCCTACTTTTTCTGAAAAACACCTAAAAGCATGTTTCTCTTCTCAAACACTTTGATCAGACCTGCTACCTGAACATTGTTGATATCTGGTCTTGCTCCTCTTGCACTCCTTTGTTTCTCCTCTGCCCTGTGAGGGCAGTAAAACCCTCGCAGGGGTTTTACTGCCATTTTGTTTCCCCCCCTTTCTCTCCTACTCTCTGCTCTTAGTTCTTCCATAATGGAGTAAAAAAAATTATTCTCGTCCTCCATCCTGGACAATGTGTTCCAGGATTGGATAGAGCACAGAGAGGATCATTCCTGCTGCTCAGTCCCGGTGATCAAAACCACAGATTTTTCCATTGCACTGTGCCAAGGCTCCTACTTTACTTTTAACTTTACTATGTTCCCCCCTGAGATGTTACAGCCTGATAGGAAGAGATTAATTATGTGGGCAGGAAAAGTTTAATGGCAGTGCTTTTCTTGTGAATTTCCAAAGCTCAATTTAAACATGACAGTACACTTCAGGCTCTCTGAGTACTTTTAGATGTTTAAAAGAGGAAAGAAAAAGAACACTTTTGTCAGCACTTAATGTCTCAAACTAAATTTACATCGACTGCGGGACAAAAACAGCTCTACGGCTGATGTACTCCAGAGCAGTTCATCCTAACACTAGTTCCACTGCAGTTCCTGTTGCAAATCTCGGATATGCCCTAAGATTTGTTTTCTATGTTCAATGAATTTGCCCATTTTTGACTTGCTCATAATTTTCTTCGGATATGAATTTAAGATAAAGAAAGTATTAGCTTCACAATCTAAATCGAGCATGTTCTGCGCACTCCCGCACCAAAGCTGTCCAAAAATCTCCTCCATCTTTCAGAGCTCTGGGGAAGAGGGTGAAACATTGTGTGTTGTTTTACTCATTAAAATAAATATTTTTAAAAAATATGTTTTAATAGAAGATGCTAATATTCCGTGAGATTCTTTTTTGTAGCTTTCTACCAGTCTCTGACTTTGGTCTGAGAAAAGTTTGCTCCACTCCTGACTTTAATCTGTGAGATTCTAGAGAAAATTCTCGCAGGAACATCTTGCCTAAGTGGCCCCACAGTATCAAGATCTAGACTTTTACTTCGACTTGACCCCTGACTTTCCAGAACACAAAATCCCTCTGATACAGCAGAACTCATGGTGCATTCTGTGTTGATGAGCTGGTCATGTCCTGCTGTAGCAAAGTATCCCCAAATCATGACCCTTTCACCGCCATTATTCACAGTTGATATGAGGTTAATTTCCTGCAATCCTGAAACATACCCTCTGTTCTGTGTCCAAATCCTTCAAATTTAGACTAATCTATACAAAGACTGTCATTCCAGACATCCTGGTCTTTGTTAATGTTATCCCAGGAAATTTAGTAAAATCTTCATGTATTTCTTAGAGAGTAGAAGTATACTTTTTCCACATATTACTACATTTAGGGGTTTTAGAGACTTCTTTTAGCATCTTGCAGCCTGCTTTCAGGGTGAATTTGCCTGAACAACAGATCTGGGCTTGTTGGAAGTTGTTCTGAATATCCTCCACTTGTAGACTATTTTCCACAGACTTGAATGGATGATTTCAAATCCTTTGGAGACCTCTTTAAATCCCATAGCATATAATCTTCTTTCTGAAGGCTTCAGAAAGCTCTTTTGATCTAGTTCAAGTGAGAGTGAGCACTTTTTTAGTGTTCTCTCTCACTTCAAATAGTCAGGAGTACAACAAACAAAATGTCTGAGATTTGAACAGGGTATACCTATGATAAAACACTGAGTAATGATGTTCTAACCATGTGCTACTGATGTGATACGTCTAGGTGTAATTTTAGTTCATTTTACATTGAGATAAATGTGGAATAACTGAGTTCTCACCGGAAATTGCACTCTAACTATTACAAAAACCCAGGCTTCTAAAGGTGTCCTCATCTTTTTTCAGAGGATGATATAAGAATCTGAAAGGTCTGACGGTGTACTCTTACTAGCATTTTGACCAAAATCCTTTGTCTTTCAAACCTAATGTTAATTTTACATTAAATGGACTCATGTGAGCATGAAACAAACAGTACAGTTTAGCTGTGGTTGTGTTACAAGAACAAGAGCTGTCACACTGACAGGCTACTAAGCCTCAACCCACAATGCATTTCTCTCAGCTATGTGTGCATTGAGGGGGCATAATCTAGTTATTATATGTTTATGAAAACCTGTGCTTAAAGGTGCATGCACACACAAAACCCAAATGCCTCTATTCATAGAGTCAACCTGTGTTTGTCATGTGTGCAAAGCAGATCTGGGTAGCTACGGGTGCTGTATGCGCATGAAGTTCTTAAGAATGTGTGTGTACTTCACTTGAGGTATCCGTGTGTCCTGATACAGTTTTGTACATGGGTGGGTACAAGAAAATCTCTAAGCACTGTGGCATGACTGTGGACTGCACATGCGTGTGTCAGTGCGCATGTGCAATCCCCCAGCGGGGACAATCATCACGGCTCGTGCCCACAGTAGGCAGTCTTACCCTGGGGGTCTGTGACCGAGGCCCGCCTGACGAGATGCTGCCTGACTGACTGTGGAACCTGGATGCTTTGCCTCACACACACACACACACACACACACACACACACACACACACACACGCACGCACGCCTACACACATAGGCAATAAACATGAATGCATAAACACAAAGCTGTATCTACAAAAACCTCAATATACACAAGTCTTACTCATCAGCCACTAAACCACAAAACCCTCACGGCTGTACAAAGGCACGCTCAGTTATAACAAACTTCTGTATGAAAATACACTTATTCAAGTCTGGCCCTGAATGTGTAAAATGGTGCCAGTCCTGCTTCATTTACTAAGGAGGGGGATGTCTGCTCAGAGTGCAGCCGTGTGGGTGTGAGGATGCGTGGAAGTGCGACTTTTTTTTTTTCTGCATTGAACGTGTCAGCATTTCAGGCTCCTCGTGTGCCCTCTGTTCCTCCCAGCACTCCCCGCTCGTCGGCGTGCATCAGCGGCGCGATGGAGAACGTACACGCGTGCGTCCCTGTCAGGGCGTGTGTGCAGGTACATCCACTTGCGCATCCATATCTGACTGGGCCACAGTGTGCGAGGCCTGACGCTAAGCCGACATGACAGAAGCAAATAATGTCTGCTCCCGTTATCTTCTTCTTATTCCCCCTCGGCCCCACAGGAACCTTTTAAAGGGCCAAACGCTGATGAAAAACACGCGCTTGCATATGTAAAGTGCACATGTCACAAAATGATGAATCTAAGTGTAGATCGTTAAATAAACCCAGCTTTTACATGTTCGGGAGACAGGCCCACCCACCAAAAGAAGGGCACATATCACTAAGGCTTGAACACAAAAAGACGCATTCAAACATTGAGCTTGAATGCATGCACACAAACACAAGCGTGTGTCCATACATACACTCAGATATGACCCACTTCCTATTCAGTACATATGACGGAATTCTGCACAAAGCTACAGCCGATCCTCTTGTTCTCTGTAAATATTTTCCAGGTATTTTGGAATATTTGCTTTACTATCTTGTGTTAAAACTATTATGATTAGAACTGTATACAACTTGTTTTGTTATTATAGGAATGACTGTGATTGCATATGTTGTGTTTTGGTCAACACAGATTAAGTCACCTCAGTGGCTTAATCAGTATGACTCCATCTACATAATACTGATTAAGAATTTACACTTTTTTAAGTGTATATGTATTTGTATATGTTTATACAAATATTTTTGTTTACTTTTCTCATTACAATGAGCATCGGAATGGTTGGAAATCATTGCAGTTTTTATAAAAACTAATAACATGCGCAGGATGATCTTTGCTATTAAAGACATTAAAATGGTAATGTCCAATATTCTAAAAGTAGCCATTTGTAATATTGTAATATTCTAATAATGGCATTAATCTTATGCTCCACTTATTAAGGTTCACCTTCGCATGCTGAACATTTGGAGTGGCTCTAACTGACAGCAGCCTGACCTGCTTTATGATTCATTTAGCTAATTATTTTACTACTTGTATAGTCTCCGAGGTGGTCAGCTGATTCTCAATACACAGAAAAACACATAACTAGATGTTAATATCGTGGCAAAAGAGATGCAGTACAATAGTGTAATTTACACTCTTCATCCTAATACCCACACATATTACAAAATGACAGCAGCACATAAGGCATCACACATTCAGAACCAAATTACAAGATTGGATGTTCAAAGTTTACTTCAAAATTTTCTCAAAACTCAAAAGATTTTAGACATGCACACAAACACTCAGAGATAAAAAAAAATAATGTTAGAGGAGCATTCAGGCTTACTTGATTTTTTAATACTTATTTAATATTATAAATTAAGAAACTAACTGATATACTGGCATTTTTATTTTCATACATGCAACAGGGGGTTGCTAGATTGATGAAGCAGGATATAAATGAGTCATAATGACACTGAAGTGATTGCAGATGGTCTGCAAACTCTCAGGCAATAAGTTTATGAAATACAGACCATGTCATAAAGACGGATGTTGAGCTGGAATATCCATATGAATCTTATGCTAATCGATTTGTTCTCCAAGCCTTTCAAAATTATTCATAATTATTCATAACAGTGCGAGAGGCACTTTGATAAATCCAAGACTGCAGACGATTGTGGGTGAGAATAGGAAAAAATGAGCACCAGATGTAACAGGACCTCCTGGTATTTTTAGGGTACTTCCTCTTTTTCTTTTTTTTCTTTTTTTGCCATTCAGGGGTCCTTCCTGTCAAGGCCACAGCGGACTGCCCCTGCAGCTGCCTGCCTCTATGCCCACCGCTCTCCACCTGTCACCTCATATCTCTGCCTCCACCTCCATCAATGAGCGCTCGGCCCAGCAACGAGCCAACCAAACACTATGAGCCTGTTGCTACGGCAACTGCCGTCTAGGGGATACTTCTTTTGTTTCTCACAAGTTTCTCATAATTCCCTACTTACAAAGTATTTCTTCTTCTGCTCAAATTCCCTCTGCCAGCTTCCTACATCCATCTGCCTTTCTGCTTCCCTCTGTTTGCCTTTTTTTCAGTCTCCCTCTCATCTCTCTATCTTTTGCACTCTGCATCTTTTTCTTACCCTCTTTAAGCACCACCAATCACTACATATAGTTTGAAACTAATCTGCAAAGTCAGCAGTATTTGCAACTTTTTCGTTAAAGTTCAATCACATGTTCAAAAACTGTGAACATGTTTTGTGTCTCATGCGTAAATGCAGATAAAACATACATTTATATAAATACAGGCTTTTGCTGCTTAGCTTGCATTTTTTGTGCAGATGATATTTAAAGATTCATATATAAAACACAGTTCAATAGCAATTTTCCTGCACTCATACAGGCCTGCTTGCAGAAGCAAATTTTGGGTTATGTAGCCTATAATAATAACCTGTAGTGCAGAATGCAGCAACTTGTTAAACCGTTCAAGCTCTTTTAAGGCAATTTTTACATATCTGGAGCTGTTATTAAACAATAAGTATGATTTGCTGCCCTCTACTGAACAAACATGGTATTTTTAACTACTTATAGTGAATGAGTAGATGACAAATAAAATCCCCTGCATTAAGGATCTCAACAATGTCATGTAAAAAAAAAAAAAAAATTTAAGAAAATATAATATTTGAATTTCTTAAACTGTGAGATTCAAACTTTTCAGTAGAAACACAAGGGATAAATCAGCGCTTTAAATAACATAGAGTAATTAAGGTAACTATAAAAATTGCTCAGGTGAAAATTAGATCAAAATTTTACAAAATATTTATGAACATTTAAAATCGTAAGGCTAAACATGTTGTTCTGCGGCCATTTAATCCTAAAACTCATGTGAGTTTAGGGTAGAAGTGCAACAGTTTTTTTCTCTCTATTTTTTTTTTTTTTTTTTTAATGGATAGTATTGATAAAGCATTGGAAAAACTGTTCTGTATGCTCTTACAAAGTCCCTAATGGGACATTGAAAGAAAAAATAATAAAACGTTCTGGTGCACATGAGATATTATCTGATGCACACCATGTTTGTATTTTTTTCTTCAGTGTCCCATATGGACTTTGTACTGTCCACATTATTTCATTGCTAAAAATTCTGAACATTGACAAACAAACTATTCAGAAAGAAAAAGGATAATTTTCATCCACTGCCCAAGCACTATTGAGTAACTCTGGCTCACTGTATGCAACTCTGTTTGGTCCGTACAGGATTATGCCTTTGCTGGTCTTCCAAGATGCTGTGCATGTTTGCAAGGAAAGAAATGAAGTCTAAAGATTTTGTCATTAAATCTCAGGTTGGTTCACCCAAACCTGCCACCAACTAATTTTTTTTTTTTACACTTTTTTCAGGGAGTGAACTGTGGTTCAATTCTGCACGTTTTCACATTTCTGGCTTACAATCTGGTTCAATGTGTCCCCCCACTTCCTATCTTACAGAGATAAACTCCAACCTGAACCATGAACAGCAGAGCAGCTATAGAAAATTTAATAAGTTTTTATCATGAAAAGTTCATCTATCATCCCATCTCTCCTAGAAAGACATTTTTGGGGGGCTTTTTGTTACAACAAAAAGTTTTACAATGCTGATCAAATAAAATACAAGTCCTCCTGAGCTGCAAAAGCCTCAAACTGCCATTGTTCACTACTTTTATCCTGATCTGTATCTCACTTCAGACAGAGGGCCTTTGTGTGAGCATGCTGTATTTCTGTTTTTAAATCCTTTAGTGCTTGACAGTTTCATGTTGTTTTTTTATTCCCTGCAAGACCGTTATAATACCACAAAGACATAAAATGTCAGTGAATCTAAAATCAATCATTTCTGTTAAAGTGTACAGAAGCATGGGATTTATGGGGCGGTTTGCATTAGGTGTCTCTGACCTTCACTTAATGGCATGCCTGGACATGTTCTTTTTCTGAATGACGGTGCTAAGTCGAGTCACCTGTCAAGATGTTTTCAGCGATGACTTTGACCTGAACCTCCAGCGAGTGCTTGGATGTGTAACTGATCTCGGCGGAAACGTGGACCACCTCACCAATGAACACAGGCGTCAGAAACTCCGTCTTCTCCACCCGAACCAGAGCTGCTAAACATCGGTCCTACAGAAAAGGAAACATAAGGTTAGCATAATTACAGACAGAAGAATAAAAGACAAGTCATTTTCTCATGATGCAGTTGAACAATAATCAACTTCCAATCATAACGCTGAAAGACATCTTGTGTCATCCCAGAATGCTTCAGCAAACTAATAATAATGATTTCTATGTCTCAAGATTATCTTGGTCAGAGGGCTTTGTTATCATCCAAAATTCAACATAAATGACCACCAACTCAACTCCTGCTCAAAACAGAATAAATGTCTAATTGTAAATGAGCTTGCACAACATTAACATAAAAACTTTGGAATCCCAGTTTCTGTCTGCAGTTGTGATGTTTCACCAGCTATTTTACCTTCATTAGCTCAGAAAACTATTGAAAACTTTGTCAAATTAAGTAGAGTTTCTTGTATTTCTAACTTTTCTCCCACATTTTTTTAGTTTAATTGGCTACCTATGCACATAAACATAGGCTTTAACATTTGAAGTTCAGCTACTTTTCCCCCTCTGATCAAAGATTAAAGTTGTGTACTGAGTTTTTTTGAGAATGTATTTTTGTCACTGTTAATCTTTGACACATTTAAACATAAATTATTCATCAAAATCTGATATGAACATCACTGAAGATGAGATGATAAATAGAGCAAATGTGGGCTAAAGTTCACCAGGTGACAAGTACAATCATGACAGTGAGTCAACTCGAAATGTAAACAAAACAAATTCCACAATATGGATCACTTAATGCAATCTGAAATAAAGTGGATATCTCAAATAAAAAAAAAAATTTTATGTTTTGTTTTAACATTTTGTAGCAAACAGGAAATGAGCAAAGACATGTTTCAAGGCCAGGATGTTGTGTTCAATGTACCTTCAAAATGGGAGATTGGAACAAGTGATAAAGGCTTTTACAGTCTGTTCAACAGAATGCAGCATCATGCTGCTTATCTTTTCAAGCTTGAACTTGCCGTGCTGCATTATGGGGATTCAGGGCTAAGAGGACTTGCTAATTTTTTTGTTTTCTATCAATTATATGGAAGCAGAAACTTATTCCAGATCTGGATTTAATACTTCACCACTGGAATAAAAATAATGAGGACTACATATGGTCAGTACTTACTCCATTCTGTGTGTTGCAGTGTCTCGTGCCGACGATGCTTCCAGCTTCTTCGATCATCTTGAGGATGATGCCGCCGTGAACGTTACCCATAACATTGGCGTCATCTGGCAGCATAACCCTGCAGCAAAGCAACAGACTAAGTCACTGATTCTGGTGGTAATATGTCTACATTAAAAAATAATTCTGGAGTAAGATAAAGAACCCCACTACAATTGTTGCCATTATAGTTAAAGGTAGGTAAAAAAAAAAAAAAAAGACTTAAAATGAACACACACACACATTCACACATCAACATAAAATCTAAATAGCTAAAAGTTATACAAACTCAGTTTTCTAGTTTGTTAATGTGGCCTGTCCGTTTTGATCGACAATGCTGTCTTTATTTAATAAAGTCAGTCACACTGTTATGATGCTGTCTTGACACATCAGTTACCAGTTTCAAGGTCTACCAAACTTTTATACAATTATGGTTTCAGAAATGCAAAAAAACTTCCATCATACTAGTAATGGGTACTTTTAATGAGATGCAGTAAAAAGGACCAGAGTGACCAATTTGTTTACAGTTTTATGGAGCGCAGAGTAATACATCACGCCCCCTCCCCTACTTGTTTCTGCACACTTCCAGTCAACTGGCTGAAAGAAAATTAACACAGTTTTCCCTCATTTACAGCAAAGACACATTTGGCTGTGTCATGGTGAAAAACACAAAGACTGTTGTTATGGAAAGTAAAGGAGCCGCGCCTCCCCTCACACGCTTTAATGTCTGTTAAAAAGTCGACCTCAGAGTGACCTTTAGTGTACAGCTTGATTAAGAACTTAGCAATCACTTTGTTATTACAGTGTTCCTCTACAAAGAACAAAGCCAGCATTTTAAATTTTTGCAATAAGCATTCAAAAACTATGACTACGTTTGTTTTGTTTTCTTGTCGTGTTTTTGTTGTTGTTGTTGTTCTTCTTGTTTTTGGCTCAAGTATTAGACAATAAAATTGCAACCTTTCTTCAGCATTATATATTTATTTTTCTCCTTTAAAAAACAGCATCCAATTATGGCATGCTATACACTGTTGAATTACATTTTAGTCCAAATTTCTTGTCATTAAGCTGTGATATGGTACTTTCAAGTTATCATACTGTGATAATCCTAATTCTTGATTGTATTTAATCGGCATGGATCAAGTCAAAAGGTACAGTGCCAGTCTCACAAAGACAAGAAAGACTCACAATGATTAGTCACAACTGAGGCTGATAAAGGTTACTGCAACAGATTGTTTGTCCTTGGTGGGTTTCATTACTAGAAAGCAGTAAAGCAGGAGAAAGTATCTCCTGCAGCCCTGTGAAAACTTGTTCTCTTTTTTACATTTGTCATAGTTAAAGAACGGGTCTAACAAGCCCGACTAATCTTGTGGATCAGACAGCAAGTAAATGCTTAACAACAGAAGAAAGCAATTCATAATGAAAGGAAATCCACCTCATAAAACCATTCTTAATCATTTACTGTGGTGTGGTTTAGTTCCCATAAAACACTCCATTCATTCAGCTTCTCATATGAATGCAGACTTCCTGTAAAACATTTTTCAGTTGGGTGGGGAAAATTTGTTTTCAGCACTGAAAATGTGTGATTCAGAACGAAGCCAAGTGACTTTCACAGCTATACACACTATAAGTATGAGATAATAAATTGTTAATAAAAGCTAGTGTTGTGAAATTTGATGAGTCTGATTAACTTGTAACAGTTGTAGTGTGTGGTATCAGTGGTGGTGTGGATGCTGTAACAAGTTTAGATATGAAGTTAAAAACTAGTTTGAAACTTAAGATTAGTGAATAGTTAAGGTTTTAAATTGTTCTTTTTATGAATAGGCTAAGCAAGTTTTTTTTAAAAAATGAATACAACAAAAAACGTTTATATTTCTCAGTGCAACAAAGTACCTGCTGACTTGGAATTTCTTTACCAGCTCACATCCAGCTCCCACATCTTTACAGTCGTCCCTGTAGCCTGGTTGACTTTGACTAGGCTTCCGTTTTTCCATCGCTGCTACTGTTTTGTCCACTTCATCTGCTGCCTCTTTACAATCCATCTTCACACCTTGTTTGACTCTGTTCTCTCTGGAAGCCTCCCTGCCACTATGATGTCAGGTTTTGACAATGCTCTTACAACTGGTGTCATGCAGGGTAAACCACAAGTCGGCTTTAAAACATGTCAGAAACCAGACGATCTTGTCACACACTCAACAACAGACAAATAAAAACTGACGTCATCGGGACAGGAAATGTGTCAAACGATGACATCACATAGTGACATAAAAAAAATTACGCAACATCGGTCACAATTTATTTTGTAACTAGCTGATACTAATTTGTAAAAAGTAGCCTGGATTTTCAATTGGTATGAAGAAAAAAAATCTGCTTTATGATTGTTTTTGTAATTTCCTGTTCAAATGTGGTTAATAAAATTCACAGCTAAAACAAAACCTTATGTCCTAGAGTTATGGTTTGGGTATTTTTGTTTGTTTTTACACCTTTTACTATATTGTAGCAGTCCTTCTACTCTCCTATGAAAAGCTTTTTTCAATTAGATTTGAAACTGGAGTTGGGTTGATTTCTCCAATCCGCACTGAAATAAGGTTGAAGCAATTTGTCTTTTGCCTTTCTTAGAATTAAACTTTTGATTTTACAAACAAATTAGCTGCTTCGCTACTGGATTGTTTTAAAACAAACAATGCAGTTACAGAGTGAAGAAGGCGGAGTTATCATCAGTCTCAGGAGGAAAAAAACAACCCATAAATGTCTCTAGTATTTTGACAACAAAACATTTTCTTCTAGGCTATTCTCCTTTTCCCTGCAACCAACCAAGCCAACTACTTTTGCTTATTTGCATCCACACCCACATGTGAATTGTTCTTGCTTTCTAAAATAAACACGCATGCAGTGCTCTGCGACGTTGTCGAGTGCAGCATAGTAGAAAGAAAGATTCAAAGAAGCGTAAAAGATCAGCTCTGGCCATTCTATACACATGTAACTTTACTGACTCTTTGATCGTCTAAATGTTCGATAGAAGAATCACTTCAAAGCTTCTGCGGGCTTAAATGCTGAAATTTTCAAGCTCCGACTGCTTTTAACTTGTTAAACTGGATGCAACCATGGATCCTCATCAGTACTCTTAAGTTTATTTTCTGTGAGAAAAGTGTTTCATAAAACAGCCAGTGTACAGTGCCTTGCAAAAATATCCATACCTTTTACAGTTTATGTCATAGACCAATCCAAAGTACTGCATAGAAAGAAGGAAAACTATGTGTGGCACAAGTCTTTTTGGACATGCTGTATGTCTATCAGCTTTGCACCTCTAACATTATGCTGGGTTATTTCTCCAATCTTTGCACATTTAGAGGTTTTGCTCATTCTTCTTCGTAAAACAGCCCACGCATGACTTGCCACAAATTCTAAATTAGATAGAACTCTGAACTTTGACAGAGCCACATTCCTCTGTCTCTGTACCAATTGTTTTGGTGCTCTCAAAAAGGTTTTCATATAGGATTGTTTAGGTTGATCCGTCCCCTCATGAACTCTAATCAGTTTCCTAATCCCTGCTAAGGAAAAGCCTTACTACAGCATAAATATTAAGTCTTAATTTCTCTCTTAAAATCCCAGTAGAATACATTGACATTTGTGTTTTTACCTGACGGACATGTGGAAATGCTTATTTTTTATTCAATTACCGTAATAATACATTAAACAATGTAAAAGCCCAATGGCATTGGTAGGTTAAACAATGAAACTGTATACCATTGGTTAGCTTGAAGCTAGACTGGGATGTGACGACCTCAGTTATTAGAGACACAGTATTGTGAGTGAGTTATATAGCGCCCTCTGCAGGCGAATGAGAATAGCTACATTGTGAGTTTATTCACAGAATGGATTTTTTTTAATACACGGGCTATTAGATTAGCATTATAGCGTAGTCTGCTGAATAACTGTTTATTTTTATGCTGTTCATCTGGATAATATCTTTAAAACATAAATCTAAAGATTTTTCAGGAATCACAAGAGAGGAAATATCGATCTCTTGCTCTTAAAAATGCACATTTATTTTTGTTTTTAGGCTTTAACGAGCTGTCCTTGGCCGTTAAAGCGCTTCCTGCCAGCTAAGATCCTTAACACACCGGTTACAGGGTATAATAAACCGAAGCAGAATACATATTGTGGGGCGCCGACTTAAAAAAGGCAGTGTTTTCAGGACTGTTTCAGAGGGGACGAAGTGGACATCTTGTGTTAGGATGAGGAGTCCCAAACGGCGGATTATCCGGGTTATCATCCGGGTGAACAAACGGTCACACGGCGGCGCGAGCAGAAAGCGCTGTGCTCATCATTACCGACCACCAAGCTAGCCTTACCTTCACCCCACATTACAAAATGAACCACGGACGTCATACCTGCATAACTGGATGGAGGATGCTTCGTCCATCCCCGGCGACGACATGGTTTAGTCTCCCCCGGACTGCCGGTGTCGTGTTCCTGCGTGACACGGAAAGAAATGAGGCAGACTGCCCTGCTGTGGTCACCGCGTCACTTTCAGGACTGTTTCAAAGGGGAAAGTAGTAACGGAAACCGCAAAAAATGTTGACCAGATTATTCAAATATTTTTAACAGAGTTCACATGTTTGGTTTACAATTTATAAAGTAAAGAAAACTTGAATGGCGTTTATATTCTAGCCTAATGCCGGTGAAATAAGATGTCGTTGTGGAGTAGGAACTGAAACATTGTCAGTACTTTAACTCACCAGAGGGGGGCAGCAGAGACCGCTCAAATGTCACCCTCACCAGTGTTATATTTTATCATGTCTATAGGAGGCGCAATTGAACTAAAAATTTGTCCCACAGCAGTTCATAACACAGTGTAATTAATCATTTATTAAATAAAATGCCCACGTTGATTCACATTCTATGCTATATTTGCACCAATATATAATGTTGCATTAATCAATCTTTATCTATAGTCTCTTTTTAACAGGCAAAGAAATCAGTCGATGTCCTTTACACAACTAAAATTAAACTGCTGAAATGTTGAGGGAACTCCAAATTTTAAAACTGTTTAAATAAGCTTGAAAAATAAGAAAATTGTAGTGAAAAGCACAATATATTAAAATTACACCTGTTTACAAACCAGAACATAGAAAAAAAAAAACAAGAAAAAGGCACATATCAAAAAATATGAAGCGCTTTACGGTTATAGTTTGTAAAGTGGGTTTACGGTTGTTTTTTAATCCTTTTTAGGGTGTGTTTTTTTCTTAGCTCTTAAATCCAGTTTGCCTTTAATTTTAGCTTTAAGTTAAAAAAAAACACTTTTTATTGGTTTTATTTATTCATTCATTGTTTTTAATGCAGCAAGCAAATCTCCACTGAGTGTGCACAGAGAAAAAAAAACAACTCAAGACGTAACCACGACATCGTAGTTTTATTTATGTACATCATATACACAATAGGTGCTGCAAATGGCACAAGTACAGCACGTCCCCAAAAGAGATACTCTTACAGAGACATTTAATGTCTACAAAGTTTATTCGCACTGACTCAGAACTCTGAAGCCTGTCGTGCAAATCCGTACACATAATGACCCCTGGGGTCTTACAGGGCTGTTTCAATAGCCCTTCATCATCCAGTCCAGCGGGAGGACTAAATATTGAACGTATACATACATGCGGATTTAAGAAGAATACGACTGTCTAACATTGTCAACTTACACAAGACAACGGACCTGCGCGCAAAACTCAAGTATATAATACTGAATCAAACCACTTCAACAATAAGTTCTGAAGAACAAGACGTATTTACAAGTAATTCAACTTAAAAGTAACACATCATAATAGCATGATTAAAGACTCTTAACTGCGGAGCTCTACCAGGGTCTCCACACAGCAACGCGGACTGGCTGCGGGCCTGACTGCGCTGGCCGGCTCTCCAGACCGGCGCTGAAGCACGTTTTCAGAGTCAGGAGTTTTTGATGGAGCAGAGGGAAAGCCCTGGCGTTATGGGCGCAGCATTTCAGACAGGTCGGCGCGATGTTCGCAGACGTAGACTTCTGGAGGAAGTCCTGGACTCGCTGGCGCGCCTCCTCTTCCAGGTCGATTTTGGGGAGCAGAGTGGGGACGTGCTGGAGGCAGGCTTTGAAACCTTCTCTGTAGCTGTCCGCTGGGTCTGAAAAGACAAATAAACGTGAGTTTCTGGTGGTCCAGGGCTTAAGTACTAATTTTTTTTTAAAAAAAAAAAAAATTTAAAGGCGCAGGATTCTACTCACTTTTGGCGTTAACAGGAGGAATGTCACTGAGGAACTTCACGGTCATTTCCAGGATGTCGGCTTTCTCCAGCTTGGAGTGACTGGTTTTCTGTTCAAAAACACACAAAAGCGAATGTTAAACACGCAGAGCTTAAACTTATCTCGAGTTTTTGGAGCCACATTTTAACTTTAGGTATGATAACATCAGAATAGAGAGGCTTACGTCTCTGCCTGTGAGGGGAAGAATGAGATTCTTCAATTGGTTCAGGCTGTCGTTGATGCGGGCGCGCCTTCGTTTTTCCATGAGTGGTTTCATAGTCTGAAGAGAACACAGAGAGTTTGAGTTTACATTCATATGGCTAAAAATTGGAGCTGATCCAAGAAAAATCCAGTCTTTTAGCTTACCTTTCTCAACTCCAGAACCTCTTTCCTTTTGGCCACAGTCAGCCTTGGAGAAAAAGACTGGAGAGCGTCATAAATCGCGTTTGGAGACATTTCTCTGTCTCGTCTTTGTACCACAGAAGCGTTCAAGAGCTGAATCGGTGAGGATGTGTCTCTAACGGACTGACGGTTCGGTATTTATCCAAGTCTGCGGCGTCGGTTTCCGTGCGTCACGGCTACGCCCCCAAGCCGACTCAAACGATCCGGACTGGCCCGTACGCGACAAAAACAACACAAAAGCATTGAATTTAATAAGATAACCATCTGTTCACCATTTTAAAAAGTATGTGGAAAATAAATTGCGTGTCTGCAATTTGATCCACAGGCATAAACCAAACAAAAGCTGCGTCAGAAAGCCGGAGAGGTCCGTGCGTAAAGACGCAGAGCATTGCAAACCATAGGGTGGGGGAACTAATTTTCGAAACTCCCAAATAGACAACAACAGTACTGTTTCGTTTATGCTTAGTGGTTGAATTATTTTACGGTTCATTATTTGAAAATAAGCTCTAATATTAGTGCGTTATTGAGCACGCTAAGAATATAAACAAAACACAGCTTTGGTGCCTCTCGAAGTTTGACATAAATAACAAGTAATTTGAGATAAAATGTTTTCATTTGTGTTTCCAAACAATATTTCTATAACACATAGATAAGACTTCTGATTATAATTACCTTTAACCCTGCATGTTCCTTTTGCTGATCTTCTCTGGTCCTCTTCATAATATCAAAGTTTAAACTGTTCCCTGTATGTTGATTGAAACTCCAGACCACGGCAGGATGTAGTTCGTGCATCACTCACATAGGGGTCAGGTTTGTGTGTGCTTAGAAAATTATCCCCTCAAACACACACTCGTTCTCCGATCACACACCCAAGCCACGCTACTTTTATATAACATCTGCTCCTATACTTTGACAACAATAGCTTAGCATATCCATATGACGTTTTTATGCAGTTTTTGTCTGGGGGATACGGGGGGGGGGGGGGTCACTACCTGTAGGGAGTGTCCGACTCCAGCTACCGCTTCAAGCAGAAAGGTGGGGGCCGAAAACTCGGGGGATAAAGAGGGGTTGGGGCTGTTCGTTAACCACAGCTTTTGCTTAAAATACAATTACAAACATTTTTATTTTTTCTTCTTTTTCAGAACTTGAATTTTGCGAAAGTTTGAGTCGAGCTTGACACAGAGTATCCGTTGAGTTCGCGTCTTATCTCTTTCAATTATCCGCAAACGGACATCTAAAGTGTGAGCCAGTGCTTCTGGTTTGGAATAAAAAAAACCGCAGCGAAACTGACAGCCCATCAAATGCCTCTGCACTCAGGGGAACCACGCGCGCAGCACGCGCCACGGGGACCAGATGGCTGTCTGTTACAAATTCCCGACCCCACCCCCACCCCGTACCTCCAGTTTATCACCATCTCGCCCCTGCCCCCCATTCATCTCCTGCGTCGTGGCTCTCGCTCCCACCGATTCTCACCCGAAGCAGTGGGACACGCGCGTGCACCTTCCCCTACAAACCACCCCCACCGACCCACCCCCAGCCCAAACTTCAAATTCAAGACACATTATCTCCACGCAGTTTTTGGCTTGGGTATTCCGTCTGCACGCATCTCATAGGTCCGTTCTATTCGGGTCCAATCATAACACGCCATTCTCCCACTCCCCCACCTCCATTTTACTCTTCCTTAGCTTGATTGAGTCTTGGGTGTTTTTCAGCGTCCAAGCCATCGTTAAAGCGCGTTCAACAGCTCTGGACACAAAAGGCAAAAGAAAAAAAATATATAAATATATATGTCGGATGTTGCGGACAAAAGATTCTGTGCATGACTCTGATTCTTTCCAGAGGAGCGATGCATCGTGTTTCCATGGAAAATATTCAGTTTTATGTGGACACTAATGGTGACAAAAATATATATATCGTGTTACGTAAGCAACGATTAGTCACTGCAAAATGGGCCAAGTATTTTATCTTCAAATTAATAGAATTTACGCGACACGATTAATTTCTTTTAAACATCTATATTTTACAATCATTTGACTCTTTCTTCCATGTGTACAGGTGCATCTTAGCACATTAGAATAACATCATTTCAATGATGCAATTTATTACAAACACATTTCAAACGGGAAGATCATGTTGACGATCACAGCTTACAGTTGATGAAACACAAATTCAATGGACGATAAGAGCACAATTTTAATTTTAAAAACACATGTCGACAATACAAGACTGTTAGCACTGTGTTTTTGGTCCACACAAGGGTAAGATGCAAAACAATTGAAGAAGATAAATGTTCACAGAGCGCTGTGTCCAAGCATATGAATGGAAAGTTAAGTGGAAGGATAACATTTAGCGGAAATAGGCGGAGAAAAAAAAAGTCTGCATTGTTAAAATTGGCAACCAGATTATTGCCAATTGCTTAAACTTTGCTTATAATTAGTTCTTCAACAACGCTGCTTATTGGTTAAAATTTGAGTTTCATTATCATTAAATAATGTGACATTTTTGCACTGGTAAACGTTATGTATTTGAGATATGAAGAATGATTTTGTGGTGAGGTAACAGAGCCAAGCCCTATCCTGGAAAAGAGCGGCACACTTGCTGCACGCGTCCCTACCCCCAACAACACCACCCCGATCACCCCCACCACCACCATCATCACCATCCCACAACAGAGGGACCTGGGGCGTAGAGGGAGGGGGGTGGGCACCTCTCCGTTTTCTTCTTACGATGAGAGCCCTCTTCTTTTGTCTTTTCAGGCAAATTCAGCGTCAGGAACCCATCTGTGCAGTCAGGATAACATTGAGCCTTTGCCTGACCGTGGAGAGACACATCATGGGAATTAAGAAACACAAGCTCCAGAGCAAGTGACTTTTACCGTAGCGTGGTGGAAGAGAGACGCCACAACAGATTCAGTGCTTTTCTTCCCATTTAACAAAAAGGCCCAGTTTTAGGATTTGTATTTATTTTTTTACTGTCACAAATATGACATCAACTCTTTCAGAAATATAGAATAGATGTTTATATGGACAGGTACAAGAGAATAAAAATTGTGTGTAATGGATTTTGTTACACTAACTGAACCACTGGACAATAGTAATCAATTATTTTGGAAGAATAATATCTCCAAAATGTGTGTTCATACACAGGCGTCAAATATAAAAGTGTCTTCTTTAGTTGGAAAAGCTAAAGCTCAACTGCAAAATAGGGAAGCTACTTACAGTTATGTAATTGTTTTATATGAAAGAGAAGCTTTATAAGTCAGCAAGCAAGCATAAAATAAAAAATAAAATTAAATGTTAAAATATGATGCAAAGAATATTGGATGTTTCATTTTTACAAAGTGAGATTTTAGACCCTAATGAGATTTTAGCATTCAGAAGCATGATGGCTTTGCTGTCCTCACAACATATGACTACGTTCTCGACAGCTAGCGAACAAAAACAGGTCTTCACACAAGGTGGTCTTTTCTTAACTGAAAATCTTTTATCAACGTATTTTTGTAATGAACTACAACAGGAAGAAAAATATGTTACTGGTTAATATATTCTACTTATCTTACTGCAACATTCAAAACGTTTTTCTTACTAGCCAATACACATAACTTAATGCTACAATCATTTCACGGCTATTTATCAACCAAAGAAACAACAATACATGTCTGAGCGTCTTCCCGTCAAATAAATAATAAGCTTTTAATAAGCTGTGAAAAAAAAATTGATTGCAATTACAGCAGTACAGCTCTTTGAATGTTTCCACAGGTATTCCGAGGACTTTGGTAAGGAAGTCCAGGTCTTTGAGGTTCAATGGTCTCCATGCCATCACCCTAATTTTTAGCTCCTCCAGATTCAACCTGGGACATTTGTTGTCTGATTCTGGAACAAACAAAAAAAACTTTCTCCATCCTCTGTCGAGAAGTTTTTTTGTTTTTTTTGTCTTATGTAGAAAATATATCAGTATAACTTGTTTTCAAGCTGGCAAAAGACAACCTTTTAACAAAATCTAGTTAAAAGCTTGGAAATCACAAGATTGTGCAGTGGATCTTCAAAAAAGGAGGTTTAATTACAAAATCTTTCTCAGACCATTTCTTATATTGTTACAGAGCTGTGGAAGGAGAGGCTCTAAAAAAGGGACTAAAACATTGGCCGAGTCGCATATTGTCCAGATAAAGCCACCTCTGGTGTCAACATTGGGTCATATAACCATTGTAGATTTTGTTGAATGCTTAGGGTTGTTGTCTTGCTGGAGGCTGAACCTCCAGCCCAGACTCAAGTCGTTTGCAGACTCTAAAAGGTTTTCTGCAGGCTTGCGGATTTATTGCCATTCACCTTACCATGTAGATTTATACCACAAGGTTTTGCATGCATGCCAAAAGGTCTGTTATGATACCAGAGCATCTTCATTCAACTGTGTGGTCAATGTGGCTTGTTGCTACATTTAAGCATAAAAATTGCATATGGATTTCTTTCAACAATGCCTATTTGCCAAAGAACAGGATGTGGAGCACAATTAAGCTGCCTTGTAGATAGATTTTCCTATGTAAATTTAAACTGTGAATTTGTGCAGCTCCTCCAGAGCTACTTTTGATCATACTCTTCATCTGCCAATGGATTGAATAGTGTGCTGCAAGGCGTTCAAAGCTTGGAACATTGTCTGTGAAGGAGACTAAATACAAATGCAGGTGGTAGCAGCAGAGTGCAGAGGATCTTTTGATGGGTTTTGGAAACTGATGTCAGAGAAAGGACAAACACTGTTTTACCAAGGTTACGTTTAACCATCCTGGCTCTGTGTTCGGGATGAACAGGTTTTAAACCATTCTCACAAGATGGGAAGTAGCCTGCTCAATTTGGGTTTGAAAGTTTGAAGTTTATTACTGCAACATTAAAGAATTTTTATTTGTGAGGAAAGAAAATATCCATATTAATTTCCTATTATCAACCCAATAAAATACCATTAGCAATAAAATTTATTTCAGCTTGTTGTAATCTGACAAAATGTGAAGTTTTTTTTTTTTTAATAACTAGATTTTTTTTTTAGAAGATATCAGCATTAAAGTCCTCATCACGTTTTTGTTTGTTTTGTTTTTTTACATTAAAACAAATGCTGTAATGAATTTATAGTGTTCCCATCTTTAGTGAAATTAAAGACACAAAGTATACATTACTCTTACAACATGATTTTTGCAGTGCATGTGCACTAAGGCCTTAATTTAGACCTTTTATGGAAATAAACTGTTCATATACACTATAACTTTGGCTGAGTTGTTTTCTGAACCTAACTCATGTTAAATAAAAAACATTACATTTCCTCTTACTTGTGGAGAGGTACATGACATTTATATTCGGCTTTAAAGCTGGTATTAATTTGAATGAAGAGCTACTAAAACAAAGAGGATTGAGACGCATAATGGCTGCTGGTGTGGCTCACTTCATACGCATCTTCCCACAGTTTTGGCGGTAACCAGAGAGGCGCCTATTCCATCACCAACAATAGGCCAGTTGCTCATCAGCACCAGCTTGTTGCTCTTTCTGACCTCTGGTTTTGTGCAATTGCGCGCCTTTTTTCTCTCCACCTCCCCACCCCCCCGCCCTCATCTTTAATCTTCTTATTAAGATTAATGACACATCTGAGCTACTGCAGCCAAAACAAAAAGGAAAAAAAGCAAGACAGTCATTTGTGTTTAGCGTTCATTTATTCCACATCTTACAGAAAAAATTAACATCACAAATGTCAGGAAACAAGTGTTTCTATATGTCACAAATGGAAAATGAATACTGGTATTGAACACATAGTGTTTACAGACTGTTCTGTTGCACAGACTAAAATAGGTCCAAGTCCACAATGCAACCCTCCAAAATAAAATACATAAATAACCCCTGGGGTTTTACAAATGTGTTGTCTACAACCCGTCTCTTTTGAAACCCCAAAGAGGATTGCTTTCTAAAACGTTCATAGACTTCAGTTTGTTTGCGATCTGTGCTTCGTGCCTCCAGCTCGTCAACTCCGACACGAGTCAACAGCAAAATTAACGCATTACATATATACAGCAGTTTCACCGATTATTCAGTGCTAGAACGACGGAATGCGTACAATAAACATAAGAACAGGCGAAAAATAATTTGACAAAGGTGGGATAAATGTCCAGTAGATTCTACCAAGGCCTCCACATGGCAGCGCTGACCGGCTGGTGGAGGGCCTGGGCTCGGACAGGGGCCTCGGCTCCCAGGTCGCTGCGGGACTGGCTCTCGTGTCTGGAGCCGAAGCCGGACTTGAGGCTCAAGAGTCTGTGCTGGATCTGAGGGAGAGTCCTGGAGCTCTGGGCGCAGCAGTTCAGGCAGGTCGGTGTGACTGCGCTGGACATGGTCTGCTGGATGAAGTCGCTCACGCGCCGGCACGCGTCCTGGTCCAGGCTGGTTTTGGGCAGCAGACCGGAGACCCGCTGGAGGCAGGCTTTGTAACCCTCTCTGTAACTGTCTGCAGAGTCTGGAGGGAGAAGATTGGAGGTATGATTAGTGGACCGATTTCACCATGAAGAATATTCCAAAAAACATAAAATAAAACAAAAGAGGTCAGTGGAATAGAGCCTCTTAGTGGGTTATGGCGCTCACCTTTAACCGGAGAGGAAGGAAGATCTCTGAGGAAGCGCACGGTCATCTCCAGAATATCAGCCTTCTCGAGCTTGGAGTAACGCGCGTTGTCTTTGCCAACAAGAGGCAAAATCAGGCTCTTCAAGTGACTGAGACTGTCATTGATGCGAGCGCGTCTTCTCTTCTCCAACAAGGGCTTCAGAGTCTGGAAGGAACAACAATGACGGTAAATTTCGCTGCTCTTCAGTGCATTTCATATTAGAGCGCTCACTGCTGGTTCAGAATCTCTCGTTTCCTTACCTTTCTGAGCTCGTGGGCTTGTTTTCTCTGGGCCACAGTGGAGCGCGCAGGAAGAGGCTGGCCAGCCTCGGCGGAGATGCTCGGACTCATTTCGTTTGCTTGCTGCAGTTGTGCTTGTTTGTACTTTCTCCTGGAGGAGCTGAGCTCGAGTGTGACAGAGCGCAGGAGAGCCTCCTATTTATGTGGCTCCGGGGCGTCAGAGGGGAGGGAACTAAAGCTGTTGTGCTTGAGGGGTGGGAGTGTTTTTCGAGGGGCCCGGGGGGAGTCCATGCTTTTCGGGGGGTGGGGGGGGGAAATGAGCAGAGTAGCTGTCTGACCATCTGGTCCCCGTTGGGGACCCGCGATTATACACTGGTATGCAGAGTTTCGTGACCATGTTTCGCTTTCTTGTTTTGTGTACGTGTGTGTGTGTGTGTGTGCGTGTGTTTGTTTGAATTCAAAGCTTCATCGTCCAACCTAGATCAAATTGCACATGAGCCCTAACCGAAATGCTTCTGGCTTTCAAGGCCTAAAAACTTAGTTAATTAATTTGTTGAGAGAATGTGCTTTCTTTCCCACGCCTTTTGTCAATAAAATTGGGACTTAAGTAACAATTATCCATATAGGCTGAGTTTTCATTTTACCTCGTAGTTCATGAACGAACCAATTAAACTGTATCCTTTTGAAAGGAGAAAGTTACCTTATTCGATGCTTATCATTAAAAAAGTTAGATTAAAACGATAAAAGCGTGAGTGACCTTGAGATTCTACGTGCTTATAGTCAGTTTACGTCCTGCTACAAAAAAAAAACACGCAATGCCAAACGTGAATCTAAAGTGACGAGATTAATCTATTCAGCAGCAACAACAAAAAAAAAAAAAAGGGGAACCAGATACCCAAGCCACGCCATGTATGGATTAACATCTGCTTATCCCCCCAGAAGAGCCTGATCAATTATCAGCAGGATGGAGTTAAAACGAACAGAGATTTGCACTTTCACGGATGTGTATGTTGAAAAGGAGACCATACATAAAATATAAAACCTACATATTAATATAAAAAAACTGCACCAATAACATAAAAGTGAGTATTTAAATTTGGGACACTTACAAAGCACACCTCATAAATGTGTTCCGTATTTCCTAAAATACATAAACGCGCAATAAACGCTTAAATCCTCAATAGAATTCTCAATATTTAAGACGACACAAGTTTTTTGTTTTTTTTGTTTTCTTGTTTTTTGTTTTTTTTTTCTAAAAGATTTAATGAGTTTAACTTAATCTTTGGTTTTGGTGACGCAGACTCGGAGCTGACGGTGGGATTCACGCGTTCGGCACGCGCCAAGACGGGCGCAACAGATGGGAACCTTCCCCTCATGACATCCCCCACCCTGCCTAACCACAGACCCGCTCCCTCCCTCTTCCCCATGTCTGCCTCCGCTCCACCGCTCCCCTCATGCATGTTCCCGCCTCTTCAGCATCCAGGCTCCGGCTCCGTGCGCCACAGTAACAAAAGGACCATTGTTCCTCGATTACTCTACGAACTTAAAGTTCGTATATATATATAATATATATATATATATATATATATATATATATATATATATATATATATATATATATATGTGTGTATCTGGTAAGGTCATATATTTACAATAAACCGTGACAGCTACGATCTCACAAAATAAAATAAAAAATCTTCATAATTTTATGCGTAATCAAATCTTCAAATGGAACAAATAACATGTTTACCCCAACATTCGCTTCCTAAATCAAACCAGCAGTCTGTAACTGTTGGTTAAAGACTGTCCCCACGTGAAACAGTGCTTGGCAAATACGGTTCGGCATCAATTCGTTGTTCAGCTCAACAATGTCATTATAGAGGTGAAGATGATGCTGGTCTTTGTCGCGCCCTTACAGATAGGGGGGTTTTGCACGCGCCCTGCCCCATGGGGCCCTCAAATAACTGCCAACTTCTCCTATCTGCTTGGGAACGGGTCCTTTCAGATAAGACCAAAAAGAAAAAAAAAGAAAAAGAAAAAGAAAAACGTGGAAGAGAGGCATCGGTTGGAACCTTTTTTGTCTTGGTTTCAGCGTCGATATCCATCTGCGCAAGCCTGGAGCAAAGTGATCCTTTGTTAAAGTACGGGCAGAAAACATGTGGAATCAGTTAATAGGGAAATATGGAGAGAGAGAGAGAGAGAGAGAGAGAGAGAGAGATATCTAGAATTTATTTTAAAATAAATTCCACGCAGAAGCTTCCAGACTTTTGGTTTTTAACCTGTAAAACGTTTGGCTTCCCACGCCAAACCGCCCTCCACATGGCGCTGAGGCGTCTGGGAAACATTTACATGTGAATTTAGCTCTGGACTGAAAAGTTGCATAAGGGGTGAAAATAGAAAAATAACTTTCAATGTATACTTGCTGAAAAAGAATAAGAAGGACCTTAACAGTAATGATGGAGTAAGATAAGATAATGGAAATAATGATATATAATATATATAAAGGAGTATGTGAGTAACATAATGGAGTCTGCAAAAGGTTACAAATGAATGTGAAGTTTGGTGATGTTGATAGAATTAAGGGGAAAGCTTTACTTTTGCCTCAAAATATACTCAAGGAGAAACAATCAGGAGGTGATTTTTGCCAATATGAATTTATCTTAATACGAACAACCAGGGGCGGCGCCAGGAATCTTGGCAAAAAAAAAATGACATGACAAAAAAATTCAATTGGGCCCCATGTGTGCAGCTGCTGTTACAATTTCTTGAGTGTATCTGACCTATCAAATGAGTCCCAATTTTAAAGGCTTGCAACGGCCTTGCTTTCTTTGGTTCAACATCTTCCACTAACATGGAGGCCAGTTCTTGGAGGCCTCGGTTCTACTTTTTTTTTTCCAGATGTGTATTCAATACACCTGAATATTGAATACAAGGTTATTGTTAAGGTTAAATGCTAAGGTTATTGTGTTTCTCCTCCAAACAAAGTGTTTTGCTCATAGGGCAAAATGTAATTCTGTTGTTGTCTGACCAGAATTCCTAACAAATTTCTTTGATTTTTTTAAACAATAATTTCTCTGCATAAAGCCCAGATTTGTGGGTCCCTGCAGCTCCTCCACAGAAATCCATTGAGATCCATTGGAGGTCTCTTGGTTGTCAGCTCATGTGGTGACAGAAGATACATGGACATGTGTATTTTTCCTTTTTTTCCCATTACAGGCAATGAACTGAACTGCATTTTGTCAAATCTTCAAACCTTGAGACACTGCTTTATAAACTAATCCTGTTTCAAACGCCTTTCACACTATGAATGCCCTCTGTGTCCTTGGTGTTCTTCAGAACGTGTTTTAAATTTTTTCATTCATTTATTTTTCTTTTTTTATATACAGCATTTAGGCATATTTGCTGTTTTAAATGTGCTTTATAAATTTGGATTTTAGAATAGAAGGATGTAGTTGCCATTTTAGTAA
This sequence comes from Poeciliopsis retropinna, assembly GCA_010277075.1. Classification (NCBI taxonomy): domain Eukaryota; kingdom Metazoa; phylum Chordata; class Actinopteri; order Cyprinodontiformes; family Poeciliidae; genus Poeciliopsis; species Poeciliopsis retropinna. Next base: position 8,100,465 of record VMRM01000009.1, on the reverse strand, counting down.
AATGTCGCAAAATAAACCTAATGGTTGTGCGTCCAGTAATTTGGAGTTATTCCAGACCTGTCTCATAAAAATAAAGACCAATGAATTGCGTACAATAAAATAACGTATAGGCTATTTTAAAACTTTTCGCCGGTGAGACATTATGTTTTTATGACCAAATTCTGCCATACAAGCTTTCAGATTGTATAAGAGAAGATTTCCTCATCCAATTTACATACAAAGTGAGAAAATACAGGATGGAGTTTATTTGGAACATTTGCGTCTACACTAATTTCCAGACGCTTTGTCACTCTTTGGACCCTTCGCCATTGTTCCAGTTTCAAAAGATGAAGCCGTCTGCAGCGCAAAGCGTCTTCCTGTAGCGTCGTTTCCATATGTAGAGGCGAATAACTTCTTTTGCGCAGTATTCTATGGCTCAGACAGGATTTATATGGCCAAGGAAGCCTCGCCAAGCCAAAAGCCAAGCTCCAAGCTCACATCTGGTCACGCACATTTGTTATGTCTTTTTGTTTTTCCTCCTCAAAGTCCACGAAGGTAAACTAACAGCGTCGCATGGGCCTCTCTACCAATAGCTGCCGTTTCCATCCCCGACATCCTTGCGCCTCAAAGCGCGCTCCAGACACCGTCAGTCACTCCGCTGATGCTGTTGCGCAAAGGTGCGCAAAAACGGTTCTCCAAACCTGAAATTTCCGATTGTGCTTCTTTGTGGTTTTGTTAAATTACGTCCTATATTAGGGGTAAGAGCAGCCCGGTGCGGTGAAGAGCGGTTTTCAACATTAAAGTCCTAATTGGGGGGAAATATGAGGGACACGAGGACAGCACGAGTCAGGGTGAACAAAGGCAGCAGATGGCTTTTCCCTCCCTCTACATTATTTTAAAAGTCACAGAGGCTGTTAATAGCTGTCCAAGGGAAAATCAACGGGAGCATGCGTTAAAAGAAATGAAAAAAGCGACGTAAAAAAATATACAGGTCTTTTTGAAATCTTAAACCTTTAGATGAGAACCACAAAAATGAAAGCATTAATTTCACTTCAATGTGTAAAATTCAATTATGTAACATTAGACTTCTACAGTCTTTGTTATGGTCGTTATCACAGCTGAAGCACAATGGATCCACAGCCACCCGCCAGATCTGAAACAAACAACAAAAGAAAAACGGCCTCATTTATTTATTTAAACTTTCTAATGAAACAATAAACTTGATCATGTCATGTGTGTCTGCGTAAAGGCTGAACCCAGGAGTGGGCGTGGTTTGCAAAGGAGTCTCCGCCCACTAAGAGCAGCGTCCCTGTCACTGAGATCCAAAACTTGTGGTGCGCAAAGGGCGCTGAATGCAACTGAGACCTGCAGGACACGGACAGCTGAGCAGCGCCGGCGCCACGTCTGGTATGTGTTTATATATATGTTTATATATTTATATATATATGTGTGTCACTTTAATGCAATATTCTATTTAATAGCGTGCAAACTTTGTGTCATCATGTTGCTCTTGATTTGAGTTGTTATAATTCTCAGTAATTAAGGCATACTCACTACTGTTGTATAATATAAGTTAATTTAAGTTTTGATGAATGTCTTGTTTTTTTGTTTTTTTTTTCATACTGATATCGGGTTTTCATGTTCTAACATCGGATCATGACATGTTGAACCACACAGCCTGCCCTCTTAATTTTACATGCGAATGTTAGCACAATAATTCAATCTTTGATTCTGATTAAACGACCATTTCTATTCATCACTTATTAAACAGAGACTCGTGTCTCAGGGTGGTTTCAGTGAATGTTTACTATATTTTCATATTTTACAATATTTACAATTTTACACGTTTGTTTTTTTGTTTGTTTTTTTAACATGCTTTCTGGTGCTCGGTGTTGTTTCTAATTTTAACTGTTGATGTTGGTTTATAAGAGCCACTTGCCCTGTTTCTTAATGTTTCTTGTCTTAATGAGTCTGTTCTGGTGTGAGAAAGTCTGACCACAGTTATTCTCACTGCAGCTCACGGATGACCGAGTCTCTGTCTGAGAAGCATCGTTTCTGAAGGGTGAGTTCAAGGACACAAAGGAGGTCTCAGTGTTAGACTCGTAAATGTCCTGAGATCTATAAAAGGTTTGCTTAATATATTTGGAGAAAAGAAAAAGATCCAGATATTAACTCACTGGGATCTGCAACAAAATATCAAATTCTGAATTATTAAGTTTAGGCTATTACAACATGTTTGCGAACGTTTGATAAAAACACGTATAACTGTTTTATTGATATTAAAAACTCCCGTTAGAGCTATTACAATACATTTTTATAATTTCTTTAAAAAAAAAAAAAAAAAAAAAAAAAAAAAAGCAACTAAGCTCAGATGTGACGGAGTTTTGAGTGTGGATGAAAAGTCATAAATTCAGTTTAATATGACTCCAATTGAACAAATGTCCTCATGTCGCTTATAAGACAAACAGCTCCAAACCATGTTTAAAAAAAATCAGAAATATGTAAGGAAAAAAAACTATATATAGGAAGGAAGGAAGGAAGGAAGGAAGGAAGGAAGGAAGGAAGGAAGGAAGGAAGGAAGGAAGGAAGGAAGGAAGGAAGGAAGGAAGGAAGGAAGGAAGGAAGGAAGGAAGGAAGGAAGGAAGGAAGGAAGGAAGGAAGGAAGGAAGGAAGGAAGGAAGGAAGGAGTGATCTTAAAATGTATGTGTGAATAAAGACTATTTCTCTTTTGTGTGTCTTTTTTCTGCTTAATAAAACTTGTCTTTTGTGTCGTGCTTTCTTTTTTGGGGGGGTGATTTATGTTGTGTTGGAGTGTTTATTAGAATAAATGGACTGAAATTAAAAGCTGTTCATTTCCGTCTGTGAGAATTTTGCAGCTTGATGAAGCGTTGGGTTTTCAAAACAAAATAAATGCAATTGTACTTAAATGTTGGCCTCGCGCTTACACGTATTGCATGCTCTCTAGCACAAAGTCAGATGTTGTCGTAACTATTATTACTTTCTATTTACATGGACTATACGCCATGAACCCAAAACAATGCATGTTGCACATAAAATTATAACAACCTGTTGCTCCGAGGCCGATGGGCGTCTGCACGCGTCCCAGTACAGCCATGCAAAAGCAATTACTGCGTGGCACGCGCCTCCCAGCTGAGGTTCGGGTCAGGGCGCGAGGAGCTGATCTGCAACTCGGGAGATTTACTGTCAGACTTTCAAACAATTTTACAGCTAGGAGAATTTGACCGGACTTAAATAAAATTAAAATGAAATCAAATAAATTAGGCAAAATATAGATATTAGTTTATGTACTATAATGAAGTACATATAAGGCCTACTTTAAATTCTGAAAGAATAAAGATTTAAAGAATAATTTAAATGCTTATATGCGTCTAATAGCTACATATAAGTCGGTTTTCAAAGACTTTATGCCGCAATCAGAAACCGCACGGGTCGTTGAAGAGACCTGAACTTCAGCTGAGAGCGTCCTGATTTGAATGTTCCCGCGCAGCAGCAGATGCGAACATACAACAGCTGTGGGGCCCACGCCTGAACAAACGAGTCCGATTTGAATAACAGCCGCACGTTTGACGCGTGCGAGAAATATCCCAGTTTTCCCAGACTCACGGTGGCCGGGGAGGGGGAAAAAAAACCGTTGACAACCCCTCCCTCACCCACCGTCCTTTTTATTTCCAGTTCAATGGGGATTTAGCTCTTGACTGGTTCAAAGTCTGTGGGAAGCTCTTTGAGGGCCGCAGGGAAAAGACTCCAATATTAACAACACTCGATTAAACAGCATTTTACAGATGCTGCAGCTGCACCGCAGACAGCATAACTATTGAATCAATGTTATTCTGTTTTAGGAGACAGACTCTGACTGTCAAATATGTACAATCTGCTGTAATAAGATACAATGAAGAAAAAAAAAGAGAATTTTGAACTTGGTGGAAGATTCTAGACTTTACTCTAAAAATCAATAGTTTGAGATTTACAATGAGAGAAATTATTGCAGCCATATAACACTTTATTTGTTATATGGCTAAGTGGACACAACAAAACAGACGGGAGTCTATAAAAAACTCAGTTACACTAAAACAAACACAGCAAAAGCAACAAAAATATGAGGAAAACTGAGTAAATTACAGCATCCAAATCAGCACAAAATGTATGTGCAAAGTGTGCCTGTTATTTCTGATTTAAAAAATAACACAAATATTCTAAAAATATATATATATACAGAAACCTAATGCAAGGAATAGAAGTTGTATGAAAAGTTAGTTTTTATTTGCTCTGTTGGGAGCAGTGCTGCACTGACATCTAACCCAACATCGTATAATGTTGCTGTCATTAAATGTCATTCACAGAATGTTGTGCTGATGCGGCCTATTTTATTCTGTGGTGCCTCCCTGTTAGTTAGAGGTCCGTTATCGTCCACTTCCTCTGGGGAATTGTAACCACCAGATCTCTCGTGGGAATTACCCCCCCATTCCTTTAAATTGGCGCGCGGTGTCTGTGACAGTTGGAGCTGCCCGACAGATGGGATAAGGAGGCACGCGCCAGGCACGAGCCTCTCCAAAACCCCGCCACCGCCCTCGCCTAAAACTCCCCTCGCGCCCACAGGGAAAGCAGCTGCATTCCACAGAAAACAATCAGTGAGACTCAGAGAGGCAACACGAAGAGATACTAGGGCGATGTTGCTGTTGCTTCAAATATTGACAGCAATTTGTCAATTACCGGCGAAAAGAGGCCAATAATAATATTCATGCGTTTTGCAAAATAAAATGGGTGTAATTTTGCACGCATTCCACAGATTTAATTTTTTTAAATAGAAAGTCTCAACTCATTGACGTCACGTGAGCAAACTGCCTTTATCCTAATTAAAAAGAAATGTGTGCAAACCGATATATTTTAAAGGTTTTCGAAGAAAGTCGGAGTCTCGAATCGAAAATCACTTGCGTGGTTTCATACATTAACGCAAATAGCAAAAAAAAAAAAAGATAGTAAAATGCTGTACAACGTATACAAGAGATTAATTGCATAAATGCATCAAACAGTTTATTGGTGTTTGTAGTGTAGTTACATCCGTGTTTCATCAACTTCTCATCCGCTTGTAGGCAGCAGATATTTTTCACAGTCACTTTTTACAACACAGAAGCTAAAACGTTGAGAAACAACGCGAGAGGCCACATCTATTGTCCTTTTCTACGTTTCCTCATATGCGAGGCACGTGTGAGACAGCTGATAGGAATTAATAGAAGCTAAAATGATGACTTGACCCTCAAACACCTTTACAGGTGGAGACTGCAGGTGCGTGTCAGGTTATGGAGCTCTCCTGCCACCATTTGGTGAGGAAAAGTACTACAGTTATAATTACTGCATTCACAGCACATAGCTCAATTGGGCACATACTAGTGCGTCCCAAGATTGGTTCATAAAAAATAAATACATGTTTATGTGGTACATATTTTAAAGCAACATAACTACAAAAGCATTATGGAATATTTAACATAACGGGACACTTGGTTGGGGGTTAAATTGTAGCTACCAATAGATGAAATTTAAATGCCGTTAAATCAATTATTTGCTGTTTTATACCGACCTCTGCAATGTATAGTTTTGCTTTGCTTACAATGTCTTACAAACATTTTACTGAAGTGAAACTTATTTGAAGTTAAATGTTAGGCTTCATCTGTATCCCCCTTGGCCTTATAATGTTACCCACATTTCAGCTGATAAATTTAACACTAAGCCATGGTGCACATCACTGATATCTGTTTATTTACTTTGACAAAAACAGAATTCAAATGATGAGATAATTTGATAAAGGTTAAATAATGATTTTACTTTTGTCACCTTAGAAACAAAATCCATGTAGAATAGTTACATCCTCTTTGTCAATACTTCATTTTGCAATGTAAGAATTTTTGTTGTTGTTCCACAGCAACATAATTCCATTTGTAGTAGTTTATTACATCTGAACCCATCTATAGTCTGCTACTGCATAGTTGGTGGTTTTCACAGTTAAACTAGAATACTTATGATATTCCAATAATGGGTTCAGAACATTTTAAATTCTGGGAAAATTGTTAGGTACTATAATTCAAATTACACTAATACTCATTAAATGAAAACAGTGGAATAACACTTATAAGCAAGTTAAATACAGTTAATGTACATTTTATATTTCTCAGCTCAGGTCAAATCAGTAAGATATATTAGTAAGAGTCCTGGAGTGGCCTAAAGTGGCCGATTATAATATCTTACAGGGTCCGGAGAATTATAAAACTGCAATCTGAGAGTCTTGGGTGAAAAAATACAAAGTAAAGAAAAGTGAATTTAATTACGTCAATCAAAATGAAGTAGTGATCTGGAACAGAAAGACAGAAGCATTGTTGTTCAGCTAAAATAAATCCAGGTAACTTTTTAATACTTTCAGGGAGTTGATTGCTTTTAATGGATGTTATTTATAAAAAAAAAAAATAAATAATTACTCTTCTTCAAACTAGTTCCACAGAAGGCCACCAGGTGGACATCTTCGATGTGGAAATCAAACGTGTTTAACATTTTAATGCAACATTTACGCTGGTGGAGCTTTTGGCTCTGGATGCTTTGAAAAACACGCCGGTCTTAAAGCCAGACACTCAGCCAATTGGTTAATCATTTACTCCGGGAATTACCGAACTTCCAGCATCTTTTCCGTACTGCTCCTTTAATTTGTGAGCCGATTCTCGGCGAGCAGCAACTTGCTCCAGGCTCAGCGGTCCTCCCTCTGCTGGATTATTTATCAGGCACTCCGTCCCATGTCGCCATCTGCTCGAAGGAGAGAGAGAGAGAAAACAAACCCCCAAAAAACAAAAACAACAGGACTCTTCAAGCCACATGATAGGAGACATTAACTAGGTAGAAAAGGTAAACACACAAAATATAAATAGTTTATGGGACTTAGAAGATCTTGTGCAACAGGTGTTCTGGAGAATCCTGCTTGTCAGAGCTGAAGCGGATAAAGTTGGAGGATGCAGTGTGTTCAATCCAGTGTCGAAAGAAGATGATTTGTGTTTATTTCTGGGACGGATTCCGCTTTATACAGACCCATGGAGCAGTAACCGAGCTCGTCCACAGAATTAACCCGGTGACTGACATGTTCAGAGGCTTTACGGACGCAGCGCTGCTGACCCTGTCCGCCCGGTGAGCTGAGTCAGGGAGAGGGAGGGGGTCACAGCAGGCAACCGAGGGACGGAGCCGCCTCACCCGCAGCCGGCTGCAGCCATGGTGGTGGAGGGCGACAGGACGCTGGTGGCAGCCAGGCAGGGAGACGTGCAGACGCTCAAAACGCTTTTGGCCGCGAAGGTTCTCGGCAGCGACGTGAAGGATGTTCTGGGCGCTTCGCCGGTCCACCACGCAGCCCGGGCCGGGAAGCTGACCTGCCTGCGCTTTCTGGTGGAGGAGGCAGAGCTGCAGGGGAACTGCCTGGCAAACAACGGGGCCAGTCCGGCCCATGACGCGGCAGCCACGGGCAACCTGGCCTGCTTACAGTGGCTGCTGACCCAGGGGGGGTGTCGGCCGGAGGTGAGTAACATGAACCAGACACCTCAGTTCTGTTTATTCTGACATGGCGTTAACTCTATGGGAGATTATCAATGCTCTAGTCACAAAAAGACTACATTATGTTTATGTAACAGGTCAAAATAGTAGTAGTTGCTCTACAATCTAGTTTCATTGTTGTTGCTTTCAAACTTTTTGTAATAAGAAAACAACAGTCGAGGCCTCTATGACTAAGAAGTCTGTTGGCTTTGCATGGTTGGTTGAACAATGTGGTTTCAAATTTTACTCTGAAGATAGCATTTCCACATTTTTTTAGTTGAAAAAAGTTAAATGAATAGCCAGATTAAATGTCAGATTCCAAGTGGGAATGTCACAAGTTTCTAACCAAAACTGACCTCATAATCTAATATTTTGACCCTCCAGGTAAGACTTAGTGATTGCAGCAGTAGAAACAGTTTATTTGCAATTTTAATTTTGTATACCATTAAAACTTTTGCACACTATTTAATATCCTCAAGCAAACATGTAACCAGAATATGAAAGTTCAGCTATGGAGAAACACACTATGATCAGCTTGAATTGCTGCTAGTAATTATCCTGGGCACAAAGCACATATATTAACAAACCACTTTGACTTTCTAACTTGAAGTAGAAGTCACTTAAATTGGTTTAATCCCACTCCCAAATTCCACTTTCAATAGTAAATAGACCACAGTAAAAATCAACCACCGATTGCTCCTGGTTCACTGTAGTCCGCTTCAGTTCATACTGGGAATTAAGAGAATTTTCTCTTCCACTGCAGTGATTTTGAGACAGGTCTAATCAGGCATGAGCAATTCGTCTTTATGGCTATTTATGGCTTATTGTCGATACATTACAACAAATTTATCTTGCAAAATACTTGATGCCATAATGATTACCACCAAAAACAGTTCAAGTACCACTGGTGAGCCTTGCACCATTGTTTGACAACATGGATTGAGGACATTGGTTTCAAGTGTTTGAGTGCTGGTTTGTAGCTTACATGAGATTTTCTGTTTATTGCTACAAAAACTACTTATGCATGCAAGCCCCAACATTTTTAACTATGCAATTTATCTTCTTCCTGTTGAGAGATTTTCTGTTTGTTGTTTGTTGGATATAAAAGATTACGTCATCAATGCTTTTTTCTTTGTTCTTGCAAAATGTAATTAATCACTGATGAATTATGCAGTAACTGGTGGAGTACTATCATCTTACAAGATGTTTACTTTGCCACACTGGCTTTTGAAGGTCACACAAACAACCTAAGAGAATAGGTTTAATATAATATGAACCCTTTCACTGGGCAGATGGTCATAATATATGACTATAGAAGTCCATATGGGTACTGTTGTCCTTAGCAAGACAACTAGTTATGCAGCCCTGAACTGTTTCAGATACCAGTCTACTTTGACTTTTAACATTTTTGTTTGGTTTGCTGCTTAAATTGTTTTATTGTGATCAACTTGCCAAACATTGTCAAATGACAGTAAAGGTTCTTCAGCTTTGTTGCAATTTTGGTCAAGCACACAGAAGAGCAGCTACCAGAAATGGAAGAAAAAAGATATTAGAAGAAGAATAAGTTGGCATAGTCAAATGAAATAAAATCAGATTTTTGTGTTTCATGAGGAAATGAGCATCTTTTTTTTTCTTTTTTTTTTTTTTTTTTACAACTTAAAGTCTTCTAGGGTTTGTCTCTACAAGCTCGGTATTCTGTTCTATTCTCTACAGATCCTTTCAAGCTCGGTTAGGCTGATCGGGCAGTGTTGGTAAACAGCCATTTTTAGGTTTGTCTAGAGATGTTTGACTGGATTTAAGTCTGGGCTTTGGCTGGGTCACTCAAGGACATTCGCAGACTGCTCCTTTAGTCACAGACTAAAGGAGCACACTAAAATCCAACTGTCATCCTGGCAGTTGGATTTGGGTCATAGTTGTGTTAGAAGATGATTGCTCACCTTACTCTGAGTCTGAGATCACTCTAGAGCACGCTTTCTTGAAGAATCCTTTCTGTGATTGCTGATGTTGTCTAACCCTCTGCACAGACTGCTTCCATAGTTCCTGCTACAGAGAAACGCCAAGCAGTGCAACGCTGCCATCAACATACTTCACAGCTGGTGTTGCATCTAAAGTCATATGTCTTACAGTGCTGGTAGCTGTTGTTTTTTTAGTAGGATTTGTTTTTACATGCACTTTAACTTCTCTATGTCAATCTTTGTTTCCACTGATAATCATAACTTATTTCCTTTATGATGTCCATTTATTTCACTATTTCCATTTAGAACAAAGACAATCCACCAGGCCTCTAGACTAAGAGCACTGTTTGCCTTTCCTCATTAGTAACACCTGAACAGAATCATACTTGACCTTAAAGGACACCATGTCTGCATCTACCATAATCTGTGCACAAAATGAAATGCCACCAACTAGTGGCAATAAAGATGGCTCCTATAGTCGAGACGGTGTTATCCTGGTTAGGGCAGGGCCTTGTTTTCTATTAACATGGTACTTTAGCACTCTGGCATCAGACTCGGGTGTACTTAACTATGCTGAGGTGTGGGTGGCCGCAGAATACACTCAGTACACCTGAGTATGTTCGAGCCTTTAGGGTTCACTTTTAAAAAAGTTTTATTTTGGTCTCATTGGACCAGAAAACTTGGTTGTTTATTGTCTGAAAATTTTTGAAGTACATTGTGGTGAAAATCAAATGGCTTAGAATGTATCTTTTTGGCTTCCGTCTGGCCATTCTACCATAAAGGACTGATGGGTGGAGTCCATTCGTTTTGGTTTAACTATGGTTCTCTGATTGCCATAAGCTTCACATTAGTGATCATTTGGTCCTCAATCATCTCTCCTTCCTGACTTTGAATCTCAAGAGGATAATGGTGGCTTAAATTTTTAAAAAAAATTTTTGAGTAATGGAGATGACCACAGTGCTTTTCAAAGCATTTAGTTCTGCACAATCCTCTTGATTTCTTGGCCAAAAGGATTGTGCAGGTAGATCTGGTCTGGTAGATCTGCAGACAATTACTTCAACTTCATTGATTGGTTTTTCTTCTGACGTGCATGGTGAGCTGTTGGAAGCTAGATGGCTATGATCTTTTTCAAATTGTTCATTCAACCAACTCTGTTTGAAAGCTACTGTATGTTCAGACCAGTTGTAGTACAAATCTGTTTTATAACGACAAGTGAAGTAAGGTTATGGTTTGAATACTTTCAGGTGGCACTGACCTATACATTTAGGACTAGAATCACATTAAAATATGACCATCTTTTTTTGATCGAAACTTACCTTGTTGTTACACAGCCAGATGTTACCATGGTGATGAGATATGCAAAGTCTGATTTGCATTCTTAATACCCCTTGTACAGCACTGACATTGAATAATGACGGTCACAAAAACAGAATGTTAGTTCAGTAAACTATGGAAGGGTGCTTGGAGCTACAGTGGTGAAAGCCTCACATGATGAATTAAACCCCATGCTGACTCAGTTACAGCATGTATTTGCATGCAAATTAATCCCGGTCAATAAAGAGCTTCTGCTTGGGTTTCCAAGGAGTCTTAATAAATATTGTGATGCCAAAAACATAAGCAAATTCTGCACTGCTTTGCATTGTTCTGAAATAAATAAGAGGTCCCAAGTAACATAGAAATAGCTAAAAGTTAAGAGTCAACATTTAGTCTTGGGGTGCAATGAGTCAATGGCTGTGTACTGAAAACACTGGTATCATCTAGATAATAAGACTAATCCATTCACATGTTCATCACGTGCTCTTTCTAAGCATCTTGTAGGAAACATCGCATTGAAAATTTGTCTGAAAAATTAGAAATTACTTGGAAATATGCAGCTTAATTTGAAACTGGGTAACGCACTTTCTGTAAGTTTATCCCGATTGCCTCTTTTTATTCATTATTACTCATCTATCATAAAGATATATTTTCTGACATCTTTTATGTATCACTGTCTAGTACTATCCTTTAACAATGACCTACTCCTTAGCAATCTCCGTTCACTATATGCTCTTGCTATATTTTGGCTCTAGTTTTCCTTTTTGACGTATTTATTTTTCCACTGCCCATTACTTCGTTTGGATGCTTTGATTCTGCAGGATTTGAATATCATCCTGCAGCCAGTGGCGCTCTGATCCTGATGTCACTCAGGATGTCCTGGAGGAGGCTGCCTGGCCATCACTTTGTGACTTTAAGCTGAGGCCTGTTGTCTGTACTTTTGTCATTCAGTGGGACATTAATCCAATGGACGCCAGCAAATCCTCTGAATGTCTCAGAATGAAATAAGTTTTTTAGCGTGGCCTAGTCAAACTCTGCGCTTAAATCTGACTGTGATGTTGGATTGGGACATTAAGCAGGCCATTCATGTTTATAAATCCTCAAATATGGCTGAATTCCTCAGTGATGTAAAATATTACCGTAATTGCTTGTAATTTAAAGTGCTTGATGGCAGTTGTTGCTACCAAGGTTGACTGATTGTTATGGGACTAAAACTTTTTCACTTAGGAGCCAGTTGGTTTGGATTGCTGTTTTTACTTAATAAATTAAATCATGATTATGAAACTGCATTTTGTATTTAGTCATGTTATTGATGACTGGTATTTAAATGTGTTTGATGACCAGAAACATTTAAATGTGACAAAAGATATAATCAGATTAGATCTGAAAGAACAAATACTTTCTGAAAACCACTGGTTTTGATGGGCAACCAGAAGCTTAGAGTTAATTTCCAAAGACCCAAAGTAGCTTCAGTATTTAGGGTGGTATTTACAAAGAGAACACTGAAGATATGAAGGACATGCAGATCCATCTCAACTTGGAAAAAAAAGACAGTTAAAATGCCATTTAGTTAAATTTACAATACACTGTGGAAGGAATTTGCAAACGAGTCACAAGTGGTAGCGATGTAGAATTAAGTACCAGGTTTAAATCGGATGTGGGATATTCAACGTGTCACATTAATTAAAACGCAACAGTCAGAGTATGTGAATCCGCTCTGCTGGAGTGAAAAGGTTCAAAAGAGCCTCTGTTCATTGCCATGTTATGCATTTCTGCATTGTGCCAAACAATGCAGAAATGCAGGGTCTAACCCATCCAAGACCAGGAAGAATTTTAATTGGAACAGGACAGAGGCTGAACCATTTCTGCAAAGCAATTCAGACATTAGCTCCGTTTTTTATATCTTGTTACTCTTAATTACACAGGAAGCCGGTTTCAGTCTTTCTAATAAATGTACACTGATCACTGATTACGGGCTTCCACAAACAGATTATGTTCTGAATTTAAAAAACAGAAGACTGTGTGAGTGCATGTCTTTCTCAGTTTCTCCATCTGTCTGGATTTGCAGGACAAGGACAGCTCTGGAGCCACGGTTCTCCACCTTGCTTGTCGCTTCAGTCACCACGAGATCACCGAATGGCTGCTGAAGAGCGGTGAGGTGGACCCCGGGGCCTCCACCGACACAGGAGCCCTACCTGTTCATTATGCAGCTGCCAAGGGAGATCTGGCTTCTCTCCGACTGTTACTGGGACACAGCCCAAAGTAAGACTTGTCTCTTCACAGTGTTTAAAATGCTTCCTCTTGAAGTTACCCGTTTCCTCTTATCTGTAGTGACTTAATCTGGGCAATGTGAGGGATTTCAGAGATATTTTTAGCAGAGGTTACAAATGACTTTGTTTACAGGAGTAAGCGGCCAATACCAGTGTGTGTACGACATACAGCAACCCTCCAAAGAATTACACACCTTTTACCCAAATGTACTTTTTGAATAAAATGTGATGCTTAGCTGTACGCAAAAAGAAACAGATGAACTGATAAAGGATTCTTTTCTATGTTCATGAAGGTAAAAAGTTAATAGCAGGAGATGAAAAACTATTAACTGATGGCAGCGTTATCTCAGTGATGCGCTTCCTTCAGGAAGACAAGATCCAGACCAGATGCAGAATCTATGGAAAGAAACTGAGAAGAAACAAAAAATGAACAGTTGGAACAACAGCAAATAATGCAAATTGGAGGGTAGCAGCAGAAGAAAGTGAGAAAAAGTGGTCATTGTGCCCCAGTAGCATTCTAAGCTTCTGGCAGCATAATTATAGAAGCAGTTCGGGATAGCCTAAGCCAGTATAACTGTAAACGTTACCAAAAAGGAAAGTTTTAAGCCTCGTCTTAAAAGTAGAGTTCACTAATGTGTATATTATGCTTTACATAAAGAGCCTGACATAAAATGTTGGTTGTATAGGTTTGTCTATTTGTCTGGTTTATTGGGGCACAAACGGTGCCAAACGGTGACGTTTTACTTGGCCGTAAGAACTGCTTCGGTGTCTTTCGCTTTGTTCAGCATCTGACCAGATCTGGCTCTTGAAACATGAGCTGCACTGATCAGGGTTTTTCTGGCAAATACCAATTTCCTGTTTTCTTTAAGGCTTCGCATGCTGACACCAACTTTGACCAACTGCGCTTTTCTCCTTAAGGGAACAACTCAAACTGAGGTGTTTTAATTCAGTTTTTGAGTTTGTCATATATCCATCCAGCCATTATCCAACACGCTTATTAATCCGAACAAGAAACAATCAAAGGAAAGCTTGCCAGCTGATTGGTGCATTCCCACTATAAGCTTCTATGTTTAAATGGAACATGCAACGTGTTCATTTTCAAATATTTATTGAAATCCAGAATATTTGATGTACAAAATTAATTCAATGATTTTAGCTGGCATTTAAAAACAGCTTTAGTTGTAATGCCTTTTTTTTTGTTTTTTACAGCTTTAGAAGAATAATTAAATTTATTTTGTTTCTTATTCCATATATCTAGTACAATATAACAAAGCATGACCTCTTACTACAAATATAATACACTGATGCCCGCAGAGGGAAAAGGCAGCTTGTGTCGTGTTTTGTACCTCTAATATTGTGTGGATGCACCCCAGACGGGTACGTACCTGCTGAAAATTTAATGCTCCTCAGAGACATTGCAGCTCCCTGATAGCTTGGCTCCATTCAGTCCTCCGTGCCGCCCCTCCCGCTGCTGGTGTTTACCGTCGTCTCCACGGCGACACACAGAAGCACCAAATGGCGATAAGATAATGAGGGAAACAAATCCATTTGTATGAAGGAGCCGCTTTCTAGTCTCCAGCCTTGAATGCACAGTGGAGATGAAGTTTAATGTTCAGACTTCAATATGATGTGCAAACATGCGTCCCTGAGTTTTATTGCTGTTTTATTTCTACCTGGAAGATCACAAAGATTATATGGACTGTCTTGGTTGCATCATTGCATTTGTAACAAGCAGCCTAATTATAGTGTAACATAATGAGAGTGTGACTGCAGGGCATAAAAGTACATACACTCGAGGTAAACAACAACGCCTTTATGGTGTTTTCTGATTCCAGCATTGTATTTTGACTTTTGTCTCACTTTTAATCATAACAAAATATCTTAATGACAATAAAAAATGCCAACAAAGACATTATTCTGCAGTTTTGACAAGAAATTTCTAGAAAATGTTTGGAGTACTGTAATTGCTGTAGTTATACATGGTCCTGAAAAAGTATTTGCTCCCCACTGATTTCCTCAGTGCTGGCTTGTTTGTCACATTTCCATGTTTCAAAGCATTGGTGTTAACTGGAAATTAGTTTTTTTATATCGCCATGGAAGAATTGTGGTCAACTCTTTTTGGCAAAGTTACTTTAATTCATCCACTGCTGTTCACCAAACACAATAAAGGGTCCTAACCACAACTCCCTCTATGTTTGGCTGTCATTATACTATTCTGATTCTGAAACGATGAGTTGGTACAGCAGAAGTATTGTTCCACCGTTGTCTCTCAACATAATATTTTCCCTAAAGTCTTTGGAATAATCCAGATGCTTTATTGGGAAGTGTGAAATACTGGGTCTTTGTGGTCAGCTCTGGTTTTCACTTTGGAGATCTCCAGTGGATACAATTGTTTCCCTGGCTCTGCTTTTTGCTATGATGCTAGTGGCTCTTATCGACAGTAACTACACAGGAAAGAGCCTGGGAAACAAGGAAGAATATGAGTTTAAAAAATTAAAAAATAAAAACTACGATGTTTCCTAGTTTCTCGTCTGTTCTTGAATGTCTTCAGATCAGGGCATTGTGTTTTGCTTTTTGAGCTTCTCCATAGTGTCAGGCAGGTTGTATTTCAGGGATTTCCTGATTCTAAGGTTCTGACACAAATAGGTCAATCATCATGTTTCCTCTTAAGGCTCCTGGAAATTACTATAAACTAACGAATAATTAATTAATCTACACTGCTCAAAAAAATAAAGGAAACACTCAAATAACACATCCTAGATGGACAGTTTGATTTCACAGAAGTTTGATTTACTTGGAGTTATATTCCCTTTATTTTTTTGAGCAGTATATTTCGTGCCTAACTTTAAATCAGGTCATTTTCCTCTTCCATATTAATATACAATTGTCATTTATTAGAATTATTGAAAAAAAGAAGCATTACATGCTCAGGTTTGCAATTTGTCCTGTAAAAGGAGTACAGGATGTAATTTAAGTTGGATTGTTTTATTTTACTAAATTGCAGATTAGATTTTTTTTTTCCCCCAAAATCTGACATCAGTATGTCCCCAAAAATTCAATTTAAATTTCAATTAAATGTTGCATAAATATTAACTTGCAGTGGAGACCAAAGCTTGACCCCACATCCATAAACACCCTTTCTGAACAAAACTCTTAGTGTGAAATAAATGCATTCCTTTATTTGTCACATATTTTTTCATATTGTCTTGTTGCAGGACGGGTCATTGCATTTGTGTTTCTAGATAGTTTTGTGAACTTTGTCTAAATGAGCATTTCATCTGCCAATCTCTCCCAGTGAGCCAAAACAAAAAGCTCAATGTGCTGTGCCTTCATTACGAAAAGTGGATGAATGAATGATGGTGAAAGACCGAGAGAGAGAGAGCGCTAGTAAGTGGGAAGCTGCAGACATCTTATGTAATCAATTAATGCAGATTAAGATCTTTGGCCTGGAGACGGTTCCAGCATGAAGTTTAAAAGGACATCGCTCTGTGTTGAGATAATCCAGAAAGTTAACCATCTAAAGCTCCATCAGAAGTGGGCACTGAGAAAACATATTGTCTGATGGCTCCCTTTCTCTTGATTTTTCTCAAAATACAAAGTTAATTCTAGTTCTTCATAGAGTTGACTTTAAGATTAGCAAATTTAACATCCTCAACGTGAAAGTAGAGGATTTTAATCTCTTACATAAAAAGAAGTGAAAACAGAGTTCATAGAGAATCAGGAAAAAATTTTTAATTATGTTTTACTATTTTCTAGGTCTGGAAAAATATGAAAGAATAAAATAAGTGTGGGAAAAAATATATATATTTCCAGAGTTTAGTCTCTTTCCCATTGTTAAAAAGTTGTGTCCTTCCCTCTCTATGTTTTTACTTTTTTCTTTTTCCCCATATACCTTCTCGTGGAATATGGGGAAACATATACCACTAGAAGATATGTGTTTCCCATACTTCACTGCATCCTGGCTTTGTTTATTTCTTCTGTGTCTATCCTTTCCTTTTCTTTCTTCCTCTGGTCTTCCATTCTTCCTTCCATTTCCATCTAAAAAATTTGTCCATAAAAACCTGTAGTTTTTACTTGTTGAGTGCTCAGGAACTTTGTAAAGGTTTCAGCTCCAGCAGAGATACAGACTTAATGATATCCTCTTATTGAATTTATGGTTGAAATTAAACTAACGAGAATGTGTTTGTATTAGAATACATTTTCAAGATGCCATTATTGATGTGTTAACTATATATTGTCATCATGACTTCTCAAAGCTGTTTCGGTCTTATTTTATGAAGCTGGTAAGATGTTAGCAGAGAGAATAAGGCAGTATTTGATTAAACCAATAGCTTTGCTGCACCTCCTGTGCTCCATAATCCCCCTAATAAGTTCCTGGTGCAAGTTGGATAAAAGCCCCTTTCAAACATCATCACAACAACAGGTTTAAAATGAAAAGATGCAACGTAACACAACATTACAGCTATATAGAGACTATGTTTAAATATAACAATGTCCATATTCATGTAAAAAATATATATTTTTAATCAAAATAGCCACAAATTAAATAATATGTACATGAGATATGTATTTTGTTGATATTTGGTATCATTCTGCATCATTTGATGTTTTTGAATCTAATCTAAAAACAAAAACAAAACAATTTTTCCTGCTTGCTCAGGTTGAGGAGTTGCTGTGATGTCACCAGCAGCATAGAATCAGCTGGACTTCATTAGAAAATGGTTTGCTTTACTTACCACGTGGCATTTAATAAATTACTGGTTTAGATACAGTATTAACATATTACAAATCAGATTGAATGCTGAATGTTTTAGCTTTCAGCAGCTAAAACAAGTGACTTGTCTTCACTGCTGGCTCATTAGTAGGCCTGGTTGTTGGGACCACGCATTGTGCTTGTGCAACAAAACTTTACTTTAATTGCGCAAATCTCTATTTATTGTCACCTAACTTGAAAAATGTTCCTGCTTTAGAAAACCTTGGCCTTTAGAAACTTTAATAAACGTTCAAAACTGTGCAGTAAAACACTCAAAACACTTTTTTAAAATAGACACACGTGAGATGCGCATGTTGCAAAAGGACATCCATTTCCCCATCAAAACTCTTCATTATTCAATAGGGGGTAACACTGAGCTTGTTAAAAGCCTTCATTAGCCAGGAGGGCCATTTGTAGGACATCAATTACATTACTGTAATGAAGACAACCTTGGTCTTTGTTACTGCAGAAAGGAAAGGTACAGTGTTCAGACTATTGTCAGGGCAAAATGCTCGCTGGAGCTGAAATGGAAATATATCACATGTCTCTGACTCCAGTGTGACAAGTTTTCTGTACAGTCCCTGCTGAGGTGGTGCTCCTTGTGTCGGAGAATAGTCTAACCTCTTTCCTAACCCTATAAAATCTATACTCCTTCTCCAGAAGCACCTTTTCACTCCCTAAGCCTCTCCACACTTTGAGGAGTTTGGTCCCGGTTGCTTTAGTGTGTGACCTTTAGCACAGTGAAGTTTTGTGAATAGGATTAATTAAAGAAATATACTTTTCTCCTTCTAAGAAAAACATGTGAGCGAGACCCACTTTAGTTACATCAATGAAAGATTCATTAACACGCTCACTTCCTGATGACAGAAACACAGACGACTTCCTTTTCTTGTGTTGAAATATTTATTATCTAATTGTTCCTCTGTGGAACTTTTCACTTAATCATTCAAAGAGGCCCTCAATGTTTGTTTTCTTCTAACAGACAGTACATATTTATCTTTTATAGCTCAGAAGAAGACTGACTGATATTAAAACTACTTGTTTGGCATGATTTAACTGCAGCCTGTGCAAAGGTGAGACGTAGCCCTTTAGCTTTCTTATGTAGTGGCTCGGCTCCACTTGCAACTCTTAGTTAGGCACATTGCGAGTCAAGCAAAGCTACTGGGCTGATAATCCTCTTAAGTGACTCATTGCTCATTTGTCAGCGTCCAAATAAAGTACGACCTTATGGGATTTAGTTGGGAAGCACTGGTTTCCTCCGTGACATCCCGCTGCGACAGAGAATATCTGGGACAAGAAGGGACACGAGGGCTGGATGGTTTTGCTTTGAGAGCGGGGCTAAGGGCCGTTGGGGAAAAAAGAAAACAGGGAATGAGATTCAGTCGGGCTTGCCTGCTTGTCTATTTTTAGCAACAGACCAAGGTGTTTTGCACCTACAGTCAGACCGTGTGTACTCGTCTAAAGCTGAAGCTACAAATAGGGATTGCATGTTGAAAAGCCTTTTTCCAGCAAGGGCTTGTATCTGGAATAGACAGAAACACTGGAACAACGAGAAAACACACTTTTCAAATATCCCCCCCAAGTGTTGCTTGATGAAATTAAATGCGATTCAAGATTATTGTCTTATTAAGTACAGATAAATCAGTGTTACTAATCAACAATTAATTTGATATCAATCATAATATCAAATCAAGGGAGGTGAATAAAAATGCACGCCACATTTCTTTGTAAAAAATGTTGAAAAACTTTGCTTCCTCTCGATAGATTTCACTGTAATGTGCTTCTTTGTTTTGGTTGATCACATAAAATCCCAGTAAGTATGATGTGCCACAGCTGCACTAAATGTTAGAACCAGAACATGACAAAATAAATAAATCCACTGGTTATATTTAAACTGGTAATTTGTTTTAGATGTTTAGACATTTACCAGTGTGTGGGGGGAAAGCACAATCTTGTTTAAAATAACTGTGAAGTGTTAAAGTTTCCCCGTTTAACACCTTTTTAATGACTTGTTGTTAGAACATTAATTTTAGGTCAAATGTTGCAGCAGTTATCAGCTTTGCTGTCCATGACTTTTCATTGCTTGCGGGTTTTATTTACTCGCAGTGTCGTCAACTCCCAAACTAAGAATGGTGCCACGCCACTCTACCTGGCCTGCCAGGAGGGTCACCTGGAGGTCGTCCAATACCTGGTCAAGGACTGTGGGGCAGATCCGGGCATCAGAGCCAACGACGGGATGACGCCTCTGCATGCTGCTGCTCAGATGGGCCACAGCACCGTCATCGTCTGGCTGGTGTGTTGACATGCACATCAGATCCTGTCAAATTTATTAAACACCCAGCATTATTTGTCTCTTTCTTTTTGTTAACAACATCTTCTGATTTACACTAAGAGTGGTGAAATCAATGAACACCGGTGAAGACTGCTCTTGTCTTCTCACCCTGTAGATGAGTTTCACAGACATCAGCCTGGCGGACAGGGACGGCGATGGGGCCACGGCCATGCACTTCGCCGCCAGCCGTGGCCACGCGAAGGTGCTCAGCTGGCTGCTGCTGCATGGAGGAGAGATAGTCACCGACAACTGGGGAGGGACCCCCCTTCACGACGCAGCGGAGAATGGGGAACTGGAGGTGGGGCGATCAGAAGTTCTCTCTTGAAAAGTTCATTTTTTTTCTCATTATGTAAAGAAAAGAAAAGAATAATCTGAGTATTTAAGTAGAGGATGCGTTCATTCTCTGTGCTCTCTCATCCATCCTGGGTTTTACAGCCTGTCTGTTTTGAATAAATGGCGTCTGGCGTACGGTTTTCACCCCCACCCCAGTGACCTGCTGTTTTGGCTAAATTTTTTTTTTTTTTATGGTCAGCCTCAAAGAAAACTCTGCATTGATATTTTGCTCTTTTGAAAGTATTCATATCCTGTAAATATTTTGCCATAAACTTTCACGGATATTGCATGCTTTTTGTGAGAAAGTCCAGCACAAAGACTCTTTCTGCTTTGTGAATGTTCACCATTGTGAAGGATGTAAAGTAGTTCTCTTCAAGGTGATTTATTAACCAGCTCCACATCAAGTATACTTAGAGAACATGAGCTGCTATACCAGAGAACCAAACTATATCATGTGTGTAAATCTGAGGTAGTTCTGTGCACGTGCAACGGTCATGACTAAAAGTACCGTGTGCACTTTGGGTCAACAGGTACAAACTGAGTTGTCTGTCACTTTCACTTTCCTACATGGAGGGAAAGTGAAAAGGATACAGAAATGACTTTCAATTCATTTAAGATACACAACAAGAATGTGGAATGGCAGCCAGTGCCGTTAGCGAGAGGTTGATCAATCCCAGGTGAGGCTCAACTGCGCTTCCGAGCATTTGAATGGGAAATTTAGAAAATTCTGCGATTTTGACGGAAAAAAATAATCAAAATTGGTTAAGCTAAATGAAAAATAAATGCTTCATAGTACAAACCACAGGGTGAAAATGGCAATATAATATTTATTTGAAATTTTGTGTATCATTTTCCCCCAGTTGACACTTATGATCTGCTTTGCTTTGGTTTAATCGCATAAGACTCCAATGAAATGTATTAAACTTTATGGCTGCAACATGACAAAGTGTGGAAAAGGTTCAAATGTCGTGTCATAATCCATAAATAGGACTGCAATGTTAGAATTAAAAGATGTTTAACTTATCAAAAATAGTTAATGTGGATGTCAGAATTAGAAATATTTTTTTGTAATGCGTCTTTGTTCAGAGTGTGATTTATTATCATTGATTTCCTAGGGAAACTGTAAAAATGTATTGTATTTTTTTCACAGCACAGTGCTGACAGACTGCAGCATCTCTCAGCACTGTGGTCCACATTCAAACCTTCTAGATATTCATTCAGCACTTTAAACTGTTCCCACTGTTTGTGCAAAACCAATTACCTGAGAGGTAATTACACTGATGAGTTTGTCATCAGTAATCCAGACTGACTGAAGTTTTGTTCCTCCTCTAACTGACCCTGTCCTCTTTCTGCTCCGCAGTGCTGTCAGATACTTGTGGTAAACGGCGTGGACCTGGGCATTCGGGACCGGGACGGCTTCACGGCTGCGGACCTGGCTGAATACAACGGCCACTCCCAGTGTGCCAAGTATCTACGCACAGTGGAAAACATGGTAAGATCTGTGGCTAACAAGTCCCACTGCCACGAGTCCTGACCTCTGATCCACTGGCAAACCGAGCCAAGCTGCGAGGTGATCTCTCTGTCACGGAAGAGAGGTTTATAATAAAATTCCTCTGGTTTTCAAGCCTAAACACATTTTATTTTTAAATCATTAAATGCACTATGTGAAACAAACCTGCCGGCACTCACAGCAATGATAGCAAGCATAAATACATGATAACGCGTCTTAGCTACATCGAAACAATAAGCTTATGCATCACTGCTTCTGCTTCAAGGAGCTGGACAATTTTCATTTTAACAAAACTATAAGCACAAAAGTAATGTAAACTGTTTTGGTAAGAAATTTACATCCATTATCATGGACACGTTTTTGGCCTATTTATTTGATTAATGTTTATTTTTTTCCCCACATAAATAGTTATGCAACATAAAACTATTTTTAAAAACAAAAACTGGATGTCAAAGATGGTGTAAATTTTCTCTAATCCACAAAGGGTTATCACATTTCCAAAGAGTTGAGTTTGGAGCTCTAGGAATGCAGCATCTTAATGTTAACTCAGTTTATGCATCCCACAGCCAGTCGAGATGTGTAGTTGGAACACCAGATTGTGTCCAAGGTTCGCTGCTGATTTGAGAGGAAATTGGAGAAAATCGGACATTTTTCTTTTTCCATTCACTTTTGGGCAAAACAGCACTACGCATGACGCTACAACAAAGGTGGCACGACGAAGCTTCATCTTGATTCCTCCAGAATATTTCTTGTCCTTGTGGCCGAACAAGTCTGAAAGTAAAACATTTCCCCAGAAGCAGGCAGCTGCAAATGTCTGCCGAGGTTTAAGGTGTTGATTTCGGAGGAGGGCTGTCTTTCTTTGTCGATACCTTCTCCGTCTGTGGCAACGTAAACGTTGCTTCAGCACGTCAGGATTGGACCTCGGTGGGTCCTGGGTGCTCCTGAACATCTTAACCAATTCTCTTTTTTCCAATGACTCTTCTTTAAAATGTCCACTAGTATAGAAATGGTTCTAACTAGAAAGCTCACAAGTTTCCTAACTTGTGAATGTTCTCAATTCTTCTTCGACATTCGCTACACCTGTTGGAATTTTTTAAACAAATCTTTTTTTTTTATACAGACAAAGAGAAACTAATATGTGCTATAACTCATAATCTCTGACCAGATTTTAATAAGCTTTGGATTTTCTAAATTAGAAAATATTTTGCATCTTTCAGAGAGGTTGAATGTATGTATCTTTTTAGACCTGCATGTGTGCTTTTGAGCACGTGTAGATTTGAAGTTTAAAGAACCGTGGTATAAAGACTTGCTAGGAGCACACACTTTTTTTTCTGTAAACAGTCTGCTGAAAATTGATGCCTTCATTTTTACTGTACTAGTTTTTAGACTGACCAAAGTTGAGCAACGTTAATCAGGCGAAAAACAACAAAAAATGAAGAGCGTGCTTTGTTACTCACAGTTTCCACAGCACTGCACTAACCTTCATTCTTTGTAAGTACTCACTAAAACTGGGTCTTTAATAAGGGACTATTACACAATGAATGAGGCAGTGCAAGTTCATTTACAGGGCCCTCAACATGGCTGCTGTTACATAAGGCAGTGTCTGCTGTGCGGTGCATGTGAGGGCAATTCAAACAAAACAGAGATTTACCTCAGTCAGCCCTGGAACTTTCATTGTATTTAATTTAATTACAGGCATTCTATGACTATACTGTACTTTGTTATTTTTGAATCTAACACAAATCTATAAGAAGTAGCTTTCACTGAACTGACTTTATTCCAGCGTTTGCGGCTAAATATTACTAACTTACTCTTTGACCTACAGCATCCTACATCGCCAGCAAATTGAAGTCCCAGAACATGCAGAGTAATTATAACAGTGCTGGTGCTGGGGAGACATATCTCCTTTGTCTCATGTTCTCTGTTCTGTCACTAGGGACACGAAGCCACACGAGTCGAGCACTTTGGGAAAAGACAAAAGCCCCAGAGCTGTTCTGATCAGCTGTGAGAAGTTTCACTACTGTGCAGTAATTAAACTCATAATGCTTTTCTCCTCATTTAATTCACCAGGGACTGAGAGGCAGTAGGGTTTATGAACTGATGTCTGAACATATGGATAATTCATAATGATGAGAATTATTTTGTGTCGTAAAATAGAACTAAATGGCATACAATTACCTTCTAATTAAATGAGTCATACAGAATTGTTTTGGTTTTGTAGATTTTTTTCAGCTTTTTTTAAAAATATTTTTTGTTGATATGTTACAAACACAAGTTTCAGTATTAATTTGATATGATGCAGGCCAAACCAATAATCTTGAATTGGGAGGAAAATGGTGTTCAGGTCCCTTTAATAAAATGAAGTGTAGCAACTTGCCTTGGATTTATTGATGTGTAATTGAATCACAAATGAGACGAGACTAAAATTTTCTACATGCAAAATTCCTTCTGTAGCTGAAGAGTAACTCTGCAAATCATCCTAAACACTGTGAAACATGGTGGTGGCAGAATCGTGCTGTGGAAATGCTTTTTGTTTGCAGGAGCAGAGTTGGAATCGATGGAAAAATAGTAATTCATTTCTAGCGACGTGCTAAGTTCCAAAGTGTGGTTAAACGCTCTATTTTATGTTGATCCATCAGACAATCTCAATTAAACCTGTTAAAGTTTGAGTTCGACAAAATCTGAAACGGGTGTGAATACGAGCCGCCGGTCAGTGACGCTTTCTTTCATAATCCTGCGACAGAGTGTGGAGCATCGGGTTCTGTCTCGAGACCCTTCGATGGAACTTGAGTCCAAGCAGCCGGACTCGGGCCTCTCCTCCCCTAACACCACCATGCCTCCAGCCAGCCAGGCAGCGCCCTTCGACATCGGCTCGCCGTCCAGCTCACTGTCCAACTACGACTCTGCCAACTCCAGCCAGTCCAGCACCGGAGAGAAGAGGAGCAGCCTTACAATGTCTCGAGGACCTCCCACCCAGCTAAACACAGTCGCACATCAAGGTCTGTAACATTTTAAACGACGGGATTCAAACTGTTATGTATTTATTCATACGTTTATTTAATATTTTACAATGTTTCTGTTTGGTTACTTCCTTCAATTTACACAGTTGTTTCACTTGGGGACATGTCAGGTGCTTTATGTACAGGTGCTGCACCCTAGTGGTGTGTCTACATAAATTTAGTTCTTTGGAGTAATTCCAGTCATGTTTCTCAGTCAGACTTAAAAAACCGCTTACGAATAAAAGGATCCCCGATTTCAGCTTTATTGTGCAAATTAAAAACTGATGCCAGTGCGTAATTTTTGCTTGAATTGTTGTGAGATCGCCATCTTCTTACAGGTACATCAGAGTCCGCCATTTCAGACATGCAGGCCTACATGGACATGCTGAACCCAGACATCGGCGCTGACACGGCCAACAGGAACGAGATCAGAGCTGACAGTGTACCCAACCCTCCGCCTCCTCCAACTTATCCTCCTCCGCCTCCCCCTCAAGCTCCGCCAGATCTCCCTCCAGCTCCGAGCTACCCAGCGCCTCCGCCCCCGCAAGAGCCTCAGTCGGCCGAGTTCTTGAAGGTGAAAAGCAACTTGCGGCACGTGGACAGCAAAAGCAGCAAAAAGGAGGTACGAACGGTGCTGGCAAAAGCCTGCTTCCAGTTTGTCAGTGAAGTTTCTGGACATCAAACACAGACATGTCCAAGAAATTATATATTATTTTTAATCACCAGGATATGTTTTACAGAGAAACAGGAAGAGCCGTGTGTTTGTCATAAATTGGCAATTAGCTGCTGCCCCCCCTTCCCCCCAGTGGGTTTAATGAAATGGACTGTAGCTCTTCTGTAACAGTGTGCCTTCCCCGGTGAGCCAACAACAATGTTATTGTGTCAGCATGGCTAACGAGGCCACAGAAGATGCTTGTTAGCGAGCCGGGCCTCTGATCTGACACATTATGAAGCCCGATGTGATGGGTTTGATTTTAATTACACTAATTAATCTGGCCACAGATGACTCAAATGTCTGAAGAGGAGCAGCAGTATTCAGAGGCAATAATATAAATGTCTCTTCTGCTTCTGCTGGTTTGCTTATACGGACATTGTGGAGTCACGTGTTTCTGACAGAGATGTAAATGAGTTTATTTGTCATTGCAGCTATGGTTGATCTGACTCTGTCATGGGAAATGCATTCTCCTTATTGTTGCCATGTCTGGCGCTGTGGTTGTGAGATGAAGCGTTTTACGATTTTTCACTTATTGGTGTGTTGCATCCAAAAAGTTCAGCATGTATTATTTCAAATTTGGTGTGGCAGAGCAGAAACCAGAAAATGACTCATTATTTTCAAAGTAGTTCGCAAATAGAAATCTGGAGAGCATTTGTATTCTTTCCTAAAAAATGGAAACTACAGCTGCTGTACTTTTAAGGATATGCCTCTGGCAGCTTTGCACGTGTGCATACTGAACAAATCTTATTCCTTTCATAATGTCTCAATTCAGTCCAATTGGATGGAGAGCATCCATAACCATTCATTTTCAAATGTCGCTTCATTGTCCAACTACTGCTATATTTTCTACCAGAGAAATGTGCTTTGCTCTTAACCAGGGATGCCAATCTACAGTCATAAAGGACGTGTGTTCGGTTTGCTTTAGATGTGGTGCCAGAACAAAGAACGGTGAATATATATTTCCAATTTACAGATTCCTATTCGTAAAAAAAAATATTTGAGAACAAGAATCTTTTACCTTCCACTTGACAAATGTGTGTTGTTTGGTGTTGGTCTGTCGCATAAAATGTAGAAAAAGATTCAATTGAACAATTTCTAACAAAATTTTTGTTGTATATTTGATTTACTGGATTGATTTATTTTTTTTTCTCATTTGTACTTGGATAAAATCTTTAGAAACAATACATGGTCTTCGGTTGATGATGACTGATGAATATTTTTATCCAAACAGCAGGAAGCTAAAAAGTTACATAGCCAGCTGGTTTGAGGGGAGAAAAAATGTGCTTAGGCATTAGCAGGATGTATGCATCTGCAATGCAAATAGATCATATTGCAGTTATAAATGGTGAGTCAGTGAGTTTTTCCCATAGAACGTATCCATAGTGAGCTCTCTGTGTGTGTGCGTGTGTTGGCGTGTGTGTGTGTGTGTGTGTGTGTTTCTGTGTGACCCTGCGGGGGAGATGTTTAATGAAACTCTAGTGTTGCCCCCTCTCCCCTCTGTGCCCAGGTGATCAGCTCAGGGTGCTCCCAGTCTTAATAATTTAGATAAGGTCTGACTCTGAGAACACTGGCACACACATGTGCACAAAAAGACACACAAATTGGATCTCTGTGTACCAAACAGTGAAAACCAATCCACCTGCATGCTAACGCTACAGTGAGCCTTGGGAGAATTTTGTTGATGGCTCCGTGCTCGACTCATTTGTCTGCATTTGACTCAAAGCAAAGGTTTATTGTGCAGCACACAAACCACCCTCACCACCACGACTGCTACGCCTGTCTGAGTTTTAATTCTTGGGAATGCAATCCATCAGAGTTTTTCTTATTTTGGCACTATTCCTGCTGCAAGTGCAATTCCCGAAAGGTTTTGCACCTGCACTGAAGGCCGGAATATTCTGATAATCCCAAAGCCTCTCAGGATTTGCGTGTGGCGACGGCCAGAGGAACACATGGGAGTTTGTGCTTTGCATAAGCGGAACTGGGCAGGGTCGGGGTGTGGTCAGTCAACGGGATGGTGGTGACATCATAGCCACTGCTGAGCTGGCCCAATAGGTTATTGATGAGGCATGTGGGTAAAGTGAGAGGTCCAGGTAGAGTGACAGGCGTAGGTTCTGAGCGGAGAGAAGGTGAGGCGCTGTATCTGGTGACAGCTGCTCTCCGTCGGCTCCGCTGGGTTGTGTGGATGTGGCTCGGTCCAGACTGGAAAATTGCTGAAACAGTGGACCCCTAACAGTAAGGTAAAGTGTGTTTGCTTTTCTGAGGAATTTTTTTTTTTTTCTTGCTCCTCTTACTGCAAAGCTTATCTCCTTCCAATTTGCATATTTCAGCTGTTTTACATTTGAGCAATAAATCAGACTTGTTTAGTTCTTCTGCTTAAAAAAAAGCTCGTTGTTTAAAATTATGCAATACATCGGAAGAGATCTTAGTTTACGACGCAAACTGCCTCCCTGTGTTTGACGACATGTAAATGTGCATGTCCGACAAACAGACTGAACAAACTTGATATTGTTCTGTACGCTAATAAAATGTAAAAACATAAGGAGACACATGAACAAAAGTCATATATCACTTCCTGCTGACAGACAGATATGTGCGATGAAAGGGAAAGGAGTCGGCATAAATGAGAGTTTGTGGGGGGGGCAAAACACTTTGTATGTTTGCCATTGTCGACCCGTCTCCCCGGGGGACGACGATCCATCTGCATCTCTCCGGGCTCGCATTACCCCGCCTGCTGATGAGTGCTCAGGGACCGTCTCTTTGACAGCAGACAGGAGCCAACACAATTAAAGAAGCTTGTAGGAACTCGGGAACACAAGCGCGCACAGGAAGAGAGGAGGTCAGGGGTCAGCTGTCAATTATTTCTGCTCACATCAATGTCAGACGTCCCGACACTTGAGGTGCTGGTTTGGGTTAAGTGAAACAAAAAAAGAAAAGAAAAGTCCAAGTTGTGTGCCAGCATTTTGGATGTAAATAAATACAAATCTGTTCCCGAGTCTTGGATTTGAAAGGCAAAGCAGCTTTTTTTTTGCTTTAAAACTTGCATATCTTTTTCATGTAAGTGTTCGAAACAGATTTTTGTTCTTTTAGAATTTCTTTGTATCCTTTTTTTTTTTTTTTTTTTTTTTTTTTTTTTTTGCGAAAATTGTTTTTGAGAAACGCAGACATATAAAATATGGGAATTAGGAAGTTTTGTTGCATAGCTATGTTTTCAGGCAAGAACTTTATGCAAATTTGAAGGCTTTTTGCATGAAGGAAACATATTCAGAAACCATCAAGAAATAGAAACATTTTTTACACAGGCACGTGAAAATGCTTACTGAAGCTTTTAAATATGTAAAAACTTTAAGTTACATTTTGTACTGTGAAAACTGTGATTGAGAATATTTGATTGTCGTGTTATTAGAAATCCAGCTTTCTACACAATATTAAAGAAGAAAGTGACATTCCTAAAGCGAACGTGGCTAAGTCAGTGATCTGCTCTCTCCTTCACTTCATTATAAAATCTGGAAGTGGCTCAACAGGCTGTGGATGGTGAAACATACAGTGGATGCCAGGGCTTTACATGGGCTAAATTAGAGCCTTGTTCTGCCATTCAAATAAAGCAGCTTTGGTTCCCACGAGAGAGCTAATCCAGCAATAAAGAGAGTAAATACATTCTACTCTGTTGGTGTTCAGCTTTCCTCCTGCCACCCACACACATTCACAAACACAGACTCATTTTTCACACAATATGAAAAACATCTGGGGAAAAAAAAAAAAAAAAAAAAACATACATGGGGCGTTTTAAACTGACATGTATGTTTCTCTTTTTAAATCTGTGAAGCAGCTGACTCCTGGGGAGAGCCACGAGAAACTGCGGCGAGTGGATTCAAACAGAAAGTCGAGGAGCTTCAACAAACAGCCCAGCACTGGGGACTACTACAAGAGTCTGGGCAACGACACGGCGGAGCCCCGTGGGAGCAAAGGCATGGCGCCCAACGAGGAGGCAAGTTGAAAACATCGAAATGCGTTAAAAGGGCCTCAAAACAAGATTTCTCAAAGCTTCACTCGTGCGGATGCTGACGTAGCAGAAAGTTCACGTCATTTCTGTTCACTGAAAATGAAAACATTTATTTAGCATGCGGGTTCTGTCAGCGTACGGGGTAGCGTGGACAGGCTGCTGCTGTGTGAGGTCAGAGTTTGGGGTGTGGTTTCACTGAACGAATGCATATCGGCATAAGGATACAACACTGTCGGGCAGTATTTGCCTGAGCGTTACCACTCAGTGTGTTACATAATCTTTGACTGTCTTGACCTTTTATTTTCCAGTTCCCAACTCCTCATTTCCACCACCTCTTGTCTCCACCCTTTGTGGAAATACAGCCGCCATTTGCTAAACGCCATCGGCACTGGAACGACGGGACCTAACATGAAGCTTCCTGTAAATGGCAACAAAAATCTAATTTAAGCTTTTTTCTTTGAGTAATCATGTATTTCAGTACATAAAAACAAATATAGTTTTATATATAATTGGATATAAAAATAGATCACATAATAGAATGGATCTATTTTTTTATTCTGTACAGTGAAATATTCCTAAAACTTAAAAACAAAAGTGCAAAGTGTATAGCAATAAGTAAATATAATAAATTTTATTCCACATAAATTACACGTAGAGAGTAATTTAAAAAACATGCGTCTTTGTCAGGCCTCTGTTTCTGGTGTGTCTTTGTGTTTCACAGCAAGAAATCCCATAAAACAAAACAATTAATTCGAAATGACAGGTTCTGGTTAAAGCTACACGTATGGACATGTGCAGCTATAAGTCTGAATTTGGGTTCATCGATAAATACTGAAGCATTTTAGTAAATGACTGCTTAAACCACCTGTTTGCTTCCACATAACTTCACGAGCAACAAGAGGATGAATGAATGAAGTCAGCTAGAGTCAATGATCAATGTCCCTGGAGAGACCAGAAACTCCCACGAGTATCAGGAGTGGTGGGTGTTCGGGGGGGACACATGCTATAATCCACATTGAGCCAATTAGAGACCCAGAGGGGCTCCTCCCTGTCTCCGAGGACCCCAGCAGATGGGAGGGCTAATCAAGGGAACCGGCACGTGCCGCCATGACCCATCTGGATGCCGCCTCCCCCTCCAGCCCCTCTCTCTTCCTCCAACTCAACTCCCCGGGGAGGCCTAGAAAGTGAAGGGAGCAACAATGATGAGCACGCGTCTGAGGAGTGCCGGGGGGGTAGGGGTGCAGTGGGAGATCCAGTTCAATGTCACAGTCCATTAATTCGCCTCCAGCTGAGTTCCAGCATGGTTTTGGAGCGTGCCGACGCGTGCAGGGCTATCAGTTGCAGCGGCAGATGGTCCATTCGCTCCGTTTTCCACCCCTGTGGGATTAGGTCATATTAGCTCCTTTAAACATGTGAGGGTATTGTGTCTTTATGAGCTGCTTAGGAAACAAGAACAAGGCGTACATCTGTCCCCCGCAGCAGCCTTTGCAAGAATTTAACAGTTTAACACCTCATACCAGAAGTACAGGACTTTTCATCATGCAAGTTCAAAATATGTTGACGGTTTATCTCAAGCAAGGCATAATACACTTGTTACTAGTTATTTAAACAATATAAACAATTTGGGATGGGGATTTATCATGTTATTTATAATTTGTAATGATTAATTTCTTATAATGGGATTTTATTTAATTGTTGTCACAATAAACTCCGATTAATGATGTTTAAAAACCTCTAAAACTGTCTGGATTGTTAGTTTTACAACAATCACTGTTGTTCGATGCATCAATAAATTTGAAAATATGATTAAATGCTGTTACTCTGCGCAGTTTGGTGACACAAATCACACTCCTTTATGGAGTCCTAAAGAAGTGCATTACAAATGGGAACATTTTTCAAGAGCAGCGTTTGTGTTTTTGAGGCTATAACTGCTGCGCCAGGTGGTCACAGTTACCTGAAAAAGAAATCATAAGTAGTTCTTATTGTCACTTTTATTGTTATAAATAGTCCCACAAAATGTCATGATGTACTGTAAGTCCGTATTGCCCACTCCAATAAACAATCTAAGGATATCAGTTCTTTACAAATAAAATTTCTAAATCAACTTCGTGGCCATGAGAAATGTGAAAAGCTGAGTGAGAATGTCAATAAGACGCTTCAAGAAACGATGATTACTAAAGTTTCTGTCTTCCTCACCCGATCACTGACCAGCAATAAACGCTAGGAAAGTGATGACTTTAAGGATGTATCATGTCATTGACATCATCTGCGTTTTCCTCCTCTTTCCTTCAGGGTTCGGTATTATTGGAGGAGCCTACAGAGAGTCCCGCCCCCACCTCTGAAAATGGCACCACAGAGGAATCTGCGTCGCCTCCACAGCCACCTCCACCGCCTCCACCGCCTCCTCTCCCCCCCAGCAATCCGATGCCAACGCCCCCTCCTCCTCCTCCGCTACCCACCGGGGCACAAACCACCCAGAACAACGGCAGCACCGCCCCCAGCTCCACCTCCACCGACAACAGGCGCCCATCTTCCTCATCAGGAAGTGAGTTCCTCTTTTTGTTTTCCCTGACGTCTCCCCACTTTTACGCTTGCAAACCTTTACGGTGTTATTCCTAGAAAGTGGAGGCGTGTGTGTGTCAGTGTCAGCCACCAACTTATCACCCCAGGTGCAGATGAGCGGCATTCAAACCCTGCCTTCTAAATAACAGATTGTAAATTAACGATGCAGGCGTCCCGTTACCCTGAGGTCTGGTTTAGAGTTCAGTTATTTCCTTAAGTGGCCCTCTGCCCGATGTCACTCTGTCTCACTAACCTCACGCCGCTCTGCTTGCAGGAAACGTTAGGAATGAGAAGTTACCAAACTTATTGCTTGTGCGTTATTGATTAAACTCACAAGCACAATAAAATCCAGATGCGACACGATGCTCGAAAGTAATGGCTGGATGAAGAGAAGTAAATCATCCAAAAAGGCGCCGTAAGGGGAAGAGACACAAGTTAAAACTATTACCTTATAAAATAAAATAAATCGGGCTCTGATTTGTCAGAGTTTGAATTTGTCAACGTGCTTTTACCTACTAAATATTTCTATTTCTCTTTCATTACATCTTTCCACTTTCACCGTTTCCTCTGCATGTCTCTGACTTTTCTTCCTCTCTCTCTTTGCCTGACGCGGTTTTTCCTCGATGCTCTCAAGGCAGGAATATCTCTGTCTCCCACCCAGACAGAGGGCCGCTTAGACAGATGAAGAGTAAGTACAAACTGAGACTTTAACCTGCTAAATGTCAGGATCTTCCCAGACCCTTAAATCCACTTTAGATCCCTCATAGATGCACCCATGTGAAAAAAAAATTCAGACATTCTTTTTCTTGGAGCAAAAAGTCTTTCGATTGCATTCGTTCTGCTCATTAAGTAAACCTCACCTCTCACAGTGAGATGCTTCCACCAGATTCGACATCGACCTGAGGAAACTTTGCTCCACTCCTCACCTTCAGCTGTGAGGTGTGTGAGAGTTTTCCAGACCGTTCGGTCCGTCTGAAGCGACTTCAGAACATTTCAATTTAATCAGAATCCTGACTCGCTCCAGGATTTCACACTTATTCATCCTCAGACAGTATTTTGTGGATATACTGTAATGCAGTTTCTATTTAGAACACTATTCTTGAAGTTCTTCCTCTGAGGTAACTTTCAATCTCGGCTTTTTGCTTTTCTTGGAGAGTAAATCTTTGTGCTTTGTGCATCTTACATGAAACAAACTCCTGCAATCTGCTTTGCACTCTGACATCAGCAGTAGCAAAATTGGCTCTAGGTTCTGTGTTGGCCACTTCAAGGTTTTGGGAGTTTTCAAAAACCAGACTGTTTCTAGAGGCTGTTTCTATCATGAGCCCCAATGAAAAGGCATCAACTACTCTGCTTCGAAACAAAAAATAGGCATATTTAAAATACAGTAACCTTACCTCCACCCTACTGCTTTTCTCTGTGTGAAAAAATATCAGTAGATACAATATGTGTACTGTTCCTTTTATCCTTTTTTTTTAAATTTCCTTTAAAGTTTATATATATCAAATTTCTTATTTGTGTGTGGAAACCTTGACAAAAAACCCGATTCTGATTTTAACTCCAATTTTGAATAGTCAATAGCTGAATCTATTTCTTGACAGATAATGCACTTTTATTACACTTTGCAAAAAAATCTTCTTCTGGTTTTGTTGTTTATATATATAACATGATTTAATGTATTTCTGTTGAGTATCCAGTGCTAAAAAATAATTTAAAAAAACAAACAAACAAGCAAACATACAGACTGTAATAGAGCAACCTAATTGTTTTCACACAACTGTATTTTTATTTATTTTTTTTCCACTTTTTTCCTCTTGTTCACTAAAACAGATCCAACCAGTGTTCCTCGCT
Organism: Poeciliopsis retropinna; assembly: GCA_010277075.1. Lineage (NCBI taxonomy): Eukaryota > Metazoa > Chordata > Actinopteri > Cyprinodontiformes > Poeciliidae > Poeciliopsis > Poeciliopsis retropinna. The sequence continues at coordinate 8,066,317 of VMRM01000009.1, read as the reverse complement.
GTCTCAGCAAGCTTCACAATGTGCTGGTTTTATTTTATAGTTACTGGAATTAAACAGCTTTTAACATATGAGACAAAGAAGCTATTTCCTCAAACTGAATTAAAAAGTTGAGTTGGGAAATCATGGGACAAAATAAGAGCTTGAAGAATTGTCCATAGAAGATCATCAAATATAGAGCTCAATATTTACTGGAAGAAACCATCAGTTTTGTCTTTTTCTGAAGTGATCAATTAATTATTTAGTCATTTCTTTAAGTCATCATCTGTATGTATTTTATACATAGCGCTCTCCGCATTTTATTGTAGTTTTATGATTTAACAGAGAAAAAAAAAAAAGAATCCAACCTTTTAATTGGGTTCATTTATTCAGCAGAGGACAATATTCTGTGGTAAGAAATAATTGCTTTTTTATTAAGAACTTGTTATTGCAGCATGCACAGTAAGGAGGTAAAAACAAATGTTTTAATTTTTCAATTTCAACTTACAGAATTGTAATTTTAATGTCTAATAACACTAATAAAGTGTCTCAATTCAGATCATTTATTTTTTTATATCAGACCACTGGAAACGCTGTAAAAAATATAGATTATATATTGATCATATAAGTCATACGAGGCTTGAACTACTTATTTTATTAATCTATATATAATTTTCTCAATAATTAATGGGGTTATTTTGCACACTTTAATCTTTATCTATTTTATTTAACTCATCTGTTTGAGTTAAAACAAACTCAAACAGATTTAACTCGATTTTGAATTTGTCAACGTGCTAACATTTATCTCTCATGTTAACAAAAAACATGAGAGATAAATATTTCTCCCCTAATGATGTTGGATGACGAAACTAAGAAATGCGGTTTTGTTCTAAAACCAAAAGGAAAAGAGGACGTAAAATGTAAATCCTTAAAAGAAGGATGATTTTGAATGATTCCAGCTTGTGAGTAAACACATCCTCAAAAACAAGGATATATTCTTAGCTTTAAAGAAAAAGGAAAACTGAATACCAGCTGCAGTAAAGTGTTAATTACTTGTAGATTTGTAGTACTTACACTTTGTAACTTCCTTCTGTCTGGTCTGTCTCAGCTCCTTCTGTTATCTAATAAATTAAATACCCATAAACTGCTTAGAGATAAAGAGGGCTGTGTCCCTATTAATGCGTCCCTTCTTATAAAATGAAAATGACTTTACTGCTTTTCTTGCTGAGGCGACACAGAGAGGCAGGTGGCTGGCCGGATAGGCTGCATAGTTTGTCCAGCTCTTTTGTTCTGTAGTTCTTTACCGCAGGAAAGAGGGGGACAGTTCTTACACCCTGCATCTTTATCTCAGACGCTGTAAGGAGCAGTGTGGTTTGAGGAAATATGGGATTTGATTCTAACCTCTGATCAGACAACAAAATGTCACATGGAGGCCATAAAAATGAAGAGCCTTGAATTGATATGCTGTGGCTGCTCTTTAACAGATGCATATGTTGAATTGCAGACTTCATCGTCGTATTAATACGTTTCATGTTGTAATGCAAGCGACTGCAATATCTGATGTCACGTCACGATTTATGCGCCCTGCATTAAACGATCCAACTTTTGCTGGTCAATACCAGTTTTGGGATTTCGTTCAGGTCTGACCTGCTAATTTTCTATTTTTTCTTTGGAAAAAAGAAAAAACAGAATATTTTTCATAAAATGTAAAAATATATTCTGCATGTTCTTTGGCACAGTTTTGAATCCAATAAAAATACAAGTCTTATAAGATTATCTTCATTTAATATTTTCATTGAACTCTAGTTTTGTTGTGTTATAAGTAGTATTGAAGATTATGCCCTCTGATAATTGGTGCATCTCTGGCTTTCTCTGTCCTTTCTGCCTCCTCTTGATCAGTCATTTGAGACTCTAAAATTCAGGCAGATTGGTGGAGATATTGTGATAATTGAAAAGGACAAACATAGTGAGGAGAATTTGCAATTGACATTGTCACTGCAATGTTCAATAATAGTACGGTAACACCAGATTCATTTAAGCAGAATGTCTGGGACCCTTAAATTGATAAACCATGACTTCCAGTTTGACTGGGCTACATTGAGTCATTTCATTCATGTAAGGTGTTCGTTTGCTCATCTGCTTAGTCCAAGAAATGGCCACAAAAAAGTTTGTCACCTAAACTTCCCTGTGTCTACTATGTGTCATGCAGGTCTAAAGTGTGAACTGAGATCAGGCTGCCCTGCATAGCGAGACGTTCATTAGGTGAAACTGTTTCTCTTACATTGTGCACCTGTCGCTCCTCCAACCTTGTCCACATATCACTCTGACCTGCTGAATCCCCACCCTGTTTTTAAACAGGATTTAACTGTCCGCAGAGACACAACTGCTTTCTCAGAAAGTCAAACAGACGCACCAGTGTAACTTTAGTGTGATTTTTTTGGTCTATTAAAATTCACCTTGCTATGGACTTTTAACGGTCCTGGATCTTTGTAATAACGACCTGTCAGGAAAGGCGTAAGGTATGAGGTTTTTGTCATCATTCCTTGTTTTGGGTCTATTTATATTTAAATAGGTTTGTATTTTGTCAAACAATTTCTTTGAACATTTTTGCAATTTGTCGAAATACATCCACAAGTTTTATTAAACTTACATTGGATTTTATTTGACAGACCAGCATGAAGTGGCCGAATAGAAAAAAATATATTTTTATTATTATTATTATTTTTCTAAGGTTTTTAAATCCAAATCTAAAACTTCTGGTCTACATTTGTTATCAGCCCTCATGAGACAAATTATTTGACATACCAATTTCCAAACCATGTCTCTGGTAGCTTTGAAAGTCTTTAGTTTAGCTGTGTTTACTCAATTGGATTTAGGTCTGAACTTTACCTGGGCCTTTCTAACTCACCCAAACATTTTCATCTAAACCACTCCACTGAAGCTCAGGCTGCAGGTTTATGGTTGGTATCTTGTTGGAGGGGGAATCTTTCTGGTCCTTTACAACCTCTTAAAGATTTTCCACCAGTATTGCCCTTCATTCAGCCCATCGATGCTCATGTTATCTCTGATCAGCCTCCCTCTCCTGGATGAAGGAAGGCTTTCTCACTGCATGATACTGCCACTACACCATCGTGAAAGCTGGTGTAGTCGTGGTTTAGCCTCTCAGGGTTCCTGTGTTACCATTTTATTCCATGGTCTTCTTTGAATACGCTTTTGCAGTGCTAGTTTTAATCCACAAATTGCATGAAGAGCGTTTGAAGAATTTGATTTAGAGTTATTGAAGGAAAGCAGCTGAAGAGTAATGCATGTAGCACTTCACAGATTTTTGAAAACCATACTTTTTATTCTGATTTATGCACTGCTTTGTGTTAATCTACCAATCAAACACTGTTTCAACTCAAATCAGATGGTTCTTTTATTCCATATTGTATATCTCATGAGATATAACAAAATGCCAAGCAACTGTGTGCGAGCTTTGAGAGGATTGGTTTGGCAGCGAGTGGACTGACGAGCCGACGATTTGACGGCCTCTCTGGGTGCGTGTGTTTGTGTGTTAATTCCTGGCCAGCTTTCCAGTGGCTTGCTGTCACTTCCAGTTACTGGTGATTCCTTTAGATTTCCCCCAACTGTGATGATGGGTCTTTAATAGAAAGCTGTTCTCTCCTCCTACATGGGAGAAAGGGAGCGCGGGCGAGCGTGAGGAGGGGTGGCACGCTAGCCAGTCTTTGTGTCCGTCTAAACCATTGTGGTCGCCTCGACAGGGAACACTTTTACCAAGGGACTTTTGTTTTTATCCGTTCTGCAAATAGAAGCTGTGTAAACAATGAGGAATTGAGGACATTTGCTACATTCAAGACTAACGTTCTGTAAAACAGGTGAGGCTGTGACGGGCTCTTTGGATTCTGATAATATCCCATTCATACTAAATTGAAAGCAGTTTTGAGGCTTAAAGGAATTATAGTGTGCTAAACTAGATATTGGTAGATAAGAGTATTATAATTGATTTGATACAATTATTAAATTATAAACATGTACAAGAATAAAGCAATAGAAAATCTGTTATGTGAAAGCTTTTGTTTTTTATTTTTTACCGTGAATATATCTTTCTCTCACCGCAAACGGATTAGTGTCAGTGAAAGATGAATCCAAAGGTTGTTTTTTTTTTTTTTAATCAAGACAATTGACAACTTTACTACACATTTCTTATCATTTCTATCATAATTTTTTTTCTGATTAAAGTTAGAGATGGACTGATTTTTTTTTATTTATTTTTTTAAATCTGGCTTTAGTTGAGCTTTGACTGATCAATACTTATTTTAGCTGATTCAAATTTCTCTTTAAGAACTATGATGAGCTCTGAACTATGATGTTCAAAAATGTTTATTTCCAGCCTTCCTGCTGGAAATAAAATGTTATTATTCATAATGTGGTGAGGTAGCTCAGACAGGCCTCTCGTGTGACAGAAGTGTCCCTGTAAAGCAGGACTTTGCTTATTTAAAACATACAAAATGGTTCAAAGTTCAAATTTTAAACTGTCTTTAGCAACATATTGCTAAAGAATGTTGTGTTCATTCCCTTGAAAATATAAATTTATTACCTCAACTTAGATTTCCAAAAGTGAGCCAACATTTCCAAATCTGTTGTGTTGGAAATACACAATTATTCATCTTTATCTAGTGAAGTTGTCCCCATATAACTTCATTCCTTTGCCAATTTTATGTGTTAAACAGTTTTTGTGTGCTGTAGTGTCCTGTTAACATGCCTCAGCAGAAAACATTTCCGTTTTAGACATCTTCTTGGAGCTTTTGTTCTTCCCCTGGTATCATTTTTTAACACCATGAAACTGTAAATAGATAACTATTGGAAGTTGAGCCTTTTTCTCAACTTCCAAACTAAAGAGCGCTGCTGTTAACATGGCCTGGTGTGGCGCATTTACGGACTGAAAAACATAGGATTTTGACGTTTCCAATCGACCTGTCACCGATGTTGCCAATCTACTGGAAAATCATCCTATTCTAGTCTTATTCTAGCCAGAAATACATTGGCCAAATGGCAAATGTGTTTCTAATTAAACCAGTGCTGTAGCTTGTCCAAAACAATTTATTGGTTTTGTTTTTTTGACTTTGTGAACCGAATCAAAATGCTTTCTTCAATATAGTAATACCCAACGTACATAGAGCGTGAGGTGATAAGAGGGAGATTTATTTCTTTCTTCAAACTAAAAAAGCATAATAAATGTGAAACACTGCTGTTCAAAACAGGAATAAAATAATTATTCGTTAGCTTTGATATCCTTCTTAGGAACATTTTTTTCTTAATGCAAGCGATGTGCATTGCATTAAAAAAGGAACATTGTGTATTTTGCAGCTCTGTCCTGATTGTATCCCTTTAGATAAAGGGATAAAGTAAGTTTGTAACCAGGTTTTGTGTTATGGTTACCTTTTAATCCAAGCTTGGTCCAGCTGTTTTTAAGGCAATAGTGATCTAATCAGACATGTCTCCAGCAGCCCCACATACAGTATAAATGCAAACCTCAGTAAACAAATATGCATGTCCAGCATATCCATGATGACCCAACCGACCTCCCATCATTGTTCAACATGCTCCGGTTCAACATTGTTATCTGCTGGATTGGATGAAATATTTAAGCACTGAAATGCCACCCAGTCTCTATTTTCTCTTCAGTGGCTCTGTCTCTCTCTCATCCGTCTTTCTACCTGGTTTCACTCGCCCGCGCTCTCATTTTGTCCGCAGGCACAAAATCTTTCAACATGATGTCCCCCACCGGAGACAACTCGGAGCTGCTGGCAGAGATCAAAGCTGGAAAGAGCCTCAAGCCCACGCCTCACAGTAAAGGCTACACCACTGTGTTCTCCAACACAGGGACGACAGGCAACAATGTAGGTCCAAAGCTTTTTGGCATTTTTGAATTCATTTATAAGACGGTGAATGATACAGAGCCACAGACTCCATCAGTTCAGTCACAGATATTACAAGTACGTTGGATGACCGTGATGTGTAATAAGTGTCTTCATCTCCTTTAAGGGAACCACCACACCTCCAGAGACCCAAACGTCCACCCCACCCATTAAGCCACCCTCCCCTCCACAGTCCAGCCCGCCTGTTACCTCCCCGCCCATCACTCCGAGCCCCAGCCCCAGTCCCAGTCCCACTGGTTCCAGGAACATGTCAGGCTCTGGGAGCTACGAGCAGCTGTCCTCCAACTCCGTCGTCAATGGGGACGGCGGAGCTGGTGCGGCGCAGCCGGAGTCGGGAAGGAAGACAAGCCTCGCCGACATTGAGGCACTGGTGCCCACTCATGATGAGCAGGGGAAAGCCATCCCCGAGTGGAAAAGACAGGTGATGGTGAGAAAGCTTCAGGCCAAGATGCAGGAGGAGGAAGAGCACAAACGCAAGGTAGGTGTTGTGCCGGAATGCTGTGCCCATTGACAGGTGTTTTGACGTCTTTCTACTATCCCCTTTGTGGTCTCTTAAATTTGAAATATGTAAAAAAAATAAAATAAATAAAATTGGCTTGGCATTTTTATAACTACGATGCAAATGGGATGGCTAGTACTTTGAGTGTTTGATGTTTTATGATAATTTTTTGGTTGTGCATGAAGAGTGTAACTGAATCAAGATAAAAACTACTTTCTTAACATCAAAGAAAAGGTTTTATCTTAGAGCAGAAGGTTCAAACTCTAGCCCTATGGGGCCACTGTCCTGAAACTTGTGGATATGTTTGTGGCTCAGAATCCTTGAATCAACTAATTGGTCATTAGCAGGACTGGGCTAGAGCTGATTTCATGCTGAGGACAGAGATAGTCCTCTCATTCATGTGAGTTGGACCAGAGAAGCACTTAAAAAGCAGCAGAACGTTGACTTGCCAGGGCTGGAAATTGAGAACCCTCAGTTTGAAACTTCTTAATTCAGATTCCAGTTTAAATGATCTTTTCACACATCTCCTATCAACTGATAACATTCAGCATTTATCTTTTTGTCTTCAATAGCTTTGACTTGTGTTACCTTTAAGTATCATTAGACATGGTACTGATTAGAAAGTCATACAGACACAATCTGAACACTTGTTGGGCTCAGATAACATAACAAAGACTCTGGTTATATACAAATTAATTATTTCTAACTTATTAATTATTAATTGCAAGCACAGGTTGCCACTTTTGCCTCTTGCATAATCCAGCAGGAAGAAATTTCTCTTAAATGTCATTCTGTGATGCATGCATGAGAGTTTTTTTGTTGCTATAGACCAACATTTTATCTTACAGGGTTTAATTAAATAAATCAGTGTATGTCTTCCCATCAAGAACAAATAAAATACAGGTTAGAGACTTAACACATATACTTACCAGTTATCAAAGTGATTGTTTTTTTTTTTTTTTTTTTTTACTTTTGCATGACTTTTTTGTTACTCATAGACGTTGCTGAGATATTTTGAAGTGAAGTGAATTAAAACTTGGCTCCATCAACCATCACAGCATCAAGACACTTGACCAAACTATACACAGTTTGAGCTGGTGTTTTGGTGATGGCCTGCTGTGGCTCCAAGTCCTTACATGCAGATTCAGTGGTGTGATGATGGGCCCCATTCACACTACAGGTCAACCAGTGACATCAACGTCCCCAAAAGAGCATTTTGACAATGTTAAAATGTTTATGTACAAAGAAGGCTTAGTAATAGTTTAAAAGTTGAGCAATGTTGTCTTTTGTTTTTGCTTTCATTTCATTTGATTTTAAGACTTTCTAAATATTTTTACCAACGCTGCCGATAATACATTGCTGTAGAGTAATCTTTTTCCTTAGGTAATGACCAATACAAGCAGTTTTAACTTTATTGCATTGTTCACACCCCTAATACGGTCTTCTCCATTGCTGGGAGGACTGACGTGTCTGTTGTACCCAGATAGGATTTAATGGTGTTAGAATAATAGTTTGTATAGGTGGACAATGTCCTGAAGGACAGCAGTAGAGACGTGGGAACTTCAAAGCTGATTTTGAGTTTCTGCAAATATGGTCGGTTCAGCATTTAATTTTGCTGGTTCATTCAAAAAGAACAATGGTTTCTCTGTTTGCTTTGATTCTAAATTACAGCACAGAGTTTAATGCCCATAATGAGGCTGTGCCATTGCACCACTAAATCCATGTAAATCCTGTGTGTTGGACTGGATTTGCTCTGAAGCGTGTTTGAAACAAGGAACATCCTGCTGAAGGAAACCCTCCTTCCTTCTTTTTTTTCCCCCTTGTCCTGTTGGTCTCCTTTGACCTCTGATTTAGTTTGCGTCAAGTGGACACTACCAACCTCAGGAATGGCACTACTCCCACGTCCACAATGCCATTTTAGGACCGTTTGGGGAGTTGATGACCGAGGCTGACCTAAATCGTATTGAGAAACAAATTGAGAACCTGCAGGTCATGCATAAGATGTCAGAAGTTGAGAAGGAACTGGAGGAACTGGAGCGAGAGCTTCACCAGCTACTACCAGTCTCTGCTGCTCTTAATCAGGAGTATTTCTCAGTCAATCCAAAACAAGTGCATGGGCAAGCTGAAGATCTCCCAGCCTGGTGCAGCAAAATCTCCACCCTCCTCAAGAGCATGGCAATCCTCCTTGCCACCCTTGGAGGCAAGGAGATAGATATCCTAGATTTTATTCTTTCCGGAAATTCGCAAGTAGAAGCCAAGAGTATTACTGCAGGCCAGTGTCAAACATCTGTTGGCAATGGAAATATTGGGCGATCCCAGTCCTTCTCAACAAGAGAAGATGTGGAAAGGGAGATAAAGCAGTGTGGAGTTTCTGTGAAGAACCTGAAGGCCAATTATGAGCTTCAAACTCAGGCACAGCCTACGAATGACCCGTCTGATAGGGTTTACAAACGCAAGATGTCACTTCCAGTGGTTTGTGAGTCAAGTTATAGTCTAGAGCCAACCAGCAATAGCAGTGTTCCTTCCTCTGCAAATACAGTTTCTGACTATAGAAGTAATGGACCTTTGCCACCTGTAGAAGAATCTGTCTTACCACTTGTTGAAGAACCAGTTGTGACTAAAGCTTATGTTTCTCCGTTGTATGTCTCCTCTGAGGCATTGGCTCCAACAAATATTAAAGAGTTCAACCAGGTTCTTTCTTCAGACCCTGTTTTAACTGACGATCACCTAAAACGAAGCTTGGAGGTGCAGACTGATCTAAGCTACGTCCAGGAGTGCATCGAAATGAGGAAAGAGAGGATCGTCCTTTTGTTCCTTGAACATTGGAGGAAGTATACCATCTCAGAATCTTATCGGACTAAGTACACAGGCAGGAGGGGAAACTACTTGGATGTCGGCTGTGAGGACTACAGCCAGTTCAATGCTCAAATGGGTCATGAAATGCACAGTGAAGATGATAAGATGATTATGTTTATGAAGTCAAAGCAAGTGGTTGGCAATCTGATTGGCCACTGGAGATCAATTATGAGCCAAGTCCCGTCACGGCAGATCCGGAGGCTAAGTCGGGCCCAGATGATCTACTGGCCGGAGCACTTCTTGCCACACTTTAACGGCTCCCCTGTGAGCTATGAGAGCTTAACCCTTGACCTCTTCATGCTTGGATATTTCCAGTTACTAGAAATGAACATGTCTCGCAGGGAGCGGAAGTTCCGCCACCTCTTGTGCTACGAAATGTTCGACCGCCTTGGCAGTCATAAGTGGGAAGTTATAAGACAGTTTCACAAGGAAGTGATGGTGGAAATCGAGAGTGGGAAAAGAGACTGGGCAGATGGCTTTGAGGACATAAAACTCAAGCATTTCGGAGACGTGGCTGATGGGGGAGGTGTGATGACGGCATCTCTAAATGCCGTATCTCCTGAAATGTCTACACTGCATGAATCCCTTCCACCCCCACCTCAGCATCCTCCCCCGCCTCCACCTACCTCTCCTCCACCCCCACCTCCAAATGCACAGTCTACAACATCTGCAGTGACAACACAACCATCTCCGCCAGCTTCCCAATTAGATGTTCCTCCATCAGTATCACCTACTGCTGCCGAGAACGGTGTGTCTGACAACAGATCTTCATTGGAGCCCAGTGCTCCAGAGACTGTGACAACCAATGAGCATCTGCCTTCAAATGAGACTGAGATTGTATTGGAGAGGGACCCAAAATCTGAAAGTGCAAAAGAAGTGGAGGCAAAACAGAACTCCATAGAGACTGCAGGATCAGAACCAAAGAAAGACCTTCCACCCGTGAAAGTTAGATTCACAGAAGAACCACATGTTGATCAAGCTTCACCCAGAGATGAAACTTCTGAGGATGCGATTAAAGTTATTTATGAGCTCAAAGAGTTCAGCAATGAGGAGATCATCAGATACATCGACCGAAGCTTTGCCTTTTGGAAGGAGAAGGAAGCAGAGCTTTTTGACATCTAACTGCAGTGTCCACCACCAGAGATGGTGCTGGATCTGAGAGGCTAATCTGCACAGTTCAACCTACCGAAAAGGGAAACTAATCGGGAGCGTTAGCATTTAGGCCATGTCACCTAGGGGATTAAACTACAGCAAATAGCCTTCATTTGGTTGTGCTAACATTCCCATTTGTATATGCTTGGATGGAGAGACAGAGATGACAATTTATTCTGAACTGAGTTCAAAGGAGAACATTGAAATAAAGAGCTTTAAATGAAGCCATGCTCTCAAAATAGCCTTTAAAGAAAAGATTTGCCATTTAAAAATGTGATTTGTTTATTCTCTGTTGTGAATAGTTTGTTCTATTGCAGTACTTCCATCAGTCGCAAGACACAAACCTTTGAGCCATCAATGGCCCCTCTTTTTATTCTATATAATAATACATAATAATAATAATAATAATAATAATATAAAACTTAATTCCTAATAGTAATACCAAGACGTTGGCTGACTGCTGAGATCCACTGTCCAGTCACGATTGAGAGGAGGTTCAGAAATAATCCAGTGATCACATATATGTGAGGAGAAGCTCTGCCATGCTCTATTTTTCAAAATAATCCTTCCCAACATTCAGTTAATCATGCCAGTCATTAGTCTACAACCTGTCTAATGACTAATGAAAACAATTGTAATTTCTGCAGTATTAGGAATGACACTCATTGAACACAGTAAGTATATATCAGCTCACTTGTTTTACTAAAAAAAAAACAGTCCATAATACAGAACAGCCAAACAGTTCATAACCTTGACAGAATTGTTAAATTTATTTCTAGTCACAAGCTTAGTTTAAAATAAAGTTAAAAATTGTGTTTGAAACTGGAAGTTGTATTTTCTGAGCTCTCAGCCAGACTTCGAGGATAACCCCCCTGAATTACGACAGTCAGAGTTGCAGCTCTCCAATCAGCCTCAGGTTCACCATCAAGCATACATTTAAAAAGCATAGTGAAAGTCAAGTTGAAGGTATTTAATTATTATTTAGCACATCTGACAGTTTGTTTTTTATCATTTCATCAATGGCATCAGGAGTTCTTCAACCCCCCATTTGTTAACACGTTTCTTTACTGTTTGAAGTAATAAAATGGAGATAAATACGTGTTTATCAGTGTATATTGCAACCAGTAGTTTGCATCTCTGTTTGTATGACTTATAACTAGAATGTGATGAGATCTGATGTGGCATTATTTCCAGGTCTCAGTTCCAACTTTCAGACCACAAACCAATAAATCCTGAATAAAATCCACCTGCAGAAATTTACAAACCAGGTGTGAAACAATGAGCTGGAGCGGCAGCGTAGCTGCAATAAAATCTGTGTGGTAAAAACTTTTTTTTTTCATATTGTCCACATTTTTGTGGTTTTGTCTTTTTCTGAAGCTCAATTGGAAAATACAAACATTCAGCTCAGAATTTGTTTTGAAATATATATATAAAAAAGCAAACATATAATTTTATTCTTGATAGAAATTGCTCAATGAGTTGGTTAATACTCAAATATTATTGTCCAGGTTTAAGAGCACTTTGTCAAATTTTAAAATGCTCTTTAAAATTTGACAACAGATTTCTGTGAGCTAATATAAGAATTTAATATTCAACGCTCTTACTTTCGGAACACTCAAAATTGAAGTTTGTACAAATTCCTTAGTATTTATGGGTTTTGCTCTGTTATTTCTGATATTAAGGTGTGTTTCACAGATTTTTTTTCACATTCTGGAACTGAATTGTGTTTTTACCTGATTTCTACGTCACTGTCAAAAATAAAGTTTATAGAAAATGTTTGTGTTTGTACAAGCTCTAAATCGTTTTCCCCAAGCACTGCCTAGTAGGGGCAAACTTCAGTTCCCTCACAGACCCAGAGTGTTTCCAGTGACAGAGCCTTTTTAGACACTCAGTTCCTCCGTGTGAAGACTTCCAGTGATCTGCCAGTGGCTTCGATATTCTCATAGTGTCTATTCTGTGGCATCAAGATTACCTTCATGTAACCCTCTTAGTGCCACCTGCTGTCATGCTATCCATGGCTTACAAGAGCCATAAGGAGGTTGCTGTGAATCTTCATCACCTCACAGCTCAAAAGGAAGTCATTCAGGCGGTCGGCTAAATGCCATTTACTATAAGGAGTTACATTCACATTCATCAGTATATGTACTGATTTTAAGGATTACAACACCTACAGAGTCTATACTGATAGTAATTGATTATAGATCTAAACTGTAGGTCAATTATGAAACAGTAAAAAAGACAATTAAAGTGGATCCCTGCCCAGTTACAGTTCACGATTCACTGACTTTTCTGTGGAATGCAACTCCAAATTATTTGCAGAAAATCTGCCTGTTCAAAGATTTTTTTTTTTTTTTTTTGTAGCACATATCTAAAATATCCAAAAGATAATGCAGCTTGGGAAGCTGAAATACATGGAATCAGTCCCACTTGACATGCTAGTACTTGCACCTGGTGGCTGTACCCCCAAGAGTGGAAATAATGCAGACTGTCTTCACGTCTGCATTAGTGATAGGATAGTTTCCTTTGTGTGTTTTGTTACATATTGAGGTATATTTTGAACTATATAAAAACAGTTCACAAAATATTTGTAAAGGGGCATCATGGGGCCTTCATGGATTTTAGTTATTCACAGGCAGCTGTGGTCCTTAAGCCCCATCACCTTTAGGGAGCCACTGTAATCTACATAACAGTTTTTAAAAAATCTAAAACACTACAACTTCTTTTTATATTTCTTCCAAGGAGCTACTTAATAATCTTTTAAATTGGTCCTAATAATTATTTGTTTTCTTTTTATCCCCCTTCACACCAACCTGGCCCTGTATCTCAACAATAAGCAGGCAGACTGTGGGTTTTCTCTGTAGTGTTATAGGGAGGTTCATGAGAGTTCCCTGACTCTTTAGAGCACACATACATTTCCTATGAAAGGATCTCTGTATGCTGCTAAACAAACAAACCAAAACCTGTAACTCCTGCTGGAGGCCCCTTGTACATAGAGGACTGGGTTTCCCATGAAAGAGGGCCTCCAGCCTGGTGAAGTTCGCACACCTCCAAATTGGCCCTTCAGCTAGTTGTTTGGATTCCAGGACAGAGTTAGAGTTCCAATTCAAAGACAAGATGTATTTTTACTTTTTAAAGAGTGATCCTTTCATTGTATTTAGCTACTAAAAGGCACAAGGAAAAGAAAAGACCCTACACACCTCAGAGGCATCTAGTCCAGGCCGAATTTTCAGCAAATAGATTTTTCTTTGTTAGCTATACTAACATTTTAGTGTATGTTTTTCTGTCCTTGGGATTTTCCATTGATTCCTTTTTACAAAATAGATAAAAAGGTTTCAATTCCCTTAACAAAAGAGAATATTCAACTTCTACTGAAAATTCTTTAAAAAAAAAAAAAAAAAAAAAAAAACAAAGATCACAAAAGTCTAGAGAAAATCTTTGAAATACCATCAGAAAGCCCAAAGAAAGATTGATTGAGATTAGTTTGAAAAAAAAAAAGACTGTTTTCATGGAAACAAGTTACAAATTTTATTTTTATTTATTTATTTCAAACATGATATAAGTATAAAAACACACACATGAACAAGGAATGCAAAAGACACACATTTTTGTACACCACAATAATCTTTACATGCTTGAAAAGGAAGAAGTAAGAAACTTAAGAACTCCTACCCCATAAACTTGTACCATGTTTTCAAATGCCTCAATATTTTTTCTGGTTCGATGTTGGAAGTTTCCCTTGTGCAAAGTAGTAGGAGTAATTTTATCGATGGTTCCAGATACTAGCCAGGTTAATGGGTTTTAATTAATAATTTAATTAATTTAATTAAGAAATCCAAGCACGGGTTGAAAATAAAGTTTACAAAATTGTTACACATTTTATAGATGAAGGAAGATATGGAAATGTTTTGACTTTTTGTGTTAACCCAAGATAATTAGTACACCAAAAGACAAACATTAACATTACTATAGTTCATGTAGTACTGCTTAAACATTAGAAAGTTAACCCTCTCTTATTAGTACATGCGGTCTATAACTTTATATGCATTTTATTTTAAATTGAACTAACATGAATATCAGAACTGAAACCACTAACACAAATAAACTGCTGTGTTCAGTCTTTTACACGGCCAACCCAACATTAAATGACCAGTGAGCCATTTCAGTCCAGTCTTAACACAGTTCACCTTTGACCAATTTATTTTATTTTGATCAAATTAGAAATTCAAAAAAAGCTAAAAGATTTCTAACAGCTTCTTTTTTTTCTTTGTAATAATTCCCTGGGGAATTATTAAAAATTCATGACGCAGGTAATGTTACCTGGAGTCACCATAGCTACAGTGAAATCCTCGAGAAAAAGGATTGAGAAAGGAAGGGGTAACGTATCTCAGGCGAGGATGAGAAATCTAACACTGCTGCCCTCTCCTCTCCTCTTGTTCCACCCTCTGCTACAGACGCAAAGAGAAAAAAAGGATCCAGTTAGGTTTATTTCTCGATGCAAACACTCTGTAAAACAGTGATGTGATCGTTTAATAGCCTTTATCGTATTCCTAACAAAAAAACAAGAGGTAGCCGACATTGTGAGGTGTGTTTGCTTCTGAAAAATTATCCAACTGTTTAAAGAGGGGTCCTTTGTTGGGTATTTGTCTTTTATAATGGCCCTTTGTTTGGGAAATTGCACTTGGAAATATGAATAGACGTTGGATTCATGTTTCATCACAGTTTCTCCCTGCAGGTGTATGCCTGCTCTTTCAGCACGAAGCAGGGATTTACCAGCAAATACACACTTCAGCAGCACCAAAGATACTCTCATAGATTTGCCCATTGATTATCACTTTCGATTCTGTTAATTTTGCAGATACGTCAAATCTGGAGTTTGCTGTTTTCCTGTTCAAGATGTCTTACTTTATTTTATTTTTTTTTAGTCCTAATTTTTAGCTACAGTCGAAAACATAAAAACACATGACTGTTTCATAAACAACTGAATGTCACATGTATTTGGAGATTTTACAGGCCGTCTGTTTAGCATGGCTGGTGATCCTTAAAAATAGTTGGGTGGTTATAAAGTATACAGTCAGAGTTTAAACGCCACAACTGACCGATTTGGGTCCCCATTTTTTGCCCCCATCTCGGACCCTCTCTGTGTCCTCGCAGGCTGAAGAGGAAGCAAAGCGCCTGGCTTCCATGCCAGCCTGGAGGAGGGACATGATGAAGAAGAAAATGGATGAGGAGAGGTGAGTAATAAGGCTGTTGTTGTTTTTTTTCAGTGTTTCACACTTAAGTTCTGGAAATGTCTCTAAGACCAATATGTTGCCGCTTCACTTTAACAGTTTTCTCATTGAAGTCGATTGCAACCTTTGTTGCTATGACATCAAACGGCGAAATCCCATTTTGTCCCCGAGCTCAGCCATCCATTCAGTTGCTTTAATTATTCAGCCGTGTGTTCTACCCTGTGATCTCAAGAGACCTAGCCAAGATAGTTGCAACACAGGTTGGATACAAAGAGCACACAGCAGAGAAATAAACTGCACAGTTTGTAATGACTTTTCTCCAATTCATTCAGTGATGTAAAGCTGTAGATGAAGTTCAGAGTGAAGATTTTTTTCCTGGCGCTCATGGAATTAGCATTGCTAAATTTCCTTCTTTTTCTATCAAGAAGGACACACTCACAATGTTTTTTAATATGAATCACATATCTAAGCCAGAGCCAGTTTGCATTAGCATTAGCAAGAAGAAAAGTGAGAAAGCATGATTATAGTAACAAAACACAGTTGATAAATAATATTCAACATGCAAAAAGACGAGTGAATGAATTTGTATGTGGAATATCTACATAGTCAACAAAGCATGATTCTACAAATTTTTGTTTTACATGACAAGAAACAAGTTTATTTCTCTTCAGGAGTTTGTTTCCTCTTTCTAAAATCCCCATAAGAGCTTAAGCATTTATGAGAATGTTATGAACAAACTCCTTAGAAGGGATGTTATCATGTAAATAAAAACATCTTAAGTATTTTAAAGTGGACATCAATTCTATTTGTGAAGTATTTCTTTTTCAAATCATTTCAGACAGTGCTGACTTTGCTTCTTTTTAAGTTGTGAGAAATATATGTTTTGTTCTTTCTCTGCATGTAAATTACGGGGTCCTTGATGTTATTTATGTTATTTATATCCTTGTTGACTCTATTCAAATAAAACACTCCTGACAATAAGTCAGACAAGAAGTAATGTAGTCACTTCTTCTCTTTGCATTGCTAAATTTCAGTCAAATTTGCTTCAGCTTCCCCATAAGGAGGCAGGAAGTAGAGACGGTGGAAAGCTGGAAATCTGCTTATAGCTCCTTTTCTGAAGGCTAACTCCAGGATGTTCATGTTTTTAGTAATACCCAAAAGGAAAAACTAGTTAGTGCTGCAGTCAGATTATTATAATTTTGGACAGAAATAGAATGACTTTATCCTGCAGCCTTGTCTGTGTGATATTATTGATGTAGCTTGTATGATTCCTGTTCACTGTTTCAAGATATTTATGCCTTTTCTCTTTTGTTTTTGCCCTCCTGATGTGACAGGGAACAAAAAAGGTAAGATGTTCACTTCACACTCTAATGATTTTAACATTCAAAATAAACTATTTAAATGGATTGAGGTGCAAAACAAATGAAATCCCTTTTTAATTTGCAAATTTGGGCAGACACATTGAATGTTGAATCAAAAATAATAACTTTATATAAATCACAATTAATGAATGTCACAGACATTTACAAATGCTGAGAGAAATGCAGCTGGTGTTTAAGATACCAGATCAAATCTGGATACATTTAAACACAGCAGGTTGTGTACAACTTATTTTAGGAAAACTACGTAAAGTGTACTATTCTTTCAGCATTATGTTAGAGATAGGAAAACAGAGGATTATTACAGGAAATGTTTTTGGAGTGCACTATCAGCTGAATATCTTAAAGTCGAACAAAACTCTGCCTTAAAGCTCCTCCCTATGTGAACTTTGCAACTTGCTCTGAAGTACACTTACACAACACGGAGTTGTAGGTTTCTGTCATTTGCAAACTCAGCAGAGGTTTTAAGCAGCCTATTAGAAGGAACTTACAATGAATCATTAATTCAGAGGTCAGCCTGTAAGTTATTGATATTAACATTTATCCATCGTTCATTCTACCTAATTCAGTGTCTTCAAGAGTTCATTTTGGCTTATGGTTATTTCTTTCAGTCAGCACTATTTGACATGGAGAAGGTCCACGAAAAGAAAATGTGGCCTGCTGCTTTGCAAAAGACTTGACTCATTCCTGATTTCTTTGTCATTTGCATCCTAGGACCCAGACTTTTTCTAATTTGCAGCTTTGGGCTGGGTCCCTGCTCCTTTTCACTCCAGAACATTATCACTACTCCTCTGTTATATATTATACCAGAGCTGTTGTTATATAATATACCAGAGCTGTATTGACACCAAAAAAAAAATCTTTCTTTAAATTGGATTTTAAGAACATTTCCTGTCACAAAGATGAGATATGTACATATTTCTCAAGTGGCCTCTATTAAAAATACCAAATGGCAACACAGTTTGACAGATTCAAAGCAAGGAAATTTTAATCCTATGGATGCAAGATACAAAGTAATAATAAAAAAAAAGATTTTAACTCTTAAAGAGTATCTGAAGTTAAATATACATTCACAATGTATGTGTACTCTCAGTTTAGTTCCCAAGAGGCATTTTAGTGTTAAAACATGACTGGATCAATCAAACTCAAATGTGGCCTGAGCTCTGAGTTCAACTCTGTCAACAGTTGTTTCTGACCAGGGATTAGATGACTGAAAATTTGTAGCTCATGTGGCATTTTGGCCCACTGTTAAATCTCTCATATTGCTGAACAAATTTTAATGTTGGCCAAAACTAACCTGAGAAAATGCCAAAAGCAGTTTTCAAGTGATGACATCAAAACCCAACCAAACCCAAATTGCTGGTTGTTTCTTTCTTGGAGCAACACTTAATATTAAGCTTTTATACAACCGTATTATGCCAAATTGTTTTAAATCAGCCACATTAAACATGTTCAAGGTAATGTCAGAGCATCTTAACAGTATTTCAATCTGAACTTTGACTAGGTTTCTCCAAAAATTACAGTGAATCATTAAATTCATTGCAATTTAATGAACTTAAATTACCATAGTACAGCTGTGACAAATACTATTTCCCACTGCTGTACTATTCAGTAACTGTGCAAAAAATAGAAAAAAATATATGTATGTGCAAGCAATTTGGTAACATATTGTGCTGCTTTGTTAAAAAAAAAAAAAATTACAATGCCATCCTAATTATTGTTTGCGATCTTTGTAGAAAAGCAGAACAGCAGGCCAAACAGGCAAAGGAGTCCGAGGAGAAGCAGGAGCTGGAGCGACTACGAACCTTGGGATACGATGAGACCAAGCTGGCCCCCTGGCAGCGGAAGCTCATTCTGAAGAAAGGGGACATAGCCAAAAAGTGAACTGGACCGTTTTCCCTGCAGCGTTCTGCGTCCTCGCACACTCGGTCCAAAGTGTCTCCCTCCTCCATTCTTTAACCCCACGCCGAACAGACAGAGGTGAGGAGAGCTCGTCTCCACCCTCTCCTGAAACTCTGTTGTGTCACTCTTCGGGGCCCCGCAGTAACTCAGGCCCGCTTCTGCGGTTGCTGCCTGTCCACACAAGCTCTGAGACTCGGCTCTGGTGAAACACAGCAGAGTGATCCTACACCTCTTACTAAAAGTCTCATGGACACAAATGATTGTTTAGCAAAGCATTTCTGACATGCACTGACCCTCTTTATTTTCTTTTTCTTTGCTAAGGCACTTGTTAAAGAACACTAAGTCAAAATCACTGCTGGTGTATACTTACATTTCTACAAAACTGCTAATTATTGGATGACGTGTCACGTAGGAGATTTACGTTTTTTGGTAGATGAAACGGGCGACGTATGAGGCTGTTGTTGCTATGAAATTGTCTATTTTCCAGACTGTAATCGAAAGAAAAGTAGTTCAGATATATAATTTGTAATCAATAAGCAGCCAATGCATTAATCAGAATGAGCAGTGTCCCATCGATGTTTCGTCTTAGTCATAACATTTAGTGTCAAGCTCACAGATGCACTTATTGTGCTGTTAGTTCAGCTTTACACACAAATGAATGACTGAATGTAGTGTGAAGCGCCCTGGGGTCCTCTTGACCTGATGAAGCGCTTTACAATAACAGGCCATTTACACAGGAAACTGAGGTTGGCGGAAGCGTGTCCCCAATAATCTTCCTACTGGAAATCCAACGGAAAATGTAAAGCATATGGTGACAAACAAGTAATTTTTTTTAAGGAAATGCTTTGCATGTTCCGCTCTCAGTTCATTTCCGACAGGAAAATCCTTGATAGCAGATCACTTCCTACCTCTGTTTTCCCATGTAAATATTCATCAGATTCTGTAGAAAAACCCACTCAATGCAAATAAATAGACATTAATCCCAGTGACGTCTGCGGGCAAGATATTCATTTCTTATGGCCTCTTAATAGAGCCTCAATTAAACCTGAATTATCCCTTTAATATTCTGCCAGTGTCTTGGCAGAAGCTACCGCCGGTTGTTTCATTTATATTCCGCCTCAAAGCTAACAGTTTATTAATGTTCATTTGATAAGGTCATTTTCCAAATAATCTGGAATAATAATAATAAATAGTATGATTTTATATTAACTGCTAGAAGCTAGAAGAGAAATAAAACAAAGCATCAAATTTATTATTTTAATGTCGCAATGTGGCCGGAATGTCAAACTATGTTGTTTAATCATGATTGTGACATTTTTGTGAATCGCTGCATTGTAAGAATCAAACACGTTTTTAATGTTTAATCACAAGGATACCAGAAATCTAAGATGGATCCCGCTCCCCCACAAATAAGACGAAAGAGCTGCGATTCACAGCAGCTGTATGATCCGAACCCATCCGCTCGTTTCTTGCCTCCGTCCCACTGAGCTGCAGGATGAATCTTTGATGAACAGATCTGCTTACACATCACAGAGACCACTCTGTCTTCCACAGGCGGGCTCACTAATGATAAACTTACACTGCTAGCTGGGTGAGTTGATGTGCTCTAGCATGTTCAAAATTAACACTAACCAGTCGCAAAAGTACTATACGATTCACTTTTAGACATTCAGAGATCTTTTGTCCAGGCTGAGAGCTATGTCATCATTTCTTCCTTTCCAAATTTTAAAATATTTTTTTACAACCCATAAAACACTAGAACGGTGTTAATCTGTTTAGAGCAGTGGTTCCCAAAGTCTGGGTCTCGAAACACCAAGTGTGTGGTCTTTAGATTATCTAAAGAACTCTAAGTTAAACTAAAAAATAATTATTTGTTCAATTTTTTTACCTTAAAGTTATAATAAAAAAAATAAAGATAAAATCTGTAGTTGTAAATTGATAGAAATAGTGGAATATTTAAGGCTGTCTTGTAGCTACACTCACTAAATGGATCATTAGTTATGTTTGTGAGCAATACTCAATTTTGTGGGTTAGAAACTGAAAAACAAAAAGGGAGACGCTGGTTTAAAGGTCATTAGAAAATAAATATTTTTGAAATAGAGCATGCATCGTTGCATTAACATTTAATAAAGTTCTTTTCCCTTTTTGTAATCTCATCATTACAAATAGTCTCTTTAATTCATCTGGTCGGGTTTGATTGATCATTTGGAAATATTCTGACTCACTTCTCATCAGATGCCATATGATATTAAAATTTAAAATAATGTACGTCATTGCCATTTAATTTTCTATACATATATTAATATATCAACTCTGTATATAGTGATTCTTAGATTTTATTTTATTTTTTTGTCATTTCATTTTTTCCAGATTTCATGATATTTCATGAGTCCCAGCCTCGCTTGGATGTAGAATGTTGGCTTGTTTTCTTGTCATAATAACTTCAGACTGATAAAAAATGAGCAGAATAAACCTCAGATCATTTAAACGTAGCATGTGTGTTTCCATTTATTTGTTCCTCTGTTTGTTCAAATGTTTTTAAAATGTGTTCTGCAAATATATTTAGCCAAATTTATTGTTCTTGCAAAGAAACAACAAATAAAAGTGCAAGAAAAGTAATATAATTCATCCTCTCAGAACAAAAAAAGTAGAATCCAAATGCATTTTACGACGCTGTTTCTCACATCTACACTTTCATACAAGTATTTTGATTAAAGTATGAATAAATTTGTATATCTGATCCCAACTGTTTGTTGTGCAAAAATTCTAGTTGCACTACAAGATTCAGGTAATTTGTGCAAAATTAGTTGCAAAATAATAATCAGACATGTGTTATACTAAAAACCAGTTTTTGAATAGTCAGCTAAAATCTTTTTTTTTGGCTCAAGAGGCCTTTGCTTGAAAGTACTTTGACATGAAACAGGGTGATCAGAGAGGGGGAAGACATGTGGCAAATGTCACCAGGCTAGGAATTGAACCTGCAACCAGACTAAGGCCTCAATACATGGGTCGTGCTTTGCCTCTGCGCCACAACAGCACCCGGTCAGCTACAGTCTTGATGGAGAATTAATGTAAAATTAAATGAAATGTTTAGCTGCTAGATGAGGAAGAAGGTGTAACTTCTAAACATAAAACTAAACATCTAATTATTTGCCACAGAAGACACAAAGCAAAATTTGTGTGAATTATTAACATGCAGTGACAAACCCTACACCAGGTTCAAAAAAATATCAGGGAATTACATACAAAAATAAATAATCCAACATATATCACAGTGGTATTCAAAGAGTGGACGTGTTTATTAAGATTATTCTTAGATTGAGTTTCTGCAGTGATGGAATGAAATCCTAAAACAACAAAAAAAATATGAATGGAGTGTAGTACGTCTTATTTAACACCAGGGGGTAACAAAGAGCCGTCTTTTTAACTAGTCAGGTGAGAACAATAAACAAAAATAGTATTGAGATTTCAGAGGTTAAAGTATTAACGTTATTATATTTTTGAATGAGAAATTAGAGTAACTGGAATGAAAGCCAAATTTATTATTTTTTTTTTTTTAAAGCGTAATCCACATTGTTTGTCGTCAAGTTTCTGGCGGGTAGTCAAAGAAGAAGCTTCATCTAAGTTTGTCGAAGTTGTTTCCTGTCGGACTTGTTATTAAGAAAAGCGTCGCTCAGCCGTAACTGATTGGAGCTCACCTGGAGTGACGTAAGCAGAAGAAGGCAGAGGAGCGAAGGAGCAGTGCGGCGGAGGAATACAGCCGCGTATCTGCTCAAGCTGACCGCTGCTCCGCCAGCAGCACCGCCGCATGACATACACTCAACCGAATAACAGCTGGAGTTTGAGGTGCAGCTCTCACAGGTAAAGACGCTTTGTTTTTAACTGCGTGTCAATCCGCATCTATTAACCATGGGAATGTGAGGCGGACATTTTTTTCCCCCTCTGCCACAAACTAATCCGTCTGCGTCGCGACGTTGAATTTGTAAAGTAAGTACTGCGCGTTAACATGAATTTCGCAGGAAGCTACTAGTTCATTTACTTGAAGGGTTAGTGCGGCATGAACACTAATTTCCAGCTGTATGGTTAAGCATGGCTGTCACAACATGTTAAGAGGTGGGTTGTCTACTTAATAATAGGCTTATGAATCAGTTCCTGGCTGAGCAGGTTGGAAACATTTATTAGAAACAGTGAGTTATTTTCTTGTAACTTTAAGACAGTGGAAGGAGAAGTCCTGAATGTGCGTGTGTGTTTTTTATGTGAGTGGGAGTGAGACATGAGTCATTGGTCAAGTCCCTTCATATGACTTCGTAACCTATTTCCACTGAAAAATTTGAATATGTCAGAATGTCTGAGAAATTTAAGTTGAAGACTATTGGTTGGTCCATACATTATTCCATACATCTGGATTACATCTGGCAATCCAGATGTAATATCTTACATTTTGTTTTGCTTTATTTATTTAGATTCCCCCTAATGCTGCAGGTGCTGAAGAACTGAGGAGACCCGCAGGAGGACACCATGTCCCACAGTGACAACTGCACGGACAACAAGTCCCCTAAAATAGAGACCCTCTTCTCCACAGAACTTCATATATACGAGCCAGGAGATGAAGGCTACCAACCCAAAAGCCCCCTGACACTCCACTCTGAAACAGCCACCCCACAGGAAGACGAGGAGGACAACCTGGTGGTACCGGAACAGGTCGTTCTGAGCACAGAGACTCCTGCAGCACAGGAGCCTGAGACCCAAAAGGTGGTTCTGAGCACAGAGAGCCCCGCAGCGAAGAAGCTGGGTATCCACCAGTTGATTCCCAAGAGCTTAGCGGTGTCAAGCCGATCCAAGAATCGTCACCACACCACCGTGGTGACCTTCCCAGTGGGACTGGAGAATGCAAACAGCGAAAACCGCAGCCGTCACTCAGCCCAGGGGCCAGATGTTTCCTGGGACGACTATGACAGTGATGGAGACGGGTTGGCCTTCAGGAGGAACCGCAGGAACAAGTCGTATCGGGCGGCGGTGACCAGCCTGGACATTGATGCCATGACATCCGGGACAGCGCCTAAGACCAACCTGAAACCTGTTAATGAAAACCGAGAAAGCAGTCCTGGTCCTTCTCTCAGCAATAGACGCAAGGTAGAAACTGTCAACCAAAATGTTGTGAATGAAAAAGAAAATGCTTTTTTTCCCTTTTATTGCCACTAAGAAGTTCTTGTTAAAACTTAGCTTCTAGCCACAACTTAACCTGCTAGAGAAACTTTTTATTGACACTGTCTGTCAGCTTACTTTACCCTGGCAAATGGGAGTTGGAGGTACTGATCTTCCAGCAGTCTTGATATTTAAATACACTTGCTTAGAGGAACTAAAAACTAATGTGAAATTTTATTGTGATTCTGTCCAATTTGTCAATTTAGTTTCACTCTACTCTTCAGTCACAAGCATCAATAGCGCTTGTGATGATGTCGAATTTTTCACTTCTCACTGGATAAGAGATCCAGAGTTTGTGCACGATCTGGAAAAGTCTGTAATTTCAGTGTTTTCCAGATCTAGATTAGTACAGCAAGACGTTTTTAGATGATACTCCCCATTGTCACAAGGACATGTTCCTTAAACTCATGGTGAACTTTTGTAATTCTACTTTAAAATGAATTAAAATCCAAGTATAGGAGGTTTACATAACATGTGGAAACCATATGTATTCTAGCACAGATCTGTGCTAGAATAGTTCTCTATTCAGGTCTGTGACTAAAACCCATAATTTATGACTGAAATAAAGTCTGTGTTGCTGTGTCCTCTGTAGCGATCTCTGGGCAGAAAGAGGAACCAGCGTGGATCATTCAAAGATGGTATGTCCCCTCATGTGTCACTCTTGTCTGCTTTTTCTAAATCGGGTTACCGGAATACAAATAGATTGGGAAATAACTGAAACTTGACATGTTTTTTTTTTTTTTTTTGTAAAACTTTATTGCTCATTGCAGACTTCCTAGAACAGACAAAACGTTCATGGCAATATGAATTTGGGTTGAGTGGTTCCCATGTCACGTCTCTGAAAAGAGCTTGAGGCAGCAGAGAGGGACAGAACAAAAACGTTCCCGGCATGATAAACACTTGTTTAGTCCTGAATGGTGGATACTTGACCTTTCCCTTCAGATTCTTCTTTGCTGACTTTAGGAGTTTTAAAAGGTTTTTCATTTTCTTATATACTTATTGAGTCGGCTGCTCCAAACTAACCTAGCCATACCTCTAAAGAGCTTTCAAACTGGACACGGTGTAAGTAGAAACATTAAGCGTCATTGTTGTGTTTAGCAATCCTTCAGCTAACCTTTTGACACTCGCGGCTGTGTTTTTGAAGTCCTTGAAAGCGAGTCCCTCGTTGAGACTTCATGGTTTTCTGTTGATTGCCGTTCCCTCCCCAGCGACACCATGCCTGTACCAGGAGATCAGAGAGCGCGGCCTGGACTCCACCCATCAGGACGAGCTGCTGGAGGACTTTGTTGTGGTGGAGCCTCCAGCTGAGGACCACGCCATCGTGATGAAGAGCTACAAACAAGCTCACCTCACCTGGAGCCAGTTGCCTCAGGTGAACCTTCAGATTTGCAGAGTAAATCAAGTCGAGACTTAAGAACTCTGAGAAGAGCTTAACTTAATTACGCATTCTTCTGCTTATCAGTGTTTCATATTGGTGCAGAAATCCAAGACATGTTTGTTTTCTTGATGTCAGACTGTTAAAAATGTATATTTTGACTCGTATTAGAAACACTTTTATTTGAAAAATCCAGACAAGCAGGGTGGGGATTCACGTCTGATTTCTGTTTATGCCCTTTAAAGGTGCAGGATTCTGGTATTCTGTCAACAATCACACCTCAGGAGAGAAAGAGGCAAGAGGTGAGATTGTGTCCAAGTATTTCTCGTACTGCCTGTCCTGCTGCACACATGAATTTAGGTGTTCCATATTTCCTCGTGCACAAGGCTCTAAAAGGGGACACGTCATTATCTCTAAAGCGGTTCATTTAAAAGATTCTGCTTTTTCTTTATTCAACTAATATGTAAAATTAGATAACACGAGTGAAACAAATTGCCATGTTTTCTTATTTTAGATTTTTACAGAGATGCATAGGTCAGTTACCAGCATCAAATCGTCTTATAATAAAGTATTGTTTTTAAGAAGGCAAAAATCTTCCCTCATTCTGTAGATCATAGACCTTTTAATGAGGTTTTTAAAGAATATGGAGCCAATAGAGAGGAAAGCATCTTTGTCCATCTGTTGCTGAGCACTGGTGTTCAGCTGACTGCAACCTGTTTGGAATTATTTCCAGTCACAAAATAATACACGTAATTCTTGTGTGAAAATCGTCTAAAGGTTTCATCACAGTTTTTAAACTGTGAGAAACATCTGGACTCCAGGCCTTTTTAAACCGGCTGACCTAAGCTGTAGAACGACCCAAAAATAAAACTTGCAGCAGTAATTGTTTGTTTTCTTTTTAAAATGCACAGATTTGTAAAAACTGTTCTTGTGCGAAATCTCGTCCGACTCTCGAGCGATATTTACCGAGTGTAAGATTGATGTTAAAGCCAAAAATAACCGATTAGATCTGTTATCCTACATCTGTAGATAGTGTCTGCTGACAGCAAGTTCAAACTCATTCTCATGGTACCCAAGAAGCACAAAGAAACAGAAGCGGGTAGCTGGCGTTCAGGAAATGTCAGTGAGAACTCAAAACACAACATTCCTCACTAAAGTAAAAGCTGAAACTGTCAATTGCATTGTAACACTTTGTGTGGGTGGATTTTTTTTTTTTTCGTTGTAATGTTTCCTCTCCATTAGCCCAAGATGTCAATACCAAGGTCCATATTGTGTGCTGTGCTCTAGCTGAACAAAGCCACACCCTGCCTGTGTAATGGTGCTTTTACAGCCCTCTGAACAGGTGCTTGGTTTGCTGTTTGGGACCTTCAGTTGTCTCACGTGTCCTGTTTTTTTTTTTTTTTTGTTAAAGAAATGTGCTCAATGTGGGCAAGTGTGCAAGTATTTCAAAACATTTTGGAGCATTCCTTTGAGCTTTGAATGTCATTTGAGACAGAACATAAAAATGTCGTCTTTATGCCCTTTGGTCCTCTCTGAGCCACCTGACCTTTAGAAGTAGAAGTGTTGACCAAGGTGTGTTGTGAGCATGTGATTTGTCTCCAAACTGTCTCTGTGAGCCAGAGCGCCCCGCAGCTATCTAGCAGCTAAACACCATTTCCTCATGACGTAAAACATCCAAATGTAGAATATAATGTTGCCTTTTCTTTAGGCGTTGAAACAGGAGGCTGAGAAAAATGCCAATCACACAGAGAAAACAAACAAACAAAAAAAAAAACAATTAAGTTGAAATTAAAGTCTTATTGCAATATAAATTTGCTTTCACAACACTTGATGTGTGTGTGTGTGTTTTTTTTTTTACAGGCCATTTTTGAAATTATCACCTCAGAGCACTCATACCTACACAGCCTTGGCATCCTGGTACGTCACTTCAAGAACAGCGCAGCGTTGAAGAAAACGATGACGACGACGGAGCATCACCACCTCTTCTCCAACATATCTGTCATCTACACAGCTAGCCAACGGTGGGCTGGTCTCCACATTGATTACTGTGCTGTTAAAGATGTTTCTTCTTCTTCTTTTTTTAATACTTTCTTCACACTTAAATATATCATAAAACAGATTTTAAGATCTCACAAAATAAAAACACAGCAGTTACAAAATACAGTTTAGAAAATATGATTTAGTATATTTAGAGAATATCAACCCAA
Source organism: Poeciliopsis retropinna (assembly GCA_010277075.1). Taxonomy (NCBI): domain Eukaryota; kingdom Metazoa; phylum Chordata; class Actinopteri; order Cyprinodontiformes; family Poeciliidae; genus Poeciliopsis; species Poeciliopsis retropinna. The sequence goes on along the minus strand of VMRM01000009.1, from coordinate 8,038,599 downwards.
CTCACCACATGTGAGAAACATTTCAAACTAAAACCTAATCAAGCCAGTAAGCTTTTGTATTAACTATTAATGAGACTTTTACATTGGAGATCTGCTGGCCCACTCCACTCAACAGAACTGTTTCATTCAGTCACATTGAGAGGCTTCTGGGCATCAGCTGGTTTAATGTCATGCCACAGCATTGCAGTGGGATTTGCAGAGCAGAGTTTGACTCGGTAAATCCAAAACCTCCCTTTCTTTCTGAGGCATTCAGAAGGGGATTCTCCTGGCATGTTTGAGATTGTTTTCCAGCAATGCAACCCAAGAGTACTTGACCTTGAACTCATGAACTGATGGATTATCTGCTAAGCAGTAGACTTTCTACCAGTTATGCCCATAGCAGTCTGGTACCTGAAGCAGCAGAGCAGTTTGTATTAGTTTTATGCCAGATGTAACAACACCCTCCAGAAACTTCCACTTTTGCCTTTTTGTTTTTTGACCCTAAACCTTACTTCTTATTAGATTTCTTGATCCTACACCAATCAGGTCTGGGTGTGGCTGATGAAATTGAACCAAAGCAGGTAGTTTATCATGATTAAGGTATGATTTAATTGAGAGAGGTGATTGTATTACTACAGTAGGCCTACGATGGTTTGGATGGCTCTCGCTGCTCTGAAAACTGATTAAACCAATTCAAAACCAAAATGAAACATTTTTAATTTGGCAACAAGAAAAAAAAATCTGAGGAATTTATAAGGGAGCAATTATGTTGTGGTGCAGAATATTTGAGAATAAGTTAAAGTAGCTGTCAGTTCTAAATGTTCGTCAGTGTTCGGATGATCTGATAAGAAAGTGAGAAACAATAGACCCAGTGACTCATACACCATACACCATTCACTGAGTGATTTTTATGTTCTCAACTGAGGATATTGTTCCAAGAGTTAAAAAAAAAAAAACGGTTCATTTGAAGCTTCAGGAAAAGTATTTGCCCTCAGCATGTCTTTAGTATCCTGTAGACTCCATTAACGTGTTCAGACACGTTGGCCAAACTAGTTTCGCCGCTCTCAGTGGTATTCCTGAGCTTTGAAATGATAATGTTTACACTGGCATGTTTTGTTTGTTGTTTCGTACTTCAGTTTGAATAAGAGTAGAAATTCAGAGCATTGTTGTGAATGGGAAAATAAATAAATTTTCTCCTATTTAAGCCCTAAAGAGTAAAGCAAAACCAAAGAACAGAATACCTTGGTAACATCTATGGGGATAAATCAGAGAGACTTCCAGTTTCTCTGTGGGAAACTGTGGATTCGCTGGGTCCTCGGGTGGGGCTGTTTTTGTCTTGGTGTCATTTTACACGTTTTTGTTAGAAGGGACAAATCTGAGAGTTCTTTCTTTTCTTAGACAGCCTTGAACAGATTTGTGATTCTGTAAATCTTCTAGTCTTTATTGATGTATCGCAACAACTGTCGAAAACTGTTGTGACATGTCATTCCAACAGCAGCAACAGTATTTGTCGGGAGATTTAGTTGCTAGCTATTCCTTCAAACCAATGGATGTAATATTAAACCTTGAGTTACACAAGGCATGTTGAGGTTTATAAAGTTTATAACACACCTTGAACTCTTTTACATTTTATGTGCAATTGTAGACGCCAGTGGATTTTATTTGGAATTAATGTGATTTTTTTTTTTTTAAAGTAGTGCACAGTTGTGCAAAGAAAGGAACATGGTTCATGGTTTCCATATTTTAAAATATATCTACATCACTTTCAGGCTTATCGTTGATTCTGAATTTAACATGATTATGTTTTTGGTCCATGGTAGCTTCAGCTCTATCAAGACTTTCTCATCCTCTAGCAGTTTTAGTTCCAGGATTGACTTCATCCATTTTCCCATAAGCTTTGATTTGGGATGGTGTGTTCAGGGCAATCGGCGGTGTCAGTTACATTTGCATGTCGACCAAAAAGTTGCATCTCTGTCTGATCTGAGCACCTTCTCCCACATGCTTTCTGTCTCCCCCACATGGAAGGTGATCGTATCCTCCTAAACTTCACTTTTGCAAGACATTATTTGCTCAACACCCAAATCATTAGGAATAAACCTGCTGTGTCTTCTGCTCTGCTGATTTGTCTGTAGAAGAACCGGACTTCATTTTTGCCTCAATGTTAACCTGCCTCTTTTACAACCTTTAGCTTCTTTAAGGATCTTGAAAACCGTCACAATGAGCAGCTGGTGATCCGGGACATCAGCGACATTGTTCAGAACCACGCTGCACACCACTTCGCTCCTTACATCGTCTACTGCTCCAACGAGACGTTTCAGCAGAGGACGCTCCAGAAGCTGCTGTGAGTGGCGGAACAATCTAGAATTCATTCAGCGGCACATGAATATGAGCTGAACTTAATTTGCGTTTTTATTTTTGTATTTCACAGGAATAATAACTCTGCATTCAAAGACACCCTGAAAGAAATTGAGACAAATAGTGAATGTGGAGGCCTTCCCATGTTGTCGTTTCTGATCCTGCCCATGCAGCGTGTGACCAGGCTACCACTTCTGCTTGATGTCAGTTCGATCTTTACTTTTGTCATATGGGACAATACTCTAAAACAAGAATTACTGTGCTCCTTTTTTTTTTCATTAGCAGTAGAGCAAAACAAAGAATAACAAAAAATAAATAAAAAATTTAAAAAAACGCAACATGGGTGTTAAGTATAAAAACCATAAAATCTATTTTTTGTGTGTGTGAAGAAATGATCAGCTGTACATACAGTGCGACTAAAAGATGTGGGCACACATTGGTGGTGCATTTCTGTTGACAATTCTTGAATCTTTCAATGAACAAAACTTCTTGCGCGTTTGTGCATACACTCGGTCTGCACTGATGAAAATTCACTCACCATCTGGATAAAAAATGCCAAGATATTTTTATTGTTATTTATTCAGTCAAGGTCAGGTTGGTTTGGATCATATTTCCCCCTATAATCAATATAATTATCATTTGAAAACTGTTTTATATTTATTCATGTTACCTTCGATATCATTTGGGGGGGGATTATTTCTGCCATTTTTTTCTAATAACCCAAATTTTGGGAAAGGATATTTGAATTTTTTGTATCTCACTGTAACATATGTAACTACTTGACTATGAAGCATTTTATTTATTTTATTCCGTTTGTGTGCTTGTTCATCCTCAGACAATCTGTCAGAAAACTCAGGACCAGACTGCTGAGTACTTTGCTGCCGTTTGGGCGCTGAAGGCCATGAGCAAGGTTCGCATGCTGGACTAATTCACAGAATTAGTCACAGAACCACCGCGTCCACGCAGGTTTATCCGTTTTGACAGGATTCTGATCACCGTTTCTACTACGATTATTATCTGAACAGTTGGTCACCGAATGCAACGACGGAGCAAGGCGGATGGAGAGGACGGAGCAGATGTACACCATCCAAAAACAGATGGAGTTTGGAAAAATAAAGGTCGGCCGTTCAGCCATCGCTGTTTTTGTGAGCAGAAACGAGCTCGACTCGGATAAATGTGTCTGTCATCATCTTGTCCCCGCAGCCATTTCCTCTGGTGTCAGCATCGCGATGGCTGAAGAAGCGCGGCGAGCTGGCCGTCTCCAGCGAAGAGCTCAGCATATGGAGGGCTTTCACCAACAGGAGCTACTACCTGTTCCTCTTCAACGACGTGCTGATCATCACCAAAAAGAAGTCGTGAGTGGCACTCTTTTACAAACACAAAGCTTCTGTGAACCAACACTCGTAATGTCATTAGGGTACATTTGGAAATTGTGTCACAATGTGTCAGAAGCTGTTCCAGCAGCCGAGAAAACACAAATTTACACTGAAATCCTAAACATTCATCTATTTCGTCTGAATTATGAGTGCTGTTCCGACAAAAAGTAGAATGTGTGAAGTGAGTTTAACACTTCTTTTACATAAAAAAATTAAAATCAAATCATAGAAGTATGACATGAATTTGATGCCCCTAATTGAAATCCTGTGGAACCAATTCATCTAAGTAGTTTATGAAGTTGAGCTAAGTGTAATCTGGTCTCAGCATAAACACATCTATTCTTGATAGGATAGGTTACTATTAGCAATGTGCTGCAGAACTCTGCCCCTTCTGTCACAAACTAAATACAAGATGAGTGAAAAGATGCTTTGATGAGACCAAAATTGGCCAACAGGCAGAGCGCAAAATAGACCGAGCTAAATGGACCTGGAGCCACAGCTTCACTTGAGTATTTTAGATCAATACAAGCATGTTAGAATGGCCTACTTAAAGTCCAGTCAAGTCCAACTGCAAATTTGTGAGAAGACAAATGCTGTCCATCCTTTCTGACTGAGCTTGAGCTTTTTGGAAAAGACAAATGGGTCAAAGTGTCTGTCGAAAAGTCCAGAGTTGGTGCATCAAAATCCTGCAAGGGATGCATAAAATTGCACTTCAATTTCAGAAACTTCTTCTTCTTGCTTTTTATAATTTAGCTTACCGTAATTATGTTTTAAAATCAAGAGAAAGTACATTGGCGTTGAGTTTGTAGCAGGACAAAATCTGTCAAAAGCAGAATAAGCGCTTGTAAGCTCTGTGTCCCACAAAGTGTGGATTTATGAAAGATACACTTTGGTACTTTTTTTTTTTTTTTAATTAGAAATTGACTCTTATCACACCAAACTGCAAAAAAGTGGAACATATGGAGCAACTAATGGTTACATTTTACAGCTGATAGTCTTTCGTGGATGTTTTGGTTGTCTTGGTCACCCGTGGCGAGTTGAACAGTTCCAGCTGCTTCCAGGGAACATCGGGAAAGAGGAGAGTAAAGGGACAGGGAAAGGAGTGCGTGCATACCTCAGATTCTTTATTCCTGCATTCAGCTTGTCAGCTTGACTGACTTCAGCTGTCTGTTTTGAATTAGGGAGGGAGAAAACAATGTGAGCTCAGACAAAGAAATTGCCCACAACACTGCAGTCATTAAAATGTCTTTTAGTCAGCTCTGTGACCTCTGTGTTCGGGAGGGGAAAAATGTACAAGTCAAGGCCTTTTAGGAGAGTCAAGAAAATGTTGCTTGTGCCACGCTGTTTCCTGGCTAACGATGCTGCTTCGCAGTGAGGAGAGCTTCGTGGTGTTGGACTACGCCACTCTGGATAACGTCCAGGTCGAGTTTGGGGAAGATGCTGATGTACGGACATCGCCCAACAAAAGCAGCTCCAATTACCTTTCCTTTAAATTGCGGATGAGCAAGAACAGCGAGGGGAAATTAGAGCAGATCTCCCTGGTGGCTGACTCCAGGTACTGCACCCCTTCTGATTTCTTCAACTCCTGGTGATAACCAAACTTTGGTGGAGGGCCTTCTGAAATTAAGGCCATCTTTTTATCCTAAAATGATTATCCACAGATCTAGAGAGTGAATAATACTGATAATACCAGCTGAACAATTCCTTATACATGTCCACTTGTATTTCTTAGAAGCCACATATTTTGTCTTTGGCTCCCTCTGTTGACAAAGTAGTAGCTGCAGTTTGAGATAGTGTAACATCTGTGGTCCTTTTACAAGAAACAGACCTCATTGTTATTCCTGCGCTCTCTTTTGCCAAGGGTGGACCGGGCACGATGGATCACCGCTCTTAAAGAGCAGAAGCAAGAAGGGGTCTTCACTTGCACAGATGGTAAGACTATATGCTGTGATTACAGATGGGAATTTTAATACATAAATATACTTCCCAAGGAATCCATGTGAAGTTTCAGCAGATGATTAGTCTGTTATGCAGATTATAAACCCCTTAAATCCTAAACAGATGGGTAATATGCTCTGCCTCATGGAAAGAAAAAAAAGTTGCATTCATAGCAAAATGATTGTTATTCACTTCCACTCCTCTCAAGCTCTCTGCTCCAGTATTATGTCTGCTCACAGTGGTTTTAGTGTTGGTCCTTTTATTAATATGTATTCATTTTAAAAGGATGATTTTATTATGTCATTTCAATGCTGTTAATGTTTTGCTATGTAATGTTTTGTTAATGCTGCCACTGTGACACTATTTCGTCTTTGAAACATTCTTCCCTACTTAAAAAACCTTAAACTATTACACTAGACTATTATAAAGAAAAATAATGCATAAATGTTTGGCTATGGTCTTTTAAAAAAAAAAAAAAAAGAGAGAAGCTTTGTACAGATGCTTTTAAGTTTCCAAGGATTTCCCAGCTGCCTACACCGCTAAAGGTGTCAATACAATTTATTGACCAGGACATCACTGTGGATATCCAAAAAAAATTAATTAATACCAGACTAACTTAAATCCTACATGGAGTCAAGAAGAAACAAGCCTCAACCACCTGAAAACTCCTATTAAAATGGGCTCCGATTCCCTCTGATGTGCTCCATTAATGCAGTAATTTATTCATAAGAAGCTGTGACAATGTATTAAGTGCATAGATATGTTTCATTAGTGTGACATTACTGTATTTAAAATCCTTGTTCTTATTTAGCTATTATCTAAATTAAACCATATAAATCCTGAAAATGTATCACAGTTTGCTGGAAGAATCTATAGTTTCACTTTTTCAATTAAATTACAATAGAAATTCACCTGCTTAATTGACTTACCATCAATCAATGTGAGCCAGTCATCTCATAATGGCTGACATTCCTGTTAAACGGGAATGTGTTTCAGGTTTGCCGCAGTATGAAGTCATCAAAACGTACATGCCGAAAGATCCGGACGAACTCGGCCTGCGACAGGCGGAGTTCGTCATCGTTCTCCAAAAGGAAGAAGGTGAGGGCCATCGCAGCTGGGCTCGGTCTGTACGTCGCCTTCCGCTTGTGTTTTTTGAAATGAACACAAACATCTCTGATTTGCCTAGAGTGGTGCTATGGGGAGAGGATGCGGGACGGAGAGAGAGGCTGGTTTCCTGCCAACTGCGCCACAGAGATCACAGATCCCACCGCCATGGAGAGCAATGTGCAACGAATGAAGCGTTTGCGTAAGGAGACCAACGTCTGAAGCGGCTGCAGCACGCCACTGGAACAAGACGCTGTTGAAGGCTAACACACACACTGCACTGCTGATGAGTTACACTGAGCCCTGGAAGTCCATTATCACAGACTGTGATTCTGTTCCCTATGTAGGATAATGTGCAAACATTATGCTACACAAGATTTTGGGGTTTGTTCCTCCATTTTTCTGACATTTCTTCAAATTGTGCCAAATGTGGTTGAGTATAAAGGAATGAAGACAAGATCAGATCTTGCAAAACGTGACACTCAATTTTAAACATCTTCTTCATGCCATAAAAAAAAAATCTGATAATGTTTATAGCCTGTATACTTGAGAAAAATAAAGAGACTCCAAACAGTTTTCCTGGTTTCTGAAGATTTATTTGAGCTTGCATTTTGTTAAAATGTCTGAATACATAAAAAGTTATTTAAAAATGTCAAACTGACCAGATATCAAATTTCATTTTTTTTTTTCATCTTTAAAAACCATTTGGTGTAAAAACTTAGGACAGATTTAGAAAAACATTTGTTGTTTCCCCAACATGTTTTGTAGCTGTCACATAAAAATAATGGGAAAAGAAAACAAGTCTGCATAGATTCTGCAGGCAATCAGTGGTAATCTGGTCAAATGCATGGTGCAAGCTTGTGACGGTCTTAGAGTCAAATCTTTATTGCTCAGATCTTGGTTGATGTTTCTTCTTGTTGACAAACGAAAAACTGTAAAATAAAATAAAAAAACAAGAACAGGAGGCAGAAACTGAGTCCAACAAGGGCTGCACAAACATTCAACATGGTTCACAAATGTTTCAAGCGGAGAAAAAATAAATAAATAAAACTCACCCGGACGATGGTACAAGATGGTAGGTGCCGGTGTGCAGGTTGTTTCCTACTCGGCCCCACCCTGCTGGGCCTCGGGAGCGGACGTTTTCTCTGCAGATGGGTCACCTCCTGTCTTGGCCTCTTTGTTTTCCTGGCCGGGTTTGCCACCGGTCTGTTGGCGTCTGCGGCGGTAGTTGTAGTTACGACGGTAGCGCCGCTGGCGGGGCTGCTGATTCTGGCCTCCTTCGCCGCCCTGATTCTCCTTGTCCTCCTCGCTGTCCCGCACCGGTCTGGGACGGGGGGGACCCCTAGGTTGCACAAGACAAAGTTAGATGTAAAGTAGAAAAACAACAACAAAAAAACACAGTTACAAAGACAGCATGCAGTTATAGAGTCATGCACAACACACAGCAAGCAATTTCTGATGATAATGTCACTTTTCTGGAGACGTGCGTCGTTTACTGGCAGCTTACGTGAGATTCTTTAATGTCATTTTTTTGTTAGTGCAAAACCAGCACATGCAAAGCGTTTCAATCCTGCCACCGCTATCCTCTGCCAATAAAGCCCACATGCAAACCTTGGTCTGAACCTTGGTCGGAAGCCTCTGTAGTAGTTCTGCCTCACTGGTTTGTTGCCCTGGTCTGGACCTCCCTGGCCCTCGTCTCCCTCACCTCCCTGAGGGGCACAAAGAAGAAACCAAAACAAAAACAAAAAAAATCCTTCAGAACTTTCAGAGGAGAACATGGTGACTTTGTAATGAAAATGTGGAACTTTGTGTCATATCGATTTTGCGGAAATGTGGGGCCTATTTGAGAGCATCCAAGACCCCCGATACACCAAGATTTGTTGATCACAACCACGTGATTGTTAGAGAGGAGAGGGTGGAACAAAAATCAGGAGTTCAGACTTAAGTTATTGATCAACTGGGTGCCTGCTTCAGGAGAGTAGCCCTCTGGCGGCGTACCTCAGTCATCTCTCCGCGTGGTGCGTTGGTGTACGGGGGCCGACGGCCGTAGCGTCTACGTACAAAGTATGGCGGGTAGCGCCGTCTGCCAGGGTAACCTGGTCTGCGCTGCTGTTGCTGCGAGTCTCCTTCGGGGGCGTTCTCTCCCCCCTCTCTGCTCTTGTCGCGTCCTCCGCTGCCGGGCTCGCCTTCGTCGCTCTGGTAGTTCTCTGGGTAGTCTCCGCCGCGGGGAGGGCCCCTCCTTCGTGGATAGCGCCGATAGCGGTTTCGGTCTGCAGCGTACTTGCTTCCCTGGACTGCGACACCTCCTGGGCCAGTGACGTTAGCTGCCTCTGCTCCCTGAATACATTGGGACAGATTTTCTCAGTGATGTGGTGCTTTTTTTTTTTTTTTCTGTCCAGAAGCAAAGGTATCAACTCTACAATTTATAGAAAAATAAATCAATCAAAGAAAAGGTTACCTTCTCTCCCTCGACTACGTCAAATTCCACAGTTTCTCCATCTCCCACACTGCGGAGATATTTCCTCGGGTTGTTCTTCTTAATGGCCGTCTAAAAAAAATAAAGAGCATGGATGAGAAATTTGTGTAACTGTGAATATATAATGTATATTTTTAAGGCCTAAATAAAGAAGCTAAAACATACCTGGTGTACAAAGACATCCTCCTTTGTATCATTCCTAAACAGACAAACAAAACAAAAAAAACATAGTTAGTGTCCTGTTGAGCCGCACAACGCAATGTCACTGTAAACGGACTTGAACTAAGCCAGCAAGGATTAATGTAGTGCTGTAGGTGGCGACAGTATGGACACAAGCAGAAAACATAATCTGGTCAGCTCTGTGAGCAAAGCAAAACTCTAATAGGATTGAGAACAATCTTTCAGCCACTCGTACGCATTATATTAGAAATCTCTTGGAAGAACGGGTGGGTGGCTGGGTGGGTTGCGGGCGGCTCTCGCTTACCTATTGATGAAACCATATCCATTCCTGACGTTGAACCATTTGACGGTACCCAAGACTTTTGTTGCTGTTAGGAAATTAAAACAATATAGATTATTAGACAGCCTGAGCTTCTTCTGGCACAGAGTTCAAATACATCTGCTACTTATTGAATCCAATTAAAACATTTTGATAACAGGTGCCTGACTTATGAACAAACCTAACCAAGGCCATGCATTATGTGAACGTTATATTTAACTCCCAACTGCCATTCTTATTATAGACCTGGATGCTTGGGAATACACAGCACCAGCTGCTCTTGGTGTGAGGCATGAGCCAAAGTTTGTAGATTGAGAACCCAACATGTGTTCATTTAAGGATGTAATATTATACACACCTTAGTTATGGGCTGTTTAGTGAAGCATTTCAGTGACAGACAAACACCAATAGCCATGATGACCAGTGTTACACAAGAGAGGCTCCATTTCAAGAAGCAGGATATCTACTTTCACTTCTCTTCCCCCCCCCCCACAGTTAACATTTTATATACCCAGATCTTTACCACTAAAATAGACTGTTAAGAATCATTTATTCTATCAAAAATAGATCCTCCACCTCCCCTCCCAGCTGCTTATAGAAATAAGACTGGATAACTCGCCTTCAAATGTCACCGATTTAGTCTAATCTCTTGTCTATATTCAATTTATGGGCTAAGGAGGACCATATCTGGAACATACACACTTATTTGTGTGTTTAATGGTGTCTAATAAAATATATTCAAAATAGCCCCAGAACATTTTCTATTGAGTCAAGTATAAAAATCTTATATCTTCCTAAACGTTGTCTTGGTTTAAAAGTATCGTTAGGGTGCCTATATTAAAAGAGTGCGCGCTTTTTATTTATTTTTGATCTGCTCCATATGAAAATGATCAAATCTTTACGTTCCCTTCAGTCTAGTCGTGTTCACTCGCACATCATAGTTTTAATTTTTTTGGTCTGCCGTCGCTGAGCGAACGTACCCTTCTTGTTTAACCTGATCTAAACACAACCCAGGATCTGAGTGGTCACACGTGGTAGAACCGTACCCGGATGTGTTAGCATAGCAACGTAGCTGAGAGAGGCTTTCAACCATGTGGCTGGAGTTGAGCCAGCAAACAGAAACTAACATAACAAGCAAGGCAACTTATATTTGGGTCGACTTTTTATTTAACACGTAATAAAAGCGACTCGATATTTTACACTTGTTTGAATGAAAACACCACCAAATGGCGAAATAAGTGGAAACCCACGGCGGACATTTTTTGGGGGGTGGCCTTTAAAGCCTTGAAGGTAGCTGCGATTAGCCGGCTAGGCTAGGGATAGCATCTTTAGCTCGGGTGATGAAGTATGTAGGCCAGACTGATAACCCAGAAAATCGACCTAAAATAACATGACCGTTGACATATACATTGATATGCGTTAGTAAACTGCTGTTAATCTGGCATTCTGACCAGTTGGAAGGGACAAATGTTTGTGTCGTGAATATTTTGGATAAAATAATTCAAAGTGAAACCAGCAGGCTGTTTTCGAGTGAACAAAGGGATGGTTAAGCAGCTAACATTACTAGCCCATGTAGTTTATATGAAATAATAAACACGGGTTGGCAAATTTACTTGTATTTATCTCCAACCGTTAAACTTCAACCTCCGGGCGGTTAACCCACAGAGCCTAACGTCCGCAAACCGCGTTTCCGTTTCTCTATAAACACATTGGCTTTGATAACGGCTGCAAACGTTTCCTAACGACTGTCCATGTGACGGCCGACTGGATGGATGGGTCTATCGAGCGGATATCTGACGCAGGGAGGCCGACGAATGTACGGCTCAGATCCCCATGCTAAAGTCATGAGCTCTCGGACAACTGACAGTCCTCTGAAAAATGTTGTAACAGATATGTCAAACGGCTAATTTCAGAACTCGAAAAAGATATTCATAAAACATAAAGCTACAGCAACGTAATTCTAAATCTCCCGACACTAACGCTTTAGCTACTACACACGAAAAATATTTGACATCGCTGAAGAGAAAATACAAAGGGTAATATAATGCCAACATTCTAAATAAAACAGAAAAAGTGGAAAACAGAGGTTATGTTCGTTAAATTTTTGTCCATTTTGTTCAGTAACGAGGAACTTAACGTTTATGTCCCACTAACGTTACGTTTAACGGCAGACTGTAGTGGTGACAGTGGGGATCGCCCTACTGTAACAGAATCCACGCTAGCAACCTAGTTAGCTCGACTAGCTTTGGCAGCCTTACCGATGACCTTCTTATCCCCCGCTGAAGCTGCGGCTGCCGGACTGGATGGGCTCTCCGCATCCGCAGCAGGCTGCGGAGGTTGTTGTTGTGTCTCGGCCTCGCTGCTCATGCTTACTACTCGTTGGTAATGGCTTCAGCCGGCGGCGGCTCTCTGCTATTTTTCCCGGTGCTAGATGGTAACCTGGGCCGGCGGTGGTGGGGGCTTACTGCCTTCGGGCTCTCAGCTTTCCTCTTTCCGCTCCCGTTGCCGATCGAACTGGGCAGAACGTGTAGATGTGCCGGGGAATGTTCACCGTGGAAGTCCCGCCCAACTCTTCCTCTGATTGGCTGGAATGTGTGACGACTAACATAACGTGTTTTTAATTGGCTAGTACAACTGTCATGAAAGGGTTTCCTAAAAGGAGATTATACCTGAAATTTTTCAATACTCCCTACATATACGAATTAGGTAAAGATGGCAATAATAAAGTGTCTGTCAGGTAGTTTTGCAGGGTTGTTTATACGTGGTACAATAATTGCCCAAACTCTTAAACTCTTGGGATTAAGTGAAGCTGCGAACCACATTTGGAAACAGTACCAAACCAGACGTTGCATGCCCAAGTAAGAGAGAAAACAAGCTACATGAAAGATTTTAAAGTCCCTTTAATTAATGCCAGGATTTACCATCTTATAAACAGCCCTTAAAATTAACAACTATGCAGCATTATGAAGCATCTAACAATACAATACAGCAAAAATCACTTGAACTCAGTATACACAAACTATCAAATATATCACAACCCTTGAAGTTTACATTTTGTCACATTACCAGAAACATAAATGTATTTGACAAGAACTCCTGCTAAATTGTTAGCAGGAGTTCTGAAACATTTCTTTCAACAACCTATTTTGTTTTTACACTCTTCTGTAAAGGTCAGATTTGTTGAATGCACTATTAATTATTGTTCTGGGGACATATTCTTCTCACATGAGCTGTGGATATCTGTAGATTACAGCTCTCCCAGACTAACTGTGGCCTTCCTGACCAGCCAGGTAAGGTGAATGGGAACAGTTTGAGATGTTCAAAACAATGGATTTTTTTTCCCCCTCAGAATTCTGCTCTAACTTCTCCACTTTTTTCCCTAGCCTTTATAGTGTATTCCTTAGTCTTCGTGTTAATGTTTAATCTCTGATGCTCTCTTAAGATTTTTTAAGCCTTAACAGGACAAGCTATAACTAAACTGACTCATATTTGGAGTACAATTTCAAGTTAAATGACTTCTAAAAGCAATTGGTTGCACTAGATTACATTTTGGAGCATGGGAGTAAAATGGAGACTGCTGCGTGCAGACTTTTCCGATTTCCTCCTAAAGAATTGTAGAAACTTTGCAAATGAAAGAGCTTACTAATGTGTGCTACTTTTTGTGTGGCTTTCACATAAAGTACATTAAAGTGCTTGTCACATGACAAAATGTGCAAAAGGGCTGTGAATACTCTTGCACGACACCGTAGCCACATTCATTAACAGACTGGTGTTGCTCAAGATTTTCAATCTATAAATTTAGTCTGCAGAACATATTCCGCCCAGGCTGAATTTTTGTATCCTGCTTCTAACATGTGTTGTACTTTCTTAAATCTGTTGTAGTGATGTCTTTGACACCAATGAAGTTCCTAACAGAGAAATGGAGTACCCATCATAAGAGAAAGGCATTGCAAAAGCAAACAAAAGCCGACATAACTCAGAGCTGATAGAACGTCACACGACTTAATTTTCCCACTCAAAACCGTCAGTATAAATGATAAAAGTCAGCCATCTTGTGTGAGTTGAGAAAACTTTCTTTTTCTCTAGCAAAGAGTGAACAGCCAATAGTACCCGCTTACCCTCCCACCCCTTCACAAACATTGTCATGGTAATTAAAGCTCCACTGGCACCATTTACAAGCAAAGGCCGACATGTGAAGCTCTGCTGTAAACTGCAGAGCTCCGCTCTCCCACACACAAAAATGAGCCTCAGAAAGCCTCCCCATGGAGAAAACCTCCTTTCAAAAAAAAAAAAAAAAGAGAAAACCCTCTTCCTGCCTCTATAAGAAGAGAGTCTCCATCTGAAAGGATCCTTTTGTGCCAAGAGAATGATGTTCAAGGGAAGTATGGGGGAGGGGGGCTTGGAGCTTGGATTTGGCTGGGATAGAAGGGGTAGCCATAAGTTCAACAGAGGATTTCTTGGCACTGGAGAGTGTGCTCTAATTTGCTCCATGGATAAGGTTGACATTAATCCCGCATCTCCTCAGAGTACAACTTTACACCTTTGTGTGTTTCCATGCAGATACATATCACCCAAACGCCAAGATCGAGTTCATAATCCCCCCGGGGAAGTTTTTATATTCAGATGAATTGGAGATGAGAAAGAAAAACTGAATATTTATCGCTTGACAACACACTCTTAGCCCCACCTGTTTTGCATGAGCTTTATTTTAATATTGTCTAAAGGTATTTATGAGCATTACATATTACATTCTTCAAATAAAAACTATGCTGGTTTAAGTGTTATTTAGTCTAGAGATGTGAAAAAGAAAGAAAATAAACCAGACAGAACATCTATATTAGAAAAGTACAATTTATTGCATTTTTTGTGTAAAAAAAAAAAAAAGAAAGAAAAGCTCATTGGTTCTCATGAAATGTATTTTAAAACATCACATTTCTCCACACTGAGCGATGAGGATTGGCAGTTTTGGCTTGTTGTTGGGTCCAGTGGGGACATTCTGTTTGAGGGGAGAATAACAAACTCAGAATTAAAGCTAAATCTAAAAAGCAACAGTCAGCATCAATAATCGGTGAAGAGTTTGTGCCTCGGAATCATCAAGTTCGTCCGGGACAGAAGGAACATTTTGAACGTTTCAGTGAATCTAAAGCCTAATTTCTGCAGTGCGCTATTTTATGGTCGGTATATTCGGCATGGCTGAAAACCTCACATTTTTCTCTAAATACTCAGAATAAAGTACATATTTTCTGCTAAAACAGCTTCTGGTCTAGAATTATTCAAAGCCACAAATAATAATAATTATAAAAAAACATCACTAAAATGGAAGTACAAGGGAATTACCATGACAGTCATGAAAATGATTTATAATCCACCCAAGATGAATTTCAACAGTTTGAAGGCAAACAGTCTACCCACCAGTTGCATGTTTGTTGTTTCTAAATTCAATAATATTTTCACATTTATCAGATCTCAAGTTGACCAATTAAATAATTATTTGGAGTCTTGTTACAACTGAGAATGTATGATGTCATCTTTTATTTTAGATAAACCTAAATTCACGGGTTTGGTGAAATTTATACATTTCTATTACTTGGACATTATATTTGAATGATTGAATGACCTGGCACCTCCTCCGATTACGTGAAGAAAATGTGAAACAAAGCGTCCCAGCAGATCTGCTTTATGCAGTTCTGTTAAGATAAAATATCGTCTTTCATCGCTCTTTGTCAGAGGAATACTAGTGAGGAAATTTATTGTAAGCGTAATATGCTTCAAATACAACAGCTGTTGTTTTGTTTTTTTTGTGTGTGTGTGATTATTTTTAAATTGCTCAATGCTTCTGTTGTGACATTTCTTAAAAGTAAAACTATTAATTTTAGCTCTTTTTTTCTGTGACAAAATTATATAGTGCAAACTGTTTTTGATCACGCAGATCCATTGGTATGCGCACTGACACACAAAACAGCTCTTATTGGCCAGAAACTTTACATATTTACATATGAAACCCAGAATTTCATTTGAAAGGATGAAAGACAAGAGGCACAAAAATGCGGAAGTATTTTGTGAAGTTTTACCTCAATTTTCCTCATGATCAGAAGACCATCCACCACTTTTCCTAAAACAATCAAGAATTTGCTGTAAGCCTGACTGGAATTATGTTCGTGTAAAATATTATGAGCACATAAGTGTAAATAAGTAAATTTTGTAAAGAGACTCACCAAAAACAACGTGCTTCCCATCTAACCAGTCGCATTTAGTGCAGGTAATAAAAAACTGGCAACCATTTGTTCCCGGTCCGCTGTTTGCCTGAATTAGAAATAATTTGAACAGAAACATGATGGATTACCTCACTTAAATCCATCAAATTAGCTTTTCTTTCTGCAGAGGATGGAATAGTAATTTAAAAGCATTCACCAAGACACATACCATGGATAGAAGTCCAGGAGCAGAATGCTTCATTTTGAAGTTTTCATCTGCAAATGGACCCCTGTAGATGCTGCAGATACCAGTACCATCGCCCTATAGAAAAAGAACAAACAGGAACTATTTTAGAAGTTTGTCTTGATAAAAAAAAAAAAAGTGTAATTCACTTCAGAACCACAAGAGGGAGACAAAAGTGTTTTATCCAGCTCAAACCGAACTGTCCTCTTTCTGTCCTAAGAGCAATCCTTATTAACTAATTAAGTCGTAATCGATACCGACTCTAGATGGGTCCGTTTCTGGAGTAAAATGTGACATTTTAGCAAATGTTCTAAAAGAGAGAATACAAAGTGGGAGTAGTTCTTCTTGATATTTTGATTCTGTAATACAGAAAAATTAAAAATTAGTTGTTTTCTCAACCTTGCAAAAAGTGATGTTACCGATGAATTCCAACTCTTATATTTTTTTGATTGAGCTTCGCACAAATAGGCTAAAAAGGATTCAACAGAAACTCAGTGAAACTCAGTGAAAGTAGGTCAATTCAAAGACACATTCTATATTACATACATGACAACTATGACAATTGCTATATGGCAACAGTTTTCCCAGAGGATTATGCACAAATTTGGGGTATTACTAAAGGAAATCCCAGTCAAGGTTATAATAGGTTTTACATCAATACTCTAGTAATGAGCACAGTGGAAAACAAAACAACTAAAAAGATAAAAACCTGGGGTTACTTACGCCTTAATTAAAACCTTCCACACAAAATGCAAGTATTTTGAACCAGAAAATAGGAAGTGTGTGCATGTACTTACATTTACAAAGTCTCCGCCTTGAATCATGAAGTCTTTGATCACCCTGGAGGTGAGCAGAGAAAAATGTGTACTAAAAATGTGAACGAGGTTGAGCTGTTTGATTCAAAGAGCCTTCGGTCAGAAAAGCAAGCATATTTCACATCCAGGGTGAATGTGAAATATGAAAATAACCAAAAAGATTTAATATTCTTTGGACTCAAACTTCACTTTGTTAGACAGCTTAGATTCCCAAGAAATACACTGAAAAAAAAAAGCATAAGAACCATTTTAAACCCAATAAGACATGGGTGCATAAGCCTGTGTTGTGGTCTTTTTCTTCTATTTCAATATAGTTTAAACAGCAATAATTTGGCTCTGTCACATACCTGTGGAAAGTGCAGCCTTTGTAGCCAATTGGAACGCCATCCTTCCTGCAGGGCAAACGATGGAGAAAGAAATGTAATATAAAAAAAATTCAGCGAGAGACGTCCAAAATATGGTTCCGGTGCCATTTGCAGCTGTTTGAATAATTTTGTGTGACTCCGCAAACTCAGACACACTGAATTATTGATATTACCTTTAATATTAAATGAAGCCAAAGCTACATTAAAGCTACTACAAATCTACTCATAGTATTATTATAACCTAAGGATATCTACTGGTTAACCAATTGTTTTTTGAGAATGATGAAAGAAGAAAGTAGAAAATGTTTTTTTCCCTGGCATCAAAAATAATCGCGTTGAGTTGCTAAATGCTTCGGCAACTAGAGCTGCGCTTTTTTAGCACCAAATACTCCAGGTGGGATTGTGAACTCTATGGAAAAAGCAGTTATATGAGCATTTACAAGCAGGGATAAAAAACAAAAAAAAGTCACTGGCTATTTTGTCTAAAACTGTAATATTGTCACCTTCCTTAAATAATGATTTAAGTCATTTTTTTCCAAAAGTGAATTTGGCAAAAAAAATATCAGATTTTCAAAAATGTTCACCATGAGAGCCTGCTATCTTAATAAAAGATGAATTCACTGTAAGGTCTTTTATATAATTTACCTTTAGAGTTGCCAATGAATGCATGCAGAACCACATGGATGTGGTGTTGTGTGTGAAGCTGCCTTACCTGAACTCTCCAGTGCAGAACTGCCTGTGAGGAAGGGATGAAAACATTAGCAACAGGTTTAAAATCCACTGCCTGAATTTTGTGCACATATGTTGTATATACCCAAATCACAAGCAATGAATTAAAGGGGTGATGTGTTACCAGCTTGTTCCTTACCGAAAGTTCTCAGCAGTCTTTGGAACCACATCAGCGAACAGCTCCATCTTCATCCGTCCGACATCCTGCCACACAGTTGAGATAATGTTAAGTGAAAGGATGAGACAGCAAATAAAGCTATGACATTGAGTTTCAGTGGTTCTCAAAAGTGCAGATATATCCCCTTCATCTTGCACAGGTCAACTGAAAATGTCAAAAACGCAGATATAATCCAGCCAGCTTTTAAACTCTGCAAGTCTTGATTAAAGCAGCTTTTGATTTAATTAAAATTTTTATCTTTTTCTTGTTACACTCTCAACATCTACTATAGTTAATCTGATTAAGTTCAGCTACCGAGCAGGTTTTTCAAATATTTACAGCCTTTTTCTAAAGTTACAGTTTTAGAGTAGTTACAATGGATCAAAGTAATCTTGCGACAGACTGTTATCAGCAAGAAAATAAAAAGAGCAGAAAATATCCCTTCACCATGGTACCATGAACACAGGTATCAACAATTAGATACAATATTTCACAACAGGAACATTATGAATGCTTCTCTAAAACTGATAAACATCTCTCAGATGTTTTTTATCTCTGATGTAGGAGTGGAGCACAACCCACATATGGAGGCCTTAAGTCCTCGACAGAAACTAGGAACTAGAAACTAAACCATTATCAGTGGCCAACTAGCCTACACACTCACAGCAGGCGCTACTGTTGGAGAGGAGCTGTAGTGAGAAGAGAGTAGGGGGTTTGCTGCCATTAAATGGTTTGATCAGCTCAGCTGCCATTGTCGTGTTCTTCATTGCATGTGGCTGGCGTTCAGTTTATAGAGCATCATCGCCACTGCCTGGGTTAAAGCACAAAGAACCAGTAATACAGAAACTAACATCATGCTGGTATCGAGCTCTGTAGTATCGGAGAATTTTTATGAATACAAATACATGCACCTGGTATCAGATACCCCATGTTGGCATCAGAGCTGGCATCCTGATGACGACATAGATCTGCGGCTTGCAAAAGAATTTTGTTTTCTTCCTGTACTACTAGGTGGTACTGGGAGGGAAACACACTTTTTTTTGTATACGTGTGCTGGACTTGTTACACACGTATGCAGTCCTTTATATATTGCTTTATAATACAACACCTCAATAGTCAGGGAATCATTAACAATAATGGTTATTAGCCAGAGTTATCTGGCTAATAATGGGGTGGTGCCCTGACCTATTAATCATTACTCCGAATTACTAAGTCGGTTTCCAAGTACATTTATTGTGGGATAAAAAACCTGCTTTTCTCAGTAAGAGCATTGAGGATGACTTGTGGCTGAATTGTTCAGCATAACAATACCCTGAAACTCACAGGCAGGAGAATTAGGGAGTGGTTTTCTAAGAAGCACTTTGAGTTCCTGGAGCAGCTGAGCCTGTCTCCAGACCTGAATCCAATAGAACATCTTTGGAGGGAGCTGAAACTGCTGCTAGCCCAGCTCCAAAACCGCAAAGATTTGGAGAAGATCTGTGTGATGAAGTGAAGCAAAGTTCCTGCTGCAGTGTGTGCAAACAATAATGGTTTGCACACACCACACCGTTTTTTGTTAACTTGATCAAGGTTAACAAGAAACATCTGTAATTTTACACAAAGCTTTCAGCACCAAATATAAAGTTATATTTTCCTGCCCTACCAAATACGTACTTATTAAAATAAATTGAAAATTGACTGTTTAAAAATCAAACAGTGTGATTTTCTGAATTTTTTTCTTTTTTACATTCTGTCTATTACATTTGTGGTGAACCTTCAATAAAAATTAGAGACCCCTCCATTCAAAAGTTTTTATATCCCTCCAATGTGACTGAACATGAGTTCGAAACTTGACTGTAATATCATATTTTCTTTACTTGTTAGGACTCGGCAGTGGCCAAACAGAAGCATCTTCATGTAAAGAAAATATCCATATCTGGTTATGGAAATTTGCATGGATATAATGCATTTCAAAGCCTTGTTGAAATGCATTATAGTCTAAAATCAAACTTTTCTCCACAATTGCACGAAGTACATTGAACACAGAAACTACACTATAGATTACCAATAGAGAACTGTACCCATAGTGCAGTATGGTTGTGGTATCATCATGACCTGGGATTATTTTTTTCCAGATAGAAGTGAATTTTTTGTGGAGGTACATGACTCTGCAAACAATCACTAACGTCTGGTTAGAGCCAAAACTTTTAGATGTCTGCTGGAAACCTCAAGATAAGAAAGGACTTAATTTCTGAGCTTCACAGTGATTCAAAGTCTAAACCCAACAGACAAACTGGATTCACCTGAAAAAAAGCTGTGAGCAATAAACGTCTTAAAATTGTGATAAATTTGTAAAATTTCTACAAAGAGAAGGGGACAAATATTACCCTGTGAAGAAGTAAGATGGAACTACTTTCGATTCAAATGCTAAATTTCAATCAGAAATTCAGCAAAATACTTTGGTATGCAAACTTAAACAACCAGATTATTGGAGAATTTTTAATTTTGACCTTCTTCCAGATTTGTTTGTCTGACACTATGTGTCAAAGAACAAGAACTATTCACAGATACAGGCCGCCGCAATTAAAATGACACGTAGGAGAATTGATCGGTTCTGATATAATTTACATAACCGATAACCTAAAGAACACATTACTGAAAAAACCCAACAGGCTTGACGTTAAACTTTAAAACATATTTGTTATGATATTTTGTACATGTGTGTACAAAAAAAGCAAATGTATGAGGCAGCTTAATTCTCTCTTCCCCAGGAAACTGGACAATGCAGAACAGCCATGGACGTCCAATACAAAGTGTGTGTCTGTGTGTATAAGCAAATTCACAGGGAAGTACGAGCGCACAAAAAGAGATTTGTCCTGACGACGTCAGTGACAACCCTCTCTCCACTAAATGCAAATAAGTCAAAGTAAGACAAAAAAGCCACTGAATTTCCTACTGATGCTGTTTAGACTGTACAAAGCACTTTAACTCTCAAAGGCAAACACATAAAGCAGATAAGAATGTTGAGACACAACAAATGTCAAAGACAGCGCTTCTGATCTGAGAGGATTTTTCTAACCATGGTCTGACATCCGCAGAAGGTAGGACTTACTCAACTTACATTAGACTGTTTTTTGCTTTAAAGAAAGCAGACCTTTTGATGACTAAAATAATTTCAGGCTGTTCTGTCTCTTCCTAGTAGTAGGAAAAAAGGCAAAGGATGAATTTGAGAAGAGGCAACAGGTGTGCTGTACAGAAGGGAGAACAAGAGTTTCACCTATCATGCTACAGAACTCTAACTCCAGGAATCCTCCCATAGTTGCATCCCTAATGAACAATGCTCAAAGCAAACAGGAAGATTCCCACAGAGAGCAAACAAGACACACAGAGCAAAACCAACTTAAGCCAAAACTGTTGAGACAATAATATTGTGAAGAACCAACCACCACAGGCTTCCAATATTCAAAACTAGTCTCCTTTCTCAGAATTATGTTGTAACAATAAAGTAATTGTGCAAATTAAATATGCACACAGGGAGTGACTTCAGCAAGGTGATTATTTTTGACAACATCAGCTACAAACTATAGAAAAAAACCCAACTATAATAATAGAGGCGCTACCTATAGCACATTTAGAAAATGGGAGGCTTTCTTGAAAACCTGAAAGGTGTGTCCATGGCTCATTTGCAGCAAAAATGAAAAGGTGGAGCCACAGAAGGAGCATTTTTCAAGGAAGCTACTCCTCTCGAGGACAATATTCACAGAACAACAACATGAACAGCATCCTACTTGATGGGCTTATCTGCTGAAGTTCACTGAACTAAAGAAAAGATTTCCCCAGGGCAGAGAGGTACTCACCATTTAACTTTATTATGACATTAATTGTCTTTCATAAAGCGATTTGAGTATTTGATATGCATGAGGCAAAGGCTAAAATTTAATGTGTGTACCAGACAAGTATTGCGATACTGGTGTTAAGAAAGAACTCAAAGATTGTATCCAAATAGCTGCAACAGGGAAATGTATAAATGGTTCAAATCCAGATCTGATGGCAAGGGACACTGAAGGGCATTTTACATGCATAAAACTAAATAAAAGTCTGCTTAATTTGAAAAAAAAAATTGTCTCAACTAGTTTCTAGTACAGCAGGTTTATATACATATAAAAAAACAGGAAAATCTTTTAACAGCTTGAAATCAGCCAGGATGTTTATTCACATGCTAATAGCAGGTATTTTCTAACAAAGGAGGAAACGTGGGATTTCTGCAACTCGCAGCAAGTTAAACCAGTTCATGTTTTAAAACATTTCCAGACAATCATGGTATGACTTTATAGCCTAACGCAGGAGAATGCAACCTTTACAATCCAAAACTATCCATCCATTTTCTTCCACCCTTGTCCCTCCCGACACCCTGGGGTCGGGAGTTGCTGGTGCCGATCTCCAGCTACGTTCCGGGTGAGAGGCGGGGTACACCCTGGACAGGTTGCCAGTCTGTCACAGGGCAACACAGAAACAAACAACCATGCACACACGCTCACACCTAGGGAGAATTTAGAAAGACCACTTAATCTGACAGTCATGTTTTTGGACTGTGGGAGGAAGCCGGAAGAACCCACACATGCACAGGGAGGACATGCAAACTCAGTGCAGAAAGACCCCAGGCTGGGAATTGAACCCAGAACCTTCTTGCTGCAAGGCAACAGGTCTACCAACTGCGCCACTGTGCAGCCCCTAATCCAAAACTAAATAAAGCCATTTAGAGCTGCAAGTGCTACATGATCATTTACAGGAGAAAACTTTTACTTTTTGACAACTGTGAAGCCATTTGGTCAAATACTGTTAATTAGTTTAAAGTGGAAATAAATTACTCTAATAAGCTGGCAGTTGAGTTCCTGCTAAATTTATGACTAATTTCATGCTAACCATGGTTAAAATTTTGGGGCTTTAAAGTTTGGTCAGTGTATGTAGAGGGTTTGTCATATTGTATTTATACACACATGGTTGAGTGAGCACTGTTAATAGCAAACTATCTTGACTATCAAACCAATTAGAGAAAAGTAAACAGCTCACAAACACTGAATCTATTTTACATGTCTTTCTAAAAAAAATTTTATTTGGAAGACAGATAGACATGTTTTTGGTTGATAAAATGTAGAGCTGTATATATAATTTTGGAGCATAGCATTAAGATATGGGCATCAGCTAATGAATTCTATGGCCTAAATTTGAGATGATTAAATCCATTTTTTTTTTAGGATTTTGCTGTAAGTTTATGCAAGCAAAAAGTTAAAGTCTGTGGCCAATCTCAGGGAACAAGTTGGTTTTATACTAATTTCTCATGTGTCAGCAGGTCAAGTACACCACAAGACTGTTCCAATGATTAATCATAGACCATAACCTGTCTTAATCGGTGGTGGTGAGGAACTTCCCACAAGCAGCAATCCAAGGACCACAGACTACAAATGACAAATTTATCTGATAATTTAGGGCCAAAAGTGACCTTTTATATTTGAGATGTGAAAAGTCAAAAATCAGCTTAGATGGAGGGTTTGATATGAGCTCAGTATCGGAATCAAGATTTCCTTTGGACACCTGCAACACTTTCAATAAATTACTGAAAAAGTATTTAATATATAATAAGGTATCAGATGAATAATCCTGTAAATCCTGATGCCTGATTGTAAAATTGTAAAGGATACTGGTTAAAAATGTATCTAAAAAGTCAAACAGGGGAAAATCTTGGGCTTAGCAAAGAAATACACTGAGGCGTTTTGAGATAAAGAAATCAAATAAAACGTTCACGCAGAGAATTCTTCCTGAGAATAAAAAATAATAAAAAGACAGCTCTTTGCATCTCTACTGTTTATAACTGATCAGTTTTTGTTGCTTATGATCTCCATTAGACTGTCCTTTCTGACTACAACATAAAATAAAGTACCTCCAACTCAACAGTATTTTAAGAAGTCTTAAATTTATGAGAAATGCGTCTAAGGATTCTGTTTTGTCCTCTGCAGATTTTCTTCACATAAATGCTTCCGGAGTCTTCTTCATCATGTTTGCCATCATCGAGCAGTGGGATGAGGCGTCCAACCAATACACAGACATCACCAAGAAACACTTTATGCTTTTGCTCATCAAGTTTGGACTGGAAGCAGCTGTGTTTTACTCATGCAGCCCAAAAAAGTATAGATACTTTTTAAGCGTCTGCAGCCTGTCCATTTTGCTGGCTGATTTTCTTCTTGTATTGTTAATGGGAGCCGCCTGGCTTCTCGGCCCAGAGAAGTCGTTGGCGTCAACCTGCTTCCTACTGGCTACAGCCTCAACAACATATGGAGCTCTGCCACTACCAATGTTGATCCTCGGCTTTGTTGACTACTGCTTACATGACATCTTTATGAGCAACATCTCAGTGTTATGGCAGACATTTAGAAATGTTATCTTGTCCCTGGTGGTTTGGGCGGTTGCTATTCATTACTCAATTCACTCCGACTATGCTAGACCAGTGGAACAGGATTCTTCGGGGGAGATAAAGGTGCTTCTCTGTGAAGTGACAGAGTCAACAGTGATCACAACCTTTGTTTTCGGACTTTTCATGGCATGCCTGCTGACGCTGGTGCCATTTTGGTTCAGAATTCCCCAGTGGGTGAGAGAAGTGGACAAGATGCTTGAAGTTTGGGAGCAGCAGCAGAAGAAAATGAGGAGTGATCTGCTCCTCACTTCAACCTTGAATCCCAACCCAGAAACAAAAACCAGACTGGAGGAATATCCAGAGGAGAACAGCCTGACGAGGCCTCCTCTGTGGTTCAGCATAACACTTGGCTTTACATTGTTCTGGATGCCATATATTATGATGTCTGTCTCTTGCCTGATCTGCGGACTTGGCGTACCCACATACCTCGGAGTCAACCTTCTGTGGTTGGAGTGCTCTAACAGCCTCCTGGTGGGTTTGGTGTTCTGGGCAAAGAGCAACACAAAAGGGCCTTGCAGCAGTCTACCAGAGAATGTGTGCACATGGCAGATTTACTGGCACTTAAGCAAAGATATACGACAGTCTCTGCAGCTTATCGCTGTGCTTAAACCACAATGTGAAAAGAAGAGCAGTTTATTTCATGTGTAGAAAAAATAAGTAAATCGCTCAATGACACAGCAATGCAGACTAAATGAAAGTCTTCCGGCATACGAATCGATTAGTGATCTGAATCTGTGGTGGTTGCTTCATCCTGCTCGTAGATGAATGTTACTAAGGCTATACTCAGAAACGGATTGCCACAGATGGTCCTCTCCAGAAGCCAAGCGGTGATTAATTGCAGCTTTAAATGAACTGTTAACTTTTCACCACATGCCTACTGATGCTGGTGCCATTTTAGTCCAGAATTCTGAAGTTGATCTTCGCAGCAAAATGTTGCAACGGTGGGAAATTTGCAATGACTACAAAATGTAGCAGATCACTTTATCTTCTTTGATTTTAACTTTGTGGACTGAACTGATATACGTTTGTCAAAAAATAATAATAAAAAAAAATAAAAATTTGGGTTGGTCATATGGCTGTGATGCAGCGTTGAATTGTGGGGAGTTTAACTGCAGCAGTAATGATGTCAGCGGCGTGATTGTTTTTTTTCAACGTGTCAAATGGGTAGTAAAATATATGTAATAACAATAAATACTGCTTATTGGCCACATAAACAATATTATATTGAATAGCGGCTCATGTTTTTATGTTGGCGCATAAATATATAGAAAAGGTTGCAACAATTTGGTTGCAAAAATGTGCACAAGCTTAGCACCTTTTGATTCAACTTCAGTATTCATTTTATGTCGTAAAAGGATGTATGTCCCACATTTTAAATTGGCAATACCTACTACTCCCTCTATCATGCGAAAGTTCTCAAAATCTCTATTCAAACTCGACGGGCTTTTTTAGGTGTACCTAAAAATTCTCTGTCAGACTAAAGTTCATTTAGTTCTGAACTTTAGCTCGGCGATTCCAAGGACGTAAGCTTTGAGTCATGAAGACATTCCTCTGTACTTTTAGATGTAGTCTTGCTACAATGCTGAAATGTAAATGTCCTTGTTGGACCAGATGCTACAGTTCCTTGTTAAGAGCGGTTTCATTCCTGCCACTCTCAACCAGAACAAAGAGCGGTAGTAATAAAAAAAACAGTCAGGAAGGATGCACTTTTCTGGTTAATCCGGTTTGGTATACTTTATGGTGGGTGTGTAACCAAAGGTTAAACATTATAATTAAAAGGAAAAGTGGTTATGCAAAGTCAGAATTTCAGGCTGTGCACACCTATACTTCCAAGCAATATTTTATATTTTTATCCATTTATCTTGACATATTTTTACTTTTCATTTGACTTATACACGACAAATTCCACATTTAATTTATTTTAAAAACCAAGGGTTTTAATGGGACCCTGCCTCTCGCCCGGAACTCAGCTGGAGACAGGCACCAGCAACTCCTGACCCCATTAGGGATGAGGGTGAAAAGAAAATGGATGGATGAATGGATGGATGGATGGATGGATGGGTTTTAATGGGGAGGAGTGTACATTTTGATAGACACTATATTTTGTACCAGATATTACTGACAAAATAAAAAAATTAATAAGGGAAAAAAACAGTGAGATTATGAGATTTAGATACAGTTTGAAAATGGTTTACAATAAACTTTGACAGAATCTCCAATATCTTTCTATGTTAGTGCATGTTGCTTTTATCCCTCATCCAGTTTTTAACCCACGCTGCATTGTGACAATATACTGTGCAAAATGTGAAGTGCCAAGGTAACAACTGGAGGTTTGGACTTTTCACCCGACTCAGCAATCGCCCAGGTAGGTTTGGGCACAAGTTTTGTATTGTTGTGCCCTTCTGATTCTAAAAGTGTCACCAAAAGGTCAAAATATCTTTTGTGACACACCCTAAGGCTAGACGATGTATCTTAGAAATCCCAAGGATCATGGTAACTTGGAAGCCAAAAGTTAGCCAAACAAAATACTTCAATGCTAAATAGAAATGTGCAAAATCCCTTGATACCATAAATTCATTAGGAAATCAAATTAAGTTTATTTTATGATATATAAACTATATTTTAATGCATAGTCTAACTTTTCATATATATGTTTAGAGTGCCAGACTTTATAGAAAATTGTTTTCTTCAAATAGTTGACTTTAAAATAAATGAAAATAGATCGAATTTAGTTTTTTGCAGCTGTGAAAATCACAAAGTGACTATTTTATAGATGACCTAATAAGGCTGTCCATGGCAAATACCATTTTTTAAAGTGGTATAGCCATTACAATGGAACAAAACAGTGCTGCAGGTTTTTGGACACAGGTAGTCATTTTGAATCGCTTAAAACAGAAACTAATGAATGACAAGATTAACTTAATTTATGAATTGAACAATATCTCCCAAGCAACACAAGTGAATCAAGGTGCAAGCGGCAAGTTGGTGCATATACCAACAAAACTGTGGGAGGTTTCCATTTAGATGCATGTACTGAACAAGGACAAACAAAACTAAATGTCTCATCATTTAACCTGCCCAACCTGACTTGATTGGTAAATCTCTAGCTGATTATTAATAATGTTTGCTCTAGTAGTAATTGATCTTATCTTGCCTTCTTAATTGAATAAACTTTCATGTATACATACATGAAAGGGGATTACAGTGACAAAGAACAGGGCAATGAAAACTACTACTAGCTAGGATGCTGTATTGTGACTTATGTATGGCGTTACCTCTAATAACACCTTGGAAAGCACATTTACCTTTGAGGCTAAAGTTAGCAGAGCCTCCATACGTCTCGTTTTTTTTCCATGTCTAACTATGTACACACAACTACAGCGCTGACTTTGTCTGCTTTACACAACTACATTTAGCTCAGTAAACGAGAAACTGCTAGAGAAAGTATGTTGCAATATGCGCATAGAAACTGAATTAGAGTAATTTGGACGCATTTAACGCAGCTCAAATGCAGCGTTTCACAACTTAACGTGTTAAAGTCACGTTAAGTCGAGGCTGGTGAATAGCAGTGAAGTCGACCCGACGTTAGAGGGGAACTTAAGACTCACCTGTCCTCCTATGGTGATGTCGAAGAAGACAATTGGGTTGTTGGGGTTGGAGGGTTGAACAGACATTTTTTGTGCTCTGCTTACTTTATTAAATTAAAATATATATATATGAAGTTCACGCATAAATCATTTGAATGGTCCGAGTGTAGAGCGCATGCGCAGAAACAGACGGCAGCTCACGAGAGACAGTATAAATACTGCGGCACAAAAGACGAGCGCCCTCTGATGGTCACATAAGGTAAGAAAAGTAAACTTAAGGCAAATGCACAGTATTTTTTAGTAAATTTAGAAGCACTCTTTCCAAATAAAACTCTTTACTCCATTAATTTAAAATGAATTAAACTTCATATTATTAAATAGTATTTACATGCCTTGAAAAAGTTGGCTTATTCTTTGGTGTAGAGCAGAAAACAAATCCCTAAAAAGAAAACCAGATGCAGTGAACATACTCCCTGACAAGTGCAGTTTCACGTAAGAAAGGAGGTTGTTCAGGATAACTTCTTACACATGTATTTTCATTTGATGCTAGATAAAAACAATTATCATCATAACAAAAGGAAGCACTAAATGTGTTGTCAATGTATTGTCAACATCAAAGCTTTTAACCTTTGCTTTGTTTACATCAAAATGCACATTGGGTTGAAGATGAACACAAATCAATCTCTTTCAGCAGGCAATGTCACAAAATATGATCTTTGAAAACAGTTTCACCACTCAAAAAAAAGATGTTATTTTTTGGGAAACATTTTTATTTTCATCATAAAACAAAATTCTACAATTTAACTAAATGCAATGAAAGCTTCACAAAAACTGACAAGCTTAAGATTTTACAAAGCTGTACCAAACCATGGTCGAAAAACATTTGTCAATAAAGCTAGGAAAAGACTCTAGAAGGCTAGCAGGGCACTCATTGCTAACAACAATCAAAAAGGTTTATGTAATGAGTTCTATGTGAAGTAATAAGGTTTCTTGACATTCACGCCATATTCAGAGAGGGCAAGTGTCAGGTCCTCCATTGTCAGTGTGTACTTTTTATCCTGCGGGACAAAAAAGGAGAGAAAAAAAAAGAGGACTCAGAAAACAGCCATCAACATCCTCCATCAGCATAATTGAAAATCTTAAATTTCAAAGTGCTACGTTGGGCCTCACCTTTGTCTTACTCCTGGAGCTTCCGGAAGCAGTTCCCTTCATTTTGCAGTACTGCAGGGCATCGTTGGCAATGTCTGAGATAAACTTCTGAGAAGCAAGGGAGATCAGGCGGATTCTGCAAAGACAATCATGTTTTTTTTGTTAATCCTTGCCTTCAATGGTTAAAAACCTCACAGGAGTTGTGTTCAAAGAACCTCAGCACTCATTGCGTCTTTAAAGACTGAGAAGTTTGTAAATCATTTGTTTTAAATTAATCAAGTCTTAAATTGGAAAATGAATGGTTTAGGAGTTTTACAATAGAAAAAAATTAAATAACGTGACGTAAATATTTTTGACGTAAATATTTTCTTTAGAGATGTGTATTGTGTCTGCTTTTACTTTTGATGCTAAATTAATTACTCCAGAAATACAACTCTTGAGGGGTGCAAAGCTTCTCCAGTGACAACTGTAGGTAACTTCAAATAGAGAACTAAAAATATTACTCTAAACCATATTTTTGTTCCTCTAATAATTAAAAAAAAAAAAATCAAATGGTAAATTCCCAATTTTCATTTTATACAACAACTTCTTTAGCAAGCAAATTTACTGCTGACAACAGCAGTAATAACTGTTTTTTTTTTTATAATGGTGCTCAGGCCTTAGACCAAGAGCCTGAGAGCTGAGTGACAAAAGATGGAGCCAAATTCCTGTAGGTAATCCCAGTGTATTGCACTCACATTCTTGGATCAGAAGCCTCAAAGCCTGCCCTGTTGAGGTAGTATCCTGTAACTGCATCAGGAATCTAAAACCAAATGTACAAACAACAATTTAGCAAATGTATTTACACAAGCCCTGAATGAATTCAACTCATGTAAAAAAACATGGCAAGGATCACAGCGTCCATCTTCTCAGATGGGATCATGAATAAATAACCATTCCTGCATGCTGTTACTCGGCAATGATCAGCCCACATATCTGCTTGGTTTTGACCTTTTATGAGGATGTGTGTTCTCAATGGAAGCAGACTGTCTTTACCGTGGGAGTGTAATCCTCCAGCTGCATGAGGAAATCCGCCAGAGGTGTGGTGGAGACAGCAGGCCTTATGTCTCCATTAGTGATTCCGCTTGGAAGGTAAACCCCGTTAGAGACCGATGAGTCTGCGGATGGCGTTGCCACAGCGGCTGAAGCTCCAGCTGGAAGTTAGAAAGTTGAAAAAATATTTCAGTTTTATTTTTTCTAAAGAAGCAGGATGAATCTTGAAAATCAGCCGTTTAACACATTTAATTTTACTATTTTAACTTGCATCTAATCACTTGTAAGCATATATATATATATATATATATATATATATATATATATATATATATATATATATATGAAGATATGTAGATACATTTAATTTCCGAGGAGAAAGTTTTTTGTTGTTAACATTATTTGAGTTGCCACAATGTGAATCAAATCCATACATTTTTGATATTCTTATATACATCCAGACTGATCAACAAACCGAGTACAGGACAGACAACATAAACAGCCGAAGTTACAAAACGTTACCATTACTCGTCACTGAAGGGATGCTGCTGACGTTCGTTGTTGCATTGTCGTTCGCGATGCAGTTACTTGAAGTTGAAGAGGTCGTAGCTGGGACTCCACTTGTAACAGACTGATTTACGTTGTCTATATTCATGTCGATTTTAGCTAACTTGCTAACCCTTGGTAAGCTAGCTCGGGAAGGTGTCTAAAAACAGAAAAAAAACAATAACTCTGTGCTATTTAGTTGCAACCCTAATTATTTATTAAAGTTTGGGAACTGAAGAAACACTATTCGACAAAATCAAAATAACATAATCCAGCTCTTAAATAGATTTATCTGCCGCTGCCGTCTATCCGAAAGCTGAGGTCGTGCTACAATTCTGTCACGTGACCACCCAGTTAGCATTTGCCGGAGAAACGCGAGGTTTTGCCGAATTTAGCCGAAGCTTTCTAGAGGTTGCGTTTGTAGTTGTAGAAATCTCGGCTTCTTCCACTTAATCTACTTGTTTTAGTTATAAAAAATAAAAAATATATATTTATAAGTTACAAATAGCGTCTTAACATTAAAAAAGTTAAATTTTTTTATCACAATCCAATGGATTTTTGGAAAACAAAAAAATAGAAATCTCATTATTATGTTATTATACTCTTGTACAGTGAACGTAGCAAACAAATGTCGTAGACAAAGTACGTGAGTCAGGAAACGAACGTCAGGAAGCAGTAGGAGTATTTTGTCCTTATATTTTCATGGTTGTGTCCTTTTTTTGGCAAATGTGAACCAACGCAGAAGAAATCTAACAGGACCTGAAACTTTTATGGGACAAAACAGGTAGAAAGACCAATTTTGTGTTCAATTAACAAGATACCAGAAAATGTAGCGTGTAATTTAACAGGCTGCGGATATGCCTCACCTCCACCTGCATTTGCCTGCAAAGTTGTTTTTTTTTTTTTTACCTTTTTCCTACAAATGACAGCAAAGCTAAGCAGTAATGTGAAGATTTGGTTCGTAGGTCATTGGATCCGTTCGTTTTCATCCTGCCGGCGCTTAAGCTAGCTAGTACATTTGATGAAAGACGAGTCAGACTGGGGGGAGGGGTTACTTAATTTTTTTTATTTTTGGTCAGTTAGGGAATCATCAGTAAATTAACACACAGTTGTATCTCTTTGTAATCAGACCCATTGACTTCATTCGTGTAACTAAGACTGCGTGAAGGTTTGTTGGACCAAATAACAGGGAAGGTTAGACGTGTTTGCAAACTTTGCTCTGTGTGAAAGTTCACAGGTTCCAGTCAGTATGTCTTCACCTGTCCGTGTGATCGTGGTGGGAGCTGGTTGTCGAGGAGAGATCTACGCCCAGTTTGCTTCCATTCATCCTAAACGCATGGAGGTCAGGAGAGAGACTCATTGTTTGGTATTAGTGTTTAATAATAAAGAAATAAAAAAATGAAAACTTCTGGGGGGCGGGGGGAAAGTGCCTTAATAGTTACAGTCAAGTCAATATTCAGTTGAATATTGACTTGAGAATGAAAGCTGCTTCTGCTGTTTGATTTTCTACTTGTAGCAAATAGGGGAGTGGGATGGGCGGGGATTCATTTAATTTCACTTTATTGTCCAAACTCATGTAGACATGCACAGAATTAAAATAGTCCAATTTACATAAAAATCTAAAAATGCTGTAAAAACAAAACACAGAGAAAAACGCAGCTCTTCAGATAAACATAGTATTGATATAATAAGTAATATAGTGAGAATAAAACAAACAGTACAAAGAGGGTGGCCTGGTATTTAACCTGTCCGGTTAGTGTCCAGGGTTTTGGGGGCTCAAAACTCAAATAAGGAAAAAAGGGGAGAGCTGGGAGGGAGTTCGTCATTCTCCTTCCACAGGGCAGGAGACGAATACGCAGCTGGTAACTTCAATTGTCTCTGCACCACCAGGCCAGTAGATTCACCTAGTAAAGCAAAGCAAAGTAAGGTGTAGTAGGGGGCCGAGAACACATCCTTAAGGACACATGTTCAGATTGATGGTGCTTTATTGCCGAATTGGACTACCTGTCAGGACTACCTGAAAGAGGTTTTCAGTCCCAAACAGTCCAGTTTCTGTATCAGCTACTGAGGGACGATAATGTTAAATGTTAAAAATCATATATATAACTGGAAATATATTTGAAATACTTTCTGATTTGAAACCTAGTAAAGAATCATTCTCTGTTCTACAATGAAACGTTTAGGTTGTTGCTGTGGCAGATCCGAGAAAGTTTGCCCGCACCAAAATGCAACAGCAACACAAAATTGAGGATAAAAACGTGTTTGAAGGTGAGTATTTAATAAATCTGAATTTAAGGGATTTTTTTTATGATAATGGAATTTACCATTGTTGTTTCTTTAAAAAAAAATAGACTGGAAAAACATAGTTGAACGAGAGAAGTTTGCAGATGCAGTGCTAATTTGCACTCCAGATCGCATTCATAAGGTGTGCATACAATAGGTGTGTTTACTTGGGAAATTTGTCTATCATCCACGGTGAGGTTTTTGTGAACAAGTTTGTGTTTCATAGGATCCTGCTGTTGCCTTTGCAAAAAAAGGCTACCACATTCTTCTGGAAAAACCAATGGCAGTAAGTGTTTCTTAACAACAATAAATAAAAAATGTCTGCTTCATAGCCCTAAATTAAATATTCAGTCACTGTGGGTGTGTTTTTGTTTAGAATTTTCATTTTAAAATAAAATTGCCACTTATTTTTCCCCCTTCATTTTAACTTTTGCTCTCCTTATAAACCTTTAGACAACTGCAGAGGACTGCAGAGCCATAGTGGAAGCTTGCACTCAGGCTGATGTGATGCTGACTGTGGGTCATGTTCTCCGATATGATCCACTCATTCACAAGATCAAGGTCGTTTTGTAATTAAAATATGTGCACTTTAGCAAATTCAGTCATTTATAGTTTTTCTTGTTTCTTCTTCTGTTTAGTTTTGTTGAACAATATATATATTTGTAAAGGTTTTAAAGTAGTATTTGATTTATTTCTAGGAGCTTATAGATGCAGGAGTTGTTGGGGACGTGATCCATATACAGCACCTGGAACCAGTAAGAATGCAAACACTGGAGAAATATTCCCAATCCCACACAACCACATTTACACACCGTTACTTATGTACTCTGTAGGAACTTTTGCGAATGTCAGGAGTCACCTAATTGCATGATGGGTAAAGATCAGTGTGAAATTTGGAATACCTTTTGAACTCATTGGTTTCTTTAGATTTTAACATAAGTCATTTAAATCTCTGCTTTGCATGTGGCACAAGAAGACAAAAGCATCATCCGCATCAATGTGTTCTTGTCAGAAACGATTTGTTTGTTCAAAAACTCTCATTCTAGGTTGGGTTTTATCACTTTGCCCACTCATTTGTTCGAGGGAACTGGAGGAATGAAGCAGAGAGCTCTTTTGCTCTGCTGGCTAAATCGTGCCATGACATTGACCTGATTCACCACTGGGCTGGAGCACACAGGTAAACAAAAACCAGCAGTCAGTGATAAACCAGGGTTGTTTGTTGCTCAGAACATAACACACTTTTGGTCCCCTAGTAAATTAAGCAATATACTGACATAACATATTAAATGCTACATTTCAAGTTATCTGTCACTATTTACACTACTTCAGGTTTGGAGTCTTCATATCTTGAAGGTAAATCATTACCTTTTGTCCTTGACAGGTGCGTAAAAGTGACATCTTTCGGATCTGTAAGCCACTTCCGGAAAGAAAATAAGGTGTGTTCACGCTATCAATAATTGTGCTCAGTTTATATCTTTATGTCTGTTGTGTTATCTCTCTAAGTGCTGTTTATGTAGAAAGCAACAAACCCTGTCAAGCTTTTAAAATTGGCGCACTTTGAATCTGTTTTTCTAAAATTTTAACGATGATTTGTTTTTCCATCTCTGTAGACTTGTTTTGTGGTCCATGTGTGTGGCGTGTACTTACTGTTTTCTGAGTAGTTCATCTCGTTCTTTATACTTTTTCTCCCTGTACTCTTTTCTTGATGTTAAGCCAAAGTTTTGAGTTCTGTCCCTGAATCCTTCTTGTTGAAAATGAAACAAACTGTTTCTTTGCCATTGCAGCTGCTGTGTCCTGTAAAATTAATCTTGGCTCGATCATTTTTTTCCCATCAGCCAACAGGTGCTGGAGATCGTTGCGTCGATTGTTCAGTAGAAAGAAACTGTCCGTACTCGGCATGTAAAATCTACGTGGACAGAGTGAAACAGGTAAACATAATTCACCAGTAGCTTACTTTATTATTGCAGTAAGAAATTGTTTACTCTCTTTGCATATTTTAAAAAAGTGTACATGTGTATTTATTTGTGCTAGGGTCACTCTGGCTGGCCAGTGTCAGTCATCTGCCCAAACTCACTCCCTGATGTCGAGTCAGTAACTGAAGCGCTGAGGAGTGGACCATATGGCCGATGCGTCTATGAATGTGACAATGATGTTTGCAGTAACCAGGTTGGGGAAACTCCTCATTTCCATTTAACATTGTTCATTACTTTCCCAGTCTTGCGTATCTAAAATATTTTGTTACCAAACACCACTAACTAAATGTTAGATAACCTGAGTCCATCCATCTATTATCTCTTACTTTTCGTTAAGGGAGAGACAGGATTGAATATTGCGCAACTTATCACTGTATTTCTATTGGGAAAAGTCAGAGGCTAACGCAAGCCATGCTGAAAAATAATTCCCAGACATTAGAAGTGTTCAGGCAGCAGGACGGTTTCCAGAATCCAACGTTTTTTTGCGCGGCCTTTCAGACGCCAATTTTTCTACTAAAACCAAGATTAAATGAAAGCTTAGGTACATAATTTTACCAAGTCAATAACCAAATAAAATCACAACCCATTTTAAGTAGTAGAGTAATATCTCCTCAACTGACTGAGACATTATTAGTGACCAAGTTTGATGATTATTTTCGCAAAAATAAGTATTACTCCTGTGCAACAGATACGATTCTCTCTGTTCATTGAGAGACAAAAGTAGTATGGGTTGTCACTGGCAACAGTAATGTTATTCCGATTAACACTACTCCTGGTGTTTTCTTAAATTCGTTTATATATTTATTTTTTATGTTTATCTGTGATATTCTTGCAGGTAGTAAACATGGAGTTTGAAGGGGGCTTGACGGCTGCGTTCTCTATGGTGGCTTTCACTAAGGAGATCTGCCAACGAAAAACAACTATATATGGCAGCAAAGTAAGATTATAGTCCTCTTATGAATATGCTATTTTTCCTAAATGTCAGCTGCACCCTTGAAAGAAATGAACTATATCAATAGCTATTGGTTTTATAATTCAGAAAATTTGTTTTTGCTTTCTCCCTGATCGGTCCATTGTGCTTCTTGGTCGTCTTCATGCTGCTGTTTATTCTTTAATGATCTCTAACAGACATGAAGAGCCTTTACTGAACTGCTGGATTTATACTGAGATGAGATTACACATCACTGAGATGAGATTGCTATTCAGGTCATGATGTCAATCAGTTGTGTTGTCAAAATCTTTGGATACCATGCATGCTTTGGTGTTGGATTATCACAAGAAATGACCCAAAATTATTAACATAACAAAAAAAAAGTACCCAACTATTGTAACTAAAGTGACGTTTAGTCTGCTTGCAAGTTAGTCTTGAAATAAAGATGTGTTGTTTTTTTTTGCTGTCTGATAAACTGTGTCCTTACAGGGCGAGATGTCTTATGACGGCAATGAAATATGCGTGTTTGACTTCCTGACCCAGAGCTCCACAAAGCACACAGCAAGCAGTGAAGCGCTCAAACACTATGGCATGGGT
This sequence comes from Poeciliopsis retropinna, assembly GCA_010277075.1. Lineage (NCBI taxonomy): Eukaryota > Metazoa > Chordata > Actinopteri > Cyprinodontiformes > Poeciliidae > Poeciliopsis > Poeciliopsis retropinna. The sequence goes on along the minus strand of VMRM01000009.1, from coordinate 8,001,822 downwards.
GGGCATGGAGGAGCAGACTACCACCTCATGAACGCTTTTATTTCTGCGGTGGCTGTGAATATCTCTCTCATTTTTAAAAAAAAATTCTCTTCAATAAAAACCTTAGCTTTTAGAAAGGAGCTTGTGTTTCTGTGGCTACAAATCTACGCAAACTTTGTCTCTAGAGTTTGATATTTGTTTGTGTTTGTAGAACAACGATCCGTCCATGATTCGATCCGGCCCCGAGGAGACTCTGATCAGCCATTTGCTTGTGTTTGAAGCGGAGCGATCGAGGGTGGAGGGCAGGGTGGTGTACTGTGGAGACAGCGCTGGACTGTGAAACTTTAGTATGTCACTGTTCAGTTCTTATAAGTAGAACTGTTACAAATTACTAAAAGAATTTAAAGTGAAAAGGATCCAAATCTTGTGTGGAATATGACTTGGATATTTTCTGTTGATTGAAATAAAATGTACTGTCATAAATGGGATATTTTGATACTCTAGGAATGAACACACAACTAACAAAGCTTTCTGTGACTGAGGAAGTAATTATCTTGCTTTGTTGTGATTTTTTTTTAATTGCTGTTTTCTAAAATTATCAGGGCAGTGATGTCTGTGCACTTTTCACAATGAAATTTCAGATTTTACATTTTATTTTTTGACATTTTTCCAGCTTCTGTAAGAATGTTCTGGAAACTGAGTGATTTTCTTGGTTCGTAATTGTATTCATGTTCTGCAGAAGCTTTTGGAACAAGTCACTGTTTACAACAACATCAAATGTTTTTTCTGCTTGTTTCTGGAGTTATCTTGGTAATAGTCTTAGTATTCTGGTCTTTGATTATTTTGTAAAATTATGTCGCAGCTTAAAGAGAATTAAAAACAATGAATACATTACAGCTAAATAAAATTGACTCGGGTGTTGCATCCAAGTTGCATGAGTGAAATTATTGAATTTATTTATTTTTTTAACAAAGGGTGTAAACTGTTTCTGCAGGGTTTAAATTTGAATTGTTTCTTTTTTATGCCCAGATATCCACATTTTCCTCAAAGATTTTAATCTTATTTAATTTAGTCTTCATTTTGTACTCTTTTTATATATATAGTTTCTCCATAATTTTATTTTAGTTTTTTAAAGGTCAGTCTTACTAATTTAGTTAGGACACCCTATCCTCTAATATGTGGCCTTACACTCTTTGGCAGAATTAACTTTGGTTCAACACATCTAGTACCAGTCTATGCCTCAGTCTGCGGAAATTTTTTCCAACCACAGATCAAGATCTGGGCTTTGACTCGGCCCTGAACTTTGCGTTTCCTAATTCTCCATCCATCCATCCATCCATTTTCTAACACCCTTGTCCCTACTGGGGTCAGGAGGTGCTGGTGCCTATCTCCAGCTAACGTTCCAGGCGAGAGGCAGGGTCACCCTGGACAGGTTGCCAGTCTGTTGCAGTTCCTAATTCTCACCCAGTCTAATAAATGTTTGCTAAATAATATCTAAGGCTCACACTCCAACCAGTAGGTGTCACTATTGTACTTTACATCTCTGAAATCGATGAGTTGAAATTAAATGCGTTGACAATGGTTTTCTAAATTTGACCATGAAAAAGTGGTGTTGTGATCACTAGAGCCTCTAAAAGAATGTGAAATTCATCACATGACCCAGACTGGCAATAGCATTGATATATATAACAAGAGAGAGACAGAAATGCAGTCAAACTGCTTTAATGCAGCATAGTCAACACACCTGTCTGCTCACACCAGAGAACAGAAGGCTTAATGACCTTCTGTTCTCTGTAAATGAGTTTCTGATTCATATCTTATTTCTTCTCATTAAGTCAACCACTGTACTGTAGGATTAAAGTAAAAGGGTGTACCTGTTTTCCGCCCAGTATTCTGTTCTAACTTCTATGTATCCAGTACCTTTAATGTACAGTGTCTGATAAAGTTTTTATGACTTTTTGACTTTTTTCCCCATATGCGGTGGGGACACCTTTCTACAGTAAGGAGGGATCAAGAGGGTATGAAGATGGATAAAGCTAAAAACAATCCTGGAAACAAAATCTGTTTAAAGGCCCCAAAGACTTGGGATTATGATGCTCCTTGATCAACGACCCTCAACATACAGCCAGGGGAAGAATGGGATGGTTTCAATGAAAGAATATTGATGTGCTCCAATGACTCAGTCAAAGTTCAGATCTCAATTCAATCAGGAATTTATGTCAAACTGAAAGTAGCCTTTTACAGACACTCTGAGTTCAATTGAAATCTATTTTGCAAAGAAAGGCAGAAATGTTTGTGTTTAGATGTGCGAAGCTGGTCGAGGTCTACCCTAAAAGAGTTGCAACTGTACTTGGTTCACAATCAAGTGCCATGAACTATTCAAAAAAATAAAAGCATTTCAAATATATGAATACTTTTGTAAAGTACCCTGCTATCCATGAGATGGTGAGATGTGTCACTTAAATTCTCAAACTAAATTAGTAATTATAATTACTAAATTATAAACTAAATTATAGATTATAATTTAGTTATAGCTTATAACTAAATTATAAACTAAATTATCATCTGTTCACATCCAGCACAGACATTTGGCACATTTCCCAGAACTTCCAGCTTCTCAGATTAAACCTGTGGGCAGGGATTTAGTTCAACTTGATGTAGGAATTGTTCTGACTCTTCTTTCATACCACTGCCCAACATTTTTTATGTATAATTTCACAGCTCAGTTGCATTACATTGCAAGAACTTTTACAGCAAAGGTTTTACATGTAAAATGTAATATCTAAATGACTGTACTCAGCTGATCCACAGATACTTGTTCCTAGTTGTAAATCATACCTTTACTAACAATTGTATGACATTAAAAGCAAGATATGCAAAAACTGCACAAAGTGGGAAGCTGTCAGTTTCTCACATTAAAACCTGACTCTAAAGTGAATCTTTAATACAAACAAACCCTGTGTAGTTTGTTTTCTATGTGACATGTGGGATTGAGTAACATCCTGTTTCCAGCAGATTCCCAGCTGTGCTTCGTGGTCCCTCCACCACTCTTTTGTCCTGTCATTTTTCTTTGACATTCCACAATCTGAAAACATGACCTAGTCAGCAACTCCAGAAAGGAAATTACTTATTGTAATTGTGTTGCATTTCAAAGGAATCTGCATCTAATTTTTCAAAGGCCCCACTCGAGTTTATTCCTTTAAAAAAAAAAAAAAAAAAAAAAACTTAAATTCTTCCAGTTAAACTAAATTTAATGTTTGACAAAGATATAATCTCTCCATAGGGAAAATAAGTTAAACCACTGATTAATTAATTTCTTAAAGGAAATAAGCTGTCCAGACCAGTCAAATCCTGTGTGAGTAATACTCTTTTGATTTGAATTTACCATCAAAAGAGCTGAACAGACCTGATTACTCTGGTAATTACAGAGTAATCAGGTCTGATTACTATATGGAATCAATAAGTCACTTAAACCAAGCCTGTCTAAGAACATGAAGTAGGTCAAAATAGGTCATTAAGCCCTGATCCACAGAAATTCAACAACAGGTGAGAAACAGAGTCAATGTAGAAGGTTACCACTTCTTCTGCTTTAATGACTCACAGTGAGGGACAACATTGACAAACTGAGGAAACACAGGAGGCTACTGAACCGTCCTAGGAGTGGCAAACAAAAATTATTCCAAGAGCACCAAAAACTCATCCAGGAAGCAAAAAAACAAAAAACATGAAAAGGTCTGCAGACCTCACTTGCCTGAGTTAAGGTCAGTGCGATAAGATGGAGACAGGGCCTCCATGTAAGTCAACTGCTGACTTCACATTAGGTTAAAATTTAACCAGCTTACTCAACTCAGTGTGCGGTATTAAGTTTAGATACTATTTAAAAATGTAAAAATGTGTCTAAAATGGATTTAGCACTGTGCTAGATAAATCCTGAACAGACTGACTTCCCAATATGTTAGTAACTTATCGCTGATTGCTTTTGTGGAACCCATTGAAAGATAAGTTAAACCAGAACTTTGATCCCTCATTTTAACTTTGAATGAAAAATTATGTACTGTAATGTAGTAAGTAAGTAAGTAAGTAAGTAAGTAAGTAAGTAAGTAAGTAAGTAAGTAAGTAAGTTAGTTAGTTAGTTAGTTAGTTAGTTAGTTAGTTAGTTAGTTAGTTAGTTAGTTAGTTAGTTAGTTAGTTTTAAACGTTTTCTTTGGTGTAAAAGGCATATTAAATAAATATGATTGTCCAGTTCCAGTTGAGACATTTTTAGGAAGCAAAATGGACTAAGTTCCTTATACATGTAATCAACATAATATTTTATTATAATATAAGATAATAAGGTACTTCAATTGGGTGGTGTGGGTCCAAGTCTAAATCGATTTAATTTTTCAATCTGTGTAATCTATTGAGCAAATAGACCCTTATACCTTCTAGAGTGATTCATACTACTTATGTATGTTATTCTTGCACATCACAGTACCATTGAATGGCTTCCAAGATTGTTATAAGGACGTGACATTGCATTATGGAGGGAGGTGTCCTTAATTACCCTGTGAACATCATAATGTCAACAGCAGCCTTCCTGGACCTTTGCAACACAAGCAGGATGACTAACTCCATATTGTATCCTGCACTCTATATTCATGGAGGGATCATAATGTGTTGAAGATTGTATTGTTCAAGTTATTAGATTACTTTGGAAAGAAGGGTGTGTAGAGAAATATGACGAAATGGTTGAATCAGAAAAAAACTTTGACCTGCTGCCAGAATGGGATTACAGGAGTGATGTGAACAGACACGCCTTCAAGCGGAGAATTACTTTTCCATTTGCTGTGATTTGCTGGAAATTTTGAGAAATCTCAGAGTAAACCAAAACAGACCACATTTCTGACTCATATTTGAGATTTTCTCTCTCTCTCTCTCTCTCTGAGGTTTTTACGGATCTGGTTGAGAGAATTCCCTTCCATTGCTAACAGGTTACACACAAACATGGTAAAGATATTGTCCTGGAGACAAGTTTGCAAACTGAGTCAGCAGCTGCATTTTTCAGTGACTCAACCCATCCACCTCCAAGCCCTTTCATTTCCCTGAGCCCTTCCCTCCTTCACAGGCAGGCAGGCCATTAATATGTTTAACACATTAATGGCTCTAAAGTAGAGCTCTAACCCCACTACATCATCACTTCCTCCTATTTTGAAACGTCTTCCAATCCACACAACCAGAAAGTGAAGGTCTTCCAATTCAGTGAACAGGCTTTTTGGATTATTGCTGCTTTTTTACTGCTCACCCCCTCCACCCCCCACCCCCCCTTTTTTTTTCTTTTTTTTTTTTCGCCTATAGCAACATTTTTTCCCATTGATAAAAAAAGCTAATAACAGGTTGTGATGAATGAGGTGGTGATTTATCTGCAGAGCTGCTTATCCTATAATCTTCCAGTTTGCTTCATGAAACAGTCCCTGATGCCAGGAAGATGCAGCCCCCCCCTCCCCGCCGGCCCCTTCTGACCTGATTTTCCTTTCCTTCTGGCTGCTTCCAGGCAGCGATTTCCACTCGACGTCACAGTTCCTCTGTGTGAGAGAGGCACCCGTGAACGAGGAAGTGGAATAGGAAAGAATAGAGGGGCGCAGTAAACTGTAAAACATGGAACAGTCTGGCTCAGGCTGTGACTCAACAGGAAGTGGCAGAGCTGGAGTAAGTGAGGTGAGAGATGGAAAGGGGAGGTGGAGGGCTGGAGTGGGAGAAGAGTAAGAGTGGGAGTGGGAGTGGGAGAAGAAAGGAGAAGGAGTTTGGAAGATTGTCTGTGTCATGCTTGAAGACTTTGGGTTATTGAGTGCTGTGACCAGTCTTTTTCTAGAGAAATCAGTGGGCTTTTACCATACCATGTACTAATCATGACACAGACGCGCTGTAGATAAACATCAAACAAAGACATTATTGTGCATGACTAGTTTCTGCTGTGCTGAAGTAGACTTTGCTTGTCTTGGTCTGATTCAACCAGACTTTGCTCTCAGGACACAATGTCAGAACTGCAAATGTTTCAAATATTGACTTTTGTCTCATTCCATGTACTCTGACAGGAACAAGTTCAAAACACAGCTGGATGAGCCTCGCTCCATCAAGGCCAAATAAACAACATCTTACTTAGAAAAATAGGTGAAAGACCAAGAAAGTCCAAATTACAATCTAGGTTCATTTTATTTTATTTCCTGGGACTGTGGACAAGTTTTGTTTATCTGAATTAGAGTTCAGATGCCCTGTGGGACTCCTGGGCCTTAAGTTTCAGGTCATGAGATGATCTTTTCATGTTGTACTCTGATGTTCATTTTACCTTCTGCGCATTACAACAACAAAGTTCAATGTATTTTAATATGATTTAAAACGTAATCAGTTTTTAATGAAGTTTCAGTTTCCTACATGACTAAGAGCTCAGAAAACATGTTCCTTCTGACCAGAGCCATCTTTAAAAAATTGCCTTTTTTTTATCTACACCCATTCTTTAACTTAAAGTGTAACAGAATGGACCTGTGTGAAAGTTGTGGTCAAGATATGACTGACGTATCCTTACAGCCATGCAAAACTTGGTGAATTTCAACTTTAGGTAAAACAAAACAAACAACAAAAAGGTGTGCATCATTCCTGCCAGAGGAAAAGAAAATGTCAAAATTAAACAAAAAAATCACTTAACCTTAGATTCCATTGTTGTACAATGAGAGACATTTTATAAATCAGTAAATAGTTCTGGTGTGACCTGCGTAGGAGACAGTGTGGGTGGACTCGGTGCAACGGAACGGTTTTACAGGACAAAAAAAAATCAATTGGCATTGCTGATGCTGGCTTGTTTCTGAAGTCTTCATGTCTTCACACTTTACCAGTTGTGTTTGTGTTTTCTTACACAGGCAGAAGCTGAAGAACAGCACAGAAAGCCGTTTTCCTGGAAGAAACTGGAAAGTTGATCTGTTAATCTGGACCGAACAAAGCTTCAGACTTCGAACCATCGGTATAAATAAATCCTAAGGGCAACAGATACTTCAAACATTGAGCTGGATCAAAACACCCCTTAAAAGTGTCGGAGAAGCATCAAATAAAACCCTCAGATCATCGCTGCTCCATTGCAAAAGCACTGTAAGTGCGCCCATATAAGGTCATATAATGACTGTGGATCTAAACCTGTATGTGCAATGTAAATCATAAACCTACACAATGCATTTACCACATGCTGTTAGGAAATCTGGGTAGGCAATCACCCACTGTCTCAGATGATGTGTTTGCTCAAAGAAAGACTCATAGTTTTTCAATAAATTCGACCGACTTCATGTTGCGCAATGAGATACGTGGTTGGACCTGTGACCTCGGTGTGACATAGTGGTGAAACTGCTCTGTTTTTTTCTCATTGAAGCTCCAAAGCTTCTCAAACACATTTTGTCACCTCAATGTGTTTAAGGTTTTCTGCTGGTTTCCACTGACTAGAGCACTTTCTTTCCCCTACATGACTTTGGCCAAACTCCGAGGAGAAGTTTTGTGCAACAATGACTGTCTTCTGGCAAAGTACAACTGGAAAGTCCCAGCTAGTAGCTGTCCTGTTCTGTTCTCACACCTGAGCTGTAGGTTTCAGCAGATCCTCCAGAGCAGTTTCTTGGCTGCTTCTCCAAGTGATGCCCTCCTCGTCCCGCTGGTCAGTTTAAGTCGATAGTCTTAAACATCCAACATTTTGGAGTTTGAGACCTCCAAAATGTTCTCCCTGACCTGTTGGCTGTGTTCCTTTGTAATTATTGTTGCTGTTTCTTCACTGATGTTTTTTTTTTTTTTTTTTTTGTTTTTAACAAACATTCACATCAAACCACAATAAACTATATTGAGGATAGTGGTTGTAATGTGACCACACAAAAAAAAAAAGTCAAAGGATATAAACACTATTGCATTCCTCTGCACGTATTTGTCTTCTTAAACTAAAAAGAGCGTTCATCCTTTAAAACTGTGCACAGTTATTTCTCAGATGTCATCATGTAAAGATGATTTTGAATGTTTTCCACTTTGACCTGTGGCCTCCGTGTGCGCATGTGGTGACCCCGGATTCTAAAAGCTGTGGGAGTCGTTGTTGTGTTGAGCCAACCTCCCAGAGCAGAGGTCAAATCATTTCCTGCTCTCACAGATCTCTGTCTCTCACAGCTGTCAGTGCTGTAAGAAGCCCACCTTCCACATCTGCAGCACCTCCCACCTCTGCACTTATTATTATTATTCGCCCCATTTGACCGAAGATATTGATGAACATTTTAAAAAATATAATAACAGAAATTATAAGATAGTATTTCAGTGCAAGAAAGAGAGGATGAACGAAGTTTTACATCTGGTCAGAAAATAAACAATGTCTTGAGGTGGAACAGGAGATGAAGGAAGGAGGTGTTAACATGTGTTTTCTATGGTAAATATGTGTGCGTAGGTGGATCTGCCGACATGGTGACACAGGGAATTCTCTTATGGAGGAACCAGCTGTGCATAAACATGTAATAGTAATTAGAAGCAGCACCACAGCCTGGAGGCAGACATGCCTGGTGCTGCTTTCAAAGTCACGGTCAACCTGTCCTCTATCTGAGTCTCGCATTCTTTTGAATCCTAATTCTCTCAGCCTCAATAAATCTGTCAGTGGTCACTGCAACTAAAATGTGATACATGATAGCTTTGTTTACGTGACGTGCACATTAGTAAAACATGAAAAATGCTTCATTTACAACAGCTGCAGGTTTAAATAGTCAAAATTCCTATCCATTGAGTTGACGTTTCCAGCACTTGCGCACACATAGTTGTCGAATTCTGACGGATGCAACATCTACAAGGAGAAATGCTTATGAAACTCTTGCCTCTAATAGGCTGCGGCTCTTTGTTGCAACCCACCGCTTCCTGCAGCGCGACACGCTCTAGTTCCCATTTCTCTCTCAATTTTTTTTCCAGCGAAACGCCAAGGATTTTATGTTATTATGAGTGATTTGAAACACACTCCCTCTCGTTGCCTGTTCTCTGCGGTCTAATTGTTATACGGTTGGGGTTTGACAAGCTGGAGGAGGCGGGCAGGAAGAAAATCAGGCTCCTCAGATGTCTGAGTGGGTTTCAGACCACAACCTTTGACCTGTCTCTGTGAGTAGACAGCTCAGTTGCTAAAGAACCGCCAGCCGTCAGGAGGAAGAGAGGGGAATGAGCTGACGAATGATGCTAGGGTTCTGTTTGCTGGACAGTTTACCAAAGGCAAGAATAGACAAAAAACTCAAACTGTGTTAAAGAAGAAAAAAATGGCAAAATTGCAATTCTGGTCACAGTTGATGGGAGGGTGGAGGGAGCTCCAAACAGGGCAGGAAGAAACTTGACTTGAGGCTGAAAATACACTCAAACAGCCACAGCTACAATTAGTTCAAAGCATGTTCTGGTGTTAGAATGGCCTAGTCAAAGTCTACCCCAAATTCAGTTGACAACCTGTTGCAAGAATTGAAAATGAATGTTCACAGACACTGTGAAAACAATCTGACACAGATTGAGTCACTTTACAAATTAGATTGAGAATAAATGTTGTTCTCCAGACGTGCAAAGCTGTGAAAGTCTTTCCTCCCAGAAGACCTGCACCTGTCGTTATGAACAGTCTTACAAAATAGTTTATACTGTTCGAAAAATGTGTATAAAAAGCATTTTTTGTGAACTCTTATTTGTAAATAAATATGCAAATAATAAAGCTTCTCTGTCTGCTTCACAGTTATGTGCTGCTACTTTGTGTTGCTCTGTCCCATTAATTAAACATAAAGATATAAGATGCTTTTTTGAATACGAATAAATGAAAACCCATTTAAAATGTGGCATTTCAAAGAATCCCATCGAGCAAATGTTTTTCATTTTGAGCTGTATTTGGTGTGTTCCGTTTTTTTTTTTTATGTACGGTGGAGTGTTTCATGTTCAGGGAGATTTTTCCCCTTTAAGGCAGCAATGGGTGGAGCTACAGTATCGCTCGCAGGGTGTTGGATCCATTTATAAGGAGTTACGGAAAACTGCGTCACTCTGACCAAATCGGTTTCACCTCCCTGCCTTGTTGACAGAGGAAGGATGTTGCACATGGCTCGGTTCTGGTGGGACTCCGGCTCACAACAGCGACACTTTTGATCCTGAACGCGCCGGAGAAGCGAGGACCGATCAATACGCGTTTACGTCATGGAGACGTAGTCGGGATTTATTCCTGGTAAGAGTTTCCAGTTTTTGCCGAGTGTTTTACCGCTGATAGACTGGGACTTATGGTTGAATAAAAGGGTGACTGGAAATTACATAGGCTTGTGTATTATATAAAAGAACACGTTGTCTACGTGAAGTAGTTTACGCTGTGAATTTAGGGAGCCCCTCTGCTCACGGGAATTTAATTTAGAAAACCTCTTCTGTTCAAAAAATTGTTTTTAATGGATTTAGAGCTGCAGTTCAAATGATGCTGTTTTTAATGGGTCGAAAATGCCAATAACCCACATAGATTAGGTTACTTGTCCAGAGGGACTCTCAGCTGTCCTGCTATCCCGCTACTCTATTACTGACAGATTTGAAAGGCAACCAATTCCCTTTGGGCCCCGACAGAGGGCGCTGAAGAGATCCGAAATGCCTTGCAAAACCATAATGATATATTTACTGATATAATATGGCTGTGCAAAAGTATTCAGATAAACTGTTCAGATACAGTTTTAAATGTTGTCACGTTACGATCACAAACTCTATCTCATTGTTAGACCAACACATTAAGTTTTCCAAAAATGTTTTTAAGTGAAGTTTCCCAGAAAAAAATCTGTCTGTCTGTCTGTCTGTCTGTCTGTCTGTCTGTCTGTCTGTCTGTCTGTCTGTCTGTCTGTCTGTCTGTCTGTCTGTCTGTCTGTCTGTCTGTCTGTCTGTCTGTCTCATAGTTTATAGAACAGTAAAGCATTGGGATTTAGATATAGAAGAAGAAACATTCTTATGTTTTGGTACTGCCTGGCTGGTTGACTGACATTGTTAAATGACGTTTTTTGAATTGTATTTTTGTAGGTTTAAATTTCCATGTCTGAAGTTAGAAAAACAAATAAAAGCTCTGTATAAATGAATAAAAAACAAAACTACATATATAAATCTCACCAACCCTCATTGCAAAAACCAACATGAATGTACAATGATGGCTGGATGCATTAAGCAGTTCTTTTGCACTTCTTGCGATTTGTATTTTACTGACCATTGAACTTTCTTCAGTGAACATTGTGCCACAGTGTCAAAATACGACTTGCTGTAAAATTCATTGAAATTAGTCTGGATTGCTAATAGCTGTTAGCCTGGTTAATGAACAAACTGCACAAATAAAACAGAGCATAGGTGGCCACCAGCAGTGTTCCTGGTTTACTGTTGTCCAACTACATAAGTTCATTTCATCCAGTTTACCTTAGAAATAATTAATGCTAAATTACCTATACTGACTGGTATGACACCATAATTTAATAACAATAGTTATACAACTGCAGTGTATTGTTTAATGCACGTGGCTTGCTGTAAATTGTAATATTCATTGGCTTGATCTTCATGAAATCTTTTTAAAAAGGAAAACAGGGCCGCTCATTTTATGACCTGCATGGCGTACATGACTTTATGAACGGCACCATAGGCGTGTCCACACTTTTTATGGTTTACAATGGTTAATCAGGTTCCAGAATTCATTCATGTGCTTTCAAACTCCATGACACACTTGGGCTGAGCCTTCTACATTTGTTGTGTGTGTAAACTGAAAGTAAAGTTGTGTAATAGATGGATCCGAATATTAGTTTTATTTAGAGGTTTGTGTGTGGTGAGAGTAATATTAATCCTCTGCTAACCACAGTACCAACAATTATCACTTTAAAACTTGTGTTTTGGTGAATGGCTTGGACATGTAACCTTTACAGGATATGACCTAAACTTATATGTTATTAAAAAACACTTGACGTTGAGAATACTGTTGGGAGTTTGCTACATTTAAACCAGCAGAAAAACCAGCAATGCACATTCACTGTAAAATGAAAATGTCTAAAATACCGGCGGCTGTTGTTACCAGAATTTCACCATATAAATATGGTAAAATTCATAATCTTACCATATAACCTACAGTTAAATTCTAAGGTATTTTTACCGTAAAGATGCTTTTTTTTTTTTTTTTTTACGGGATGACACACCATCTCCATGGTGAAACATGGCGGTGGCAGCATCATGCTGTGGGTGAGGCTGCAAAGGACAATTTTGTTTTTTGTTATTGTTGTTGTGGCTATAAAAACTTCATGCTAGTTGGTAAGCTCTCACTACATACTGATGAATTTGTGGATTTAAAGCACATCATTAGTGCAAACACACTGCAACAATAGGCTCATCCATACCCGTCTGACCGGTGAATAGCCTGACAAAAGTGAGGTTGGTGCCCGCCAAGGACAGCACATCAAGCTCCTGCACGACCTAAAACAAACGGCTTCCTCCAACTTGTACCTCGTCCTTCGCCGTGTGCCAACACGCACATTCACCATGCGCAGCGCAGGCTCATGCTTCCGCCACGCCGGCCCGTCTCCATGGCGTATCTCTCGTCCTAACCTCATGGGAGAGTTCACTTGTATTTTCAGGCCTGGCCAACTCTCCACCGGGGTTGCACAAAGGCCCATTCACGGCTGAGAGTGCTTCCATTCATGGATGCTGAGTAATTGCCCACAGAATTCCTAATTGTTCAGCGTCTTCCATCGCCGAGGCTCTCGGTGGAAATGACGCCACAGACGGGTTGGTTTAGGAATGATATTAATATTCAAACACACAGATGAGCCAATGTTTTGTTTGGTCTGTGTGGGGCTAACTTTGCGTGCTTCGAATGGTTTGCTTCCCACTTCAGTTCTCAGACGTCTGATATGGGCCGTGAAACAAAGCGAGACTGTGAGACTTAAAGGACGATGCGATAGTTAAGGTGTTGACCTTTGGTCAGGTGGGATTAATTAATATCTTCATTTTAATGTAAAATGCTCCTTTAACTGCAGTTGATGGTGCATTAAGTGTAAATTGTCAATGTTTTGACATCAAGAGGGATTAGATATACCCATTAATGTGACAATAACTTCTGGTGGGATAGAAAAATTTTAAAAGGACTTTGACTTGGATGCTTTTTCCTGGACTGATTTTATAAACAACCAAATAAGACCCATTGTCTTCCTGGGATCAAACCAAATTTTCTGCTTTATCACTGTACTTTGCTTGCGTTTGTGGTTCCGGATCAGAGGAACGCTGTACAATTAGCCCCTGTTGAGCGGGCGGATACTGCTGTGTTTCATGGTCCAAGAGAGAGGGAGGGAGAGAGGAAGGACAGTGAGGAGAGCCGCCTCCCCCCCCTCACACACATCTGACCCGAGGTTGCACAACAGCCTGAGAGTACAAAGCAAAACATACTGTTCAGCAGCTGCTACAGCAGACTGAAGTCATTTACGAGGCTGTTGTCAGTTTTTTTTCTTAGACGTTTTCATGAAATTGGTCGCAAGTACAGTATGTTTTAAAGTGTCTTGTGACAAAAAAAAAGAGGGATTATATTTGTGTGTACAGATCTACAGTACTGCACAAAGAGCCAGACTTTCCTGTTACGTTTTAAACATGACGTGATGAATAGTTTTAGAATTATGTCTGCAAAGCTTTCAAAGTTTTTTTTTTTAACATTTTTTTCATTCTCTGACGTTTTTTTTTAGTGTGTGTGTGTGTGGGTGTGTGTGCCTCTGACGTAAGATGTACCGAGTGTGGAGTCGACACAAAACAAACAGCTCGCTCTTCTTTTTCCGACACTTGTCTGCTTTTCAAATTTTTCAAGCACGTTCCGTGCAGTACTGAAAATAAACACAATTTACTCACATTTGATGGCCATTCAAGTTGTAACAAATTCCCCAATGAGTTCTTTTGCCATGTCTTCTAAAAATTCCCATACATTGAGGAAGTTTTTAATTTTGTCTTTACAACCCCAAACTTTCCATGTACTTTTTTAGAAAAGTACATGTACTTTTTTAGAAAAGTACATGTACTTTTTTAGAAAAGTACATGTACTTTTTTAGAAAAGTACATGTACTTTTTTAGAAAAGTACATGTACTTTTTTAGAAAAGTACATGTACTTTTTTAGAAAAGTACATGGAAAAGATTATGGAAAAGGCTGCCATCTATTTTTTACCTTTACAAATAAAAGCCAGCTTTGCACATCTACGAACTAAAAATAAACCTAAACTGTGGCAATCTACAAATTTAACATTTTTTTTTTTAGCCTTCATTCACTAATGATGCTCTCCTTGCCACAATTCCAGATTTGTGGCAAGCAGAATGAATATTTGTCCTGTCAACAGATTCTGCCAGTTGAGCGGTGTATCTCTGCAGCTCCTCTAGAGATTTATTATATGTTTCTTGACCTTCCAGCGCAGCTGGCCATGTGGCAGTCGTGTCGTAATTGTTCTATTCTCAAATTCTTTTACATTACGTTTAACTGTGTTGCCGTTACTTAAACTGACTGGAATAAGACATTAATATAATGGTTGTTGTGTTGAAACAACTAAAACAAACTATTAAAGTTGTTAACGTACTGTTTTTCAGTTGAACCTGTGTAATATTTCTTATAAATATGTGCTGTTAAGATTAGGACTCAACAGAAATTTAGAAAATAAACAAAATGGCAGCAAAAAATAGAGAAAACTGCCAAGATATTACAAGAAAGTAAATTTCAAAGAAAACCTGTGGTTTTAAACTCTTTCGCAGCCTCGTTTAAAACACTCAGCTTCCTGCACAGCCACCATCGAGTCAAATCATTACTTATTTACTGCTAAAGGCTTTAATGATTATAGTCTTATATTCCCACTTCTCTTAAAGTGTTTAATCAGATAAGATGATGACTCTTTTAATTGCCGGGCGTGTTGCTCAGGGTGGAAGACCGTACACCCAGTTCATGTAGCTTTGTTACGAGCCTTTCTACACCAGTAAGTCTTGTTTAAACCAAAGCAAAGACAATGCCCACAAGCCAAACATGAAAGGGTGTTTATTTTATTTCTGAAGGTTTTTATTTTTATTTTTTTTACCAGAGCTTCTCTAACAAGTGTGTCTCTGTGTGTGTTCCCACCAGCTTGTTGCTGCGGCTGCTGCCTAAAATGAACCTGCGATGGGTTTCATGGAGCTAACTGGCGCCAGAGCTTCGCATCAATGCCTTTCAGACCTTTTTGAATATTAGGGACACCCTTTCTGCCGCATCATGGATGGAAATCAAAGCAACTACTGGGGCCACCAAGAACTGCACGGGTAAACAAATGTTGAATAAATATCACAGAAAAACGTAAAAAAAAAAAAAAAAGAGGCACATTTATTTGCTTTGTTTGGAAAGACCCCCCCAAAAAACCCAAACCCTAAAGCAGGTCCCTCTGTAAGTGCAGTACAGAAAAAATAAACAATATGGCTGAAAGCAATGTAACACAGTAACATAAAACATGTTGAAAGGATTCACTTAACTTGTATTGTTAACAATTATGTGGAACATATTTTCTGTTACATGCATATTTGTGGTCATTCAGCATGTAATAACTGATTGACAGCGGGTTGCATGCAGGAATCATTCACACGCTCACACATGAACCTGCATGGGTTGCTCAGGCTGTGTTGCGTTGCAGAGTGTGCTTCGGCCTGAGCGCTGACATGGACCACAACCTGACGGAGCTTCAGCAGCAACAGACGGCCAGGGAGTTTAACCGTGAGTCAGATATTCCTGTTATTTTTAACTTGTTGAACAGTAACTGAGGAAGATACAACAGGTTTGCCGTGCCCTCCCCTTTTATTGGAACACCCGGTGTGAAAAGCCTCAACAAGGGCTAACCTTTTCTTGCAGTAGCATCACCTCACACTGGAAATTTGAATAAAAATACAATTTGAGCAATGGAAGAGAGGAAAATCCCACATAAGGTCTCTACTATTCTATTTTTCTAAGTGGGATTTAGGGATAGACTTCTGTTTAGCATTATATTTATACCGCTGGAGTTGAAAAATCCTAGATTCTAGGAATATGCAATTATTAATCCATAATTACCAAAGGGGTGTACAAAGTGCGGCGTGAAGGCTTTTTGTGGCCCTTGGAATAATTTAACCTGGGCCCTCCAGCAAGTGAGGTTAATGCAGATCGAAACATTTTGTAATTTGTAACAAAGTATTTTTAGTTTATTTGCCATGTTTTTAGGTAGAGCTACAAACATCCGGATTGAAACGTGTAGCGATCCCGACTTTTTTTCTTTTACTCAAAAACAGAGTTGGGTGCATCCGATCAGTAAGTTAGACTGAAAGCAGCAAAGCTCTTTGAAGAAAGTTCACATTTTTGTTGCTGGTAATAAATTAAGTACATTTTCTGGGCCCACAAAATAGAAAACCTTCAGCCCAAAAAAGTCAAGAAATGGAATATTATTATTATTATTAATAAACACAATCAAATTAAATGTTTAATTTCTCAAATTTTTTACATTATTGTTTTATATTCATTGTGAGTCTTTTTTACACTCTCAACCACATGAGTCAACAAGTCTGTATTATTTTTTTGCATAGATTATTGTAACTTAACATTAGATACTTTGCAATTGTTTCTTCACAACAAATATATGCAGCTGAAATATAACAGTTTAATGTTAAATATGTGTATTATTTTCTTTGATTAGCATCAGAGATTATATTCCTTTAGTTAAATCTTATTTGTCCCACAAAACGTCTCAGAAGGAGAACGAGTCGGGCATCACGGAGCTGAGTTTCATGTCAGAGTAGGGACAAGAGGTGACGATATCGCTCCTGGTCACCAGCTGTTCCGGCCGTCTGGGACACGTTGGATGTTTCCACAAAGAAGGTTATGGGAAGCTTGGTTAAGATTATGGCCCGTTTTGCAGATAATGACAGTTCCTGTGTTAATCTGGGTGTTGTGGCTGATGTTTGACGAAGAAGGCGATAGGTTAGGCGGGTGTTTTCACAATTGCTCCCTGTCCACTATCTGTTTCCGCCGTGGGTTTGTTTTTCCATGTTTCTTCCTCTGAGGTGTTTTTTGTTTCTCCTCTGCAGGAAGAAACAATGATAACAGACACTTCCTGTCAACTAGACAAGTCCTTAGTTAAATCGCAGTTTGGAGGTTTAATTTGGTTTAATGCTTTGTGTCTCTTTCCTTCCACAGCCCCTCGGTTTCCTGTTTTCTACTCTGATGCTTACCGGTTAACTTCGGGTAACATTCCGCATCCCTGCGAAGGAGACCAGGTGGTCCCTTCGTCCCAGAGAAGAGGCTGCCAGAAAGAGGCCAAACCCCTCCCTCCTTTGCCTGACCCTGAGGACTTTATGTCAGATGAAGCTGCAGACAGTGAGGTCGAATTCTTTACCAGCGACCGCCAGCGCCTCCTGCCCAAAAGCTGCTCAAAGGCGATAACCAGAAGCAGCAACAAAAACTGTGGTCAGGTAAATTTTGCCTACCAGGGGGGCTCACTGGGGATCAGACCTGCTGGATCCGACTCCAGCGCTTTCTCCTGGCCAAGCAGAGAGGACAGACCACTGGGCAGAGGAAGCAGAATTGCAGCAAACTTTGATCAATTTGCTCACGAGAAAAGAGACAACCAGCATGAGGTGTCTTCTATTGGAGGCAAACTGTCAGACCAAGCCCAGCCATCCTCCAGAAACCGATTTTCCTGTTCAGGTCTTCCTTCTGACGCCCATATGAGTTATCCGCCCGTCCTCCCTGAAAAACCTCGAATCCCTCCTCGCATCCCCATCCCACCTAAACCCTCAGCGTCCTCAAAGCCAGCAAGCGACAACAACGACGAAAAACCCCCCAAGGTCCCGCCACGTGTCCCCTTGGTCCCGCCCTGCCCGCCGCGCACCCCGAGCCCCAAAAGTCTTCCGATATACATCAACGGCGTGATGCCCGTCACGCAGAGTTTCGCTGCTAATCCAAATTATGTGAGCAAGGCTGTACAGAGGCAGCAGAGTGAACGGGCCCCGCCGGCGGCACAGTTTTCTCCCTGCATCGTTCCCATTTTGAAGGACGGCAAACAGGCCAGCGCCACACACTACATCCTGCTGCCGCCGGGGCGGCACACTCACGCCGAGAGGCGGGGGAGGCTCCTGAGCGAGCCCAACAGAACGGGATGCGTGTGGCAGAAAAGATAGACACTTTCCAAACAGTAATACAAAGCAAGAGACTTACATTAGGCATGGGCCAGTAAAACTGTCTTATGGCATAATTTTTAGTAAAAAAAAAAACAGTGTCATGGTGTTAATAAGAAAAAAAGGTACACATCTCGTTGCTTTTAAGAGCTTCTTATGGAAAGCACTGTACGTTTTTGCCATTTTTTATAGAATAACACTTGGAGTCTGTTAAACTGATTGTGTGCTGTGAACAAATGTCAAAACACATCAAGGTGTGATGTGGAAAATATCAGCAAAGAATACCAGTTGGGTGTAATTCAATGTAAAACCACCTAATTTAGGAAGCAGCTTCAGAATTGAAGATGAGAAAAAACAAAGTAGCCTTCGTCCAGTCAGCCGACTGGTCGTGCATATCAACAGGTAGGAAAACATGACCCGTCTGGTATTTCTCTTCATTCTCATTAAAATGACTTTAAGCCACAGGGACGATGTGACAGAAACTTCTTGCATTAATGGTTTTAAACCGAGCAATACCTTCATACCAGCACTGACCCATGCCTGACTGACATTGTTATTGTGTACGCGATACACTGCTGTACTTATGTTATCATCTGTCACTCATTTATTTTATTTTGGTTTCACTGTGATTTGTTTTTGACTGAATATCCTACCGGTCAGTATTTCTAAGAGACACTTTTACTGTTCAACCCTACAACAATAAAGTACGGCACTCAGTATTTCTCTAGTAGCGGAGGAAACACACTTACCTCATTTAACATTTATTTCTCGATTAATTACAAAGTCATCCGTTTTTGTTTTTTTTTTGTTTCAATAAACAAAACTCATAGTTATTACCCACAGATTGATATATTTAATGTGTTTGTTTCTGTTTGTGATTAGACATTTTAATTAACTAAGCTAGAATGAAAAGTAAAAATAAAAGCAAAATAAAAAGAAAAACATTTCAAATATATCACTATGTGTAATGACGGTTAGATTGCCTTTCTTTAACTGATGTTCTACTTTATTGAGATGTATTTGTCCTGCAGTTTTTTTTTTTTAATGTGTAATTACTGAATTGTGCTTATTGCAAAGTTGTGCTAATGTCACTAAAACCAGCCTGAACCAATGTTGTTTTCCTTAAAAGAGAGCACATAATTAAAGGTACAAGCTGGGCTTGTGCCTAAGTTGTGATTGCACAAGTTGTTTTTTTTTTGTCTGATAATTCTACTTAAGGCCTCTAATATATTCACAGATGTAATATTTTCAGATCATTTAAAAAATTCGGATTGATGCTAAATGTGACAGTGAAGCATATGTTTGGTGAATACACCCTATTACAAAGTGTTTTCTGGTTTGATTTGATCAATTTGCCTATAACTTTTTGAATTTTTGCTGCACACATTCCAACTAGAACGCATTACATTAAAAGATGTCATTAGACATCTGAGTACAAAAACCAACACCTAAAATTCAAATATGAAATGTGATCAAGGAATCACTTAAGTTTTTTTTTTTTTTTTTTTTTTTAAAGAGTTGCTTTTTTCTACAAACCATCCTTTAGGTCTTCTGCCTATTATTTAATTTTTCCAGACAAGTAGTTCTTTTTGAACTACTTGAACTAAGTAGTTCAAGTAGATTTGAACTACTTAGTTCAAATCAAATTTCACCTTTATGATAATAATTTATTCCCAGATGTAAATTTTTTTTGTCAGCATTGGTTTAGTTGACATGGCAACTGCCCGTGTTGGATTCATTTCTACAGAGATTTGTAGATGAAATCCAGTTACGTTTACACTGCTGAAGTTCAGACTCATGTTTACAACCTTTGTTACACCGAAGTTCTTATAAAGGTTCAACATGGATTCAGGCCCTTGAAAGGCTGCAGATTGTAATATTGTTTTATGGTCTATTTAATGAAATAAATAACTTATTCATTGTGTAACTTATGTCTTGATCCTTTTGACCAGATGCCAATAAAATAGGGGCTCTGAATGTTTTTTGGGGTGGGTAAGTGTGAGTAAAAACATGAAGTCCTGCCTACAGACAGAGCTGCATAATGTCCACTTATAAAGTGTCTTAAGTTTAACGCTTCAACAATCTTTTGGGCAGCAGCTTGGAAGGCTTTGGAAAGAAAGAAAAACATTCAGATGGGTGTTCTCAGAAAGATTTTAATGGATCAAAACAGGGAAAATGAAGTCTACTGTTTGACATTTTCCTCTAATTTTATAACAGCGCCTTCTGTTAGAAATCTTAATGACTGACCGCAGATCATCTTCTCCTTGCTTGGTCTTGCCTCAGAGTTCAGCTGCTTTCCGATCAAACCAAAACTACAGGATATCATGGCAATTTAGCAGATTATAACCATTTAGGCTCATAAGCAGTTTTCTTGCATTTCTGCTCTTACTTCCGATTTTACTATAACTTTCCAATAGGACTGCTGAAGTATATGCCATATGTAAAGTGTTTTTTTTTTTATAGAATAAACTATATTTAAGCACCTAACTTTGACAAACATAAGTTAATAAACCCAACTCTGTTAAATTTATTTGTAATTAATAATGTGTTCAACATTTAATTAAAGTGATGTGGGGAGGAACAAAACGGCTCTACTGTGGATTCATTTCTTCTTTTTGCAAAATAAGTTAAAAAAAACAAAACAAACATAAAACACATAAAACCCTTTTCTAACCCTTTGTTTCACGCCCCCCCTACCCTCCCCACTCTCCCCACTGTCCCCTGCAGTCCCTTAAGGGCCTTATTGAACTTTGGCCTGTGTGTTTCCCTACAGGCACGGCCTCGGCAGTCTCGTCTCATCGGAGTGAGGTCCTTCGTGCAGCCGCGGGGCTCTCTGGTGCAGGACTTGGTGAGATGGCTTTATCGCCAGGCCCGGTTAAGCAGTTTGACTTCTGCCAGGCGTTTGCTGATCATGGTGGCAAAGAAAAGAGCAAAGAGGACGCTGCTGATGAGCATGTAGTCGTAGTCGTCTTTTAGGACGTCGAATTGCTTAGAGGGATACACGCGGGTCTGGTAGATGTCGAGACCGTATGCCACGACCTGCAAAGAAAAAAAGAAAAAAAAAACGTGTAAAAAACAATAAATTAATAAAATATTTTGTGCTTTAAGGTATCAGTGTTATTGTCATTGACTAAAATGTTAAAAAAAAAAGTAAATAAATAAAATAGAATGGCACAAAACTAAAAAAGAAAAAAAAACAATAACCCTAAAATGAAGAATTAAGAGAAGAACAACTAAACATTTTTTTAATTATTGGAGGGAAAGATGAGAACACAAATTCAGTCAGGAATAACTATGGTCGGATCAGCTTTGACTTGATGTTTATGATCGAGTCTAACGGCTCCCTTGGAGGCAAAGAAAGTGGACACCATCGCAGTATGTGACCAGACTGGTGACCAGTATGCAGATGAGGTTTCTGTCTGTTGTACACAATTTTATCTCCCTTTCACATCTGAAATGACCTAATAAAGTTGAGTCTTTTTTTTGCCCCCAGACTTCAGTTATGTAGTCCAGTTAATGCCACCAAATAAGAGTCAATAGCAGAACAATCTGTTTGGGTTTCACATGCAGAATTTTAAAAGATTTTCTAATCCACTCAATATGCAGCTCAACTAAAAAAAAAAACACTTCCTTACAAATGTGGCACCAGTTCAAGTGAAATAAACACGCTTTCAAAAAAAAAAAAAGTATCAAATGTGTTGCTAAAAACCATCATTACCACGCAGAAAGAATTACCCAAACTAAAATATCCGTACTTTTCCACTTGCGCAGCATTATGACACAACCTTGCCTATAGGCATTAAGTTGCCTAAACTTCCAAACACATCATTAAAATCTCTTTAGTTATGGTTTATTCTGGCTGTTTTACAAACCTATAAAATATACTACAGACATTTGTTTTTTCCTAAAAAGCATCATGTTGCATTCCATAGAAGGCTGGTGTTACCTTACCTAATAAATAAATATAAAACACACAGGGAATTAGAAGATATTGCAAGCTGTTTGGCAACTTAAAGTTCAGAGAACTTTCATTTTATTTTGCTTAAACCCAGCCTTTGTCATATTTATTTCACGTTTCGTAATGTAACATTCGACTCACCAAGCAGGTTGACTCCAGTCCGGACGGGGCAGTGTGAATTCCTCGCACTCTTCCCACAGTCTGGTTGTAGTTGATGAACCACTCGGTGCGGATGATCAACTCTGGTGCATACGGTATCAGGTTTTCCTCCCTGGAAATCGAGTCGGAATTAGGCTATTGTAAGGGAACAGTCAGTACCTCAGGAAACCCACTGAACTTCAACATTTATGTGTTAGACCAACACAAAGTTGTGAATGATTGTAAATTGGGAGGAAAACCGAGATTGTTTTCATCCTCCACCGCAGATTCTTATTCAAAGACGTTTTGAGAATGTGTGTTTAGTTTCTATTGAACTGCATGAACACAATGTGACAAAATGTAAATAAAAAAAAAAAGAGGGAATGACCACTTTCGCAAAGCACTGTAAATCAGCTCATTGTTAACCACATCTGTCTAGACTTACCGACTCTGCTCAGATATTATTTCAGGCCTGCGTGGGTCGAGGAACATCTTTGGTAATGACAGAATCCCCCCAGATGGCAGACCAACTGTGATAAATGGGGAAAAAATATGTTTCAGAAGTGTTAAATATTGAGGTTTTACTCACCACGACTAAATTTGGAGAGGATGGAAAAGAATCATTTTTGAAACTTACTGAGTAGATGGCGGCTGGTGATGCCTTTCTCAGTCAGGGTGGCCTCCATGGTGGAGATGGAAGACGGGAAAATGTAAGACTGCTGGAGCACCTGAGGGGCGTGAGGCCGATCCAGCGAGCTGAAGACGGTGCTGTTGTAAAGCTCCATTCCTTCGTAAAGTTCGATGACGGAGAACTCGTTCCTGCGAGACTTCGTGCTCCAGTATTCGTACTGTTTCGTTTGACAGACAAGGGAAAACGTGAATAACATTACATTAATTATGCAACAAACCGAAATTGAAACGGCTGCAGCTTCATATCTGCAAAATGAAGGACGAGTCTTTCCATTTGAGAATTTGGAAATCCATCCTGCCTTACCACAACCCAGTTTTCAGAGTGGACAACATGAACGGGTCCTCTGGCTTTCCTCTGAACAGCTTCGTGGATGATGCGACCGGTCACACCGTCGATGAGCAGGATCCCGATGAAGCTGCGCTCCTGATGCACGTCTGTGCTCTCCGTCACCACAGCCAGCAGATTTGGGTTCAGGTACTATTAACAGAAAGTAAAACATGAAAAGGATAATATTTTGCATTTGAATACTTTGAACAGCAAAAAGGAAAAAAGCAACTAAACTATTACTTAGATGATAACATATGTAGAAATAAGACATAAATTTACATTAGTTGACCTCACGATCCAAGACAACTCCTATGAATCCTCCCAAACCTTTTCATATAAAAATGGAATATTTTCCCCATACTCTTATTTCCAGATGTCTCTTCTAATGTTTTAAATATAAACTAAACAATTTCCAGTGTAAATATGAGTTGGGATATATATATATAGATCTATATATATATATCTATATATATATATATATAGATCTATATATATATATATATATATAGATCTATATATTAGATATATATATATATATCTATTATTAATATAGATCTATATATATATATATATTATATATATATATATAATATATATATATGTCTATATATATATAGATAGATATATATGTCTATATATCTATATATCTAGATATATCTATATGTATAGTTTTACTTAACTATCCAGAGTTGGAAAACAAATCAAATTCCAGACGAGGTAGGATGTGCACAGATGTTAAGACTCAGAACTTTCCTAAATCTTTGATGAGGCCCATTTGTGTTTGTGTAACCATCTTGATTAATATTGAGTGCGATCTGAGATTTTTACTCTACTTTATTACAAGATGTTACAACAGTCATTTTTATTCACAATGGTAAAAAGAAATGTGATTTGAGCTATTTTAGAAGTTGTTCAAATTGCAATTAAATCATGTAGAAAATGTTATTGTACCTTATAGAGCACACTGCGGTCTCCCATCACCCTGCCTTGTGAGTGCACATGCTCATTAGGCCTTTTCCCCTTAACAGAGACAATCTTCTGTACTTCTGCTGGAATGACGACCTCCCAGACCTGCTCAGTTGACAAGTCCTGAGAGCAGAAAAATACCGCGGTTAGCTTGCACTGATTACAGGGGCATTATCATTATCAGAATGCAACACAATGTGAAAAGAAGAACTTGCCGTTCTCAGTCTGTAACCAGAGAGTCTTCCCTGACTGGAGTCGACAAGAAAGAAGAAGATGAATGAAGCCGTTTCCTGGAGCTGCTGCAGGACGTTCTTGGTTGAAGGAAAGGCAGAAACCTAGAGTGGAAACAATAGACAATAAACAATAGATGGGAAATGGCCTTAATCAAAATGTTGCGATTCTAAACTGTAGATACAGTGACTATAATCTTGTGCCTGAGGTGTGGAGGACAATTTGAGGTGATGATCTGACCTTGTACTTGTCATCGATGAGAAGCAGGACCTTAGCATAATCTTGGTCCATAAGTGGAAGAAGAAGGGACTGAAGTATTGGCTGAGGTAGGGCAGGTGGTGTGACCTGACTTTTTCTTCCAAAGATGGGATTAAACACATGAAGTGTGGCCAGACCCGTGTCCTGTGATCCAAAAAAGCCCAGACAAAACAAAAATGTGTGAAGCAGACAAGAAATCACTCATCGTGGCAGAAGTTTGTAACTTAAAGACACTTTGAACAAGAAAAGAAAAGATACTGACACTGACCATTAAACTTTTTCAACATAAGTGTCAATGTTTCATTAGTTACCTTGTCTTTGATGAGCAGTGTGCACTGTGGAGGGTGAGGGAAGTGAGCAGTGGTCCGCTGAACCATTAATTTAAAAGCAGCATTCTTCGGGACGTTGTCGAGGTAATGCTTCCACAAAATTCCACCCGTCTTGCTGTCGATCCCAAACAGCTTAACAGGAACAGAAAAACAAGATGAAAGCTCTGATTTGTTTAGCCTGAACTTAGACTGTCCAGATAACCGTGCACAGCAAAATAATAAGCAAAGAAAATACCAACAAACGAAGGTGAATAGTAGAAGGTGAGCTTTTAGTTTCTCCAGCTTTACCTTTCCAGACGATGTTACCATAACCATCATTTTCTGCAAGTTGAACTCGTCTCTCGACAGGTTCTCGATGGAGACTTCATTTTTAACTTGACTGCGGGGCTTCCGGGCGTCGTAGAACAGCTTCCAGAGGTGGGCGATCCAGGCCTGCAGCATGATGATCTGAGAGGAGAGCCTCTTCAACACCATCGACAACAACCCATCTAGAGAGATTAGAACAAGAACAAACATATTCTGTAAAGATGTACTTAAAGTGTCAAGAACCATTTAGTTCACATATTTTAACTAAATTAAAACCAACAAGACAAAACTGTCTTCTTGGAGAATAGGGACGACTAAACAAAAGGCACAGGACAGAAAAACACTTAGAAATCAGCTGACTTGGTGGTTGGAAGCTGAAAAATCCAATATTTTTTCCAGTCAGTGAACAGACCATGCTACTAAGTGCGACCAGGTCATAACTGACAGCAACCATCTTTGGGGTGGATGCTTTAACTAAGTGGCAAAGGTTCCACTTTTCAGACTAGTTAGGTGCATAAAAATAAAGACAGAGATCACACTGCGATGTAAGAAAAAGAAAACTATTTTCTAGAACATGTTGATTCATTAAAGCTGCCAGGAGAGAGAAAGACATTTTCAGAAGAGAACAGGAAGGCGAGTCAGAATATGGCATAGCTGGCAGAGTTGGGTAAGGTTCAGAGTTGGGAAAGAAACTATATTGTATTGGAAATACACACCGACGGCGTGTTATTGGCAATGATACACGAATACTAAAGGTGAAAGACTGCTTAAAATGTCAACTGTTCATTTTATTTGTGTTTTTAAGCTTTTTATAAATAAACTAAAAATAAATTTTAAAATCCCATCTCCATCACAGTAAATGCAGAAGAGAATTTGCTTTTTTAACACAACATTATTGAAAATTTTCGGAGACAGTCAAGAAACGTTACAAAGAGAGATGTGTTACCTTGAATGGCTGAATCCACACGCAGCAATAAAGACAGAATAAAACAGGAGTAAAAATAATAAACCAACCTGGTGAGTCACAACCACAAGTTATATTTAAGAGCTACTTGTTAGAAATGGACACCAGCCAACTTGGAGAAAAAATAAAATAATTAAGTAAATAAAAGACTTTGCTGGTGGTGAGGTGTAAATAGGATGAACGTCAAAGCATTTACCGGCCTTTTTGCCGAACTCCCCCTCGAGCTCAGCTTGTGTCCCAGTGAGGGGAAGATCCACCATTTCCATTGTCACCACATCTGACAAGGCTTCCTCTCTGGTCCACATCACACGCCCTGGAAAACAAGACTCATTACTCGTCCGCAGTCACTCATTCTACCTTCCACACCCTGTGAAAGCCCACAGTGTTCAGGGGTTTCCAACAACATGGTGTTTTTTTCCCTTGTGGAAAAGGTCAGAACTGTTTACACACTGGGAATATGTGGGTCTGGCATTATTTATCATGATTAAAAGGCAGAAAATACCTTTGGTGTCATCATGACGCAAAGCATGGCTCACCACTTACTTTAGTGTTCTACAAGGATCACACACTTACCAATTCTTAAAAACCCAAATTCTGCCATTGCACTGGAATAAGATTCTCAGAAAATACTACATTTAATCATAGTCTAGTTCTAAGATCTGGCCTGGTTTCTTTTAACTAAGCAAATATATGGCAAAAATAAATGTTATTTAAAAAACAGAAATAGAAAATGGAACACTGTGAAAATGCAGCTACAGTGGACATTGAATTAATTCACGAGTAAGACTCTCCAGGGAAGAGAATAAGAGTGGGAGGAGACAAAAATGCTTCAGTACAGTGTGTGATCCTGACTTTTTTGTATCTATTCAAGCTCCACACAATAAAACATTCTTTGTTCATTGTGCACGTTGACCTTCTGCCTCACAGCAAGGAGCTTGCTGGTTTAAATCCCGGCTGTGGCCTTAATTTTTTGGAGTTTGGACTTTCTTTCTGTATACATTGATGAGTACCGCTTTTGACTGCTGTACAAAAACATGCATGTGGGGTTAAATGGTTGCTTTAAATTGCTCATGAGCAAAAGCAGCTGTCCTTGTGTTGGCCCCGCAAGCGATGTGTGGACCCACCTCTCACCAGATGGCTGCTGGAATAGGCTTCAGTGCCACTGAAACCTTTAACAGAATTAGGCTTCCTCATCAAAAACTTTGTTCAAACAGGTGGATGATTGTTTTATTTTTGTTAAACCTTGCAGACACGTTCTCTTTTAAAAACAAGATGCCTGGTCCCTATTTGAAATTTTAGCTGGACTCGAGTTGGGGAATGTCAGACCAGAGCTACAACAGATTTTTAGGAGCAAAGTACCTATTTCATTTATAACTATAATTATTGAACATTTTATAACTGTATGAACATTTTGGATGACCTTTACATGTTTTTATTGATCGGTATGCTAAATTTGTTTTAATGATTTCTATTGTTGGATCCAGGAAAAGGAGGTGTGAAGCCCAGCTAATGGGGATACTAAACAATGAACAATAACAACACTATTCACTGTTGATGAAACAGTCGGGTTGCGTTGTAAGGGCATTTCTACGCTGGTTTACACCCTGATTAAAGAGGAAATGAACTCTCAATTTACCTCAACATCCTCATTTTAAAAGAGCTGCTGACTTTATTTGCATTATTACAAGGGAAGTCATGATAAAACATGACTTCCCCTGTCATCAAGAAAGGTCAAGAAAACCTATTGTTTCAGAGGTTTTCACTATGAAAAAGCAAATACTGGAGGCTTATGGAGCCCACTTTGCTTGCTTCACTGTACCTGGTTGTTGAATGAAAGTCAGTGTGTGGTCTTCTGTCTGCACCATGACCCTGTAGCCGACCGAGTCATCCTTCTTCAGGAATGCTTGGACATGCAGCTGCAGGGTAGAATTTAAATTAGTACCTTTATTAAAAGATTCTTTAAATTCCAAAACATGACAAACCAATGGTTGGATTATACTAAGATAACTTTTGATACTATTGCTGCTTCAAGAAACATAAAGATCAATGGGAAGAAAACAGCAAGTTTCACCCTCTCGGGTTTTCCTCCGGTAGGGTCCACAGTGAAGATCAGAGTTGTGTCAAGAAGTCTGCGACCGGTGTCAGAACTAAAGAGGTTGATACTGCAAGCCTGTGGCGAGGTGACAAATAATCACTTACTTTTATTATTAGTTTGAGAAAAGAAAAACAAAACTTTAATCTAATAATTTCTCATGTATTATAATTCACTAAGCTAAATACAAACATCACTTACACCCAGATTGAGTTAAGAGAATAATCCTAAATGAACTTACTGTCTTATTCTTGGGTGACATCACAGCTGCAACCGTCTTCTCTCCAGTGGTCGCAAACGAAGCCAGCAGTGCCTATAAATTAAGAAAAATATGTCACTAACGACTTCCCTCACAAATTACTAATTTGTATGCTTTATTTTATAGAACCCTGTCAAGATAAAAGTATAAGAATAATGCATTTCAATATAAAATTTGATGGAAATCTTAACATGCAAGAATCACAGTCAAGAAAACACAATACTAAAAAATCACTCAAGCCATCCAGATCAATTGGATGGCTAGAGTTGCCTTGGGCTGCAATTGAGCTAAAATAATTTGGGATAAATCTTCCAAAAAATGAAATATGAAGAAGCAATTACATACAGGCTTGAAATCTCTCAGTGTGACTATCTGCCCGTTGTTCAGCTGCAGAAGCAAATAATGTTCAGGCCCTAGCTGAAGGAAGAACTCTGATAATGGCTTTTGGGCAGGATTGGGCTGGTGTGACACAAGCGATGGATGAAAGTCTGGGTCCACTTCAAGTCCGAGTGACTGTGATATGACAAGAGATAGAAACGTTAGGGAGAAGGGGGGAAAAAAACCCATTAATATAGACAAACATAGATGGAAGCAGGGAGGCAAATATTTCATAGAGTTGAAAGAGTTTTGTTTTGGTTTACTTGATACCTGCAAGGGGATCTGAGTCATCTGTTGCTGTTGGTGTAAGTCGAGTGTATTTAGGGACATTGTTGTTGAGTCTACACACATCAACGTCCCCTGACCAACCACCGCACAGCTGGCTGGTATGTTGGACAGCCATGGAGCTTCAGCTGAGACCTGGAAAAATCCCAAACCGAATAAAGGAACAAATTCGAGTTCAGGTTTTCTTTCATAGCGACATCTACTTGGTAGACATTCAAGTTTTAATAAATGAGAGGTTACCTGCTTGATTATCTCGCCATCTTCCATGCTGTAAACAACAATAGTGATATGGGAATGGGGAACAATTCCCAACACAAAGACTTGGCCATTTCCTCCCGAATACACAGTTTGATAATCCACAGTTTCACTGCAATGGAAAAAAAAAGACATAAAATTATTAATAAAGATCATATTGCTGATACAATACAAAATAGCACGATAATAGAATATTTTACCTTTCTGGCAAGTTCTCCACCCATTTTTGATGCCCATTGGATAAATAATGGACAGAGATGACAGTTTTCTTCAAAACAGCAACGTGTTTGACTGTTCCTTGTTGCCCCACTAAACATGCTGATCGAAAACTAAAAACAACAAAAATACAAACAGTTAGGGTTTAATCCACATGAACCATCTCGCATGTCACAACTGTAAACCATGAAGGTGTTCACCTGCCAGTGTCCAGCAACATCTCCCAGTTTAAACCACCAACGTTGATGTCCCAGGAGCGCAACATGCGGCCATTCCCAACCACTAGTACCGCATCTAAGCACACAAAACAAGTTGTGAATATGCCAACATAAGCAGGGATAAAATCTCAAGCTCGAACTGAATAAACAAATAAGAAATAAAAACCTTGTGCGTGGTGCAGAAGAGCATCGATGTTTCCCTCTGGACCAGTTTTGTCCACATGTCGCCAAACTGTGTTAGACACGGATAGGGGAGTGTGTTGTGTTTAACACCAAAAAATGAGAATATATGGCAGCTAACAGGTGTGTCTCTTTAAGGCTACAAAGATACTTACAAAGCTCTCCTGTCCTGGAATTTAGCGCTGCAAAAACATTACTCTCTGTTGCTACGATAACTTTTTTGGAGGACTGCAATTGTGTGTCGAAATGAGAAAAGCGAGCTTTGCCTACATATTGCTGTCTCCTGTGAATCAAGAAATTAAAAAAAAAGAATTTATTAGTAATTTTCCTAACTATTATAAATTTTCAACAGAATAACTATTGTTACGACAAACACTGGCATAAATTACTTGTAATTCATTTAGTTATAATGATTCTTTATGTTTAAAAATCAACCTACTTTTCTTTAATTAAATCTGCTTAAGTCATTTATTTAAAGTTTCCAAATATTATTTATAAACCTGCCGTTTAAAAAAATTATAATTATTGTTTTCTTTTAAAATGTCCCCTCCTGAAAATGCTCACTAAACACACCGACTCGAAGCTAATGCCTTTGACAGGTGTTAGCATTAGCATCTTCAAATGTTGAGAATAAATACCTTAGAAAATCGTTATTTTTTTTATTACCCATTGGGCTGTTCTTACCAGTCAAATTTTCCTACTTGATCCTCAAATACAGCACGAACAACAAAGAATAACATACATAATTTCAGCAACAGCAAAATTAGCTTTGCCATTGCAGCAGCTTTGACTAGCACAGCGGAAGGAGGAAGTCGGAAGTGGTCAGACTCACTATGTGCCTGCTAAAACGGAAGTGCTGCCACCAACAGCTCAAAAAGTACAATGCATAACCGCTTTGCTTGATTCATGGACATGACAACTTGAGGTTCAAACTCAAACTGTGTTGAAAGCCAAAGTCCAACACTGAAATAAATAGACAACTTGTAAAATAAATAAATAAGCATGGCTGGCCACATAGCCAGTCAATCACTGATGGTTCCTTACAAATACTGCATGCATTTGGATAAATAACAACCAATCACAACCAGCAAACCAAAATATGAAGAGGCAAACATTACTGAACAAAGAAGACTTAATATAAGAATCATCTGAATTTTGTACACTAAGAAAATTTTGTTAAGCATACAAATATTTAGAATTTTCCATTGGATGTGATATTTCTTTCCAATAATCAAAAAAGGGAAAAGTCACATTCAGTTCTCCACCTGTACCGCTGGATACAAGTATATTTATTATTATTTGGAAACATAAGCAAAACATGCATTGTCCATTCGATGGAAACAAAAATGAGAAAGCATTTCAGAAAGTGCAATCCAAACAACAATACTGGTCTAAGGGTTTGCAAACAGAGGAGCGTATTCTTACTACTGAAAAATTTGTTTTCGCAATAAGAATAAAAAATATGCAATGTGTGCCACGAGTACAATAAATAAATAATTTGCTACAGAAAAAAATCTAAGTGTCTCGTCAGAACTATGAGATAATTAAATGCAATAAATACTCAAACTATTTATAAACCTTTTAATTTTTTTCATATAACAAATTATTGAATCATTCCTATAACAATGGAATAAGTCATTTATTTTAATTTTCATTTTATAAAGGAGCTTGTAATCTTATTTATATGATCACAAGCATACAAATGTATTTAACTAGTTATGGATGCAGTGATGTGTGCCATTTTTAAATGCGTACAGGCGCCACAAAGACATAAATCAAATTACAACACAAAACCTGCAAAGATAATTGTATCAATACATAGATAAAAGTTACGTGCAGTAATTTTTGTACAAGACACAAAGTTGAATCGAAAATGAATATAATATAAACACATCAAATAGCGCATATTTGATGTAATTTTGAGCGACGGAGCGCCCCCTGTGATTTACCTTCACAGCCTCTTCCTCAGCAGTTAGCTTTTTCTATGGGATTTCAAGATGGCGTCGAGCGGAGGAGAGGGGGAGCACGAATGGACAGCGGCAGTGCGACCGCTTTTATCAGCTTCATACACAGCTTTTGAAACAAAGGAGCTACCTCAGCTAATTGGCTCTATAATTAACAGGTAACCGGCTACATGTCAGTGTGTTGCTTGTCTCTGTTATCACCAAACCGCCCGTGTTCATCCCGGACATAGCCTCAGCTTAACTTGCACTGGCATCGAGTTGGTCTCCAACTGAAGCCAACATGCTAGCGTTTTCTAACTTGTTTAAAATGGGTTTGGTTTGTACCGACAGATACGCTGCTGGCAAATTGAGACGCTTGCCTTTCAAAGGTGAATACGTTCTTTGTAATATACCACTGTTGTTCAGTAAACGCTCAAGAATGCCGCAGTGTAGCGTTTTTAAAATATGCTTCATCATTAGCTAGCTAACCGTGGGCCTTCAACTCTGCACTCTAACGTAACGTAGAAACGCTGCTGTCAGTAATGCTGGACCATGTCAGCTGAAGTAACCAAGTTGGACCAGATCGGGGTTTGAAGCCGAACTTGTATGGTACGACCAAACGCAGATATGTCAACTATTAGCTAAACAGTTAAAGGTTGAGAATTTGGTCTGCAGAGTGGTTCTGTTTTGACTAAAAGTAGGCGGGGACAGCTTTTCTAGGTTAGTTTTGCTTCTCCAGGTGACTTGCTTTAAGCATATTGTTTGTAAAAGCATTGGCTTGACTATTTAACGTCAACGGGATCACCGCTAAGTGAGTGTCAAGTCAGTGCAGGTGAAGCCAGGCTGTCACCTGAAACCCCGAGAGTTTTAACCTGCAGCGATGCACCCCGGGACTTTGAAGTGAAGAGTTTCATTTTCCTCAGAAACAAAACGTCAATACGTGCCGTGACTTCTACAGCGGGGACTGAAAGTTGATTATCGAACCTCTTCATGATGACTTTTCTGTTGTTGGTGTCTTCTGCTCTTTGAGCCTGTTTGTTTTTCAAGGCCCCAAGCAAAAAAAAGAAAAAAGCACTAAAAATCCAAGTTATTAGAGTATTGATGTAAAAGGAAACAGTCGCTGTTTAATCCATTGTCTCCTTTAATGATTCACTTGACAGCTTTTTGGGACTGAATGTAACATATCCTCAAAGAATACTCCTGTATTATGTTTCTGCAGTATTTGTGTAAAGATTTCATTTGGCTGAATAGTTTTACTGCTGATGCTGTTCTTGCATCAGATGTTAATGTTTTGAAGGAGATGGCTGTTTATTTTTTGATAGGAATTGACCAAAACTGAAGGTGACAAAATTACATCAAAGTGTTTACCTATGCATAAACACTTTCATGTATATGAATGTGATCTCAGTTCGTTGACACTTAAATAATTTGAATAAGAGTAATTTTCTTGCAGCCATAGATTTCACTCGGTTGTCTCGTGTAAAATACCTGAACTGTTACAGTTGTCAGAGTTAAAATCAACCCACTTCCACTGCACTTGAATGGCATGTTCGCATTATTTTCTCATTACGAAGTAGGCCTTCATGAACAGTCATATTTGTAGATCATCAGGGTTTACCAATTTAAAGTTCCTCAAGCTCATAAAAAGGAATGCTGTACTTAAGCAATATTTCAGTGGCTTATATTTATTTATTTAGAAATTGAGAGAGGTGGCATGAACTGTTACTTAATAGTCAAATAATTAAAGTTTTTTTGTTTTTTTTACATTTTACCACAAAGTTATATCAAAATAATAATAAAAAATTGAAGCCCAGAAGCTTATAAAACTTTGATGTTGCTTGGTCCAAGAGCAACATGGTTTTGGCTAAATCTAATCCTCCGCACACTGAATTGTTTTTTGACACAATAAATAAACACAAACAACAACCAATTTAATACAACGTTACAGTTAAAGTAGGTGTTTAATCATTTTGTCTGTGTGGGCTGAAGATGACTGCCTAACTAAAAACTCTATAATATATGGACTGAGTTTTACATCTCAGTAATATATGTAATATGACAATATGTGACTACACTCAGCCAGCAAGAAACATTGGAAATATTTTGTAATCACAGTATTGCTGTACACAATATACATACTGAAAAGAACATCATGGACTGTAAAAGTGTTAATAAAGTACCAAGCATTTATGGTACCTATGCATTTAATGCATTTTGTGACATTTGTTGTTTAAAGCAGTTTAGTTTTAAAAGGTTGTTAAGAAAATAAAGCTGAGTTGTTTCAATGCCAAAACAGAAAATGTCGGCTTAAAGTAACTTTTTCTGTAAAGTGTTGATTTGATGAAAATATTTAACTTTAATTCTTTTTCCAGCAGCTGGATAAACTACTAATTATCTGGGGTCTGCTTGAACTCAGAACAGAAATACACGTTTTAATTAAACGTTGTATTATAATTATTGCAACATTGATCAAAGTTATTGCATATCTCCCTAACATTGTGCAGCCCTTGCCTTCTTGATAATTTGTTATTGACTGTTTACATATTTGTTTAATTATGAAGGACGAAGCAGATAATCAGTTTTTTAGTCGTAGCACTATATTCTCCATTTTATGAAGCAACCAACTTCAAACCATAAAGTTTATGAAAAAATATTTCTCAACCTGAGCTATTGAAACCATTGAGGAAGTTCCTGCATCTTTAGTGTAACTTTGTAATTCTGAATTTTGTTTGGAATGGATATTGTTTTTTGTTTGTTTTTGCTGTATTACATCTCATAAAAACATAAAAATAAAGACAGTATTTTTTTTTACAGTTATTTTTTGAGGGAGGTACATTTATGACAGTAAATTTACGCTAAAATTGTAAATTTCCAAACAAATTCCCATCTTGTGGTTTGTTACATGCTGTTCCACCTTTTATTTGCAGTGAATCGGACATTCTTCACCATGACAAACAATATGAGCCTTTCTACTCCTCATTTGTGGCTCTTTCTGCACATTACATCACCACAGTTTGTGGTCAAAGTACGTATACTTAATGTTCTGTTTTGTGTTAGGGATAAAACACTGTCATTCTAAATAAATAAATTGCATCAATTTGACTGTGTTTCTGCACTCTTGACTAATTATTTTGTAGTACCAAGAAACCAGCTGTTGTCGGTGGCTGCAGCGTGCAAAGTACTGATTGAATTTTCATTGCTGCGATTGGAGAATCCAGATGAAGCATGTGCTGTATCACAGGTCAGATTTCTAAAAAGTGCAGGAAGAAAATTGTACCATTTTCAGACTTAATTCAGTGGTTTATGTTGTTCTAAAGAGACAAAGTGCTTCTATTTGCCACTTTAATTCTGTATAAATTAACACTAACATTTACCTTTATTTATCCAAATTTTGTTTGAGTATTGCACTTATATTGTATTATTTCTACAGAAACACCTGATTCTTCTAATAAAAGGACTTTGCACTGGCTGCAGCAGGCTCGATCGCACAGAGATCATTACATTTACTGCTATGATGAAGTCTGCCAAGTTGCCTCAAACTATCAAGACCCTCTCGGACGGTGAGTATCCCAAAGCAAACAAAAGTCATTAAAAACATAAATTCTTTTGGAAGAAAACAAGCAAAACCCCATTAGAGAAAAAATGTCGAAATTATTTGTGGCTCATATAAAAGTGTGTTTTCTTTTATTTCTCTAGTGGAAGATCAGAAGGATTTACCCAGTGTTGTGAGCCCTGAACTTCGACAAAAAGAAGTGCAAATGAACTTCTTTAATCAGTTGACTTCAGTTTTTAACCCGGACCTTACCACCATCTTGGCTTCACCATCAGCAGCGCACATGCAGGTCAGCATGATCAATTGATAATGATTAAAGTTAACTAAATTGATATTTAATTAACCCTTATTAAACTTGTTCTATGCAGGAAATTTCCTGATTTAAATCTATTTGAATGCTTTGTCACTGTTTTGTTTGAAAACGCTCATCATACTTAATTCTCAAATCCCCAAACTTTGCAGGCTGAGAGTGACACAGACGACCAAACCACAGATCAAGCTGTTCAGGCCAAAATGAAGAATGCGTTTGTCTCTCAGAATGTGTCGAGCTTACAGGAACTTGGTCAGTAGTTCCCCATCAGATGCAGTGCCGTAACTTGGGTTTTGACTAATTGGCTGTAACCGTGTGTTTGGACCCTGTGTTTGTGTCTCCCAGGTGGGTCTGAAAAGTTACTACGGGTGTGTTTAAACCTGCCGTACTTTCTACGTTACATCAACCGATTCCAAGATGCTGTTTCAGCCAACTCTTTCTTCATCATGCCGGCTACAGTGGCAGACGCCACTGCTGTCCGCAATGGGTACGTACTTGTTTGTTAAATCTAGTCTATGATCTGGTTTGGAATTATAGAAATGTCTTTATGTATGCTTTGAACTCTCTACTTTTTTTATTTTATTTTTTTTGCCTAGTAAAATTATATGAAATTTCTGTCTAGATTTCACTCGCTGGTGATTGATGTCACCATGGCTCTGGACACACTGTCCCTTCCTGTACTGGAACCTCTGACCCCAGGAAGACTACTGGATATGACTGTGCTGGCCCTTAGCTGTCTTTATGCTGGTGGGTGAGAAATGTGTTTGGTAAAAATAAAGCGAAACATCTCCTAGTTCAACTTTTATAAATTTCATCAACTAAATAAAAATTGACCTGAGGAGAGCCAAATTTTGTATGAACCTCAGCAGAGAAATGTTTTAAGGCAATAGACCTAAAATGCTAAATATTGTGCTGATGTTTCTTTGCCACAATCATCAAGAGCAACTGACTGCAACCAGGCTTTCTGCAAAGACATGACAGAAAGGACACAGGAATGTCTTCTGATTTCAGTCTTTTCTGGTCTGCATAATTATAGAAAAAGAAAAGTGTGAAGAATTATTTACATTTCCAGACTTTATTGATGCCTTCATCAATACAGTTTGTTCTTTTGTTACAAACATCTGTCTATCTTTCTGCCTGTTTCTTATTGAATTGCTGAATCTAAGAGTACTTTATGGTTTTTGTAGGTGTGAGTGTGGCCACTTGCATGGCAATCCTTCAGGTGGGCAGCGGATTGCAGCTTCGCTCTGCCTCTACTGGAACAAAAGAAGAGGACTATGAAAATGACGCTGCCACCATTGTTCAGAAATGTGTAAGTGCCAGAAGTACAAAATTATTGCTGTTCATAATGGTTTTGCCAATTAAAACTAAAGCTCTTTAAATGGATCTGTATGTGTGTTTTTTAACACAAAAAGTCTAGTTTGTCTACATTTGCACATCTCAGTTTAAGCCTGTATCCAGATTTTTTACATTTTGTTGTATTTTATGGTTGAAATTTTTTGTAAGTTGGCTGTCACAATGTTTTTTTAATCTATCAAATGATGTTTTGATCATTTTTATTTTTCTAAATTTAGAAACATTTTATGTGCATTTGTTTTTCTAAAAATGCTTGCCTTTTTGTGTCCAACATTTTGAAATATAAATAAGGCCTTTTACTTGAAATTACGAATTTTACGTATGAAATGCCACCTTCACCATGAAAAAAAGAAATAAAATTAAGGCCTTATTATTTAATCATTGAAAAAACTTGGGTATGTGGATGTCATTTATTGATATAAGTGAAAGTTAACAAAAATGAGCTTTGAGTGTAACTAAAGAACAAAGAAACAATATCAGTTTCATCTTTTACTCAGAATCAATTTCATTTATGTATTTATTGATCCATTTATTTATGCTTTGTGTTGTAATTCACTTGAATAAATGCTGAAAAGTAATAAACTTGTATGACAGAGTTCAAAAACACCAATCTACATGGACAAAATTACTTATTTGTTGCAAATCATGTATATTTTGAATAAATAATGATTTTTAAAAAAGGCTTGTAATTTAGGTTTCACTACATTCTAGCTAAACACTATATTTAGTTTGGCCAAACATTACATGTAGAGAAGTGCCAGAGTTTTTAATAAAATTTTTTGTATTATTGATGCTCTTGCTCTCTTTTCCCTTTAAAACATAAAAAAAATTACAAATACAAAATCTGTGTTTTAACAGTTGGAGATCTATGAGATGATTGGGCAAGCAATCAGCAACTCTCGCCGAGCTGGAGGAGAGGTGAGTATCAGGTTTTAGAAAACTAGAACAGCTGAAGAAAAATGTGCCCTGCACTTTCTGTCCTTTACATGATAAATGCCTTTTTTTAATGTTCAGTTTAAGAAAAGATGACAAATTTTGTGACTCTGTGTACTTCAGCATTATCAGAACTTCCAGCTGCTTGGAGCCTGGTGCCTCTTAAACAGCCTGTACCTGATTCTGAACCTGAGCCCGACCTCCCTGGCAGACAAAGGCAAAGAGAAGGATCCCCTGGCTGCTCTGCGTGTCCGGGATATTGCTGCTCGCACCAAGGATGGCGCAGGATCGCCAAAACTTGGCCCTGGCAAAGGGTGATTTTAAATGATTAAAATACAAGAAATACATAGGTGTACAGTTAAGATCAGCATGACTTAATACCCCATGTTCAGTTATCTTTTAATTTTACGAGCATGTTTCTGCTGACTGAAAATGCTAAATGTTTTGAAGTGATTTAACCAGAGTCCCTATTGAGGTTGATAGAGAATCTGTGGAGGGAGTTAAAGATTAAGTTGGTGGAGAGAAGTGCCTCCGGTCTCAAAGATTTAGAGCGCATCCCCAAAAATAACAATGGAAACGTGCAAAGAGATGGTCAGCAATTATAAGAAGAGCTTGATTGCTGAAATATCTAATAAGTGCTGGAATTTATTAAATATTTTATGTTATTTGTTTAGTTCTTACTGTTGAGTCTGGCCAATTTCTATATATTCTTAAAATAATCCTGGTAAATAGGTCTCATAAGAAATTAATCCTGTAAAAAGCAATTACTGAGCAACTACTTAAAAATTTTATAAACAGTTTTGGTGTGCAAATTAAATTTAGCTTCTTTTCTTTGTGCTTGTTTTTTTTTCTCAAGACACCAAGGTTTTGGAATACTGTCTGTGATACTGGCCAATCACGCCATCAAACTTTTGACCTCGCTCTTCCAGGATTTGCAAGTGGAGGCTCTGCACCGGGTGAGTTAAGTTCTTAACGGCCAGGGTTGTTTCCTAATGTATCGTTAGAAGGAGTTCATCTCTTATTAAAAAATTGTACTGCTACTTTTTAATCATACATTTAACCATGCATTTATGTCGTGGTGTTATCATCAGTAGCATTCATAATCAAATTTTGTTAATTTGTCCTTCAATTATTTTAGACTTGTTCAGTTTTGGTCATTTTTAGGAAAGTTAGAAACTACCTGGGAATGTTTTGATGTTTGACTAGGGGATTGCTTTGTACTCAATTTAACAACCAGTGACTGAAAATAATTTTCAAGTGTCTATTTATATTCTACTGTAACGAGATGCAGTGCAAGAGATCACTGCCCACTATTTTTGGCTTAATCAGGGATTATGTTAGTTCATGTTTTGTGAGAATAAACTGATTCAAATGGGGATCAAAATCACAAATGATAGGAACTATGTAAAGCATACAGAAAATATACATTTAATTTATATCAGATATTTGATCATTTGTCTTGATAATTTACAAAAACATCCAAATACATAGACAAACAGAAACCCAAGAACATGAGTACAAGTGACAACATGGGAGAGAGAAATGGGGGTACCAGGTGGTAAGAGGTCGAATGATCCAGCATCTTCTGAAAACATTTTAGCCATTAACACTTGGTTGTCAGTGTTAATGGCTGACATTTGTTAAACACAAGACTTTAATGCTTTTGGGTTGTGACTTGTAATTCTTGCCAAGTCACATACCATCTTTAACAGTCAACAAAATGAAGATGTGCAGGTTTGCAAACCAGTCAAGCTAGTATTCACAGACCCCTGGTAGGATTTATCAGGTTTCGGTGGTAGAACATTTTGTCACACAACTTAGAAGCATATGTCATATGCAGGATTAAACATACAACTAAACACTGTGAATAATGTTTCTTCTTTATAAACACTCTCCCCCTTTCTGCAGGGTTGGGCAAGTGATGGGCCACCAGCCGAGCTCAACATCATGGCACAAAGCACTTCAATCCAGAGGGTCCAAAGGCTCATTGACTCTGTTCCTCTGACAAATCTTCTCTTCACTCTCCTCTCCACCTCTTACAAAAAGGTGCAGATTATAATGTAGTTTGAAAATACTTGCGGAATAAATTTGATGGTTTTCCTAATGTAGCTAAAAGGATTCATTGTAATCAGAGAAGTATATTGGTATTTAAAACAATGGCATAACACATTTTTCTTGTTTGTGTTTTTGTTGGGAATTTGTTTCAAAACACAGAAACAAATTCCTTTACAATACTATTTAGATGTCATAATTAAGGGTCTGATGTGTTTGTTTTTTTTCCAGGCTTGTGTTCTGCAGCGCCAAAGAAAGGGCTCAGTTAGCAGTGATGCCAGTGCTTCGACAGATTCAAACACCTACTATGAAGACGATTTCAGCAGCACGGAGGAGGACAGCAGCCAAGGTACTTTATTTTTCTGGATTCAGGAAAAGCATCAACACTTCAGTTGGCC
This sequence comes from Poeciliopsis retropinna, assembly GCA_010277075.1. NCBI lineage: Eukaryota > Metazoa > Chordata > Actinopteri > Cyprinodontiformes > Poeciliidae > Poeciliopsis > Poeciliopsis retropinna. The sequence goes on along the minus strand of VMRM01000009.1, from coordinate 7,961,084 downwards.
TAACAAATGCTAGAATATATTTCAATAAAGCAGTTTAAATTTGCAAAAGCACAGAGGGATTTTAAGCTATAGGGAAGCACCAGAGTGTTTGCATGCATAGTAGGAAAAATAAATACTTTGGGAGACTTTTGAGATGAAGGGAAATGTTTTGCTGTTTAAAATAGGGGGCTTTTGCTAAGAAATTCTGGTGGGTAACTACATTATTTTACTATCTGAAAATACAGAATAAATGTTCTAAAGCAAGTACATTTTTGAGATTTAAAATGGTCGAGCGTGGATTTTGTAGAAGTAAAAAAGCTGTTTGTTTTTTTTAGCTAAATGTCAGTCAGGAAATGGCAGCAGTGAAAGATGAATGCATATATGCACACAGTGATGTTCATTTTCTTCCCTTCCTTAAACAATGCCAGTTTAGTTGACAGTTTTTACTATTTCAGCAGAGAGAAGAGAGGAGAAGACAAGTGCAGCTTGTGTCTCAGGTCAGCAGTTTTCTGTCCTCAGGTCAAAGACTTGGTGTCCACATCGCTGTCTTAGATTCATTTTCTTTTTTTGTTATGTTACACAAATTAGACTCTTGAGTTATAAACCTAATCCTCTAAAATGATTAAGCCAGAGATGAACAGCCATGTAAAAGTAAAAAAAAAAAATACTATAAAATAGTATTTTCTTGTGATTCTTATTAGCTATTTCACATTGTTTCTGTCAGAGGTTCATCTGTGGCTCGCTGTCTTTCTAAGGATAATACCAATGCTCCTAAATGTGGGTGCTTTTTAAATTTAGTACAAAAACAATCTTTAGAGCTGACTGATAAACTGAAAGTAAACGGTATTGTAATCTACAGTGAAAGAGTGAAAGTCCTTGTATGCTTGGCATCTTTTTCTTTTGCTGTCTATATTTAGAGCACTTGTATCTTCCAATCTGTGGCTATGATTACCTCACTGTTGTTTTTCCACAACAGCATGTGACAGAAGAACAGCTTGTTTATTATCAGAGCATAAAACATAACCTGGATTTTCACTGGGAAAATTGCATAACGCTGTTCAAATTGTATGGTCTGTTGATATTTAACAATGCATGTTTTCTAAAAACTAATCAAAGCCTCTGGTTTGAAACTTGCTTTATTGTTGTTTATATTTATTGGTAATAATGAGCAAAAACAAACCTACTAGTCTAATGCAGCTTTGAACATTTTTTTTGTCACAATTCAAGATAAAAACAAAATTACATTTAAGTCACCAAAGCCAATGTGACTTTACATGTCCTTTAACACAGATTTGTCATTAGTTTACAAATTTGAACCTTTTATTGTCATTGAGGTAGATCTGGACTCTTGAATAAAACAACAGAACCCACATCAAAAATATTGGTATCATTCTTGAATACAGTCACTTTAAGTTGTACGTGAAGGTCTGAAACACAAAATGCTTCATCTTGCTGTCACCTAAAAAGTTTTGATTTATGTGTTTTGCATGCAGATGTGAAGAACAGCTTGATGTGATGTCCTTTTAAAAACATAAAAGCTGTCTCTCTCTCTCTTTTTTTCTGTCTTGAAATGACTTCACTGTTGTTGGGTAGCATCACCGACAGGCTTGAATGTTTTGTGTGTTGTGGGTCAGAGGACAGACGAGAGGGTTGGCATGAGGGAATAAATTGCGGCTTAAATTGTCAAATGTGAAGGGTTTGTGTTGGTGGTGGAATAAGTTGTATGTTAATGGATATATTTTTATGTGGATAGGATTTACCAGGTTGTTTGTTGTTAAAAATGTGAGGGGCAAAGATTTGTGGCCAGTTTTCAATCATTTCATTTTTTTAAAGCTCTGACCTGCTGAAACCATCTTTGTCTGATTCTAATTTCTCCAAAGGAACTCTAATAATAACTCACCTTAAGTATGTTAACAAGTATTGAACGCTTACATTAGGAACAGAGGCAACTAGGCTTAACTCCTTTTGAAATGGAGTTTAGTTTTAGATATCTTTTGTGCCTTCTTTATGTTTCAGCAACTCTTTCATACTAAAGATGGCAAACTTGGTGTTCTTTCAATAGCAAAAATATCAGAGCCAACGAATGTTATTTTCTTGACTTGGGAAAACTTAGTTATGATGCATTTACTGAGTTGAATTAACATTTTTCTAGTAGTGAAGGATATTATATGATCTTAATACTTGGAAGGTTCTTTTGTCACAGCTCATCTTCTTAAAACATAATGCTCTATGAAAAGGACTATCATAAACTTGTAGATTTCAAAACAGATATTTCCATACACTTAAGGAAAGGGGGTGGGGGAGAACAAAACCCTTTTTCCTGAAACAAAATCAGACAAAAATGTTCTGTTTAGCTAATTTAAAAATACTAAAGAAAATGTAAGTAATTGTGTTAAATAAACATTTAGTCTGTTTTAGAAAGGGACCAATTATGTTTTCATACAGCATATGTAAACATTGAGCTGTGTGACAGCCTCACTGTTCTGAACTTTGAGGTTAAAGTCATTAAAAGAACTTGTTTGCCTGAGCAGCTTAGGCATCCATTTACACAGGCGGAAAAACGTTTGATTTGACTCAAAGCCCTGCCTGATAAGTAACCTAAAATAACATTTAAGAAGTTGACCACCAACTTAAAGCATAGTTTTTGTTCATAAAGTGGAATTAGCAACAATCTATCACACTTGTGAATATCACCCAAAATATTTTTTGTGTCATTATGTCAGATCTAAACTCCTGACACATTTTTGTCTAATAAATTATTTTGTCTAATTTTATTAGACAAAATTATTTATTTTGTCTAATAAATAATACGACACTGAGATTTTTTTAGTTTTGTGAGCAAGAGGTCGCCTTGTAGAGGCATAAAGTGTTGGGATGTGACCCTAGTATCATTTGTCTGAACGTTGCCTGTGTCACAAATGCATGAATAAGAATGTGCTCAATCAGAAGCTGCTCGTAAACAGATTTTAGAACAGAACATTACATGAACCTGATGGTGAAAAAAATATTTTAAAGAAAGAAAACTAAGAATTTACTCTATTTACTCTGGTTATTCAAACATTTAAGATCAATAAATATAGCTTTAATTTTAATATTTTGCTTTTGCTATAATATGTAACATATGCAAACAAATATAGTTGTATTTATCATTAGCTTAGCAAAAAAGAAAAAAATCATTCTTGTAATCTGATGCAGTGCTATTCAATTATAAATTCCTCCTTATTCTTAGTTCTGTGATTATTTATGAGGGTTAGTACATTTAAAAAATAAAAAGTATTCACTTTCTACTTTGGTCTTTGGCTGTTGTCCACTGCTTGTGCTACTAAAGATGTCATGAACCAATGTGAAGCTTTTTATGTTTTCTATTGTACCCGCACAAATGGCTTATTGTAAATGTGGAACGTTTTCTTTTTTAGTTTCACTTGAAGCAATGTGGTTAAATTACCTGAATTTCTTTGGCAGATGATGACAGTGAACCTATCCTGGGACTGTGGTTTGAAGAGGCCATTTCACCAACCAAAGACAAAGTGGCTCCTCCACCACCTCCCCCTCCCCCACCTTTGGAGACATCACCCAGACTCAAGAGTCCCAGCAAGCAGAATCCAAGCGAGAATGGCAACATTTTAGCAGGTCGGAAAGATCCGGAAATGGTAAATCACGTCTATTTGCATCAACTTTCGTAAAATTCTATTTCCTAAGAGCTTATAGATGTTTTAGTTTTTAATGACATCCTGTGGCGCTGCTCTGAGTCATAACCGCTCTTGTAGTTCCTCAGTTTGGCCTCCAGCATTCTGAACTTCATCACCACCTCAATGCTGAAGTCCAGGAACAACTTCATTCGCAACTACGTCAGCGTCTCTCTTACAGAGCAGCACATGGCGACGCTTGCCAGCATCATCAAAGACGTGGATAAAGATGTCAAAGGTATGTTTTGCCAAAAATACACGTTTTTGTTCATAGCTTTACAAAATATGAAGACGAGTGTGGTATGTTTTTATCTCTTAGGTTCCTCAGATGAAGTGTTTGCTCTAGCTCTGTACCACTTCAACCACACTCTAGTCACCTCAGATCTTCCATCTCCGGTTTTGCAGGCAAGACTTTTTATTTTATGCTTTACCATTTCCTAAAGATTATGGGACATTTATACCCTATAAGTAAAAAGTAATGGCTGGTGAGAATAATTTTGTTTTGCATCTTGTCATTCACAGAACACCCTCCTGCAACAGTTGGGCGTTGCTCCCTTCTCAGAAGGTCCCTGGCCTCTGTACATTCATCCTCAGTCGTTGTCGGTCCTCTCCAGACTTCTCCTCATCTGGCAGCATAAAGCCAGCGTGCAGGGAGAACCAGATGTGCCGGAGTGCATGAAAGTTTGGGAAAGGTAGGATCATCATAGAAGTATTCATCTGTCCATATTAGGGCTGTTGTAAACAAATATTTAGAAGGCTACCATTCTCCAGCCATCGCGGCATTCATTTTAAGGATGCTTATTGGTCCCCAAAAACAATAAAAACCCGAACATTACCATAAATCAATAAAGTCCCCACGGGCCGAACTTGAAAATTGGAAGTTATGCCGCTAACACTTAGCTTTCGTCAACAACTCAGAGGCGGAAGTGAGAGCTCTGCACACGCAAATAATGTTCCGGCCAAAACACAGTGTGCTAAATTATAAAATGTAATTTACAGAAGCTTCGAGGCAGGTAGCGTTTCCTCAAGGAACTTTAATAATCAAGGTACTTGAATCATTTGAGGAACCGTTTTCGCCCTAGTCCGTATCAAGGAGTGATTAAAACTTTGTAATTTTGTCCTGCACCTTATTCATTTGGTTTTCTCCTTTTTTTTTTACAGTGCATCATAAAATGTAGAAAACAATTTTTCATCATAAGTATTGATTACAGATTAATGGTTGAAGCTGAACTGTAGTTATCATCACAATCGGAAGATTTTTAAAACAATTTTGTTGCCTTGTGACCTTTCTGATTGACTCATTGGTTTTACTTACTCTTTAAAGCCCTAATTTCACTAATACTCGTCATATATTTTGTTTTCTTGTATGTTCAGCAAAGCTGTTGAAGTAATGTCAAAATAAATGCAGAGTGAAATGATCCGTCTCAAAAGCTCTGCAAGAATAAAATAAATGGCTGATTTAGTCAATAATTGTATTTGTAATGAATCAGGTGGAGTTCATTTGTCTCATTACAACACTTAGCCATACTATATTAGAATGCATAATCAAAAAAACATAAATAGGGTCAGTTTTTTATTTTTATTTTTTGGCAATAATGTTTATAAAAAGGTTTAAATGTTTAATAAAATAAAGACATAGCTCATTATTCCAGTTTACTCATGCTTATTTCCCTCTCTCTCTTTTTTTTTTTCCTGTTTTTTACTGGTCATTACTCCAGATTTCTAGGAACCCTGAAACAGCACACCATCCAGGGCTCTGTCCAGTCAGAGGACGACCTTAATGTGGAACACCTCCAGTTGCTCCTGCTTCTTTTCCACAATCTGTCTGAGCGCGGTCGACGGTCGGTCCTCACCATGCTCACCCAGGCCATTGTTGAAGTGGCACAGAGCAGGGACTCCCAGCTGAAGGCGGTACCCCTCAACCTGGCCCGGTTGCTACTGGTGTTTGATTACCTGATGCGTCACTACTCCAAAGCTCCTTTATACCTCTTTGAGCAGGTTAATACTTTAACTAATTGTTTTTTAATTGAGAGTGGAGATTTGACAAATATTAAAGATCAATGTATGTCTTAGATTGGAGTACCCAAAGTTTGGTCCTCAGGACATTTGAATAATTTTGCAGTTTAGGATGGTGGGAAAAATTTGTCCAACCAGTACATCGCAGATAGATTCTTATTTGAAATTTTTGGTGCAACTGTTTCACCAGCAAATTGAATCTCCTTAAGATTGAAAAATTTATTTAGAATACAAAGTGGGATTTTTTAATATATTTTAATTTAATTTAATAGTAAATGCAACTAGAAATGAAGTATAGAAAATGAGTGACTAATGCACTGTTTTTATTCCTGAGAATAAACAAAAGTAATTTCTAGATTAAAAAATACAATCTGTTCATACAATTTTGGGGGTAAATTCAGTGTTTTTCTATTTTAGGTGAAACTCAGACATTTAGGGTCCATGGTTTTACACATCCCTTTTAATGAGACGTCATTAAAAGGGATGAGATATTCCTTTTAGGGATAATGATATCTCAAGTATCATTATCCTACCTTGTTCTTTTCGATAAAACATTTTACTTAGTCTAAAAATTAAACGGCTTGATGAACTTTCATTGCAGGTACAGTACAACCTCCTCACCCCGCCATCCGGCGGACCGAGTTCTGTTCAGGAAGGTGGAAAACGTAGTAGTCTCCCACTTTACTATGGATTCAAAGAGGTGGAGGAGAACTGGGCCAAACACTGTTCAGCAGGTAAATCCCAAAAATCACTTAATTTTCTTCCAGTGCTTTTCTTTTTCTTAAGCTGCCCCACCTTTTGATTTATTATACTGCTATTACATTAGTAAATCTCTTTAATTCCAAATTCATTTAAAATACTTTTTTAAGATTCAAATGTTCAGCCCAAGTTCTACTGTGTGCTGTCGCCTGAGGCATCTGAAGATGACATCAGCAGGTTGGATAGCAAGGTACAGTTAACTTTTGTAAGGTTTCTGAGTCCTTTCAAATCTACACAGTTATTAATAATACAGTTCACTGTAAATACCAGTGAATGAAGCCTCTTACTGTTTGTCTTGTCAGGTATTTCCAAAGCTGGTCAGTGGAGCGGTTAAATATGATGAGCTGTATGTTTGGCTGGTCTCACTTCTGGAAGCAGGCTCTCAGTTTGATACAGCCAGAAGACAGGAGAGCAAACAAATCACTCCTGTGGTGAGTTCACCATATCCAAGCTGACCAAACAAGCTTTGGGTGATATTTTATTGAAGTTTTATAATAATACTTGAGATATCATTGAAAAATATTTTATATTAATGGCTTTGTAAGCTAATTACAATGCTGTTTGAATTCCACACAGGAGGCCTGCTCCCTTCAGTACTACTTCCTGGTACTCTGGAGAATCCTGGGAGTGTTGCCTCCCTCCAAAGCTTTCATGGAGCAGCTGAAGACCGGCTGCAGTGACCCCAGTGAAAGTGACATCTTGCATACGTTGCGGTGGTCCTCACGTCTGCGGGTGTCTACGTACGTTCACTGGATCAAGGTTCGTTTCAGCTTGAAAGTATTACTGCTTATTTTAAAAGCAGAAGAGTCACTGTGGAAAAGTATATGTCATTTGACGTTAGCTAATAATCACTTTGATGTTTTCTCCACTTCAAATTAGTCATTAAAACTGAAAATGTAATTTTGTTTTCTAAAATGATGTTTAGTCAGAGACATTTTATTTGTGGATTTAAAAATGTACTGCGCCACACTAAAGTTATGCTGATTTATCTTTATTAACTTGTGGTTTTTGTGGCATTGTTCTGCCTGAATCATTAGGAGCACTTGGTAAAGCAGGGAATGAAAGCAGACCAAGCAGCATCTCTTGTTGAGACGACGGTATCAAAGTGCAGCACTGTGAAATATGATGTGGAGCTTGCAGAGGAGTATATTGCCAGACAGGTAATGACTGAAACCGTCTCTCTTTGTTCCTTAAACAATATTTGATACCAACTATTCTCCCTTTGACATGAATATTATGTTTCAGATTTCCACCTTTTCAAGTGTTGATCCGAACGTCGTCCTTCCACTTCATCAGCTGCCCTCCCTGCAAGCTATTTATACTCTGGATGCAGTCATCTCTAAAGTCCAGGTTTCATTAGATGAGCATTTGTCCAAGGTTGCAATCGAGGCTGACGCCCACAAGTCCTCCGATGTCACAAAAAACTTGCTTCCTGCTACTCTACAGCTCACAGACATTTATACTGCCTTCACAAGGTAAGAATCAACCACTTGTGGAAGCCATTCTTTGCTCAAGTTTGCTCTTGAATCATATTTTCTAAAATATGAAAATATTATAAGAAGTCTGATTTAACGTTTCTTTATCAGATCCTACCTCCTGCTAAACATCCCAGAGGAAGGTGAAAACAAGCTGACTGATGCAAAGCTCCAAGGTTACGCTGCAGTTCTGTCCATTGGCTCCACACGCTGCAAGGCCAACCTGCTGGGTATATTTTAAATTTTTTGGAACTCCAGGAAAATAACACAGTTACTTTGACAGCTTTGTGTAATATATCACTTTTAACCTAATCTTAAACTTTACAGGTCATAACTTGATGCAGAACTTGCCATCAGCTTTACAAACGGTATGTGAGACTTGGAACAGCGTCCACACTAATGAGTTCCCCAACATTGGCTCATGGGTAAGTGAATAAACTTCTTGTTTTTTTATATAATTCAATTTTGGCCAGATCTTTTTAATTAAGTTGATCTTTATGCTGCATCTGGTCACATTATGTAAATGTTAGCTACAGCTTTTAGTAGCTTTGTCAAACAGTTGTCTTTTATGCTCGTAGAAAGGCAGGAATTAAAAATGTATTTTCAGACACACACTCTCCATCCAAACATAAAAAGTCCCAGAGGTGCATATTATGTGTGTCCACCGCACCTTTCAGATTTTTAGTTGTCAAAAAATTTAATAACCATCAATGTAAAACATGGACAATAAAATATTTTTGTTGCGAACAGTTAATAATGTTATTCAAATAATTCAATAGTTTACCCACTATACTGATGACTATTCATAATTTTATTGAGCACTAAAAAACTGTCAATAGGGAAGATAGAGTACAGGATTGACTTAAAACTTGCTGCATTTGCATGTATCTATCAATGAGGAAATTAAATAAAAATTGTATCAAATATTTCTGTTGCTGAAGTAAATGTTACTTTTTTTTTTTTTTCTCAGCGAAATGCGTTTGCTAATGACACCATCCCATCCGAGAGCTACATCAGTGCCATCCAAGCAGCTCATCTGGGGACTCTGAGTTGTCAGTCCTTGCCTTTGGCCTCTTCCCTAAAACACATCCTTCTCTCGTTGGTTCGCCTCACTGGTGACCTCATTGTGTAAGTTGCAGTTTCTTTATGTTTTAAAATGTAAAAAAACTTTAATATCTTATTTGAACTTGATTTCTGTGAGCCGTCTCCTTTTAATACTGTTGGCCATCCGTCCCTTTTAGTACAGAAGAGCTGAATCCCACTCAGGTTGTGAGCACGCTGCTGCCCCTGTTGCTGGAGAGCAGCACAGAGTGTGTAGCAGAAATCAGCAGCACCTCGCTGGAGCGCATTCTTGGCCCGGCAGAGTCTGACGCCTTCTTAGCCCGCATCTATGAGCGTCTGGTCACAGGATGCTACAATATCATTGCAAATCACTCAGACCCTCACAGGTATACAACAGGAGATAACATTCATTTATTTCGCTTTCAGTATCACAAAAATATTTTGTTGTGTTGTTGATGAATACAAACAGAAATGGTCTTTGGTGTATTTTCAGTGGCCTGGATGAGTCGGTTCTTGAGGAATGCCTGCAGTATCTGGAGAAGCAGCTTGAGAGCAGTCAGGTTCGAAAAGCGATGGAGGAATTCTTTTCATTCAGGTATCGGTTCTGCTGACGCCGTAGGAAGCCATATGTACCATCTTCTTTGGTTACATGATGTGTTTCTTTTTCAGTGGTGAGCTTGTCCAGATTATGATGGCCACAGCCAATGAAAACCTGTCTGCAAAGTTCTGTAACAGGGTGCTGAAATTCTTCACCAAGCTCTTCCAGCTCAGTAAGTTTACTGTTGGAATTTATTTAAAATAATAACTAGGCATCTTAACGCTCAGTTTTAATCAATTAGAAATTAAAATAAGTCTTAATATCTATATGGAAAGCAAGAACTTACAATATATAATAATTTTGTGGGCCTAAATGAAACAAATAGAGTAAAAAATAGAAAATCTTACGTAATAAGCCATATAATTTCATAGTAATGTAATTAATATTTTATTCTCTGCAGCTGAGAAGAGTCCAAACCCAAGCCTCCTGTGTTTGTGCGGTTCTCTGGCCCAGCTGGCCTGCGTGGAACCGTCTCGCCTGCAGTCCTGGCTGACCCGCATGACGGCGACGCCGCCGAAGGACACAGAGCAGCTGGAAGTGGTGCAGGAAAACCGACAGCTGCTGCAGCTGCTCACCACTCACATTGTGCGTGACAACAGTCAGGTCGGCGAAGGAGTCTGCACCGTCCTCCTCAGCACACTTATTCCCATGGCAACGGACATGTTGACCAATGGGGATGGAACGGGTTTCCCTGAGCTCATGGCCATCATGGCAACTCTGGCCAGTGCGGGGCAGGGGGCTGGACACCTGCAGCTTCACCGGGCAGCGATCAATTGGCTGACAAGGTGGTAAGGAGCCACTTTTATTTGCTGAAGGGCCCTTCAAAATTTTTCACAAAATTTATTTGGTCATTACATATACCTGAAATATTTCAAAGTATTTGTACATTAATATAAAATGTATATATTTTGCAGCAAAAAGTATTTGACACAAAAGAATGTGGTGGAGAAAGTTAGCACCAACTTATCTAATGGAAAGGTAATTCATTTTTTCCCCTTTTTTTTGGTGAATCATCCAAATGTCTAACACATTACTCTAATTGATTATATTTATTTAATTTGTTTATAAATAATTGTATTTATGCTCTCCAGCATGTGCTAGCTTTAATTAATATTGTACTTATCTTGCAATTCTCAGCATGCCGTAATGCTAGAATGCTCATGCCACATAATCTCCTATTTGGCCGATGTGATGAATGCCCTGCGGCAAAGCAGTGGTCAAGGCACCTCAGCTCTGCTTGTGGAGGGAGAAGAGAAAGCAATGGAAGTGGACTCAGACTGGGTGGAGGAGCTGGCAGTGGAGGAAGACGATTCCCAGGCAGAAGACTCTGTAAGACGCCATGCTTCAGCTCCGGTTTTATTAAATAATAATAGTAGTGTAACTTTTGTGTCTGAATGGTTTATTTTTTATCTTTTAAAAAATCATCTTTAACTGCACAGTATTCTTAAAAATATAAAAATAAAAAAAATCATTAATTTCTAAAAACATTTAAGCATTTTTGTCACTTATTTCATTCTGCAGCATGTTATTGCTCTAAGTAGGATTAATTATTTATTTGTGCAGTATACAACAAAACATAGAAATACAGTGTTAACATGTTGTTGTTGCTTGACAGGATGAAGACTCACTTTGCAACAAACTCTGCACCTTCACCATAACTCAGAAGGAGTTCATGAACCAGCACTGGTAAAGACAAATTTGTTTCCAGTAGTTTGCTCTTAACTTTGAATCACAACAACTTGAGATTACAACCCATATATTTCACATTTCCTAAACAATTGCCAAACTTTTTCTCACACTTCAAACTTTTTGTTTATCAAGATAATGCAATCTATCAATCTATCGCTTATCTTTATCAGAATATGGCTGCCATATTAATGTGATTAGACACTGGCTGGTAAGAGAGTCTCATGGCATAATGTAGCATTAATCATAGCATTTATTATGAAATAGCTAAGATTTTTTTATATTGATTATTTTCAAACTAAAGCATAAATGTAGACTAAAGGTCATCAAATACAATAATAGTTTTCAAAAGGTTGCTGCAAAAATGTTATGTCGTTCTTTGGTATTCTGCTCTTTGTAGACCAGCACAAGTACAACAAAGTGATACTATTTAATGTCAGTCTGTTTGGTCAGCTGCCTGATAGGCATGCTGGTTGCATGGTTGCAGCTTTGCCAGCTGTAGTTTTAGAATTGTTCTGTTTTATCCTCTGCTCAGACCAGCCCTTTCACATAGATAGTGGGTTTAGTATTTAACCAGGACTGCAGCTAAAGCCAGTTCACAACTGAGAGTCATGCGAGGGACATCAGACTTAATGACCTCCTATCCTACGTGTTGTTTTATTTATTTATTTTTTTTTGTGAAATAAATGAAACAACAGAGACAGTCCAGCAGCACATATTAAACTAGTTATCCCAGTATTTCTTTAAACAAATACTATATGCTAATATGACATTTTATGATTGTGTTGTTTACAGGGTTTTTATTGAAAAATTAGACCAAAACAAAAGACAGCTTTTAACATGCAGCTCACAAAGTTTAAATGACCACCAGCATCAGTTTGCAGCTGGACCAGAGCCAGAGTTTGGCCTGGTGGAAACAAGAACTAGCACTAGAGCCAAACACAAGCACTGGAACCAGTTTAATGGAAACACTTCATCTGCCATCTCCTTATCAGGACAGTAGGAACCCTGTGACGGAACATTTTAATGTGTTTCCAATCACAATTTGGTCAAACCTCAGAACACGTCAATACCGTTAACCGGCCCATGCCTAGTTGCTGCGCTAATGTGCCAGACATTTGACATTCATCTGTTGTTTTTCCTATTGTAGGTACCACTGTCATACCTGTAAGATGGTAGATGGGGTAGGTGTGTGCACAGTGTGCGCCAAGGTCTGTCACAAAGACCATGAGATCTCCTATGCCAAATATGGCTCTTTCTTCTGTGACTGCGGTGCCAAAGAGGATGGCAGCTGCCAGGTGAGACCGAATACCTCAGGTCATCATGGGAAGAGAACAACAGCGGTAACTTTGGTTTGCAAGTCATTCCCCCATTGACTTCCATCCAGTCATTTCATTTGATCAGGATTATAGCTAGTCCACACCTGTGGCCAGAACTAAAATGCTACAATTGCCTGCCCTTATGTCTTAGCGTGTAGCATAAAGGTCAGCTTTCCTAGTTAACCTCTAATGTTGGTATAGTAAATGTGCATGCGAAGAGAAAGCCATCCACTACATGTTTCTGTGTTTATTGTTTATTGTTGAGTAGCAAAGACCTGCAGTGTTGTTTGTGGATTGTGTTGTCTGCTTCAATGTCTGTTACAGTTGTTTATAAGAGCTTGGTGCAGTTTCATGTATATAATTATTTTACTTTTGTGGTTGTTTGCACACAGTTTTCTTATGTTTTAAAAGTACATGCTATTAGCATGCCTAAAGTTAAATTTAGGTTTTTAATCTGAGAAAATTAACAACCTAGTTTTATTGAGCTTTTTATGCATTTTGGACTAAATTTGTGTCCATCTATCACCATTTCTCCAATGGTTGTTTACTGAATGCTTAAAAGGTTAAGGGAGCTAGTGAAATGCAAACACTTAGATTAACCTAACTGTAAAGCTCTTAAAGTTGAAATAGCTGTGTATGATGCAACATTAAAGTGTGCATTCATTAAAACTGAGCTTTCTGCTGATGCTAGTTTTTATCTCAACCTTATAAGGAGTTTTCACTGGTTTTACTTTTACCCACAGGCTTTGGTGAAGCGCAGCCCCAGCAGTGGCATTAGCTCAACTCTGAAAGAATCATCGGCGTTCCAGAGTGAGATGCGGATGCCTGAGAGCGCCATCAGACACCAGAACGCCTCTCCATCCGAAAAGGGCAAGGTCACAATCTGTGATGGAAAATCCAGTGATGAAGAAAGACCAAAGAAAAACAGTGTCTGCAAGAGCATCGAGGGCTGCCAGGAAGAGTTGCTAGCACAAGTGGTTAGAGAAACCTCTTTTCTTAATTTTTTTCACTCAATATGATGCCAAAGTGTGGCACCCTTGTATTTCTTCTAGATGTATTTGTGCATTCAATGTACATTATAACACCTGCGGTTTTGGCCTATTTTTTTGCGACAGATGGGATCATCCACTGCTGCTGTCATACTTGAAATGCTCATGTTTCTGATGGAAGCCATCCAGACTAACTTCCAGCAAGCCTCCGCTGTAGGAAGCAGCAGCCGGGCCCAGAAAGCCCTGAATGAACTGCACACTCAGGATAAAAATGTTGAGATGACGGACCAGTTAATGGTATGACAACTAAAGGGTTGAAAGTGTTTATGAAAACACTTCAATGTCCTGATAGTTGAAATTTATGTAGATAAACATAAGGCCAAAAATGTCTCTCTTTTTTCTTCTTTTTTCTCAGGTGCCCACACTTGGTTCTCAGGAAGGAGCTTTTGAAAATGTGAGGATGAATTACAGCGGCGATCAAGGCCAAACAATACGTCAGCTCATCAGTGCGCACGTCCTACGTCGGGTCGCCATGTGCGTCCTCTCCTCACCCCACGGCCGCCGACAGCATCTTGCAGTTAGCCATGAAAAGGGGAAGGTAAATGGAGCAGTCGTAACCTGGAAACGGGCGACAGAATTTTTAAAACATATTTTTATTGTGTTAAAATAAAAATGAAAATCTTATTGGGCTTTCTTGGTTGAAAGTCAACTGTGATCAGTTCTAATAGATGGAAAACTACAGCTTGGATCAACACTAAATGTTAAAGAAGACTGTTGCCACCAGATTAGTTGGTGCAGTTTATTATGGGGCATTAAATATACCAAAGTCTAATAAGAACAGTCAATCTGTGTTAAAACTAATAAGTATTTTTACATATTTATAAGAATGTATTTCTTAGCTGTGTTTTACAAATCTAGTAAATTATATATTGTTGCAGATAAACTTTTATTTGATTGCGGAGTAGCACACCACATGATCGCTTTTTCTTTTTTGTACTTTTTACTCCCTCTTGACAGATAACAGTCCTGCAGTTGTCCACACTTCTGAAGCAAGCTGACTCTAGCAAGAGGAAGCTAACTCTGACCCGACTGGCCTCTGCCCCAGTTCCTTTCACTGTGCTCAGTCTCACAGGCAACCCTTGTAATGAAGATTACCTGGCAGTGTGTGGCCTAAAGGTGAGGAAACTCGACATGGTTTTCCCCACACAAAGTTATCCAAAAAGTTAAGAGTTGCTTATTTTGCAACTCAGCATTTCACTAAAGTTTCGCTCTTCCAATCGCTCCAGGACTGCCATGTTCTAACATTTAGCAGTACAGGGTCCGTCTCCGACCACCTGGTGTTGCATCCTCAACTGGCCACTGGCAATTTCATCATCAAAGCTATTTGGCTGCCAGGTTCTCAGACTGAGCTGGCAATCATCACAGCTGACTTTGTCAAGGTATGTCATGGCAAATTTGGTTTAAAAACAGTATTTTTCTAATATTGGTATGAATATGTGAAGTTTTTGAGTCAAATGGTTTTTGTTTTGCATTTGGTGGGGAAAAAAAAAAAATTATACTCCTTTCTATTTGTGAACAGATCTATGACTTGTCAGTGGATGCCCTGAGCCCCATGTACTACTTCCTGCTCCCCAGTTCCAAGATCCGCGATGCGACCTTCCTTTTCAACGAAGAGGGAAAAAACATCATTGTAATCATGTCCTCAGCAGGTTACATGTACACTCAGATCATGGATGAATCCAGCAGTGCCCAGCATGGGCCTTTCTATGTCACAAATGTCCTGGAAATAACCCATGATGATCTGAAAGTAAGTTGAATTAAAAATTCTACAAAAATATACAACTAAAAAAAGTAACTACTTTGCACTTTCAGTATCTTAAAAAAAAAATTCAACCTGATCTTATTTAATTTTGTCACATTGTAGATTTTTGTGAAGCTGCTAAAAAGCGATTGAAATAAATTCTTGCTTTTTTTCTTTGTGACTGTAGGACAGCAACGGACAGGTGGCAGGAGGTGGCGTGTCTGTTTACTACTCCCATGTCCTTCAAATGCTTTTCTTCAGCTATAGCCAGGGCAAATCGTTCGCTGCCACCGTGAGCCGCAGCACTATTGAAGTGCAGAGGCTCTTTCCCATCAACATCAAAGGGTAACATTTGTTTGACATTAGATGTCGTTTCTTATTTTCTTGGAACAGAAATAATGCTGGTAAATATCAAAAGTAGCTGGAAGAACTCACATGCTTGTCGTCCTTTTTTCTTTTAGCTCCAACGGCGGTAGTAGCAAGTTGTCCCCGGCTCTGTGCCAGTGGTCCGAAGTGATGAACCATCCGGGTCTGGTCTGCTGTGTGCAACAGACGACTGGAATCCCGCTGGTGATCATGGTTAAACCCGACACCTTCCTCATCCAGGAGATCAAAACTCTGCCGGCTAAAGCGAAGGTAAGATTCATTCACTGTCCTTGTGCAGCAAAACAAAAATATTTATAGGCAAGTTTGAGAGGAAAAGTCAAGAGGATTCTGAAAATGTCAAGACAGATATGAATTTTATTCCAGTATTTGGCTTTGGATAAGTGTGAAAAAATCAGAATAAAGTAAATATTTTTTTAAATGTGACATATTGATAATAAAATATGCAGAAATTCTGGGACTAGAAAATAGTAAGTACAGAAAACATGTTTGCTCTTGTAAATAATGCCTAATTGTCCTATTGATAATCTATTTTGGATATTTTTTTATTTCGTCTCCTACCCAGATTCAGGACATGGTTGCTATCAGACACACGGCAAGCAACGAGCAGCAACGCACAACAATGATTCTTCTCTGCGAGGATGGAAGCCTGCGAATCTACATGGCAAACGTTGACAACACGTCCTACTGGCTCCAGCCATCTCTGCAGCCAACCTGTGGCATCAGCATCATGAAGCCAGTGCGCAAGCGCAAAGCTGCTGCAGCAAGTGAGTTTAAAGGCTCTAAACGACTGCTTGAAATCTCACTAAACGCACTAAAAGTGATAGGACTGCTGTAATGAGACGGAAATGTCACGTCCGAGAAACCAGACCTATCAACACGACTGATATCTAATGCCAATGCCATTCTTATATTTAAGCCACTCGGACCTCCAGTCAGGTGACGTTCCCAGTGGACTTCTTTGAACACAACCAGCAACTAACAGAGGTGGAGTTCGGGGGAAATGACTTGCTGCAGGTGTACAATGGGCAGCAGATAAAACACCGGCTCAACTCCACAGGGATGTATGTGGCCAACACAAAGGTAAATACTCCTTTTAACTCATAAATCAGAAAAAGTGCTAAATATTATTGTAGTTCTATCTTGTGTTGATAACCTGCTGTTGCAAAAGTCAGCAACCTCGAGTGCTTATGATTTATGTGACCTGTTTGCTATATTTTGCAACCATAAAATTCAGAACAGAGTCTTACTTTGCTTTGTCTTTTCTGTAGCCTGGGGGATTTACTGTGGAAGTAGTGAACAACAACACTTCAATGGTGATGACGGGCATGCGAGTGCAAGTGGGCACTCAGGCCATCGAGAGGGCTCCTTCCTATGTGGAGGTCTTCGGCCGGACCATGCAAATAAATCTGACACGAGCCCGCTGGTTCGATTTCCCCTTCACCAGAGAGGAGGCCCTGCAGGCTGACAAGAAACTGTCCATATTCAGTAAGATTATAGATGTGGGAAATTCACCAAAAATATTTCACTTATTTGCTAAACATAGAGAATACAGCTTTATACTTAGAGCTGTTTTCAGTAAGTAGTTTTCTCATGCAGGTTTTTTTTTTTTTTTTTGTTTACTAGTTGGAGCCTCCGTGGATCCAGCTGGAGTCACCATGCTGGACTCTGTAAAAATCTACGGTAAAACCAAGGAGCAGTTCGGCTGGCCCGAGGATCCACCAGAAGATTTCTCGGGCTCGGTCAATAATGTGTGCAGCCCCAGCCTCAACCAGGGCAGTGGCAGCTCCGATGGGGACATCGCCACGCCAACCACAACCAGCGGCACTGTGCTGGAGAGGTATGGGGCCTTCCACTGTTTGCTTCGATCAATTTTACTCTTCTAAATCCCATCAAGTTTAAATCAGTTTGTTTAAAAAAGAAAAACACCAAAACTCTCAACCTTTCTAATTGCTTTTGGAATCTAAAAATGATTCTCACAGCAGCAGTAGGTTTGTTAAATATAGATAGATTGTTGATCCCTTTGGGGTTTTTTATATTGAAGATTTATTTTAAGAAAAACTGTACAAATCTTTCAGAATAATTTTTATTTTCTTGGTCTCATGTAAATCACAATAAAACATTCATCATGTTGATGTATTCTTTTGCCCCTTCTTACTTGCTGTCGTGATTAGTGCTTAATTGAATTATGATAAAAGTACAAGTTTCTATTTGGACAAAAGGATTCTCAATACTGCATGGCTCTTGTGATCATCCTTTCTCGCATGCCTCTCTTTTGTTCAGCTGAATCATTAATTACACTTGTTTTTTCTGTAATCCTCACTCTTGATTTTGTTCTTTTTCTTTTGCTCCCAAAAAATACAATAAAAAGTTCTGAAACTGAGTCCTTATCAACCTTGGACCGGTTAGTAACTGCCCTTTCTCTGCTTGATTGTATGTTTTTTCTTTTTTGTTTTGTTTTGTTTGTGCACGTGTGCCACGTTGTGTGTCCATGCCTGAGACTGCAAACATGTCATGCAACATCCTCACGCTTGCACCAAATTTGTCTTTTTCTTTCTCTGAATTTATTCCCGCATTTTGTGTTGTTTGGCATTTAGATGAGGAAAGATTGCTATTGAGTATTTCTTTTTGTTTTTTCTTTTAAATAATTGGTTAAAGGAGAAGCAGAAATAATTCTCAATTTCCATTTCAGATTGGTGGTCAGCTCACTTGAAGCTTTAGAAAACTGTTTTGCAGTAGGTTCATCCAATGAAAAGGTAAAGATGAAAAACGATACATGTATATTTTAATGTATTGACAAGCTACTTTAACTCTTGTTTTTTCAAAGTGGTAAATAATTTTTTTTTAATTCTTCAGGAGAAAAACAAGGTTGCTGCTCTGGAGCTGGCCACTTTGCTTCTGTCCATGCCGACTCCGTCGGGTGTCCAGCAGCAGACCAAGGGTCTTCTGGCTAGTCTGCACACCAGCCGTACTGCTTACCACAACCATAAGGTGAGGAAGAAACGACAATAAAACATGTTTTTGCGGAACAGCAGCGACCTGCTGTGTTTTCCATTAGTCATTTGGAAATATTTTCAGATTCTTATGTCATTTTATTTCATTTGTGAAATGAAAGAAGGAAATAAATATCTACCAATGTGATGATTAACTCTGCACTGCGTCGTGTCCCTTGTCACGCCAGGACCAATCCTTGCTGAGTAACGCCGTGCAGTGTTTGAACAGTTGCAGCCGTGAAGGAAAAGAACTTGACCCAGATGTTTTCCAGAGGCTCGTGATCACTGCACGCTCTATTGCAATCATGAGACCCAACAACTTGGTGCATTTCACAGAAAGCAAGTCATTGCACCATGACTCTGGTAAGAAGCTTTTTTTGATCATCAAAAGCTGCTTTCTAAGACTAAGCAACAGTACTTTCAGAGTTGGTTCGAATGAACTTTGAGGTACCAGCTTTAACAATAAATGGGAGTTTTAAGGCAAATTCCTGTTTGAATATGTTTGTAAATTAGACTCGACAGAGGATGGGCAGAAGCACATGGATGGTGAAAGCTGTAACTTCATCACTCAGCTTATGAATAACTTCTGGAAACTCCATTCCCAGAAACCAAAGAATGCATTTCTCGCACCTGCTTGCCTCCCTGGTAAGTGTAAACCATAAAACGCCACTCTTCAGATGCATTATGTCTGTTAACTGCGCAAATCGCATGTTATTTGTAGGGTGTGTTTAATATTTAAGCTACTTTATACTTTATGCTTATACCTGCTCTGCAAGAACAGATAAATTTGTTCTTTTACTTGAAGTAGCAAAACAAAAACTTTCTTCCTGACCTGGAAATTTCATACTTCACAAGAGCTCTACTGTAGAGTTCTTGTTCTTATAGATCCATTTCCAATGCAGCATTTGTCATTGTATGTTTTTCTGACCAGTGAGAATGTTTCTCTGAAACAACACAAGGAAAAGTGTTTTAGAACAAACTCCAAGAACAGAATTATGTGAATTTAACATCCTGAAAGGAAGAACAAAATTCTCTGTTGGTGCAGAGCATCTTTTGGCCTTGTTGTGATTTCTGATATTAGTGTGTGTTGTTTACATCTTCCTTATTCCTTCTAAGGCCTGACACACGTGGAAGCAACAGTTAATGCCTTGATCGACATCATTCATGCCTACTGCACATGTGAACTGGATTACATCAATGTAGCTTCCAAAATCTACATGCAGATGTTACTGTGTCCGGTAAGTAGCACAATATGTTGCAATTATGTGTCACCAACAATCGGTCATCCTAATACTCAGACTTCCATTTTATTTAACGCAATTGGCTTATTTTTAATCATGTGCTTAAGACACAAGCTGTTGTATTAATCGTTTGTAAGAGCAATACAAATTCATGAAGTAATTTTTTATTTTTTCGTAGGACACTGCTGTGAGCTTTTCCTGTAAGCAGGCTCTGATCAGAGTGCTGCGGCCAAGAAACAAACGCCGTCATGTGACACTTCCATCGCCCCCACGCTCTAACACACCTATTGGTAAGTTAGCCAGAGATAAACACAAAGTCCTTTTGATTTTGCGTAGGTGTTGTAAAATATAACCTCCCCTACAGTTATGTTATCTATACTAACGAGTGTTATGAGAATGGTGTAGCTAGTTTTCTAAAGCTTCCTGATTCATACTCTGTCAGGAGACAAGGATGATGACGATGACGATGATCCGGATGACAAGATGCAGTCGTCTGTGATGACTGAAAGAGAAGAAGGTCAACAGGAGAGCCAGGAGCAGAACGAAGTGGATCATGGAGACTTTGAGATGGTGGTGAGAATAAACAGGATGACAAAAATTATCTGATCGCTGTATCACTTTTTCTTTTTTTTTAATTTGTAAAAAAAAAAATGCTTGTGACTAATATGAATAACTTTACCTTAACATTTGGGTTTTTTTGTTTTTTTTTCTTTTAAAAATTTTCAACCTAGTTTTGCATTGCAGACTGACATCTACGCATTTCTACCGACCCTTATATTATCATGTATAGTTAAAACTTGTTTGTTGTGCAGGAGTAACACCTTTTTTGTGGCTCTCCTCCTAGTCTGAGTCAATGGTCCTGGAAACAGCAGAAAATGTTAACAATGGAAATCCTTCTCCTCTGGAGGCTTTGCTGGCCGGAGCTGAGGGATACCCTCCTATGCTCGACATCCCTCCTGATGCTGACGATGAAACTATGGTAGAACTTGCCATTGCGCTCAGCCTTCAGCAGGACCAACAAGGTAATTTTCAGTAGATATTTTTAGAAAGCTGTAACATAAGCACGGCAAAAACACAAACTCTTACCAAATATATTTGGTCTAGTTCTAGTGCAAATATCTTGTTACACTTGAAATAAGAAAGCTAAGATGCAAGTAACTTTTTTAGCAACATATATATACAGGAGCTTGTTTTAAATCAACAATTTCTTAATATAAAGTTCTAGTTTCACTGACAGATTATTTCACTAATTACAAGACTTTTTGTTTAATGTTATAAGTTAAATAATTTTCCAATACTTTTTAAATAGTAAGGAATTATTGACTTAAGGCAAACTCCTATAGCTTGCTGAAATGTTACTTGTAAGCTTGTCAAGTCTTGTTTTCAGACATTTACATTATATATTCGATTAAAAAATATTTGGTAAGATTTTGTGTTTTTCTAGTGAACATGTGTTTTTATGGCAACGTCTTGAAGCTGTTCACAGAAAACACACACCACTAAATATAATTGTTGTCCTTTTATATTGTCATTAAACTCTTTTATTATTGTGTTTTAGCACCTAAATGTACTTTCTGGCATTTTCAGGCAGTAACAGCAGTGCTCTGGGCCTTCAGAGCCTCGGCCTGTCTGGCCAGGCTCCGAGCTCATCCTCACTGGATGCTGGAACCCTTTCAGATACGACGGCATCAGGTAAGAAGACTTTTCCAACAGAACTGGAGAAAAAGCAGAAAAAGCTTTTACTCTGTTTTTATTCCTGCATTTTCACAGTTTTAGCACTGTGAATTTATTTTTTGTGAAATATGTAATTTCAAATCTCAACACATTTATAGTTTTTTTAAATTTTTATTTTAATTTAATCTCTTGTTTTTCATCTTTTATTTTACCACTATTTTGTGCCACTCTGACATTGTATCTTCACATCATGTTGCATGTAGTATGTGTAGAAAAGAACATTGATTGTGTCTTTTGCTTGTTAGTAAACAAGTGAAAACAAAGATCATGTATCCTGGCCAGATGACCGCAGTGTATTTACTGTTACAGCTATTGCTATGATTTCAGCCCCGGCATCAGATGATGAGGGCAGCACAGCTGCTACTGACGGCTCTACGCTGCGGACCTCCCCAGCTGAGCACGGAGGCAGTGTGGGCTCAGAGAGTGGGGGTTCTGCTATCGACTCTGTAGCAGGGGAGCACAGTGGTGGGTTACTTGAATAAATTAGGCCAGTCTAATTTAGTGAGAGCAAAATCATGCATGCCTTTAATTAGTTGTAGAAAATCCATTAAAACACGTTTCTGCTCAAGTACAGTCAGTACATACAAGACCTGTAAGTTTTTCCATTATTTTCTTTTTGTCCTCTGATCACCCGTCTTATCTTTAATGAACACTTGAATAAGTTACCGCTCCTTTCTCTCCATGTTTCTCTACTACATTTTAAAGTTAATAAAATGCAATCTGCTAGACCATGAAATTAAGTCCCTTAAAATAAGTAATTCCTTGATTCGTGGAGCTTTTTCCTTGTGGTTTGTTGTGTTTTTAGCTTGCATTGTCATTTTTTTCCCCTCCCTACATGCTTGTGCACAGTGTCCGGACGCAGCAGTGCTTACGGGGACACAACAGTGGAGGGCCATCCTGTGGGTCCTGGCAGTGTGAGCTCCAGCACTGGAGCCATCAGCACCACAACAGCACAGCATGAAGGCGAAGGCTCAGAGGGAGAAGCAGAGACTGAGGGAGACATCCACACGAGCAACAGGCTAGTACTGTGAATTTTGTGGGTTGTATGGTGTTTAGGATATGAAGTAACTTGGAACAGCTAAAGTTAGAGTTTATGATGCATAAAGCAGCAAAACCTCATATGAAATTCTCTGTTGTGATTTCTTTTTTTTTTTTCTTTTTTCTCATTAGGTTGCACATGGTTCGTCTGATGCTGCTGGAACGCTTACTGCAGCATCTTTCTCAGCTCCATAATGTTGGTGGGGTTCAAGCTATCCCATATATGCAAGTTATTCTAATGTTGACATCGGACCTTGATGGGGAGGATGAAAAGGATAAGGGTGCTTTAGACGACCTGTTGTCGCAGCTCATTGCTGAGCTTGGAATACACAAGAAGGTAACTACACAGAGTCTCTGACGGGTAATTAGCACGGAGTACATTCTCTGTCATTTGGATCTTGCGCGCACACAGAGCCTTGTGAAATAAAAGCCTATAGAAAATGTTTTAGATTTTTTTTTCTTCCCAGTGTAGAGACGTAAAAAAGCAACCTCTGCCTATGATGTATTTGTGTGAACTGGAAAGAGAGAAGATTAGAACAATTGCAAAAGAGTTTGACTTTTTGCATGTTTCTGTGCTAAACATTATAGCAACCCAGGAACTGGGTTTAAATTGCAAATGTAAACTGAAGGTGTTTTATGACTTAGAGGAATATCGTGCTCAGGATGTTCTTTTGAAATTTCATATAGTTAATGTCGTTATCACCACCTGCTGAAGCAACAAATGTATTACAACATTTTTGGTTGGAATGGAGGATCTCTTCAAAACTATATCTTGTTTTTTTGGAACATAAATGTAAATAGGTTTACTTAATCAGTATCATTCCTCTGCAGGATGTGTCCAAAAAGAATGAAAGAAGTACAATCAACGAAGTCCACCTGGTCATCATGAGGCTGCTGAGCGTCTTCATGTCACGAACCAAGTCTGGGTCCAAATCCTCCTCAGAGGTTTGATGTCTTTTGGATGCAGCTTCATAAATATGTTTGAGAATAAATCAGTATCCATTTGAGAAAACTTGAGCAACACCAAGATGAACATATTTGGGAGAGGACTTGAGTCGTTTCTTTACTTTTATGACAGAGCAGACCCTTTTTGAATTAGAAAAATTGTCAGCAGAGAAGAACATAACTAAATTGTGCCGTGTGATCGAATTGACGAAAAGTGTTGTGTATAATTTTTCCTTTTGTTTCGGTTTTAGTCGTCCTCCCTGATTTCCAATGCAACTGCGACAGCCTTGCTAAGCCTGGGCGCCATTGACTACTGTCTCCACGTGCTCAAGTCACTCCTGGAGTTCTGGAAAAATCAACAGGGTGAAGAGGAACCCACTTCCACCAGTCAGCTCCTTCGCCCTCACACAGCCTCCTCACCCCCTGATATGAGCCCATTTTTCCTTCGCCAATATGTTAAGGTATCATCATAGCAGCAAACGTTAGTTGTGTTTATCCTGCGTTACTTTTTTTTGATTGTGTCATTTTGATGAGTTGTGATTTCTGCTACCAGGGACATGCCGCTGATGTGTTTGAAGCCTACTCTCAGTTACTGACTGAGATGGTGCTCCGGCTGCCATATCAGATAAAGAAGATTGCTGACACGAACCCTCGGATCCCACCTCCTGTTTTTGACCATTCTTGGTTCTACTATCTGTCAGAAGTGAGCTTTCATAAGCCTTTTTTTGGATTTCTTTTTTGTTCCGTCTTCACAACAAATAAGCCTGATCTCTCTCTCTTCTGTAATCTCAGTATCTGATGATCCAACAGACACCGTTCGTCAGGAGGCAAGTTAGAAAGTTGTTGCTGTTCATCTGTGGCTCCAAGGAGAAATACCGGCAGCTGCGCGATCTGCACACGCTCGACTCGCATGTCCGAAGCATCAAAAAGCTTCTGGAAGAGCAGGGCATCTTCCTTCGGGCTGGAATAGTCACCGCAACATCTGGCTCAGCTCTACAGTATGACACACTCATCAATCTGGTTAGTGTCCTCTTTTCCCAATATGCTATATTCTTTAGGGTTTAATTCAAGTTAGTTAGGTAAGTAATTATTTTTATTTTATTTTTACAGATGGAGCATCTCAAAGCATGTGCTGAAATTGCTACACAAAGGACAATTAACTGGCAGAAGTTTTGCATGAAGGATGACTGTAAGTTGATTTAAATATTTCATCAGTGGAAGCAAACATTTTGAAGCCAATGCTTTTAACATCGTTTGTGTCTCTGATCTTTCCCTTCATGCTCTTTGCCGTCCAGCCGTGTTGTACTTTCTGCTCCAGGTTAGCTTCCTGGTGGATGAGGGCGTTTCTCCAGTTCTGCTTCAGCTCCTGTCCTGTGCCCTGTGTGGTAGCAAGGTGCTGGCTGCTTCCTCCTCCTCCGGCTCCTCCTCTTTCTCCGGAAGCGGCTCTGGCAGTTCTGGTCAGGGAGGAGCTTCCCAGTCCTCTCAAGGCAAATCTTCCAGCAAGAAAAGCAAGAAAGAAGACAAGGAAAAAGACAAAGAGAGTAAGATGTAGTAATTTTCAACCTGTGTCCAAATCTCCAGCGCTCTTAGTTTTTTAAGCATATTATCAGCAGAATCTGATGGTTAAATCTCTCCCTCCTGATCACAGGCGATGGCGTCAGCAGCCAAGAAGATCAGCTGTGCATGGCTCTGGTCAGTCAGCTGAATAAGTTTGCAGACAAAGAGACTCTGATCCAGTTCTTGCGCTGCTTCCTCCTCGAATCAAACTCATCTGCTGTTCGCTGGCAAGCCCACTGCTTGGCGTTGCATATCTACAGGTAGTGTTGAAACTTTTCATTTCGATATTGAGTAAAAAAGTATGCAATTTTTGCATTTGGCTCATGTAAATTTTTGCACAGGAACTCCAGTAAATCTCAGCAGGAGCTGCTGCTCGAATTGACTTGGGCCATCTGGCCAGAACTTCCTGCATATGGTCGCAAAGCTGCCCAGTTTGTTGACCTACTAGGATATTTCTCTCTCAAAACTCCTCAAACGGAGAAAAAGGTTAGGTTTTAAGTATTTTTTTTTTTGGTATCTGGTGTGTTTGTATTGTCTGAGTCTGACAAATGGCAGCATTACAAGACCACAGCTGTGCTATTTCAGTGATTCATAATGAAAAGTCTTTGTTAATCTGCTGTTTCTTTTATATGCCAGCTGAAAGAATATTCCCAGAAAGCTGTGGAAATTCTGAGAGCACAGAACCACATCCTGACAAATCACCCCAACTCCAACATTTATAAGTATGAACATGCAATAATATTTCTGTACCAACTCAAGCATTTATGCATATCTTTAAATCAGAATATGTGTGGTTTTGTCTTGAAGCACTCTCTCTGGTTTAGTGGAGTTTGATGGCTTTTATCTTGAGAGTGACCCCTGCTTGGTGTGCAACAACCCAGAAGTTCCCTTCTCGGTAAGTGAAAAATTCACAGAATAGTATTTATTCTTATGTGAATTATTTCTATCCATTACCCATTTTTATTCTCTAAAAAGATTTCTATGAATAGTACTGGGGCTCAACTTCTCTAGTGTGGATAAGTTACATTTTTAGCTTAGATTATAGCACTCTTGGCAAGCTCATTCACGCCAGTATAACAAAATCTAAAGTTAATAAGGAACAAAATAAATCTACATGAAAGTTCTTTTAAATGTTTTTTTCTTTTGTCTCTAGAATATCAAACTATCATCTATCAAAGTGGACACCCGCTACACCACCACACAGCAGGTTGTGAAGCTAATTGGCAGCCATACCATCAGCAAAGTAACGGTGAAGATCGGTGATCTGAAACGCACCAAAATGGTCCGCACCATCAATCTCTACTACAACAACAGGACTGTCCAGGCTATTGTGGAGCTGAAGAATAAGTATGCTTTAGGAAATACCCACTACTTCATATTGTCATCCTAAATATCTAAAGGTTCTTAGTTGTAATCTTCCTCCTTCCTGTCTGCCAACTTTCTTGTTTTCTTTAGGCCAGCTCGCTGGCACAAAGCAAAGAAAGTTCAGCTGACTCCTGGACAAACTGAGGTGAAGATCGACCTCCCCTTGCCCATCGTCGCCTCCAACCTGATGATCGAGTTTTCCGACTTTTACGAGAACTACCAAGCCTCCACCGAGACCCTGCAGTGCCCACGCTGCAGTGCTTCCGTGCCCGCTAACCCTGGAGTGTGCGGCAACTGCGGTGAAAATGTGTACCAGTGCCACAAGTGCAGGTGAGCGCTTTTCTTCTGCAGCTGGATGATTTACTGCAGGCGCCTGAAGTTGTGATCGTAAGTGTTCATTATTTGTCTTCAGGTCCATAAACTACGATGAAAAAGACCCTTTCCTGTGCAATGCATGTGGTTTCTGCAAATATGCCCGATTTGACTTCATGCTGTATGCTAAACCATGCTGTGCAGTGGATCCCATAGAGAATGAAGAGGACAGGAAAAAGGCAAGAATCTGTTTCAGTAGCTAAAATGTTTCTTTCCCCAAATGAATTTTATGTTTTTGCTTTTGTAAAAACCGTCTGAACTGTGTTTGTATTTTCAGGCTGTGACCAACATCAACACCCTGCTGGACAAAGCGGACCGAGTCTACCACCAGCTGATGGGCCACAGGCCTCAGTTAGAAAGCTTGCTGTCTAAAGTCAACGAGGCAGCGCCAGAGAAACCTCAGGTAAAGCACAAGATACATGATGGATTACAGTGAACCCCTGTTAGTATTCACTGTTTAGGGGCGTGCTGTGGTGGCGCAGGGGGTTAACACGCCCAACGCTTGGAGGCCCAGTCCTTGACGCGGACGTCGCGGGCTCGACTCCCGGTCCCGGCAACCCCCGCCCCACGTCCTCCCCCCCCTCCCCGCCCTCCTTCCTGTCTGCCTACTGTCAAAAATACAAGCCAAAAGTGCCGCAAAAACTCTTCGGAGGAAAAAAAAAAGAAAAAAAGTATTCATTGTTTAACAACAAATTTCAATATATTGCAGTGGAATTTTATGTGATTAACATAAAGTAACATTGGGGTGTGACTGACTGTTGTTTGTCTTCGACTAAATATGGTTTGACCTAAACCATTTAGTGATCTGGCCTTGTGGAACGTTAATCTTTGCCCTCAGTCTCTCACCTCTGCAGGTGCCAGCAGGTTTTCTTCCAGAAGTCCCCGTATTTAGCTCCATCCATTTTACCATAATCTGTAACAGTTGCAGATGTAATGTGACAAAATGAGGAAAAGAATAGAATACTTTTGCTGGGCTCCTGTATGCACAGAAAATAGAGAACAATCTCTAAATATTTTTACTATTTACAATTGCACATGTAGATACTTTGTAATGATGCTGTGATTAAGCCTCTATTTCAGGCTTGTACAGTTTGAAGTCATCATGTTCTTCACGTTGCAGGACGACACTGGAGCAGGTGCAGGACTCGGTGCGTCCTCTGCTAATGTGAACCGGTACATTCAGCAGCTGGCTCAGGAGTACAGTGGAGACTGCAAGACGTCGTTCGATGAGCTCTCCAAGATCATACAAGTCAGGAAGACAAACTGTTGATGTCCCGCTAAGAACAAAAAAATCCTGTCTTTTATTCCTCCATGTAATCGTATCCCTTATGTTTTGTTTACAGAAAGTGCTGGCATCTCGAAAAGAGCTCCTGGAATACGACCTGCAGCAGAGAGAGGCCGCCACCAAGTCGTCGCGGAACAGCAGCAGCCACCAGCCCACCTTCACCGCCAGTCAGTACCGCGCCCTGTCTGTGTTGGGCTGCGGCCACACCTCCTCCACCAAGTGCTACGGCTGTGCCTCGGCTGTCACGGGTCACTGCATTACGCTACTCCGTGCGCTGGCCACGAACCCGGCTCTCCGGCAGATCCTTGTCCTCCAGGGTCTTATCCGGGAGTTGTTTGAGTACAACCTGCGGCGAGGCACAGCAGCCATGAGGGAGGAAGTGCGTCAGCTGATCTGTCTCCTTACCAGGTGTATTTCTCTATCTGGCGTATTTCAGTAGAACTGCTAAATAAGTTCTTTTTTTTTTTTTTTTTTTTTTTTTTGTGGTTGTTGCTAAATCACCATTAAAATAAAATGCTTCTACTTGATTCTCATACTTTTAAATATCACAGAACACTTGGTTAACTTGCTTTCTACATTGTTACATTCATGCTCCAGAGATCATCCAGAGGCCACTCAGCAGATGAATGACCTCATCATCGCCAAGGTGTCAGCTGCCCTCAAAGGTCACTGGGCCAACCCTGACCTGGTAGGTTGTCCCACACATCTTTTGACAGTCTAGCTGCTAGGTCAAGGTGTTGAAATCTTTGTTATTGCTATGCAGATTGATCTTGAATATATATATTTTTTTCTTATCAGGTTAGTAATTTGCAGTACGAGATGCTTCTGCTAACGGACTCAATTTCCAAGGAGGGAGGATGTTGGGAGCTCCGATTGCGTTGTGGTGAGTCTGAACTCACGTCAAACTATTTTAATCCATTTGAAAGTTCATCCTGATTTTTTTGTAATTGAAATAAAATATCTCATTGTTTGCTTCGACTTTTATAGTTTTTCATTTTGCCGCAATATAAAAATGTCCTCCAGCTTTTTGCCTTGAATTTTTTTGTAAGATTCATAAGATTCATAAGTTTTCTTTGCAGAGATGAGATTTCTCCTTCTGGTTTTCATTGTCATTATAACTCTCTATGGTAGATAATTTGTTTACAGATTTTGGTCAGTTGAGCTTCAGTTTGATTTTTTGATTTCCCATTATATCCTTTTTTTTTTTTAGCTCTCAGCCTGTTCCTGATGTCTGTTAATATAAAGACACCTGTAGTTGTGGAGAACATCACTCTCATGTGCCTGAGAATCCTGCAAAAGCTGATAAAGCCTCCTGCACCAACCAGCAAGAAGAACAAGGTAAATATTATCTGTTTAATGTCTTGTTTTCATCTGCTTTGGGGATTTTTGGTAAAAAAAAAAAAAAAATCTGAGTTGGTTGACTTTCACACCTGGAAATGACTGCACAAGCTCTGCAAGTTTTTTGGAAAGCTTGAAAAAAATGCAGAGATTGAAGTTTTCTGGCAGATTACCGATCCTCAGAATTTTGTAAAGCTTTTATGGATTTTAGCTGTTTGCTGTTTATTTGTAGGATACGTAATAAACTACTTTTGGAATTAAAAATCTTAAATGTAACATGACTTTTCATCTGAGGTTCATATTGTACTTTTAAACTGTTTTCATTTCTGTCTGAAACTGACTCTTCGATCTTCACTTTGTATTTGATATGCATTTTACAGCGTTTATGTTTGTTGCTTCTTTAAAGGATGCTGCTACTGAGTCTCTGACCACAGTCAGGCCCTACAGTAATGAAATTCATGCTCAAGCTCAACTTTGGCTGAAAAAGGATCCCAAAGCATCTTATGATGCCTGGAAAAAGTGCCTCCCTGCAAGATGTAAGTACTTTATCTGGACAAAGACTCAGAACATTAACGATGAGCAAGCATGATGAACCTTTTACTCTTTGGTTTGTTCTCATTAACTCAGGCCAGGAAGCTGTGTCGAAGCCACAGGGGAAAGCAGAATTAAGGAAGCAGTATCTGCAGGAGAAGTATGTATGGAAGTGGAAGCAGTTCATGAGATCCAGGAAAGGTGAAGGCCTTTTCCCTCGTCTCCTCAAACTGAGCCATAACAACTGGCTACGGCAGGTAATACATTATTCATGTAGTCAATATGAGCTAAAATATCTACTGGAGTGAATTGAATTTACAAAGTGTATTTTATTGCTTGTTGCAGGTTCTGTTCACACCAGCCACCCAGGCTGCAAGGCAGGCTGCTTGCACTATCGTGGAAGCTCTTACCACAATCCCCAGCCGCAAGCAGCAGGTCTTGGACCTGCTGACCAGGTAGAAACCGAAACACAAACCATGCAACTCTTAACCATCATATCATTCAATATGCAAAAGAGAGACAATTTGTAACCTATGCCAAACCAGTGAAATATTAATTTCATGTTTACCAATTTGTTGAAAAGTGAAGATCATGTTTTATAGAATTGAATGTGCCAAGAGAAATATGTAAATGACTAAATATATATTTAAAATGAGTCAGTTACAACATGTTTCAATATATATGAAAAGTTATAAACTTTAAAAGGTGTGAAAAAACATCATTAGAACCTAACATTTCAAATAAAATATAAAACATACCAATACATCAGAATTATAGAATGTGTTAAAATTGTGAAAGTATGACAAAGTAAAAATAAAAATGTTCTAAAAACACAATGCTATGTGCAACTAAAGCAATAGCGACACAAAAATACTGCTAGCTGGTGTTTTTTCTTTTTTCAGACAAATTTTAGTCTTAATTTATATATTAATTCAAACATTAATCTTACAGAGAAAGATAAGTTGTGAATCTGAGGTACTCTTGTGTGTTTTTCAGTTACCTGGACGAGCTGAGTGTGGCTGGAGAGTGTGCAGCAGAATATCTGGGTCTGTACCAGAAGCTGATCAAGCCAACACACTGGAAGGTTTACCTGGCCGCCCGCGGTGTTCTGCCCTACATTGGAAACCTTATCACCAAGGCAATACATTATTCACATAATAGAAAAATGAAAATAACAGTTCAAACCTTTTGAACATATTATTACTTGATAATATGTAACCCAAAACTAAAAAAGTTGACAGAAATGTGCATTGTAGATTTCAGATTTTTGCAGTTTTGAAAACGGATTATTTTATGTTTATATTTGCAAATCCACTATGAATCTCTAATTTAATGCTCCGTTTTTGTCATTTATTTTCTTCAGGAAATAGCTAACCTCCTGGCTCTGGAGGAGGCAACTCTGAGCACAGACTTACAACAAGGCTACGCTCTGAAGAGCCTAACTGGTGGGCTTGCCTTCATCTTGTCTTATAACACACTATACCGTTGGTTTGCTGTCATAGTAATGACTGTTTTATTGCACTGTAGGACTTCTGTCCTCTTTTGTGGAAGTGGAGTCCATTAAGCGGCACTTCAAAAGCCGGCTGGTGGGCACCGTGCTGAATGGCTACCTGTGTCTGAGGAAGCTGGTGGTGCAGCGCACCAAGCTGATCGATGAAACTCAGGACATGCTGCTGGAGATGCTGGAGGACATGACGACAGGTCTGCTCAGACTCAACATCAACAGACCGAAACTTATTTTTGTTTGTGTTTTAAGCATAAAATCTTTGGATTTGACACTTAAACATTTAACAGTTTTAAGTTAATCAAATTGTTCTTCTTTATTCAAAAGACCGACCCCAAAACACATATAAAGCAGATTGTTTTTTTTGACGTCCTGAACAATAAAAATGGTTTTCATGTTCTGCCAACAGGTACAGAGTCTGAAACCAAAGCCTTCATGGCAGTTTGCATCGAGACGGCAAAGCGGTACAACCTGGATGATTACAGAACACCTGTGTTCATTTTTGAGAGACTGTGCAGCATAATCTACCCAGTAAGTTCACATTACCATTCGCGTATTAGCATAAATACAACTACCATAAACCTGACATAAAATCTGGAGTGTGATCAGTTTTTTCAAGTCTGCATAAGTTTGCATAAGCATATCCAGACTTTAGTCCCTGTAGCATTATTGTATCTGGCCTTCCGATTGTCCATTTTTCCATTAAGATGTCCATCCATCCCTCGGTCCATTCAGCCGTCCATCTGCCTGTGTATCGATCCTTTTATCCATCCATCCATTCATTCTTCAGTTTCTCACTCAAGTCGAGCCATCACTCTTTTTTTTTTTTTCCTTTGTGGTTTTGCAGATTTTGTTTTTAAACCTTTAGAAATATCTACAATAAATT
Source organism: Poeciliopsis retropinna (assembly GCA_010277075.1). Classification (NCBI taxonomy): domain Eukaryota; kingdom Metazoa; phylum Chordata; class Actinopteri; order Cyprinodontiformes; family Poeciliidae; genus Poeciliopsis; species Poeciliopsis retropinna. The sequence goes on along the minus strand of VMRM01000009.1, from coordinate 7,928,541 downwards.
CAACATGAACTTCACATATTTTATTTTTACTTTAAAAATCGATTATGTATGAGACCTCTGACAAAACTGGTTAAGAGAAAAATTGCTATTTTTGACATGAAAAATGTGAGAACATATACATTTCATAAATATAAAACATACTAGTTGAGTACATTGTTAAAGTTGATGTGTTTTGATCTGTTGTTTCCTGTGTAGGAGGAGAACGAGGTGACAGAGTTCTTCGTGACCCTGGAAAAAGATCCTCAGCAGGAAGACTTCCTGCAGGGCCGCATGCCAGGAAACCCTTACAGCAGCAATGAGCCGGGCATCGGCCCTCTGATGAGGGACATCAAGAACAAGATCTGCCAGGACTGCGACCTTGTGGCGCTTCTTGAAGACGATAGTGGCATGGAGGTAAATCTTTTTCTTTCTTTTTTTTAATCAAACTTTTCTATTTATCAGAAGGTTTAAAGTAAATTTCTTTTGGCACTCCTCTGGTTTTCACAGCTTCTGGTCAACAACAAAATCATCAGCTTAGATCTTTCAGTGGCAGAGGTCTATAAGAAGGTGTGGTGCCCGACCAATGAGGTGAGACAATCTCCCATTTTTCTCAGTTAATTACCAGCATGCACATTTGATTTTATGTGAAGTTCATGATTTGAAATATTCCAGTAATATTATTTAATACCTTGACCCTGGTGTTTTTTTTCCCCAAAGGGTGAGCCAATGAGAATCATTTATCGAATGAGAGGTCTGCTCGGAGACGCTACTGAGGAGTTCATAGAGTCTCTGGACTCAACCACAGGTTAGATTTTTATTTAGTAACAAGTCCTTTACACAGTATGTTCCCATGCACTCTTGTTTTATAATTTAATCCTGAATGCTAGGAACATTTATTTGTAGCCCTGGGGAAAAAAATAAATGTATGTGTGTGTGTGTATATATATATATCAGCTTAGATCTTTCAGTGGCAGAGGTCTATAAGAAGGTGTGGTGCCCGACCAATATATATATATATATATATATATATATATATATATATATATATATATATATATTATGTGTGTGTGTGTGTGTGTGTGTGTGTTGTAAAAGCCTCTAAAGTTGTCTTTTATTTTATTCCAATGATGTTATCTAAACCAGAATAATTCACATATTTTTTTTTGTTCTTTTTAAATCCAACCTATAATTTGAAAATGAATCTGTATAAACAGGTCGAACGTCCAATTTATTGTTCACAAATAAGGGAAACGTTTGATTACAGATGAAGAGGAGGACGACGAAGAAGTGTACAAGATGGCAGGAGTCATGGCTCAGTGCGGAGGGCTGGAGTGTATGCTCAACCGGCTGTCTGGGATCAAAGACTTTAAACAAGGAAGACATCTGCTAACTGTAAGCCAAACCTGTTAGCTTAGCATTTAGTTGAAGCTTTTTAAGGCAGTGATGCATAAGAGTCTGCAAAATGAATAAAATTGATTACAACAGGGGCTGTTTAAATCATTTTTATTAAATTTAAACTTGGCAACTCAGTTGTGATCTTGAATGTTTTAGCAGTTGAGTTGATCCTTGTGTTTTTGTTTCCTCAGGTGTTGCTGAAGTTGTTTAGTTACTGTGTGAAGGTAAAAATCAACCGGCAACAACTAGTCAAACCAGAGATGAACACACTCAACGTCATGCTGGGAACTCTAAACCTGGTATGTCTGATAAGATAATCTGATAAGATAATCATTAAATATAAACAGTTTGGCGTCTTATGAAGGCTATTTGTGAATATTTTTGAAAGATCATTTTTTTATGTTTTTGTAGGCGTTGGTAGCAGAACAGGAGAGTAAAGACAGCGGTGGAGCCTCCATAGCCGAACAAGTTCTGAGCATTATGGAGATCATTCTTGATGAAGCCAACGCAGAGATTTCAGAAGACAAGGTAAGATATAAAAGTGTCACCTGCCTCCATTTGCTTAACAAATTAATGATGTTCTTTGAATTAGGATTGTATAATAGTCATAAATCCTTTAATATACAATAAAGTTGGACTCTCCCATAGCTACTGTATCTAGCTATGGGAAAAAATGAGTTGATGATTTGACAGAAATCAAACTAAAATGTAGTTTTCTATGATTTTAGCAGAACATATTCACTTCCACCTAAAGCATTTTCTGCTGTAGTAAACAACAAAAATATTACTGGCAAGAATCTGAACCAACTTGCATAATTAGCTCTTATTTATTGGAGTCCAAGTATTTCTCTTCAGCTTTAATATTGCGTGAAGAAAAATTATAATGAATATTTGTATAATTAATTATATGATTAACTTTTTTTTTTTCAGGGTAACCTTCTGCTCACAGGTGACAAAGACCAGCTTGTCATGCTGTTAGACCAGATCAACACTCCCTTTGTTCGCTCGAACCCCAGCGTGCTACAGGGTCTGCTGCGCATCATCCCATTCCTCTCCTTTGGTGAGCTAGAGAAGATGAAGATTTTGGTGGAACGCTTCAAACCATGCTGCAGCTTCGACAAGTGAGCAACGTGCCACTTTCACTGGGAGACATGCAAAAAAAACAAAAAACAAACTTGAACCACATTTGTTTAGGTGACTTTTGTAAATGTGACTTCCGTAATATTTCTCTAAGGTATGATGAGGAGCACAGTGCAGAAGACAAAGTGTTTTTGGATTGCTTCTGCAAAATCGCAGCTGGAATCAAGAACAACAGCAACGGCCATCAGCTGAAAGACCTCATTCTCCAGAAAGGAATCACTCAGAGTGCACTGGACTACATGAAGAAACATATCCCAAATGCCAAAAAGTAGGTCTCTTTCTGCTACAAATATCTGGAGATGGTCATTTTAAAAATTTTGATTTTATTTAGTATCATCCTAAATCTTCAAAACTAAATTTTTGTTGCTTTCCTCAGTCTGGATGCAGATGTCTGGAAGAAGTTCCTCTCTAGACCAGCGCTGCCCTTCATCCTCCGACTGCTTCGTGGTCTGGCTGTGCAACATCCACCCACACAGGTACACAAGACCAAATAAATCTCCAGCAACTCACTGACAAATAATACTTTTCCATTCAAATCCTTCCAATTTGAATTAATGTCTTTTTATATATATATATATACGTCCAGGTGTTGATAGGAACAGATTCAATAACCAACTTGCACAAGCTGGAGCAGGTATCCAGTGACGAAGGCATTGGGACCTTGGCGGAGAACCTTCTGGAGGCTCTGCGGGAACACCGCGACGTCAACCTGAAGATTGAAGCGGCCCGCAGGGAAACCCGAGCCGAGAAGAAGCGAATGGCCATGGCTATGAGGCAGAAGGCTCTGGGAACGCTGGGCATGACGGTAGGCTCAGATATCAGTTCTCTTTATGCTGTGTGAATAGTGTAGTTTTGTTAAATCTCATCATGTCTGCCGTTCAGACCAACGAAAAGGGGCAGGTTGTCACAAAGACTTCACTTCTGAAGCAAATGGAGGAGCTGATTGAGGAGCCAGGTTTGACCTGCTGTATCTGCAGAGAAGGTTACAAGTTCCAGGTAACTAACACATCCAGCAGGCCCTAAACGCAACACAGTAAAATATATAATGATGTGAGCAAACAAACATTCACATACTAGTTGCTCTGCTAAGAACTATACATTGGATTTAAAAAGATTTATGGCAAGATGTATTGAATCCTGCATCTTAATAGGTGGGATGCTGGAAAGTTACAAGACTTAACTTTCATCATTTGTATGTCATTTGTAATGACATACAAAGCAGAAAAAGTTCATTGGATGAAAACATTATGCAAAGCACAATTTGGCAACTTTCTGCTCTTGGCTAAATGATCTGCTTGGCCCCTCTGAGTAAATAGCATAACAGTTTTCACTAAGATTTTTTCTTTTTTCTTTTTCACTAGCCAACCAAAGTTTTGGGTATTTACACTTTCACAAAGCGTGTGGCCTTGGAGGAATTTGAAAACAAGCCTCGCAAGCAGCAGGGCTACAGCACCGTGTCCCACTTTAACATAGTCCACTACGACTGCCACCTGGCCGCTGTCAGGTAACCTCCTCCTCTGCTCTCATGCCTCATCTGTTCTGATTTACTCCAATGCAAGCGCCTAATTCTGTTCCTCTAATCAGACTGGCTCGTGGGAGAGAAGAGTGGGACAGCGCTGCTCTCCAGAACGCCAACACCAAGTGCAACGGACTGCTGCCTGTCTGGGGGCCTCATGTGCCAGAATCAGCCTTTGCCACATGCTTAGCAAGGTAATATCCGACTCTGTCTGACATTGAGGGATTATATGTTTTCTCATTGAATCACAGCTTGATTGCGCTTTACTGATCGTGTCTACCACGCAGGCACAACACATATCTTCAGGAGTGCACGGGTCAGCGGGAGCCAACGTACCAACTCAACATCCACGACACCAAACTGCTGTTTCTGCGCTTCGCCACCGAACAGTCGTTCAGCGTGGACACAGGAGGCGGGGGCCGCGAGAGCAACATCCACCTCATCCCCTACATCATCCACACAGTGCTCTACGTTCTCAACACGTACGTTTTACACCTCACAACCAGACATCACCTCCGTGTTTCTGCTGCCAGCTTCATGCCAGAAACAATGAGTCTCATTTTAAGCGTCCCTTAAAATCTGTGTGTTCAGTACAAGGGCTACGTCCCGAGAAGAGAAGAATCTGCAGAGTTTCCAGGAGCAGGGAAGCGACAAATGGGTGGAGAGCTCTTATGAGGTCGAAGGACCTCATTATTTCACCATCCTGGCCATGCACATATTGCCCCCTGAACGGTGGAGGAGCTCACGGGTTTATTTCCTTCGAAGACTACTGGTCGCCGCACATGCACGCAAAGTTTCTGCTGTCTCCACAAATAAGTACGACACTCTCTCCTGTATCGGTCCGGGTCTTAAATTCCACTCGTAATGGTCTTAAATGTTAAGTTGTAAGTAACATACTGCACATGTGTTGGATGTGAGGTAATGGGCGGCGGGGTGAGAACTGTAGTTTTTCATTCTGTTGTAAGAGGAGCGGTGGAGCGCATGTTGTTAGTTAAGGTGACTATTAAAGTGTGGATGCTAACATTAGTAGTGTGATTATTGAGTCATCATTAAAAAGGTTTAGATTTGAAATTGCTTTTGCTTTTGCAATCCAGCTTTACTTCTACCATTGATTCATTATCTCGAAGAAAAAGAACATTTCATACAGTTTTTCACACTTGTCTTAATCCTCCTCTTTGTTTTTTGTTGTTTGTTTGTTTAATTTCCAGAGTCACAGATAAAACACCAAAGGAATATGCAGTGTACCGCTCTCCTCTTCTCTTCTGGGGCTTGGTGGATCTCGTCTACGACATGTTTAGTGTAAATGTCCACTAATGTTTTAAAATCTGCTGAAAACAGCCATCTCCTGAGGCATTGTTCTCTTCACTTTGTCTTATTTCTTGCAGTAAAAGCTGCTAAAACATTGATGAAATGCCGTTAAGATCAGCTTTGTAAAGCTTTGTTGTATTTTGATTTGTGTTTCATATGTTGTTTTTTCCCCCAAAATACAAAAGGAGTACAAAGCACAAAAGAAAGCAAGATAATCTTCTAGCAAACATATCTGGCAGTATTCAAGAAGATTTCATTTCTATGTGAGCCAGTGTCCATCATATTTTTTGTGCTCTTATGTTGATAACAGAAAGTACCTACCAGCAACACAGAGGGGGGCTGGTCCTTCTCGTTGGCAGAATATGTCCGTCACAACGACATGCCCATCTACGAGGCCTCTGAGCGGGTGCTTAGGGCCTTCCAGGATGAGCTCATGCCTGCAGAGTCCGTGTCTGAGTTTTTTGATGTTGTAGGTCAGTGGAAACGCACTCCTGCTTGATTTTAGAACTACAAAATTATTTGGATCAAGTAGTTCCCTCCCCCCCAAAGTGTTTCAAATTTGCAAACGTTTGTCTCTTTTCCAGGTCTCCTCTCTGAAATCCCAGAGCCAGACCTCTTCCTGCAGGATGTGTTGAACGCATTGCCCTGAACCAACCACCAGTCACGCCCCTACAACACCCGACAAAAATCCCGACAAACATAATCGATACAGCTACCAACTTGAAGAAAAAAAGAAGAAAAAACTAAGAGGTTTCCACTCTGAGACACAAAGAACACATGCAGTTGGTCTACACCATGCTTCCCACTTAACTCCCACACCCATATGACATCTCAGAATAAAATAAGCAAAACCTGTGTGTAGTCTACACAAACAGATTAAACTCCTCTAACACCAAGATGCGCTGTTTAAAGGGGAACAACGCGCTAAAACAGAATTTACTCTGCCGGACTGATTGAAACTGCTGAAGTCTTCATTTAAAGTCATAATCCTGTTTTTTTTTTTTTTTTTTTTTTTTTTTAGCAAGCTCAACTAAAAATGACCTTTTTAGAAATGTTGTGAATTTTCTGGTGTGCTCTCCCTGTCAGAAAGCTGAAAGTTTTTCTGTGTCCTTTTTCTTCCTTTTTTATTTTTTTTTTTCTGAGCAAGTACGCAGCATTTTCACATTCAGATATTGATCTTTTTGGTTGACAGTAAGAACTTGTGAATTCTGTTTTGGGGTGATTCGGCTTTTGGCTCTGAAGCCCTTTCCCTGAGCCCCAACGTTACGGTGCGACGATAGAAGAACCGAAATACTTTTGGGATTCGACCCAGCTCATATTACGAGTGGCATTTGATTTTATCTTTTCTGTGTTTTGTTTTGTTTTTGTTTGTTTTGCTTTGAGTTGGTTTGTGGTTGGGGTTTTTTAAATCGACAGAGTGCTTTCATAGTCTCACGGTTGCAGTGCCTGTCATTTTCCCTCTGCTGTTAAGTCTACGAGTTTATGTGGATTCTAACTGGAAATTTGAGTGACGGTCGCGAGAATAAAAATGTCTTAGGTTTGTTTTATCAACATCAGAAGCGAAATGGGATTTAAAAAAAAAATTTAAAAAAGTTTTGATTTAATTTCTTCCATATACTTTCTGCCTTTTGAAATAAGTCCATGAAAGATTCCATCGGTTGCAATGAGATGCCAGAAATGTCTAAAATGACAATAAAACAGACTTGCATTACATGCTTTAAACACTTTCCTCTTATGATTTTGTTGTTCGGTTTTGCGTCCTTCATTTCTAAGGTCACTCTCAAATTTAGACTTTCAAATTAACTGACTACACTCTCTCGACGATAACCGAAATTTATGTGAAGTAAATCTCAGCATCTCATTCACTTTCAATGAAACGGCAGAAAACTCTGCCGTTGTTCTTCAGATCTAAATGCATGGTGTACACTTTCCCCAGGTCATCATTGATTTGCTTTTCCCAATGCTACAATGTTTAAACTGTTGCTGAATGTCTGCTTTTTTTGAATTTAGCATATAATTAATAAAGCTGTAATACTTTCAGTCTGATTCAAGGGTAACCTCTTCTGTTTTGGCTACTATTTGCACATTTAGAAAGAAATCCTTTCATACCGGAGCTATGTCATCACATACAATGCACTGCATAAATATTCATGGCCCTTAAACGTTTTCACTTTCTGTCAGAAGACACATGATACCTCTGGAGGATCTCCTGGGATCCACTGCTCATGTGGGAGGGACTGCTGATGGGACAAGTGTTGGTAATGAACTCAGCAAATGATTTAAGGAAGAAAATCATTGTTTAAGGTCAGCAACCATATTGGGAAGAAGGTAGGAGACGCTCTAGTCAGATGAGTCCAAAATAAACTTTTTGGGCCACATACAAAATGTGTTGTCAAACACTAACTTATGTCTAATGGCCCAGTCAAAGTCCAGCCTCTAATGATGGGAGAATCTGTGCGGTCAAACTTGAATAGAGAACCGAATGGACTGAGTTTGTTTGCACACATTTATCAGACTTGTAAAGGAATTAATTATGATGGGGAACAGACTTTTTTCTCTCGCTCAACCTCAGATTTCAAATTAAACACATTAAAGTTTGCAGTTGTGACAAAACGTAGAAACATTCCAGGAGTAATAAATATTAGATGCTCGGGGTGTTTTATTCTGCGCTCCTGGTGGCTTATTGCTGTACAAAGAGCATTTGAAATTATCCATGATTTATTTGCAGTATTCTACATTTACTTATAACTCCTAAACATAATCTGAAATAATTTACTGATGTGGACAAACCATCATTATATTCATTAACGTTGATGGGATCACATTTATTTAAATTATCTTGCGTATCTACGCCTCCTATTTGTACCACCATAAAAAAACGTCCAGTTAGTGAAAGTCTTTTCATACGTCTGACAATTACATTGTTGCAAATAATCACAACTGAGAAGTAGTTTTCTCTGTAGGTAGTCAACAGCTGGGAAAACAACACTTAGATGTTTCCACTCACATAGTTTCTAGTGCGCAACGTCACTTCTCTGGCGAGGTCTATTTACACCTCTTGAGGGCGACACACTCCAACATGCATGATGTAGTCAAATATGACATCTGGAACTCACTTAGATAAAAAAAAAATGTGAATCTTAACTTTACCTTCAGAATTAGCTGCTAAAGATAATCTTAAACAGAATAAAGCTAACGCTCCATAACGAGTACAAAGACAGAACTGCAAATGAAAGCTCATTTTGCATCTTTTCTCATACACAATAAACAACAATGTCTTGAAACATTCTGTAAAATAAAAATGACCCTTTTAATCAACGGAATATGGCTTTCCGTTTAAATCAAACGACGCGATCCACATTAAAGGACGCTTAAGGCAAAGAATGCACATTTGTGAACCACTAAAGTCAGGTTTTTTGTTTTTGTTTTTTACAATTTACACCTAATAAGGTGAATAACCCTAAATGAAAAGAATGTTAAAAAAAAAATGTTTTTCTCCCTGAGTGAAACATCTTAAAGACGCTCCAAACAAAATCACCATTTTATGTATATATATATATA